>JAVTVJ010000737.1:0-600000 GCA_034509425.1 Eopsaltria australis | reverse complement strand
AGCAAACCTGAAAAAACCTTCAAGAGTCAAAAATAGAATTTAGAGTACAGAGTAGATGTAAGCGAAACAACTTCGTACCTAAAAATCTTTCTTTCAAAAAGTGTATCTATTTGTACTGTTAAAACTCACTGTAATGAATTACAGTTACATTTTTAAAATAACATCTATAACCTTCTGAATAGTTAGAGCTTCTAAAAATGTTGTGATAAAAATCAGTGAATCTTAGAATTAAAAGAAGTAGTGCTTGTTAGCTGTCTACAACAGTGAAGTTAACACATGATTATGCAGCTTGCACCCATCACGAACATGACAGTGAGCTCTGAAGCTTATTATTCTAGGACACTGTAATACTAATTATGTCAAAAAAGAGCAGACAGAGTAAAATAATTTTTGATATATGATGGCTGTTATAAATGTCACATACCACATATTTACAATTTATTCAGTGGCACAGTCAGCTTTGTTGGGAAATGAGTAATGATACGCTGTCCAACACTGCAGAAAGTTCACCAACTCTAGACAAGCTACTTTCACAGAAGTATTTTTATTCATTTTTATAACATACCAAGTTCTCCCTCCCCAAGGCTCCCCGGTCTCCATTTAATACTGAATACAATAACTAAAAATAAGCCACAGAGAGTGATCTGTCATTTTAATTTTTAGTATTAGGATAATTATTGATGTAAGAAGTGGGATTGAGAAACTTTGAAGACAATTACTTTTACATTGGATCTTCAAAGACAAATTTCATTCAATGCTCGAAACATGTGCCACGGTCAGTGTAGAGTCCAGAATTCCAATTCAAGATTTATCTGAGTAATGTATTCTGAGCTGCCTACATTTAAAAGCTCAAATAGGCTGCTCACAAGCCAGAGATCTAAAAATGCTGATTTTCTAGCCAGCTGATAATCAGTGAAAAAGATTTGCATACAAGATCTTCAACCAATTTTGAGAAAATATAGCATATATTTTTTGAAAATCATGTTTTTATTATAGACTAAGTTAACATTGTAGAGATTTGACCATACAAATTGCAAAAATAAAATCAGGACGCTTTTGGTATGAAACCCGGAGAGCTACATGATTTAAAACCTCAGCCCTACTGAGTAACAGCCAACTTTATTACCTAATTTTAAAATCTTTTTAAATATCATTCTGCTTAAGCTTCTAGGATCTAAATACACTGGCTGTGGGATGGAGATTATCTTCACAGGAATGAATAACACAAGGATATTTCCATTTGTTAACTGTGTAATTCACTCCTTGCACAGGATTTTGGTTTTGTACTGATCCTCTGCATAAATAATTTCATTCTTCCATAGTGCTCCCAGAAATATTACCATTGGAATTATCAAGAATCTGAATGAAATACCAGTATAATATTTTTGAAACTTTAGAAAGAACATAAGTACCTCTGAAGAATCATCTGGACTACTGAGTGGTATTTCTACATCACAAAGTTCTTTTGGAGATTTCGCAAGACAACATGCTGAATACTCAGGCAAATTCTTTTCAAGGAAAGAATGCATTGCTACTACGCGCAGAACAATTCCTGTGTCAGAAATCAAACCAAGGTGTCCACCTCTTACAGAAAGTGATCCAGGTCCTGGGTAGGGGGAGTTTTAAAAAGAGATTTTAAAAATTACATCATAAAATGTGAAGTTACTGCAGCTACTCTATATTCATAAATTTTGAAAACACAATAAAATATGTAATCAGATTCAATATCAAATAAATGCATTTCCAACAATTATACTGATTGTTCTTAAATATTACTAGCTTATGCTATTTGTAATTTTTCACCAGTGATCAGATAATGAAACAAACTCTGTCCAGACATTATAAAGCATAAAATGGGAGGTGTAATTTTGAGGTGTAGGTACTGAAATTCAGATTGTAAGCACCAGTATGTTCACTAGGTGCCTAAGCACCCACTAGAATAAACACATATTTATTTAATACAATCAAAAAAAGCTTTAAGGGCTCTTAAAACCCCAGTTTAGACAGATAGGGACTGATCAGCTGAGTTTCCCCCTAGGCTCCCCAAGAGGTAACTAAACCTGAGATTTAGATGCACGTTTTGACTCCTGCTTGGAGATACCTTCCTGTCCTTACAGTTCTGTGGTGAGCCAGAATACTTTCCTTTCCTTTAGTGCTGCAAGGACCCAGCCCTCTCTGGAATTATTCTTTTGCCAGGTTTCTCTCTAAACAACACCCATATGTACAATGTAGTACTGTTTTCTCCTGCTGGGTCATCACTTGTATATCCAAAAGCTGGCCATCACAGGTAGGTGCATAATATTAGGGCCTTGCAATTAATGGATTCTTACTCTGTTTGCAAGGTCCTATCTATTACCATGTTCTGTTTACAGTGCAATAACCCAAGCATGCAAATCACATCTGGGGTTTCAGTCAAAACACATTCAATATTTCTCAGCCTTCCAATTTACCCTGCACTCAGGTCTCCAAAACAGAACCTCAAACTGAACAGATTTATTTATGATGTGACTTAAGCTTGATTTTTCTAGAACTAGAAATAAATATAGATTATGATTTTTTTTAGAAATGCTTATTAACAACAATTAAGTTTTGAGGGAGTCCTTCCTGGTATTGTGGAGGCTTATGAATAACTACTAAGAAAGGTAGTAATATCTTCACTTGCAGCATTTGTAAACTGACATAAATCTTGATTTCCATGAAGACGTTTTTGTATTTACACAATTTAAAGGAACTGAAAATCAGGCTGTTTCAGATGATAGCCTTTAAATCTGACACTGTTGGCCCTCAAGAACAGTGTCTCACGTATAGCAGTTTCCTAGAAGTAAATAAAAGTACATACCAGATGGGTTTGTGTTATAAATTCTTTTTAAATGATTATGGTAGCGAATTATGTGAACCCATGTTACTGTATCTTTCTTCTGGCTGGCCTCAGTGACAAGACTTTCTGGTCTTTCGCTTTCACTCTGACTGTCTTCTGCGATTTGTTCCTTTTCAGTAGAAGATACTTCGGGGGTTTCAGAGACAACATTGTATCCACCTGCAAATGCAAGAAGATTTCAAGAACACACATGAAGTGGTTGGAATTCAAAAGCCATTTCTGCTTTGTGTTGGAATTGACTATCTGTAACTAGAAGTATAACTTGTGAAACTACTTATACTTTTTCATACAAGAAAAATTATTTCCATTCTGCTTTAATAGGAGTTGAAGTAGTAAATAGCCTTTAATTTAGTTGAAAATTGCTTCTCAGATCATGGGCAGGAATCTTACTAATCTTGGAAGAAATTCATCAGGGGTAGAGAGCAAGGTGCATTCTCTCTCTCTGAATTTTAATATAAAGCCATTATTTCTACACATTGTTCATACAGATATTTACTAAATGGAAACAACACAAGCCGTCATCAGTCATAACTGTGGAAGCTGAACTTCCCAGTTATGCAGACCCAAACCCAGAAGAGTCAGGTACTCTGTTCATTGTTAGTTTTAATCCTTCATCCCTTTTAGATATTAAACACATTTTCAATGAAATATATTCTTAACTGTGAAATAAAACAAAAGATAATATTTTCTTTTATGCTGCATAAAAGTTATACCTATGCAGAAAGAGGAAAAAATTATCAGTATGGATGTCACTACATCACTGCTAATATTCAATATTGGTTTTATTAGTACATAGCTCTTTCAAAAGCACAATTCTTGTGCTGTTTCTCACTCTCAACAACAATTAAACAAACATTATGTTAGAGTGATTCCTTACAGTAAATTTTCAGAAAATAATTATGAGTGCTTCTACAGAATCTGAATGTCTCTATTATTCCTGATATTTCACTGTCAATGCTAAAGGTTTAAATGGCCATATTGTCTTATAGATGAAAACTTAAATATGTATTTCACTAAGAGTTTCACAGAAAATATTTCGCCTGCTATGCTGAGAATTTATATTCCCATTTACATTTTTGTATTTTGGCCTACTATTGCTTTTCTACATTTTCTATTCTTTGTATTGGCTAACAGAACTATCAGGGGAAACACCTGCTGCATTTGCTAAAAGAAAAAATGAGCTGTATTTATAAGCAAATGGAGCTAGTACAAAACAATCAGATGGAAAGTCTCAGCATACAACACTTGTTTTCATAAACCAAACAAAACACATATGTTTAAACACTGTACAGTAAGCAGACATGGCTCAGCTTTGCCAGCACCTATCAAGCAGAGCAATTCAGTCTTTGTCAGTCACTTGGGATAATTGAAATTAAATCATTGAACCAAAATTTTATCACTAAATTAATGGTTCCTAGTTTAAAAATAAATACGGATATTTTGCCTTCGTGTTTATATAACATCTAGCAGTCATAATCTCAGAATTCCTAGTTTCACTGTCAGTAGATGAAAAACTTCCATTTCATCAACTCCTTTAGCCGAAAAATAAATGAAGAATTTAGAAATAAGCCAGGCAAAGTTCTACCATGCTAGTGGAAGCATATCTAAATAATAATCCATTGGACTGGAAACACAGTGGAAGTTTTCTTAGACTGACTTTGACTTTTAGAATACAGTACCCAGGCAGAAAACTTTGCAAGAGTTTGGGCTTTTTAGTTTTGTTGGGTTTTGCTGTTTGTGGTTTTGTTTATATTTCATTAGCTGGGTTGGGTTTTTGGGGGGATGATGCAGGGAGAGACAAGCTATTCAACACCAACATCGTCTTGCAAAATCAAGAGTTAAACTGAAACTCTCCAAGGGAAAGCTAATATACCTAGGGAAAAAATCAGTAATAAGTCACTGTCTAAAAAAAAAAAAGCAGGGATGACTGATAGGGAGGTCAACATCTACTTTATATGTCCTGTAACAAAGGACCATCTGCTTTTCCAAAATGATGGCAGTATGTGCACTCTGTCTTTCTGGGCCACAGTATGCAAACAATGAATTTTTCTTAACATATTGAACACATGCATAGGCTGATATTTAAAGATCCATGAGGTCTCTACTTAGTATTTTGTATTGCTATTCATGATGAGGCTTTTGCTTTTACTTTCCAAAACTGATTTATAATGTTTCATAAATTAAAATTAGACATTAAATGTATTACTAGATTACATGGCATATATAGCTTATTATTTATTTAATTTTATGATATTACTAGGTATAAAGGGATACCAGATATGAAATCTCTGTATGAAGAAAAAAGATCCATAGAAGCAAATTCTGGGATTTTCTGTTGCACTTCATCCGTCATGCTCTGTTCTTTAACACTCTTCATGCCAATTAACATCTGAGAAGCAAGCACAGCTTCATTGACCTAAAAAGAGCATTTATTTTATTCAGGACCAGTTCACTACAAAATTTATATAGATTTTAAAATCTTAGAGAAGCAAGATGAGCACAAAAAATTAATTATTAAACATACTATATTTTTAAAGGTTAAGAAAATATTCTGTTTCTTTCTGACATAAGGTACACATTATATTTAAATACATCATTACTGCTGACAGCTTAATTACTACATAAGTGATTCCAAATTAGATATCCTCATCTGGATGCCACAGATGTCTGCCCACATGTCAAATACATGTGCACACATACCAGGTCATGTGCCATTTTATTTGCACTGAATCAAACCTGAGGTAAACAGAGTCAGATCTGTCCAAGAGAGATTAAATGCACTATTCCGAGAGTGTCAATTTTAATTTTACTAAATAAGACCCATGCCAAAAATTTCAGGAAACCTTAACACTCTTGTTTGCATTGCCTTATTTGCTTGTGTAAGTAGAATAAGATGAAATGTGAAAAAAACCCCCCAAAACCTCTTCAGAATATTGCACCAACCTGTGCAGCTGCTCTTATTGCAATCCAGGCTTGTACTTTGTAGACTTCTGATTTCATAGCATCCTCAGAAGAAAGTTCTTCAGAAGAGGTCTAAAAATTATGTACCAGTTAATAATCAGGATTCTAAATATATTATATTAAAATATATTCTAAACATAGAAGAAAGTCCTCTGACTTATAAATCATTTTATTTGTAAGTTTTAAAAATTGGCATTGACTGTAAATCCATGGATAAATTGCTGAAAATGAAAAAAAATTCCAGAGCATATTAATTGGCTGCTCCTGAAAAAAAATTTCCTCAGAGCAGCTTATACTATGGTCATTACTCTATACAGTGTTGCTAACATATTCCATTTTTTGGAATCTTAATTACCTCTTTTCTCTAACGTTACATAATTTGCTTTCCATCTATGGCTTGTAGGAACTTTAATGTGGTTAAAGACATTTACATTTCCCATCCTGTGATTCATATTTGTATGGAAAAACTATAATCTGGAAAAGCTAGCATTTAAAAAAAAAAAGGTTTAAATGTTCAGTATATTTTGCAAGGTACAAATTAATTAGCATATAATTGGAAATGATAACACTGTTGGTTCTCTGTCTTCCTATTTTATACAGAAAAATATTTTAAATATTATAATTTAATGCAATAAACATAAGAGATAACATCAAACAAGATCAAATTCTAGTATATTATTTCTTTGTGGGATTTTTCTAGGAGGACTTTCAGTATATGATGTATATATGACATATAAGTCGCTGCAAGTAATAATGTGGGAAGGTGCACAATATATATTTCCTGTTTTGAAGAGGCCACTGCCTGAAAGATAGAAAACATACACTTGATTTGGAAGGCACCAACTTATCTGTCTGTGGTACATCCTCATTAGTTGTGGCAAGATACAAATATAATAGTGCTATTTCAAGGTATGCCTGTCTTATTAACCTGTAAGAAACAACACACAGAATTAATCAGCTTTACTGTCAAAGTGATACAATCTGACTCCTGCATAAGAGTAGCCAGATACCTCACCAAATAAATCGTTCATCCAGCCCCCACCATCTACTTTAGTGTATCTTCTTTCAGAAAGCCATGGGATCCTGTTTTCAAGTCATGTGAGTCTAAAACGTCCTTATGATGTGCTTAACAAGTAACACCTTGATTTAACAGTACATCAAATATAATTTCCATTATTTGAAATAAATATTCCATAAATAAATTGCAACTGTTTAGTAAGAAAACCCTAATTCTGCAAGAGAAGTGATCTTTCTGTACTGTTTGTCTTCCTTGCTCAAATTAAAGCATTTATCCGTTGCCCTGGTTTCCCTGAAATATAGGTGGCTGAATTTGGGTATCAGGCAAATTGAGTTCTCAGTCAAACTCTTTCGAGAATCAGCAAAAGTACCAACAATGACCGAAATAGACTTTTGTTTCTTAATGGGGCTCAGAGGAGGAACCTTCTTACTTTTGAATTCTGTACCAGAATGTTTTGTATCTTCAGACAGCGCTCACCTATTCCTGCTCTCCTCCTATGTTTCCCTCTCTTTTCAGTATTTTTACAACAGTATTGCAAACTAAGCAAAAATCATAGAATGGTTTGGGTTGGAAGGGGCCTTTAAAAGTCATCTAGTCCCACTCCCCTGCAAGGAGCAGGGACATCTTCAGCCCTCAGAGCCCTGTTCAACCTTACCTTTAATGTTTTGAGGTACAGGGCATTTAACAATTCTCTGGGCAACCTATTCCAGTGAGCCACCATTGTAAAAAATTTCTTCCTTATATCTAGTCTGAATCTACCCTCTTTTGTCCTATCACTAGAAGCAGTATTAAAACCTCTGTCTCCATCTTATAAGCCCCTTTAAGTATTGAAAGGTTGCCATAATGTCTCCCTGAAACCTCCTCTCCAGGCTGAAAATTCCAATTCTCTCAGCCTTTTCTCACAGGCAAGGTGTTCCAGCCTCTCATAATTTTTGTGGCACTCCTCTGGACCTGCTCCAACAGGTTCATGTCTTCCCTGTGCTGAGAACTCCAGAGTTAGCTGCAGTACTTCAGGAGGGATTCCACCATATCAAAGCAGAGGGGCACAATTACTCCCCTCAATCTGCTGAAAATCACTATACCTGGAGAATTTCTCCAATGTTTCTATTCCCTGTAGGTTTATAGGAGTCCTTTTATGCAGATTCCTCCTGGTTCTGCAGATTTCTCCAGATCTCACCTATGAATTAGTTTCCCCAAGCATAGCACCAAACTTTTGCTCACATAGTTAGTATTCTGGACAGATTCATATTGCACAGAATTGGTTGTTTATATAGTACAATGAATTCCAGCTTTAGAACAGTTTGTGTAAAGCAAAATACAGAAGTCAGAATGCTGTAGAGTTAAAGTCTGAGCAAACTAACTGAGAAGGTGACAAACAACCACTTGGTTGGCAACAATTTAGTTAAATTTCTAGCCTTGCTAACAAAAAAGAATGTGAGATGTCAAGAAACAGCTTTAATTAAACAATCCCACAGATATCACAGGGCTTGTATAAATGTGGGCAGGATGTTAAGTTCTCTAAAACAAGAAAGCCATGGTCCATTGATGTCACTGTACATTCTTTTAGAAAGACAGTAGCAAATTAAATTAGAGTATAGCAAATTAAACTTGCAAAACTTCACCACAGTCCATTTTTGCACTATCTTCCATCATGCTGGCTGCTTGTTGAGGTTTATTACTATGCTACTGCTTCTACATTCAGAGTTCTGGTTCATTAACTTAAGTAACAGAATACCCAAACAAGCAAGGTAAATTGCTGCCTTTACACTGTCTCTAACTAGACATGGCACATTATTCATTTAGACTGGTCAAGAAACAAAAAAACCTGAAGTCCAATGTATCAGAGCTGCTTGACAGAATTTATTGGCTGTCTTGGCTCAGCTCTTCAGGCATCTTCTAGGCTGATAACTAATGCCAAAGTCACTGTCCTGATATCTGTTACAAACACATTTCCTACGCTCCTTCTGCCTCTGCTCCTCTGACTATTTCTGGCTGGTAACCTTTTCAAGCTGGATTTCTGTTATCTGGAAGGGGGCAGACCACAGCTCATCTTCTGAAATATGAATAAACCTCCTGTTTAATTGATAGCTCTGTTCCCAGTGTTGACAGACAGGGTACAAATTTGGAAATAGAACAGAAAGCTGTAACTTTTGTGTAGCACTAAAAATGCTTTTAAATGTTCTTATCACTTGTTTTAAATAAGAGAATAAACATCCATTATCAGTTCCCTATTGAAATAAAACTCTCTAAAATATAAAAGATCCTCCATAAAATAAGTCCCAGACCAAATCTCAAAAAACTGTTTAAAAATTATATTCATGTATGATTTAAATTCTTATCAAAATTATATAGCTAGAATCTTACTCATATTTTTGATCATGTTGGTGGCTGAGCTTAATAGATTCCAACAAGGTTTCAACAGCTTGAGATGACTTGTTATAGCCTGCTTCAGTTATCTTGCGTTGTGTCTTACCTTAGAAAGAAATACAGAAAGTAGATTTCCAAGATGTTATTAATTTTTCTTCTGTAAGACCCACACAATCTATTTTGTCCTCCAGAAAAACTAAACAACATAGTGCATTATCTATTCTCCTCCTGATAAGCAAAATTTTTTCTGTTTTGTTTAAAAGGTAATGCACAATGCATATATAATAATACTCTTCACAGAGTAGCTACAATAACTGCACTTGGGAATCATAATGACCCCTAGCATTTCCTGATCCCAATTAGCAGACCACCGTATATGAGGAGTTAATAAGCAGGCACAGGCCTGTGCTGTGCTGCGCTGCACACACAGTGTGGGCACATCCCCCAGGATAAACGCAGCCAGCTCACTGTAACAGAAAACCCTGTTGGCACCATCTTCTCAGTACCTTCCTGGAAAAGTGAAGCAAGAGGTTCTTAGGTGAACATGCTTTTTGTTTGACAATGGAAAGGATGAATAGCACTGTTTTCTCTCAAGAATAGCTAAAAGACCAAAATGAAGCAACTTTTTCACCGACAGGATTTGCATGTTGTGTTACGCCCAGATTGGAAGTATGTTCAATACTGCACAGCTTGGAGTTCTCAGCCTCTGCAGTAATAGAGGATTATTTACACTCTTTTTTTAAAATAATATTAACTCCAAAAAATGGCATTCTAAGATATACATTACAGAGCCTTCAATGTCTTTCTGACTGGGATCCTCACAAACCAACACCTCCTGGAGCAAAACATAACGTCCTTAATCTCATTGGCCACCCCCTCAGACCCCTGATAACATACAGATGAAAATAGTTCTAATGCAGCTGGAAATTATTTGTAGAATAATGCAACCTGAACTACTGTGGTGGGTACTAAACACAGGAGAAAGAACTGCATCCAGACAGTGAGAAATATCCAAACCTATTCTAGTTTTACAGTAAAATGTCTCCATTTTAAGAGACACCATGCATAACATTGCCTAGGATGGCACTCAGGATGTACAAACAGGGGGTTATTTACCTATCTGAAACAGAAGTTCAGCTTTCATAGCTAATTTTCTTGTTGCAGATGCTCTGCAAAGTTTCAATGCTGTTTCTAAATGCCTGAGAGCATGTAGCCATTGTAAGTGATCTCTCCTTGCAGCTGTAAGATCTACTTTTGCAGCAAATGTGTGTCCTAAAGAAAGAAAAAAACAAAACAGTTCTCTGTAAATTATTTAGTAGACAACCAATCCACGCAAGAATGAGCAAATGCCTTAGAATAAATGCTGCTACATATTTACTGTTACAATCCAATTCCCAAAAATTCAAGTGATTGATGGATATAAAAACAAAACTATAATATTGTTTCACTATTGTATGATGCCACTGAGGTTTACCTAGGCCATTCAGAAGAAGCCCAAGCTACACCAATCAACCCATTCATAAAATATGAGTGAAAATTAACTAAAACTTAAAAATAATAAAGAGTTATGTTTTTCTTACCGATTTTCATTTTGACTTGGGCTAACAAGTGAATATGTGGCAGGTAGATATTCTTTGTAGGCAAGACCAAGCATGCCAATGTGCTGTCTCTTTGCCATTCAATGGGTACACCCAAAACAAAAATCTATGAAAAGAGAATGCTCAGTAAAGTCAAGTTGCAGACAGTAAATTAAACAGCAGTTTGAAAAACTAAGTTAGGTATTGCAAAACCCTGGAACTCAAGCGTCTTGCAAAAGAGCACTAGAAAAGGATTCAATATTCCTGAACTCCTTTACTTTAGTGTGTACTTGTCTTGCAGAAGAGTCTTGTGATGCAAACAAACAATTTTAATGAACTCTTGATTGAATTTAATAACTTTGGGCTTTGGTTTTTAAAAGAAAACTCCCTGAAATCAATCTTTAAGAAATAGATCTCACAATAACCACAGCCCTGGAAAGAAACTGTCATTTCTACAAAGAAATCTGACATCTGGTAAAGGCCAGAAAAGAAAAAGAAATTAGCATGTATGGACCAGTCAAACCTTTCATTTATGGAGATAAGACAATGGGGAAGACACTGTAAAGTGTCAAGCCATTTGAAGAATAGCAAGTCTCACAGTTTGAAGGTTGAGTCTGAAGTGATTCATATGATTCTTTATTACTTAGGGAAATAAATATTTCAATGCATTAAACTTCTGTTTTAGAAAATGAGGAAAGAGTTTGATCTAAAAACTTTTCTCTATAACCTGTATCAAGTTCAGGTAAAAATGCCTATCTATTTTTGGATCCCAAATAGGTAAATGGTTTAGTACTCTCATGAAGTTCATGTCTTTAGATTTATTTTTTAAATTAAATATTTAAATTTTTACATGGAAATTATTTCTTCATACCAAGTGTAACGATCCATCAACCTAAAAAATCATGCTACTTTACACAGATTGTCCTGCTCCAAATTAATCTAAGACACAGAGCTAAATTCTTGGATGCTTAAGAGTTAGGAATTTAATGAGATCTACACTCTCCCTGAGGTGTTGAGTGTGAACATGTCCCACTTTGCAAATGAGAAAAGTGAGTGTTCTGCATCTCTTTAAAAGTCAAACTACCTATTTCATTTTTTACATCTGGATGTGTATTTTGTAATTATTCAATATTTTTAAATTCTGTGAAAATACCAGACTACACATGTAAGCATGCATGATGAGTATGGATAAAGAGTTTGGTAAAATGAACTACTTCTTTACACTAATCTAACATAGTTAAAACTGATCAGTTACTAGGAATAGCTCTTTTAATAAATGGGTAAAATAGCTTCCAAGATAAATAATTAAGGCTGTTGGAAGAATTTGGAAATGCACCAACATGTACTCACTGCTTTAATGGTAAGCTCATGTGCCAGAACAAGCAAGTTTAATGGATCCACTGCAGAAGAGCAACGTTCTGAATCCTCCACTCTTGGCAGTGGCAGTGGCAGTATGTCTGCCAGCAGAAGCATACTTTTCACAAGAGTGAAAGAAGCTGGCATGGAAATTAATGTATCCTCTTGGAGTAAACTGATGATATTCTGTTTGGACATAGACAACATAAACCAAAGCAGTTACTATCTTTCTGTCTATTTATGAGGACAAATCACGCAAAGTCAAAAAGAAATCTATTTTAGAGGCACTATTTCAAGTTTATTTAATGCTGCCATCAGCTGTTCTGACTACACAAAAAACGCATCAAAGAAAAGTGAACAGTTTCTCCTTTGTGCTCAAACCTGCAAAAGAAGTTTAATGTCTGCCACAGGACGTTTTTCTTGCAGGTCAAGAATAGCAGCTTGCACCATCATTTCAGCCTGAGTCTCAATATCACCAAAGGCTTCTGCCTCTAATATTGCTTCTTTTATCACACTTCTGCGCTCAGCCACATCGTTTCCTAAAAGAAGTGAATTTATGAATAGTAAAAATACAATAGAAAACAGTTTATTTTGTGTTCTACCATTCTTAAGTATTTCTACACTAAAAAGTTACAGAAAATGTGGCATAAATTCCACATTGCACATGTACCATTTTATCAATTATGTGTTAAATTTACTTTTAAAACAAAGAAAAATCACTTAGCTTCTAAACTGCTCTAGGTTTAAGTTCATCCAAATGTATGCTTTTTATGCAAGCCACCAACATAAATATTAAGATATTTTAGATCTGTTCTACTTATTCAAAAATCTGATTTTAGTTAAAATTCCAAAATAGTAACAGCCTTCAGAGCAATCATCCAGAAGTGATTAAGAGTTTGGCAACAGACTTAGACTGATTTTGATACTTAAGTGAGCATCAGAATCCATAGAACTGAGGAATGAAAAATACTTTATTCATAACCGAACTTCAATAAATGTATTTTGCAATTATCTCTCTTAAATCTTTACAAAATAAGCTGGAACACTTTTAGGAACTATGTAGGGATATTTCATTTATAGGAGACATAGAAAGCCGAAAATATTTTGAGACTTTTAAAACCAGAAGTAGTCAGCACCAGCACCTTTTAAGACAACCATACTTTAATTACATTAGAACATTTGAAACTTTTAGACTCAATTATCAAAAGATAATGACTATTCCATGAAAATTAATATAATACTTTCTGTTTTCATGCTCTAGGAGAGAATGAACCCATAAATACATTTTCCTTATTGGACTGGATGAATTGAATACAAATAATTGTTCAGTGATTAAATACAACCCCAGAATGAATGTTAGTATTTTTAACTATGAGTAAGAATTGTGTCTGTATAAGCTCACTTGCCCCTTGCAACTCCAAAATCTAAAGCAAGAAAGAGTAGTACCTTTCACAACACCACGTATCTGTGTCACCAGTGCAGTCACTAACACTGCTCGACACCTCAGCCACAAATGCACATTCAGGTGCCCCTGTGCTGATACACGGGGAGGCACTTGAACACTTGCAGTGTTGGAGTCCTAATAAATTCCAAAAGAAAGAAAGATGTTATTTTCTGAGTAACATACTTTACTACAAACAAGACAACAGGGCAGCACGAGTCCAAAATAAATTAAATTAATACAAATAAATTAGAAATAGTTGTAACATTCTAAACAGAAGTTTATTTGAAGGGTAGATACATGTTTTTAATAATAGGAAGTTATTTATTATTTACATTTTAATATATATAAAAATAATTTTAACCATTGAAAATTAAACCACTTTTTATGTGAGACTCCATATATCTATATACTATATTTGTTATGAAGAATAATTCTAGGAGTTTGGATTTTATTCCACTCAAACAAGAACATTACACAAAATTCTAAAGCACATAGAAGTCTAATTGTAGAGCAGGATCAGTATCCATTTCTGGTACCTCAATAATGACTAGAAAGAAATTTTTAGGTTTTAATTTCTATTTTTTGTGTTTCTGGTGTTGAGAAACAAGTATTAGTGTAATGTAGTGCTACAAGTGTTGCATCATAACTGACTTCCATTGATGCAAATGAGGGAAAAAATATCTTTAGCTCAGTTACTGGCTACAAGACTGTCCTATGAAAAGAGAGGAGCAAGTGCAGAGAGACAGAAGCCCCTGATATGCAACACAGACAGAATATAATTGCATGCAAGAAAGTCCATTCTCAATACACGTTACAAAATCTCACTGCTCTGTCCCTGTGAGTCAATTTGACTCACTGTGCACTCGAGAATGTGTGGTGTGTGACCAACACACTTTCCAAAGCAGAAGTCAGAATCCCTAAGTGATGGACAACAGTCAGTTGAAATCTTGCTCACAGCAATGATGTGAAATGGTCCATCTGGCTCTTTGAAAGAGAATTCAGTTTTCAATCAGAAAATCTAAAGTACCTTAACTGAATAATGCAAGATTTTCAACCGATAGCTATTTTTTTCACTTCCCTTTTGTCTGGGGGGGTTTAAACAAAAGAAGATTTTTGTGCTGCCATTTGAGAGTATAGAAATAAAACTGTAATTCCTAACGTCATACAAATTATGATGATGACTACAGACACATTGAGTACAGGCAAGCAGGTATCCAATGCATGTCAAAGATCATTTTCTCCCCAGGTTAATGGTAACCACATAATACAAATCATTGCTATGTTCTAATATTACGAAAAAACCTCAATGCTTAATACAAGAAAGATTCATATACAGAGAAAGATAAGTTTAAAACGAATATCCACACATACCAAACACTCCCTTTCATCCTTTTCTTCTTGAAAATGTGTCACATTTGTGCTAAAAACATTAGCGTCTTGGAGAAGTCGAATTGCAGAGAAAGCCAAAGCAACACTGTGATATAGAGCAATATTATTTTAAAATACTAGTTATATTTGCCACTTCATGATTTTATTAAAATAGGTATTTCATTTTTACTATGTCAGGGATGTAAATCAATGCTTCAGTAAAACAAGATTGCACTCAGACTATTTTCTAAATTTGTAGGCACTGCATTATGAAAGTGAAAAAACAGCAGTAAGAGAAAACGTTTTGCCAACAACAGACATAACCTGATAGTATTTTGCTGTTAGGGTGGTCAGGAACTGGAACAGGTTGCCCAGGCAGATGGTGGACTCACCATCCCTGGAAGAGGTTAAGAGGCATCTGGATCTGGGTGATACAATTTAGTGGTTTAGGGCTCACAGTGGTGATGCTGGGTTGATGGTTGGACTTGATGAGCTCAAGGTCTCTTCCAAACCTGATGATTCTATTGTTCTATTAATAGTATATAAGGTAAGATATATCATATTCTGTTGAAGCAATTAAAACAGAACTCCTTTGTAACTTCCACTTAAATACAGAATCATTGAATCATTTTGGCTGGCAAAGACCTTTAGGATCATCAAGTCCAGCTTCCAGATCAAATCAAAACCAACCATGGCTGTTGGTTTTGTCTTCAGGGATAAGTTCTTAGAAGTCAGAAGATGTAAAAGTACTGAAAATTACAAGATATTTTAGGAGAGTTCTATATCATCCACAACTAAGGTTAATACCTTCCTTCTTAAAACTTTTTCAGGCTACACATTATTCCTTCTGTTAAATCCACAGGGTCCAATACTCACAGGATCTAAGTAAACACCATGAAGGTGATGAGGCAAAACCTCATCAGTAACAAATCACATGGCATTGCACCTACTGTACCCCCCGCCCCGTACCCTAAATTCTTTTCTGGAGTTCACTCTGAACAGCACCTAGAAAGATACAGACACCATTAGGACTGGAGCAGCATACAACCCCACGTGTCCAAAAATGATGGGCTTGGATCTCAAATCATAGTCAGGTTTCTTAAAATATTAACTGCTGGGTTCTTTTCATTTTTTGCTGCCTTTATAAGCACTTAGATAATGTTCAAATTTCAGAACAAATACAAAAACGTGTATCTATAGCAGCAGACTTTGTGAATACAATTACTTTCATGATATGAAGACATCTGCAAAGCCATCATAGACAGAAGATCTTTTTCATAACAGGAGTTGTTGTCCAGGAACATACTCAAAATATTCTGAGAACTGACAAAATCAATGTCTCTATGCATTGGTTTTTCCCCAATTGCATATTTTCCTCTATGTCTTTAAATCTTTATTTTCCTACATCTTCACTAAATCATTTTTGAGTTTGGTTTTGGGGGTTGTTTGCTTGAAGTTTTCTATAATGACATTTTATAAACACGTTCTCTGCCCACAGAAACATTTTTCTAATAATCCTAAACTACCAGAGAGTATCCCTAGCTCACCACTTAGAAGATTTTTCAGTGGGGTATTTGTTAAAAATGTATAACCTAAGTTCTTATCTATGCTGGTTTTTACATAGATTCTCTTTCCATAGAGATTGGTTGTTATGAAGCATATGAAAAAGAAAAAGAAAAGAATTATTAACACCTTAAAATCCTTTTTACACTGCCAGCACAATATAAAGAGCTTTTAATGCCAGAGAGAGTCAGGTCTGTGTGAATTTACTGCTTTTGAGATGTTCTAGACTAATGATTGCAAAGGCTAAGATTTTGCACAAAGAAGTCTGAACAAGAGCTGCACTACTTCTAAATTACACACATTATTCTGTCAACATATGTATAACCACAGAATGGATAACCTCCTGTTAAGATAAGAGAGCAGTTAAAGTCTTCCTGTCATTTCTGATTCTAGCCTGCTTGTTGTTTTTGTGATGCAAAAACTGGATGGATTACACCAATTCAGCACAAATAGACCCCAAAGTAACAATGAGAACCAAAGCCGTTCATATCTTGGCTTTCACCTTTCAGAATTCAATCCTCATGAATCTCCTTCATCATCCCTTTACCTCAGTTTTATTCAACAAAATGAAAACAGAATAAATCAATGTTGAATTTGATGGCAAGTTTCTCTCTAACAACAGAAAATGTGAAAAAGAATTTGCTTATAGAAGCAAACAGAAAATAAGGATAACGCAGTGATGTACCCCAATTGCTTTTCTTTTTTTAGGAGTTCTCCCCTGAAACCAGTCTTCAAAGTTAAAATTACAGCAAAATCTGACTTTTCTTAAAACATTGCTTGAGATGCTATGGTTCACATCTCAAATATACTGGAGAAGATTTAGCACCTAAGAACATATACAGGCTATGAACAAATATTAACCTAACTTCCTCCACACCACTGCCTCCTGTTAACTGCTCTTGTCAACATTTAGCACTGCTGAAAATGAGGCTATTTTTACCTACGAGCTTCTTAAGTAAAATACAGACCACAAGCCCAAAGTTTCATATATGTTTTAAGTCACAATTTATTCACAAAAGCAGACAAGCACATATTTGGGTAATTAGAAACATCACATTCTTAGGACAGACACCATGTAAGTGTTCTCCTTGAGATCAACAGGATTAGTCCTACACATAAACTTATTCTGAAGCATACATTTTTTGCAAGACAGAAGCTTGTAATGCAGAAGCTTCCCTTGATGAAATTTTTGTGACCCTCTTCCGCTGTCAACAAGAGTGATGTGTCTATATATTTCCCTTGACAAAATACACATCCTTTTATCAGCTGAATCAAAAAGTGACAAGATGATCAAAATAGGAAAGTACAGCTGACTGTAACAATTTCACCACTAGGTCATTTTGCCAAAGGAAAAAAAAAGATGAATTTCTGTAATATCATGCAAAGTTTGATTTCTAGGCTGGCAGACAGGAAACATTCAGCTGTCTGAAGATATGTTTCATTTGTATCTGAGGCAGACATATCAGCAGTTTCCATGGCAGTGCAATAAAACTGCAAAATAAGTTAAAAAACCCCAAACCCTTACTTTGTTTCTGGTGGCTTTTTTTCCCCTACTGACCACTATCAATATATAAGACCCACTAAACAAATACCCATCAAAAATTTGAGAGTCACAAGAAATGATCCATAAAATGCTTGGCATCCATTGAAACCCTTGATATTCTAAAAAAAAGTTTCTTCAATCTGAGACAAGTTGTAAACCAAGAGAGAAAGTAGTCTCTACGGTATAAACTGCATGGCAAAATGAAGGGTCCTGCATTGAAATGTCTTGCATATACTGGAACCAGTTGAGCAGGATGAGAACATGTGGGACAGGACTCTACTAATGCTGGTTTTACCAAGCCTAGTACCAAGCTAAGATTACACCCACGATATTTGGTAAGTGTGCATACTGCTTCTTGGTTACTAGGATGGTGACTTTATAAAATTCAGGATACTCAAAAGTATGATTAGGTGATTGGTTGATTTCTCTTTGACAATTTATAGTAAATGAATCTAAATCAAAAAGCACTGAAATAGATTTATATTTTATGATGAGAGATGTCCACAAATAACCTACAAGTTCTTACTTCACATCATCACTAACGACATTACTGCTAAATTATTCCAGTCCTAATATCTGAACGTGTGGGAAAATGCTGTCTTTTAAAATAACATAAACAAAACCTGGGTGAAAGACCACACTGCAGACTGTTACTGTTTTCAGTTCAGTAGTCTATACTACACTGTGAAGCTCCTGTCCTTCTTAATTCTATTTTTTTTTTTGTTGTACCATAGCAATGCAAAAGAAATTGTGCTATTTAAAAGGTACTGATTTGGAGGGTTTTTATTCACCTAAGAGAGCTGAGAGAAGGAATGTGGTTTGTTTTGTCATAGAACAAACAATTTTTTGCTAATTGGGTAAAAAATTCCATTGAGACTGATTAATCTTTTGGCCTGATGAACCACCTGCCACTTCATCAGCAATCTTCACCACTACTCCAAAAATAAAGGGTTCATTTTTTGGTTTTTGATGCTTACTGTGATATAAGATTTATTGTAGCAATTCTGATGCGTTTAGTTAGATTAGACCTAACAAACATTACAAATACTAGTTACATTGTACCAAATCTCAATCTAATATGGCAAGTGATGGTGCTACACCTGAGTATGCTGCATCTGTAGTTAGCAACTTGTATGCTCAAAGACTTTTCCCTTAATAAAATATTAGATAAAAAGACCTTCACACTGATAAAATGATGTATTGTTACACAAAGTAATATAAAATTACAGGTATGCAGAAGAATCCTTCTAGTTTAAAAACCAGAACAGTGTTTGGAATTTAGCATCTCTAAAGAGCGAATGTATTTCTGTATGTTCAATATATTCCAAGAACATTAAAATTGTAACTTCATTAAATTCTCCAAAAGAAATCAGAATCTCAAAAAAAAATCTCACATTTTGGAAATTTTAATTTGGAGAAAATATCAGGCAGATATATACAGATATATAGAGATAATACAATACTATTTTAGACACTGTCACTAACAATATAATTAATGCTGCTAAAATTTATTTTAATATGCTAATGTTTATTTCAATGCTTTTTAATCACCGTAATTTAAAAAATAAATTTTTGACGTTTTAATTTGAAGCCAATAAGTACATCAAGAAGAAATGTTCCTTTAGGACAGTAAAACAGGGCATTCTAGAACAAAGAAGAATTCAGTAGTTCAGAGATAGCATTAGTGCTCTGTTGTACACTTTAAAATTATAAGAACACACATGATCTAACATATCCAGACTTTACCAAAAACCATGAAGATTGCAACTTTTTCTTTGTTTTTACACAACACTTTATCTCACAGGGAAAGAAATAACTCTCTGGGCCAACTGAAGCTCTGGCCCAATAACTGATCATCTTTTAAGAAGCAAAATGAAGCAATAAAAAACAAATTAAATGCCTGTATATCTTACATTTGTAAATATACTAATGGAGTTGTTACAGATGACTACTAAGATCTACAATATTGATGTAGTCATAAAGAAAATTTTTTTAACCACTGATGGTCAAGGCTGTGCAAGATAAGTTTGTTCACAGTATTACTTACCTGAGAGCTGCCTGATGCCTTTGCCGAGCTATACAAGCAAGCTCAAGTTTGGCCTCAATAAGAGCCTCCAAATCTTCCACAGAATACTGAGATATGTCCCCATCATATTTTTCCTGTATGTCACGTACAAAACAGCTAAGAATTTCTTCAGATTCTGTCAATAAAATCCACTAGAGAAGAACACAGGGTTTTATGATTTAAAAGAATAAATAAAAATTTTTTGAGAAATATGTTTTCTGTTATAGCCTACTATCACTGCATCTTAAAATAAATCAACTGAAATACAATATGCCTTTTCTATAAATGGGGAGAGAGTAATTCTGCTTTTCTCAGGTTTACAGAATCATTGTATTAAAATCAGCAACATCTTTACTGTGCCTATACTACTGCCATGTATGTTTAACTACATATCTTAAGGCTTAGCAATGTTACTCACTAATTTCCCATTCTTTATCTAATAGCTATAGTTGATAATTTTATATTATACTTCTAACTACACTTAATAATTTTAAACAATAAATATTAAAAACCACATTAAAGATGTCAAATGAAGTATTACATTCTTTATTAGCCATACTTTGACATCCTTGTGTGCAGTATGTATCCTGAAAGTTCAACTATAATCTACAGTCTTTCTGATCAACAAATCTGTAAGAAGCTATGAAAAACACATCTAAAAGGAAGTTAATTTTAAATTAAATCTCACTCATGGAGCTTTCAGCAGAATTAAAAATTAATTTAAAGGTTTATATCATCCAATACACTATTTTGATCAAAATTCAGAGCTCTACTTAAAAAAAAAACAAATCACAAAAAACTCCCAAACCATAAAAACCCTCCAAAAGAATAGAATACTTACAGAAAAATCAAAAGAGTAAGAAATATATTATGCCTCTTAAATAAGCCCTGTTCAATTTAAATGAATGTTTCTATTTTAGTTATTTTCAAGGTGCTATTTTTCAAGTTATACTAAAACTTTCAAGTTTCTAGTGTTTGAGCTATACCAATTGCCATACAAAATCATCCTCCCTTCTCCAGATGTACTTCTGGCTTTACTTTGCTTGTAACAATGGCCAAAAGTAGACACTTCCAAAGTGGAAGACCACTCTGAATGAAGAATATGTCAGCACCCAATTTTGGTCTTTTTGTGATGTGAAACTGCCAAACATAAGGTTTACAATTAAGCACAACAAAATCCAACCAAACAAACCCCCTTCAAGCAAAGAAGCTAATAAGCTGAGGTATGTTTTCTCCAAAATAGAGTACCAGAAAGAGCAACATGAAAAAATTGAGATATGTCACATATGAGAATGGTAGAGAATGGGTTTTTATTTGCAAGGCACACTGCCCCATCAAAGAGTCTCTGACATGTTCTACAGATGGCACCCCCTGAAAGGAGGTGATTTTACCTTGAAATCCCATTCAATCTTTACCCTTTATGCTGAAATAGTCATACTGAGATCTGATTGTGGAAGTATTTCCCATCATTTGAAAAATGATGCACCAAAAATGAAAATTGATTGCACCAAACAGTCAACACTTCATACACAGCTAGTAAGACTACAGTCAAATTAGAAACAGAAATTTTTAGTCTCCTTTTCATACCATCCTCTCATCAAAATTTCTATTACATTGAAGGCATTAGCAATGCTTTTGGATCAAACTTCATTTTCTTAATCCTTTTCTCCTAAAAATCAAAATTACCTTCAGCTTTGCTGTATTTAATTCATCTTGACAGTCAACAAGATGCATTATTCTGTCTCTTTGTTCCTGTTGTCTTGAATTCTTATCAGCATCAACTGTCAAACACATTGCAGATAAAACTTCAGGTAACAGATGCAGAACCAATGCATACTTAGTAATTTGAAGAACATAGTCCTTTTCTCTCTACTTACAACTGGGACTTTCAACATCAGAATAAGCAATAATAGAATGAAATAATAAATAATAATATAATATATAATAATATATTATTATTATTATTATTATTATTATTATTATTATAAATCTTAGTGCTTATTTCAATAATGACTGGATTTTCTCAGCAACATTGAATATGAATATTATTAATAGCATGACATAATGATTCATATGCAGTTAAAAGTGGAAAAACCATGCTTGAAACATTATAAATAAACTTTCCCACCATCCTTACAATTACCTTTTACAGCTGATGTCACAGTTTTGTTTGGCTCTGGCAAGGTGGTGTTGTCAACAGAATAGAAATTTTTTTCAACTTTTTCAGGTAACTTATTTATTGTGGCAGAAAGACAAATGATGAGATGCATTTTGGCCAAGGTTAGTTTATTCATAATTTGTTGATTGCACAGTGGCACCACTATTGAAGACAGACTCCAATTAAATATATCTTCCAGTACCTACAAGAAAGTTAACAATTGGGATTACTTGAAATGACACATTTTACATTTTTCTTGTTCAAGACATTTTCTGCTTCTATTAATAATGACACAAATCAACAATTAACATGAATAATATTAGCAATATTCTCAGTTATTATGAATGAGTTATTCCTTCTTTTTTTCCAAACTTCACCCCTTAGTAGCACTTGCTACAGCCTCGGAGATTGGTTTTCCAGCAGAAGGTGCATTTATGAAGTTATAGTTATTATCACTGCAAGTTCTAGTTTTCTGCATTGTAGGTGAATCTGTAGTTCAAAAGTCCCAACTCAAAGAAAAGTCTGTTGTTAAGAAAGGAAAAAAGAATATTGTATCACATCATTCCAGTATATTTCACAGAATCTTTTTGTTATTCATTACAGCATCCTTGTTTTAGCATGAGTTTAATATTCTCACTTTAGATTAATAAATTTAGAAGTTGAAAGTATGCACAGATTTGCAAGATCATGAGACCAGTAACAGTGCCACCTATACTGTGAAGTGTTCAAATCAAAAGCTCAAGATAATGCACAACTTCATAATCAATCAGAAACTAGTGAGATCAAAAGCTGTCAAGATACACTCCTCATTTCCATCCTGTAATAGCAACCACTGTAGGAGACACACAAGCTTACTGTAAACAAGAGAGAAAGTGGAGGGAAAAAGGCAGGGGCTTTAATTTACCAGTTTGTTTTAATGGTACAACTTTTTCACATTCTGCTAACATCTACCCCTACCAGCTCAATCGATCTGTGAGAAGGTTAATAAAAGGAAATCATTAAAACTGAAAACCACAAAAGAAGTTATTGATGAACAGGTGATTTTAAATAAAACGAGACAATGACTGTTAAAATACTGGTTTATAGAGTCACCATTTTAATTTTTTTCCCCCCAAAAATGGACTTCAATCCCCATCTGAATTAGGACAAACCTATGAAGACTCTGACTGATAGAAATTATAACATTAAAAACCTGATGCTCTCAATATTTTAGCAGGATAAACACTCAACCTTCCACATCAAAACAATGCCTGAAAAATTCCATTAATGTGTTTTGCACAGAAAGGCCATAGATCTGTACATATTAGATCTCCCACCTGAAAAATGGTGAAAAATGGTAGTTTGCCCTTCCCTTGAGAGGTCAGCCATAAAATTTAAAATTTAAGAAATAGTAATCCATTGAGAAGAATATGTTTTCCATTTACTGGAATTTTTAATAATAGTAAGGATATTTTCTGAACTGGATAATTCCTACCTTAAAACAGAGAAACAAGTATTTATGTATAGCATAAAACGTTTACCTCTTTCAGATTATTTTTACCTGCAAATTTGTAGCACTTTTGAGAGATTTTGAGGAATCAAACTTCTGTAAGGCCTGTAAAATTGACAAAACCAAAAAAAGTAATGTGTTACAATATAAGTATAAAATCAATGCATTAACACAGGCGGGAGAAGGGAAATTTCCCTTCAAATCAGCTCATTAAACTCAATTTTCTCTGCTTCACTGTCTGCAACACAGGGTAAAGGAAGCAAACATGAAGTTTGTCCAATGCTTGACAACACTTTTGGTGACAAAATTTTTGCTACTATTCAAGCTGAATTTCAGTTGGTGTTCTGTCCAGAAGTCTAGAGCTGACACACATACTTGGTCATGTCACCTACCCAAAAGCATCACTCAGGCAAGGGAGACCTTGACCACATCTCTATCCAGGATTAAATCATTAAATTTGGAATGTGTTTGGCAAACAGTGAAAGGATGGTTATGGGGGAGGCTTACCCCATAACATGCTTTGCCTGCACAGGTTTGCTCACAGGAAAGACAAAAGTCCAGGTCAGTTGTTAACGACCCTTGTAGCACATTAGTGACCAGATAGAGGGAAAATCAAACAGAGCTGGGGTGATATGAGTGTCAAGGCTCTGTGGGCAGCAATAGCTCTCACTGCCCAGCATTTCCTGAGGCTGCCCCTGCCCTCCCCAGGGCCCAGGACCCCATGTCAGCTTCAGCCATACTTTTTATGCCTGCATATGAAATCACAGTGTTTTTTCTATAGTACTAACTGCAGTACTCAGTGTATAAAACACAGGTTTCAACACTGATTTGTGTTCCTGCTGTTTAGAGAGAGATTTTAATATCATTCAAAGCCTACTATTTGATCCATTTATTGAAAATAATTTAGGAATTTCTCAGAAATGTGCAACAGCTTGCAGATATGGAGTATGTGCAATTTCATTAAGAAAATGGATTGTTATAGTTCAATGTTATATTTTTCTGGTGTTTACCTGCATTTGTTCAGTATATCTGTACCCTCCTGGTATTTTCCATGGAATTCTCTCTCCCCAAATAAGCAAAGACAGTTCATGAAAGGCCTCCGTAAAAAATGCTATATCTGTGAGTACTTTAATCTATGAAAAAATAACAGAGCCTTTTATTTAAATGTTTTTCAATTACTCTTTTTGCTGAAAATAGAATGTATTTAAAGGTAATTTTTAAATATATTTGGCTAGCAAAGTAGTACATTGATGGAGAATGACCTTCAAGGGGAAGAAATCTTTTACATGTTATAGTGAATAATTTCAAAGATGGGTCCTTTCCTTTTAAAAACAAATTCTTTAGAAACTTGTTCCTGACAAAGGGAAAGAAATTACTTCATATGGTAGGAGTTTTGACTGCCTGTCCAAGATCAGCCCCTTAACAAAATCTGTTTCATAGATTCTACTTATCTTAATCTCATAGTACTCAGCTACTTTACCTAACCTATACCAGTATTTCCTGAAAATACCTAAAACCAGTAACACTTTGACTCTTAATACCAGTTAGATGCCTTATAAAAACCACCAAACTCAAAAATTACTAAACAACTAAAACAAAACAAAACAAAACAAAAAAACCAACAAACAACAACAACAAAAAATACAAATGAACATTAGTGAAAAGACAGAAATCTGTTCTAGGTTTCATGGAGCTTTGTTCTACCATGATAGTAAGAACAAATCCAGAAGGGAACATGTGGGGAAAAAATAGTCATTCATGTTTTGCATTTAAGTAAACATTTAAAAGAAAAGTGGAGAAGATAAAAAATACCAAGTGAAAAGTCTGGACCAAAGAAGGAAAACCTCCTCTTCATTAAATAGAGAGTAGAAAGAATTTATGAAAGCACTCAACAGCCTATGTAGGAAATTAACAGTAAAACTTTGTAAATAACTCTGCATGCTACTAATATTGAGAATATAAATAATAATTGCATTTAGAAAGTATACCTACAATTTGCTGTGCTAAGAAACACTAAGCAACAGCTGAACTTTAAAGCATTACTTCTCATAGTTGAAATATATTAATATTAAATTGACTACATTTAATTAATTTAATAAAGAATCTAAAAGCTTATTTGAAATACAATATGTTGTGAGAAAGAAAAAGTTTATTTGATTACCTTGAGGATTCTTCCTTCAATACATTTAGCAGGGTCCTTACAAATCTTAGATACAAAATACTGGTATAATGTGAACAGAGGTAAAATCTGTAGCAAAATAGTAGGTCATGCAGCTATAAACAGCATACAGGGAATAATTATGAAAATACACATTTCAACTGTATATCAAAAGTAAGATTATGGCTTTGACCATCGCATACCATCACTACTTCTCTAATGCTCTCTGAAAGATTAATGAGTTGAAAAGTTCTTCAGCTGGCTAAAGCTAACCCCTGATACTACTTTATATGTGTTTCACAAGGTAGGAAGTGAAGTTTGTCCAAATTATTCTCTGTGTTCAAGGTGGGCTTTTTTACTACAACATTAGTGAGTAAACCTAATGGAAATAGGTTGATACAAGGGGTTTCTAAAACTGACTGCATTTTGATGCCAAATTTTTTCAAGATAACTAACAGAAGAATAGAATTCTGTAAGCTTTTTTAAATAAACACAATGAAGTCCTGCAACTGTTTAAGTGAAATTATACCAATTGTAAAATAGAGTGGATGGTGATGAGACCAACAATTTTATTTACATTCGTTTTAAATTGAAATTTTTTGTAGGGACAACTAACAAAGAACATTTTAAAACTGAGCTCTACTAAAGTATAGAGACAATGTACATCCTTCCAGTATCTGAAGGAGGCCTGCACAGCCTCTTCATCAGGAATTGTAGTGATAGGACAAGGAGTAATGGATTCAAACAAACTGAAAGAGGGGAAATTTAGGTTGGATATTAGGAATAAGTTCTTTACTGTGAGAGTGGTGAGGCACTGGAGCAGGTTACCCAGTGACCTTGTGGATGCCCCAACCATGCAAGTGTTCAAGGCCAGGCAGAATGGGGTGTTGAGTGACCTGGTCTAGTGGGAGGTGTCCCTGCCCTTGGCATGGGAGGTTGGGACTACATGATCTTTCAGTATTCCTTCCAACCCTTAACATTCTATGATTCTATGATCTATTGTTATAAAATATTTCAGAAAAAGCAGATTCTTTCCTAACAGATTTATGTGTTTATTGACAATGAAAGAACTTCCAAAATTTAATTATTGCTCAGCTTTTACATTTTTCTTCACTTTAAAATGTCCCCAAGCTTAGAAAATGCTAACAGCATTGTTAGATTTTTGTCAAATTCACTTTAAGTTTTCATAATGCAGCTTAATACTTCTGAATTTGGATTACAAATGCTTGAGGCAAATGTTTTAATTGTACCCATGCAGTTTCCTACTCATATTTGAAGTAGTTTAACAAAATTAGTCTTTGAAGTTTTATTTTTAATAAAACTTGAATCTTGACATATTTTGATTTAAGTGTCAAATCAACTTAGTGCCCACCATCCAAAACATTCCCACACAATAAGCATTCAAGGGGAAATGAAGCTCTCATCCAGCTAAAACTGCAATTGTTTTGACCATGATCCATGACCTGGATCTATATTCTGCTGGCAAAAGTGCAGAAGGAATCAAAAACAAGCATGGCCATGTGAAGCAAGCAGTCAAATTAAGTGCCCCTGCCTCCAGGTAATTGTCTGCTCCTTGATTTTACTGGATCTCCCATAGCAAGGGCAGTAAGACAAAGCTAAATAACAAAGTGAATGCCAGTAAAGCAGGATGAGAAGAAACAACAAAGGGAGTTAGCCTGAAATTCCAAAACAACTCAATCCTTCAAATGGCTTGCTGACAAAAAAAGGTAACAAGAAAACATCTTTCTGCCTCTTCCTGACTAACTCCTCTTCCATCTTTACCTCCTAATCTTTTCTTACTCTCCTGCTGCCAGCCCTGCAATCTTTTCCCCTCCCTGGCACTGGTTCTGCCACTTGCAGAACCTTGCCATAAGTGGATTCGAGTCATCAAAGCAGGAAAAATCTAGCTGCTTTTTCAGATGGAGAGTTTTCTGTCATGCTTGATTTACAGAGGTATCCAATAATCACCTGACAGGAAATTCTGTTAGTGCATACAGGGCCAAACTAGAAAAAGACAGAGCATTGCACCTTTTCCAGTACTAGTAATCAATTCAATCTATTTATGCCAGTGTACAGCACTGAACCTTCAAAGGAACTTGGACTAAAGTTGAAATGGTCAGAGATTAAATGGAGGAAATAGGAAGATGACCAACATAAGAGGGAAGTTATAAAAATGTTTCATACAGAGGAATAAGAAAGCATGAAAAGGAGAAAGGCAGAAGGGACTTTTATTTACTAAAAGTATTGAAAGCATTCTGGACATACTGCATTTAAGTAATTTTCAGCACAATGTATTTTAAACAACATATAATAGAAAATTCCCTCTAAAATGTCTAAGCTAAATGAACCATGTGTTTACCTTCCAGAATAAACAATTTTCCTGTGTTTTCTAAAACTTGTATGCAGCAAGCTATACCTTGTTTTAAGTGCAACACAACCTAGCTATAGGGGTATTTTGCTAGAGGTTTTGAGGTATTTCACAAGTACACCCACACAGAAAAGTAAGACTAGGTGTCTTAAAAATCATTTCCAGAGCATAAAAATAATACTTACTATTAAATTTTGTTTTGCACAATGTAGTTCAAACATAATGAAATTCAGACTTGCAACTACAGTAGAGATATCAGCTCTGTAGCGATCAGAGAACAGGTCAATACCAGGAATAAGAATATTTGTTTCATATTGTACAAAGTCACAGTCAGATATTGGATGTGAAAGAGAAGCTCTAAACAGGGTCTGAAAGCAATAACAATTAATTACTTGTGAAAAGGTGTACAGGTATTAGTGAGACACTATGAACTCCAAGTCATAAATTACTTCATAAACGCAACTCTATCAATACCTTAATTATTCAGCTGTTTCTAGACACAGTATTCAAAAACACAATATTGAAAACCATTTTTAGAGAATATGTTTTATCTGTGAAGTTGATGGAGAAATAAACAAGCTGTAAGTAGTCTAAGGACAGTATCTCTCTCATTATTTCTGGGACAGTTGCTGATTTTAAGGCCAGTTAAAAGCTAGTTCCACCCTAGTTCCACCTTTAACTAGGTCAGCTAGTACAGCTTATCAGCTAGTGCAGCTTAAATCATGTAACTAAATACTAATATGAAATTTAATACTTTCTGGGAGAGTTGCTGACTTTAAAGCTTGTTTCATTCTAGTTACACCATTAACTAGGTCAGCTATCATAGCTTAAATCATATAACTAAAAACTAATATGAAATTCAAGGAAATAATTTAAATGTTCTTTCTTAAAAAGGGAAGAATGCTAACATTGTATCTGACGTTGGATATTCCTTTCCAATTGTGTTTATCTCAGTGTAATTAGCAATGATATGCTAGAGAAATTTGCATTTACACTCAAATCTGAGATATTAACAAGCCTAAAGCCTATACCAGAGGTGGAATTTAAATAAGGTTATGAAAGCTTTCCAATTCAAGTAACAAATTATGGGCTTGAACTTCTTGCAGTACAGTGACAGTAATTGATTATATTTTTCAAGACAATCACCCTGCAAGCTGCTTCTACCCCAATTAATATCAGACCTACTTCAGTCAAGTCACAATTATTTCTACTGTTATACAACCGGAACAAATGCTTACTACCATTTCTGTCGAAAGGAGGAATCACCATTGTCCAGCTCTGTAATAGTTCAGCAATTACAGTGCCAGAAGCAAGTTAAAATTCTCCTTTACTTTTGTTCCTTCAACTTGTTCTCCTTTTGGTGAACTTAACAAGTTTTCCAGTGTGGTCTAGGACAGCTCTCACAGTCACAATCATGACACAAGACAGTGTTAGACAGTGTCATTGCTTGGTTTTGCAAGAAGCCAGATCACTTCCTGAAGCTGCACTGGGATGAGTAATCATTGATCCCAGTAGAGTATAATTGGCAGAATACTTCCAGTTCTTTTTCCTATACTACTTTTGCTACTGGCATCTTAACTTCCATTTAAAAGTATACTGAAATGCTTCTTTTTCTCCACAGGTCTTTTTTCTGAAAGTTTGCAAACTTAATTTTAATGATCTTATTTTCTTTGTGAGTGAAACTGGATCATTATTAATATCCTCTGGTTTTAGAACAAACTTATTATAGAGCTGAGATTTTAGTATTTCAAGGTATTATTTTTCAGTGCTAAAAAAGATTCAAAAGTTTATTTTTTTCTAAAGAGTCTCGGTTGAAAATTTAAGACAATCTGAGAAGACTCTACAGATCTAAAAGAGACCACTCTTCCTGAGCAGAATATTTCAAGAGAAGAAAAATATATTTGACTATAAAATGTTTTAGTCATCTTCCCTTTTCAGTATTTTTTTCTCTGAGACACTCTAGTCTCCTGTTGAAGTGATAATGTTTAGGCTGTAATACAGAAATAATGTTAAAAAACAAAGAATAAAAATGTATCTAATATGCATAAATTGTCAACTACCTCTGATCTCCATTTTTCCTTTAGAACCAAAACAAAAAGAGAATTATTTTAACAGAGGGTCATTTTAGAAGCAATTTGTTAACTTCATGAATTTGAACTGAGATTGCATTCTTACCTTAAAAAGTATAGCAGAAAAATAGCAGTATTTTGTTCTTAGTCTCATCTGTGATGTTGTTATATACCTAAAGCACAACAAATAATAAGAAACGCAAATGTACCTATCAATATAAATAATTGAAATCCTTGGGTTTTTTAGCCTAATGAGATAATAAAACTAGCACAATCTAGATGTTTTTCCTACTGGAAAACATCTGCCTGTTCTTTAAATAGGCACTCAGCCATGCCATGCACAGAAGCATTTGACCAAACACGTATCTGGACAAAGGAAATTGTCTAGATTAACTTCAAACTTAAAGGAGAGACACAGACAATCTAAGTGCAAAATCCACCTCATAAAAAACTAAAAATATAAAGCAGATTGAGCAACTCACACCTTGAAGTGCATTTCTTTCCATAAAGGAAGCCTAAGATAACTAGCACATGGAGTTTCACATAGTGGGTGTCTCCCTAAATTTAATGATTCCCACACAGTATCTCATCAGAGCCTTAAACCATCCTGGGTAGCAGGCTAGTCCTATGATCTACAATCCTAGAAATCTTTACTTCAATATTAGAAACCTTTAATCTGCATTTTACAGCCTGTGACTAAGTTGCTGTAGAAAGAGCAACTCAAGAGAAAAATGTTTAACAGGCCAAGTCAGGTCTAAACACAAAAGAACCACCTGAGGGAGAAGCCAGGGGGACAGCTCCCTCCAAATCCTGCCAGGATTTGGAATGGATGTATTAGCAGCAAAGGGATAGTACCCAGTGCTGCAAATAGATGCCACAAACACCTGGAAAAGCAGCCAGGGATTTGGTCTCACCTAGCTTGATCAGAGACTGAACCATAGCTCAGAATTAGAAGAGCTGTCATTTATAATCAAGTTAAAGTCACTCCTTTTCCTTTCAGCTGCTAATTCTAAGTGTGGCAATGTCACCTCACCCTGAAATACCCATGCTAGCACTGGCAAAGCTACCTTGGCTTATAGATATTTTACAGTGTTACTAATATGACCTGCTTCACAGGTAAGGCAATTTACTTGGACGAAGCTCTGCCCTTTCATGGTTATGGGGTTTCTAAGGTCTTTTAATGCTCTCTTGGATATTTCTAGATTTTTATTTTGTATAATACATTGAGAAACACTTCAGAATTCTATTCACAGTGTTTCACCAGCAGTCAAGGAGTACTGGATGGTAATATTTATTGATGGTAGATTTTATACAGTAATTCAAATTTCATTTAGTTCTAATTCACCAGAAAACTAGTAATTTCGGCATTAAATCTGACCTCAGGATACATTAATATTTAATATGTGCAATAACTTGGGAAATGTGATATTTTGATTGAAAATCAATATGACTGTAAAATCCTTGCACTTATGACTTTTTATCATTTTGTTTTCTTCTAATGATCTCCCCATATAACATACAGCTGCATTTATGATCAAAGATGAGCACTCAAGAAAAGGGAACAAACAATATTCTCCAAAGGAGCAAATTGCTCCCTGAAAGGACAACTTCGTCTGCTTTCGATGAGTCCTTTTTATAACAACTCGTTATTGGTTTTTAATTAATTTGAAGTTGCCTCATGTCTGGGATGAACAATTTGTTTAAAATATGATAGAAGTACATATATGAGTAAGATACTTACTGAGCTATCTTAGCCACTAAGACTGCTGCATGTAAACATCCCCAGGCTCCAGCCTGAGAAAGAAATTTCTGACTCGTATCAGTTGATCTTTCAACTGCAAAGCAGTCTGTAGAATCTTTTGGAAAAGCTAACTCTTGCCAGGTGTTAAGAGCATCAGTAATGTTGAGTGTTTCGTCAAGGGCTTGACACCAATATTTAAAAGCAGCTCTGTAACATAAAAAAATACCATCATGTTGCTGACATTTTCCAAACTGGAAGATAAGACTTGTTTCATTTTTCCTTTATTGCCTGATACATAACTAATTCTGATTGGATCAAAAACTGAAATACAGTTTCTACAACACAAAAAAATATACCATTCGTGGTCAAGAGACTTATTAGGACTCAAATTAAACCAAGCCATAGACATTACTTCTTAAAAACTAAGAAACTTGTAATTAATTTGCTTAATGGCAATTAGGCAGCTAAGAAAAATAGACAATGTGTAGGAAAAAGCCCTCTCAAAAAATAGGTAATAGTGAGTTAGATGAAAGAAGTTATATGGACTAGAGGACAGCACAAGAACTTACAAGACAGTTGAGGGGTATAGGACTGCCAATTTAAAAAAATGAAACTGTGCTCTTTTTTAATCCAGTAACTATGTACCTTTTGCTTCCAGCATAAAAGTGAAGATTTCCAAGTTCATGTAGAGCCTGTACCTTGAGGTCTCTCTGGTTATTCATTTCAAGGATTCCTGTTATTTATTTTTAATCAATTAAAAAAAACATTGTCATATCATTAAACCGGTTACTGAACCTTGAACATATTTGGCATGAGTAGACATGAATTCACATGTAATTCAATGCATGAATGTTTTTTCAAAATTTATTGGTCTTGTATATCTTACCTTCAAATGTACTATTTCTGTTTATCTAATCTTTTGTATTTTTATTCTTTCAGACCTTTCAAATTTCTTCCTGTTTAGAAGATCAACTAGAAAGCAGGTCATTGGTCCTGCTAAACAATTCTGCCTGCATACAGCACAGTAGCACTCTCACAAGCTCATTTTTTGAACCCTTGCTGCAAACCCACTTAGAGCATCTGCTGACCTACTACGCTTGGCCTGTTTAGCCATACAGCAAAAACAGGTAGTAATGAGGAGCTGTAACTGTAAGAGTAAAGTCATACTAGAATGTAAGGTGAAAGCCAAGTAACCAGGTCTTGTATTCAAATGCACAGAATGAGAAAGTCTGTTTCTTAGGAAAAAAAAAATGTCATGGAATTAAAAAGAACCTGTTAAACATAACTTCAAATTCTGAACTGGAGATTAGTCAGCATAACAACGCTAAGGTAATGTTTTTTCATAAAGTGAGATAACTGTAGAAACTACGAACCAACTAGTGGCTTGTTTAGATCTAATACAGATTTCATCAATCAAGAGGAAGAAGGTTGTATATTCCTGGAAACCAGCCTTCAGATAGTTATAGCCATCTGACCGCTGAAAATAACAATGGAATAAACATATACAAACACGGATAGGCAGAATGTTGTTACTTCTTAGCTGTAAGCAGAGATTCATGAAAAAAATTACCTATTGTCTGTTCATAGGAAGAGATAACTACTGAAAGCCGTGACTTTGGTATTGGTCTACTCTCAACCGTACTGGAGACATAATATTTTTCTTGAGAAAGGTCACATGGTGTTGGCAGAAATATCACTTCATCTCCCATGTTAAATTTCAGCTTTCTGCTTGAAGAGATGTGAGTGCTGATTGCTCTTCCAGCATTTCCTAAATCAGAAAAGTTACTTATATTATCACCCCAAATATTTCCATACCATGTTAGTCAACTAAACATACAATTCCTGTGTACCCTATTTCTATTTGGTTTCCTATGCTATAATTCTGTGTGTCTCCTAATTAAACTCCTTGGACATAACTCATTGGTCAGTGCAACCAAAGGATATGTGCTCTGTTAGTGAAAATAAACTTGGGAAGATCTGCCAGCCAGTTCTCCGAGAGAGGTATGGCTGCAAACAGACAGGTGACCTAGCTGCATGAAAAAAAATTTATCATCCAACTATTAGACAAACAGGAAATAATGCTTAGAGCTTGTGCTTATAGAACATCAAATTTAATTTCATATTCTAAATTTTTTCTAACACTCAGTAACTAAAACTTGAATTTAGAAAAATCCGTTCCCTTCACTCTTTACTATTTTAGCTGCATATACACTTCATTGAGGGAGGAACACTTCAATGGATCACTCACCTTGTGTGTGTGCAAGAAATAATGAAAGTAGTTTTCTGCTGTGTCTCAGTGCTCTGCTGTGATATTTAGAATTTTCTAGAGTTTCTCTAAAACATTTCAGTGTATCATTCACATCAAGAGGCACACAAACTAGGGCCTTTGCTTGATCATAATCTAAAAGGAATTAAAAATTATGAAGAAAAATTTTGTAATATATAGATAAATATTTTTAGTAAATCACCCTGTAAAACATATCTGAACACTTTCACAACTTCAAAACTAAAGTATATTTAAATTTTCTGCCTTTTTTCCTGTTAGATAATGAATTTTAAAAAATTATTAACCACCAGGAACATTATTTCTATCAATAACAGTGCTGATTCACACTGACTTCTGGGTATATTGAAAGATATCCAAAAATAACAACAGAAAACTGGACCAAGACCACCACGCTGCCTCACAGACTGTAGGTTATCCGGCACCAGCTTTTCTCTGCTTTCAGATATAGTCTGAATATATTTTGAAAGATCTTGACAACATTACAATCCATCCAAAATACCAAGAACAGTAATTTGAAGACAAAGCTCAGTTTATATTAAAAGACTCATTGTAGGAGAAGTGGAAGAACTATGATAAGGAGGGGAAACACAATTTAAAAAAAAATCCAGTATGAAACAAAGAAAAGACTTTGGGAGAAAAGAGAACACAAAATACTGAATTGTGCTCTGACCTGTAGAATCATTATTCGTCTCAGTATTGAAAAAGCTTCCAGGAGAAACCCCTTCACTGGCAGAACGGGCAACAGGCAGCTGTAATTTGCACCCTATGTAGTTTCTGCAACTCATCTAAAAAGCAGGATTTATTTCATGATAACTGAATAATATTAAGAAAAATCAATGTTTGGTTCTTACAATGAAATAGTGATATACTCAGTCGTATGATAAAATAAAAAGAGGACTAATTAAGAAAGACACCAATGGCCCATAACTAGCACTCTTGTCAGTAAGAGGTGAAACATTCACACCTCAATTTTGGATATAATGTGTATCAAAGTTGCTGAACTAAACTTGTCTCTGGTATTTGCCATGATCATTAGCAACTCCTTGATGTTCTGCAAATATTCCACCTTTTTTTCTCCAGATGAATGCATGCTTGCACAGATCCTGTCACCATAAGCATACCTAAAGGACATGTTGCCTGGGAAGCACAATGGAATGCTGCATAGGGAGATACAAAATAGCTCTAAGCAAGTAACAACAGCAGCCTAACTGTGGCAGAGAAGCTAACTTCCAGACTTCTATGAAGGACTAATCCACAACAGACTTTTTATTTTGCTATTGTAGCTACACGACTTCAGAAGCAGAAGGACCAACAGAACTAGTTCTAGACTCTCTGAATGGCACTGATTTATGAAATGTAGCCATAAACTCCAATGTCTTACCTGAAATTCTTACTACTATTAGCTAACACTAGTCTTCAATCTGTAAGCTGTCTTTCAGAACTATGATTACTTGTCCACAGATCGGTTTATAAGCATTATGAGATGGTTTGCCATGGTCTCCTTTTGTAGACAAAGGGCCATGTTCTGAATGGCAGGAAAGAGATACAGAGCACCTCAGCTGCCCTTGCAAACCAGGAGAGCCTTCATAGTCCCTGCAAGCCCTGGGCATCTGTGTGTCTCTAGGCAAGGCAGTGGCTCCTGAACCCCATGTTCATATTCATGTTCAGAACAAACCTGTTTGGTACTCCAAATCCCACTTTCCCCTCCTTTCCTTCAAGTTCTCCCTTTACATCAGTAATAGAAATATCCTAAAAATATCCACAGGGAGATTGACCTCGGCAACATTTCTTAGAAATAAATCCTACATTAAAAAAAAAAAGGAAAATCCCAATTTCTAATAGCTAATTCAATGAAAAATTTCCAAGTGGCACTGCTAAGCTAATATATAGAGCCATGGCTTTTAATGAGAAGAACTTACTGAGCTACTCAGGGGTTTTATTGGTGGTCATCAAGTTTTTTATTGGTATTGTCAATGTTTTGTTTAACTCAATTTCATTAACTTTGTTCTTTAGGAGTGGTGTTCCAATGCAGAAACAAAGCAATACCCAAATAAATGGTTTAAGGTTAAAATGCTTTAAGGTTAAAAGAGTGGCACCAAGTAGATTTAGGCCTATAATATGGAATGGGTATGTTGTGCATGGAAGAAACATCCTCTGAGTCACCTGGTGCTCTTGGAATCATGTCATACAAGCCTTTTCATGCACTTCAACCAATTATGTTCATTAATTTATTACAATTGCCTATTTGGAAACACTATGAGAAAGCCTATTAATCTAATCAGTGAAAGTGCTTCTCCACATTTAGTTCACATTAAGAGTCAGTGCCCCAAAAAGAAATCTGTGTTTCACCTTCTGTACATCATCAGACAGACATTTTGTGAAATGAGATTGACGATTGTCTGGGCCACTGAATTGCTCTATCCTTTCCAGTAGCTGCCTCTGAGCATACACAAGCAGTGGGCTGACTTGTTCTGTGTACCTCCCACTGGAAAAAAAGCAAAGTGTAGTAATTAAGCAATATAATGGTATATTAAACTATATAATGCTAGCTTTTTAGTTTTTATTAGAGTTGGTATAACTTACTGTGTAAATACGTTAAATTGAAGAGCTATGTGTACCAGTGATTCCCATTTCTTCATTTGATATAACAATTCTATTGTTTTAAGAATCAGATTACATATCCATCTCAGGTCAACCACATTCACATCATCCAGGGGAGACTGGGGATGAAGATTAGAACCACCATTCTCATGCGCAATACCTCCTAAACAACTGGGAATGCAAAAGTCTCCTTCGTGATCCACAATCTACAGTGAAGAAACATTATCATGCCTGTTACTTTCAAATATGTTTTTAGGACAAATCAGTTACAATGATTAGAAAGTACTGTAATCATCAAAAAACATTTGTTACAGAGAATAACTTGGAGATACCAGAATATAATGCAAGAAAGAGGAAACTATCTCTCTAATGAAAATGCGATAATAAAAAGTTGTCTTAATTAAAATATTTTTTACCTTAAGAGAACTGCTAGCTTGTAGGTCAACTATCATATCAATGATCATGTCTGATGCAAAATAAAATGGCAACCAGATGGTGTCCCTAAGAAAATCCCAGGTGATGGGAAATGCATCCGTCTGGGAATGCGACTGGTTAGCGATCAGTTGAAATTCCTGAGCATAGTTCCAAAGTTCCCGACAAGCATTTTGAAGCAATGTCCAGTGACCACCACGGTGAGCAAGAACCTGTGTACACCATTCATACACCATATAATTATGCCTTGGAAATGCAGAAATTAAAAGCTTCATTCTTTTATTGTAAAACTTAGGCATAAGTAATCTTTCAGAATTACAGTCTAGGCATTATAGAACCTTAATGTTTGCCTTTTCATGGAAGCACTAATTTATAATTAAATTTAATTGTTGGTTTTGGTGTGAGAATAAGGAATAAAAATTAATTCACACCACCTGTATGTGTGTTTTTACTTGTGTTTAGAAGGTTTTGTGGGAAGATTAGTTAGTCTGCATTTCCATTCAACCACTGTTTCTCCTGTTTCTAGTGTGACATTCACTAACACCTGTAAAGGGAAAGGTAAGTCTGCAAGTACTTTCAGAAAAATTTAACAAACATGAGAAGGAAAGTTACAAAGATGAAATAAAAAACAGAACAATCACATGAATTACTGCATGTTTGATAGAAATACATATTATGATAGGTGATATGTCTGATATTTCATACATTGTACTTGGACATTTTTCAGAAGACAAAAACCATTGCTTTTAACCTGTGAAATTTCCTTGAAGTTTTTGAAGTGTGGGGTCTTTTCATGTAGAAAGCAGTGAGTATTGTAACACAATGCTTAGTAATATATAGTTTAATAAGAAACCAACCACATCTTACCACTGCTCTTTTCAAATGCAAGAAGATGCTTGTAAAATGCTTCATTAAAAGGGTATTTAATGGAAATGGGTCCTGTTCTTCAGGGGTCTTTGTTTTTCGACTTCGAGGAGATCGACTCTGTTTATTTCTGCTCTTAGGAGATTTATCCGTTACTGAAAAAAAAAAAGTTCACTTGTTAAAATTGAGTGGAAGTTCTCAAAAAAGAGAAAAAAGTCAGCTAGGATTTTCCTAGCTAAATACTAGCAGCTAAATACTTAAATGTTAGGAAATGCCAGTGTTAAGGTTATCATGTTTGTAAAGTTATGATATTTAAAATATAAGATGCTTTTACTTAGGAATTGGGAGAAGCAGGGATGCAAACAAATTTGAGCAAAATAATAATGGGTACCACATAGTTTTCAGCCTCAAAGCCAAAACACAATCTTCACTTAAGGTCTAGGAAGAAATCACCATGGCAAGAAATCTCTTGGCAAGCTTGCAAGAATCCTTCTTAAACAGAAGTTTCTTAAAAGCAGATGTTGGGAAGAAAGGAGGATTTTTGACAAATTCTGTGGTATGTGTAGAGTTGCTTCATTATTTTATTCACTACCAAATGTCCCCCAAGGGGAAATGGAAAGGTTCATGGTGGTAGGATATGGTAATATCTCAACTGAGGTTTCAGGCAGAAGCTAATTCCAAGCAATATAGTATTTGAACTCTATGGCAAACTACACATTTTATGTAATTCTTTTAATCAGAATTGTTGCTAAGGCTACGAGACAGTAAACAGGACTTTCATCAGGTTTCAGCCACTTTCAGTGGTACTCAGTAACTGGCAAGCATCAAGGCAAAAGGGTTTATGTAAAAGTAAAGTTTTGCAAAGACAACCAGTGAATTCAAGTGCTAGTTTTTGTCGCATCTCCTTAGAGAAGGCAAACAGGACAGTAGGTTTCACCTGAGGAATTCCTACTTGGAAAGACAGGAGAATTTTGATCTTTACAGCTGTGGCAAGAATGTGAAGAGCTATTGAAAAGACCAGGCCTGTGATTACTTCTTGAACTTTTGGTGCCTATGCAGACTTCTTTGTGTTGACTTGTATGCTGTCACTGACATCTGAGGAAGTCCTGCATTTCACAATTACCCACAGACAGGAGCCCTTTGGCTCCTGTTGAAATCTCATAGGACTAAAAATAGCCAGAATATTAAAAGGCAAATGTGAAAGACAGAGAAATTACGTAAAAGTGGTAGAAAATAAGTTGGTCCTGAGGTAGCTTCTGACACAGGGAAACACTGGGGAGAAAGCAATAAAGAAAGAAAATTTAATTATACTTAAAATCTGAAAGATAATAATAAACTTCAGTCAATAACTTTAAAAACTACTTACAGAATGACCCAGGAAAATTTTGACCTGCTAGGAAATGTGAAGGAAGCTACCAACCAATTACAAACCTCAGAAACTGAAAAAAATTATCAATGCATTCAGAATAATTTGGAATACTATCAATTTATTATGTCTAAGTTGTGTGGTATCTGCAAACCTAAGGCTAGTATCATTAATTTTTTTAAACTTACAAACCTGTCACTAAAGTATAGGATAAATTAGTATACTAATTGATAAAATGTAACATATTTATTAATAGATTAAACAATGCTCAGAATTATCAGATATGCTCCATCACTTACTGTGATTTCTCTTACACTAGATATGCCAAAAAAATATAGAGGACAATTGAAATCTAGAAATATCTTCTATTAACTTGGTATGACTGATTGTTTTTCCAAAGATTATGTGGAGAAAATGATGGCGGTCAAGACAGACAGACATCAATAGAAACAAAAGGTAAGTTGAAATTGATTTCAGTTGTGCACCAATAAAAGTTCTTACTGCTTTGGGTTTCGTTCATTTCTGACTTTTCAAGGAGAGGAGCAGTTGGTTTTTCTATGTTATCCTCTACAGCTTCTCTCACCAGTACAGTGCCAGAATTGTTTAATGAGAATATCTCAGGATCCAAAATACTGAAACTGTAGAATGGGAGAAAGAGAAGAAAACACAAAAGAATATATACAATATCAAAAAGAATTTTGATATACATCTACAAAATTCAGTTTCTCAGAACTGATAACTTTCCAGCAGCTTTAGGAATCGGAAATAATGAATGATAGCCAAATGTTATAAGGAACCAAAAAATAACTTAGTAGAGTATATTGCAAAGCTTTCATCTCACCCCTCAAGTTAGCAACCAGAAGTGTGCCTGATGTCCATGGGATGGAAAGCAAAACTTGTTACATAGTAACAAGTAATTTGTATTTTAAAGCTGAACTGTTCATAAGACAAACTGACTATTTGTCAATTTAAACTATGGTAATTCAGACCTGTCTGCATTAACAGTAATAACACAATAATCTATATTAATAGCAACCACTGATTATACAGTAAGATGTACCTGTCCAGATCCTGTGAACCATTAATTCCAACATTATATTGTTCTTCCAAGTTCTTTTTAAATAAATGGTAGTGTGCAACTGCCAGATGGATATTCATCTGAGACTTCCAGGGCATCTCTTCAAGACACATTTGACAAAACCTACTTCGGGTTACATATTTACTGAGCAGCGTCACTAAGGTTTGAAAAGCTAATTTCTTCAACTTATCCTGGACTTTCCTAAAGCAAAACATATGAAGTAGCAAACAATGAAACTCTGTTTTTTTGAAGCTCTAAAACAGAAAGCCCTGGTAAAGATACACAGAAGTATCCTGTTGCATATCCCCAGGTTTATATGCATAAGCAGGTAAGGATATGACATATTTCTAACTAAAAGACTTCGGCTTTAGTCAAAAAAAGCAACTGTGCTTTCCCTCTTTAAGTGCACTTAACACACAAAAAATCCCATTTTATATTTTACCAACTTCCATAAGATATTTGTCTCAGTTTGTACCTGAATTGTACAGATTATTATAGCAAATACAATGTGCTTCAAAGTGAATTCGGGAGGCTCTACTATACTGTTAATCTGGATAATTCTTTTTATTGTTTTGCTTTGGTAGTTAATCATCTCAAATATGAAGAGAACATAGTATTTCAAATCTGGATGCCTGCCTTTAATTTCCAGCCAAAGGTTTTTGAAGTTTCTCTGACAGATAAAAAACTTCTGTATTACCTCACAAACATGCTATATTCAAAGTAAATCTCATTTCTTTCTTATTTTTTTTTAATTAAACGTGAACCAATCCCTTTATTAATCTAAATTATTTTTCTGCCTGTTTTCCACCTTTAAAAGGTGGGCAGAATAGTATACCACATAAAATTTTGATTATATTATTCAGTATTACTATTATGTAAGATACAAAAGAGTAGCTCAAAAGAACCCAGGATAGGTTTAACATCCCCTCTTCTGCTGAAAGCCATTAAAATAATTTTAAGTAAGGTAGGTTTTCCCTGACAAGGAGGAATAGCATTTTGGGTGGTTTAGGTGAATATTTACAAGATTACATGGAAACTTTTTTAGGTTATTTAAAACACTTCCAGATTCAGTTACATGATTGCTTATATGCAAATACTTATAGTTTCCTACTTGCTAATTGTTGGAAGCATAAGTGACCAAAGGACCAAATAATGAATACTACACATTATTTTGGGTCAGAAGATAATGTTATTGGCAAGTTAACCAAATATAAACAAATATATGCCAAAAGAAGAGGTGAAACACAGATTAACAGAGTTTTCCACCTTGAGGAATCAACATGCTCAAGCTAACACAACTGAAACACAATCTCAAACTAATCACTGAAACACAAAGACCTGAAATCTTTAACAGCTATTTTCTTAAACAGAAACCCAACAGATTTTGTTTCCTTGAGTGGAAACCAGTTTTATACTAAACTAGATTAGAAAAATGAGAGGGCCATGCAGAAATTAATCTCTTTGATACAAAACAAAAATTGAAACACACACTTAATTGTAAACTAAATTTCAGTTGAAATGTTTTTTCTGTATATGAGCCTGAAAACTGTGTTCATTTACTTTGGTGTTTCTGGAGAATTCATTGCATCTGGATTTTTCATTAAAAACTCTCTAAGAGGTCCTTTCTTAACCACAGCTTTTTTTGTTGGTTTCTTCGAAGGTGATGCCTTTGGTTTCTTTGACGGTGTGGTAGCCTTTCCCTTGAAAAAAAAATTGCATCAAAATCTTAAATATACTTCAAATACTTATTTAAACCCACCTTATCAATTACTTGAGGTACAGAGCAGTTTGGCTAACGTAGGAACAGAACATAAAAAAAAAAAATCCTGGAAATTATTGTCAAAATAAGGCTGCAAAAGAAATACTTAAGAATTCCAGAAAACTTTGTAATATTTCTGGAAAGTATATGTCAAATGCCTGACATATAAGCCAGCCAGGTCCCTAAACATTTTCTTTCATATACCAGTGTTTTCATCACTGAAATACTGATAGTTCTTTACGTAATATTATAAGCAGTAAAACTTTGCAATGCAAAAACTGAGATAGAAAAACCTTTTTCCTAATCTATCTCAGAGGCTAGAAGTATTACAACAGTACTAGGGGATTATGACGGACAGAACTCCTCCTACAAAATAATACAAATGCATTAAGATTATTTGTATCTTCCAGAAAAAGTAAAAATTTATTTAAAATTAAGTCTGAACAAAAAGCCTTTATTGTGCAATAAGAATATCTGCACAAGGAGTTAACCATGAACAATTACTCATAAAAAAGTATAATTACATATTGTACAAAAAGGCCTGAGCTGATCTCCTTTTCTGAATGTGATGGCACCCAAGACATTTCCTATTACCACCATGTTATTTCACAGGGAGTAATGAAAGGCAAGTTTCTGCTGATTTTGGAAAGCATTATTCTGATTCATCTCAGATTCTCAGAATTTTTGGTCTTTCAGATGAATCCCATGCCAACTTTTTTTCCTGGTTTTAGGAGTGCAGAGGTCAGCTGAGGACTAGAGTTTGTATTCCAAATTTTAGCAACTGTGGATGTCTCTAGATGAGATTTTTATGAAACAATTATTTTAAATTAATTTTTGCTCTTATGGTATTGCTACCCAGTAAAAGCACCCAACTCCTTAAAAATAAAACTCACTTGCTGAACTCCTGCAGAAGGTGTGCCTTCTCGCAGATTGAGAGATCTTGCTTGTTTTGCAATTCCATCAGTACCAAAGAAGTCTTCATTCCTCCTGATAAAAAATATTATTAAAATCATCATCATCATCATCATAATCATCATGTTAAAACTCCTTTCACAGTAAAAGGAATCTTTGGGAACATAAAGAGCACATCATGGAATTCCTATTTCAATTGCAGTTTTAAATTCAAAAGATTTTCTTTTCTTCATCCTCTTCAGAAAACAGGAAGTGTTAATTTCAGGGCTTATTATAGAAATCTGAATTTGTGAGTAACAACCATATCACCTTCCTAATGCCTAGTAAAACGAAACTGTTTGCTTCATTATCCAAATTATACTACAGAATTCTTCATTACCTAAATTATACTACAGAATTCTATTCGTCCTAGAAATAGGATGAATTTCTTCACATCCTATTGTTTTGGTCTCTTGTAACCACAATTTCTATTCCCTAAAATACATATATCATTTTCACCGATTATTTTCCCTTCACATTTTAGAAATACTGGTGTGCTTTTTTTAAAAACAGGATCTTTTTAAGTAAATGTCTACAATTTGGTTCCATTTATCTTTTCCCTGTAGGATTATTTTTGACACTACAGTAGACCATGATCAGTTTCCTTTTGGTTTAACCCATCATACCTTCCCAAGCTATGCCACCACCCCATAATAATATGGCAAATTGCCACAAAATTATGTCTCCATGTATAGTCAGGTCACGATACAGTATTTACTGAAGCTATGTAATCGTCTGCGTTCATGGAACTTCTGCAGACCAGGAGCCATGGAAATTACTCCATGATGGGTCTTCTACCAGGTAAAACTAAGTTTCTTTAGTAACTGTGACTCTCACGAGCCCAAGGAGTGGTTTTTCACTATTAGTGTAATAGAGATCTACCTTTTCAAGTAATCTTCCGTACTTTCAGCCCACTCCAGAACACATTGAAACTTCTCTTCATCCAGGACTTTGTGCAAAAGTTGAACAAAGAACTCAAGGAAACGCTTTTTCCCTCTGAATTTAAGCACTGCAATAAAGTAACAACACAGCTCTTTATGCTGTAACAGGATTCTGAATTCAGCTACAATGTAGGTCTCAAAGCACTTATTTATGTCATGTTGCAGACTCACAGTGACACAAAAATCAGGGATACAAAATGGCAGTTGCTAAATGCTTCCTGTGAACGGGCATCCAGAATCACAAGCTGACTCCATTTAATACACTCCTAGAATTACAAACTTTCCAGAGACAGAGATTTCTGTGAATTCCTCTTCCAGTAAAATAATTTAATGTGGAAATGGGGTATGTCAATTTTTAAAGAACATTCCATGCAAACAGAATCTTTGAAAACTTGGCACAATTTTTTTTAAATTTACTTGTTTCTACGGTTATCAGAAAATAAACATTATTCAATTTAAATTATTAATATTTTATATACTTAGCATCAACACCCGAAATAATTGGTTGCATTCACTTCTAAATGTGTTTATATTGAAAACCTTTTATAAGCTATGTTTCACTTGAGTTTGTATATCTGAGAACCAAATGAAGAGAACACTCCCAAGAGCTTGTTCCAAACAATAATGAGATTACTGGTAACTTTCTGAAGTAAAGAAGCCTTTACAATTAATATAAACACGAGTTGTCCCTACCTTCTTTATAAGCACGGTCTGATGCCCAACATGAAATTACAGGGTATAGGAACAAAGGATATTCCTTTCCTGTAAGCTGTGTTCCAGGACCTACATCAGTAACCAAACGAAATCCATTATGAAAAGCAGCAAAAATATACAATAGAAACTCCACCTGGAACTGATAATTTAAAAAATCCTTCTCTAGAAGAGTTTGCTTTTAAATCTCTCACTGTCATCCAGAGACAAATTCAAATGCTTGCTCTTTTCTTCTAATGTAAGTAGCTGTGCACCATAAATAAGAACTTACAGATGGCGACTGATGAACTTCCAGCTCCTAGACTAATAAGGAGAATGTGTGGAGCTCATCAGAGGTCTAACAAGGATCCATGCAAATCATATGTGGAGGAGAATGTGCAGAAAGAACATGACAAAAAATGTATTTACACAGCAAGAACTGATCACATGACACTGCTGTTGACTCATGATTACATTCATGTTCTGTATATGAATAATGCAAGTAAGGAGAGGATTTTTTTTCTTAACCTAAATATTTCCATAAATATATGTATATAAATGCATTTATATTCTATAAATAATATATTTTATATAGATATAGGTATAAATAATATATAAAATACACAGATAAAAATAGTATACAGAATATATACGACAATAAGTTGGATTCAAGCTTCTGGCAGTTAAACACAACTCCATTACCAGCTGATGAGCACCAATACAATATTACATGTGCTACTCATTATTTTTCCTTAAGAAAGAAACATAACCTACAAATTTTGTGCTTAGACAAGTCATGTGTTATCAATGCGGAAAATCCCTGAAAAAAGCAAGATTAAAAATGCACTCTGGAACCAGTTGTAATAGTGGATCAATAGCTACAACCTCCAGTGAGAGCAGTCAATTTAGGTCTGTTGAATGTAAAAAAGGTCTGATTAACAGGACAGACAGCAGGAAAAGCAGACTTTTTAAAATTTTCCTTTTAGGACACCGTTTCCCAGTACTCTCTCCCATTTGACAAGTTCAAAACCACATTGCTCCAAATAAGCATTTTCACAAAGAAAAACACACCCCAAAAAATTTTAAATGGGAAAAGATTTGAAATTTCAGAATTTAAATTGTACCATGTGTGAAATATTTCAGGTTTCCCTTCTTTTGAAAGAAGCACATTCAGCTCTTTTCCATTTTTCTTGTAGACTATCATCAATGGAATTTTAAGTGTTGATCCAATTATAAGGATTTCCTATGACAAGGCTTTTCCCAAAACATTTTTAACAGCATGCCCTACATGTGTGCACATTGCTCTAAACCATTCATTCATATTTGTAAGGACAGCTGCAAGCTTTGCATGCTTCTCAATTTGTATCCTGAAACTTATTGACAAACAGGCTATTTCAACAAGAGAGCAGACTTTTGTGATCAATTATTTGCCAGCTACTGAAAATATGTTTTTTATATAACTGATAAATCCATTGATTTAACTTTCTATTAAGTAATCAACATGATTTTCAATTAACTTACAGAATTCTTTCCTTATGTAACTTGTTCTGCAGGAATGCAGGCATCAATGTGAGCAGCAAAAATGAAGGATTAATGCACAGATTAATGGAATTTTTCCATCATTCCTTATCCTATTTTTTACAAGAATGATTTCTCTTCTGAACAAATGCATACACAGAGATGATGGATGATAACAAGAACATGAATCATCGATCTGGTCTTGCAGCAAAGGCCAGCTGCATGCTGGGCTATACTAGAAACAGCATGGCCAGCAGGTCAGGGGACATGACTATTCCCCTCTATTCAGCACTCATTGGACCACATTCAGATTTCTGTGCTTGGGTTTGGACGCTGCAGTACAAGACACTGACATGGTGCAGGAAGTTGAGTGAAGGACAGCCAAGAGAATAAGCAGCTACAGTGCATGACATAGCAAGAAGAGGCTGAGGGAACTGGGTTCATTCCATGTTAGGAAGAGAAGGCTAAGAGGAATCTACACCTGTCAAATAGGAGAAACACAGAATGTGGATACTGGCTGTCCTCACTGATAGCACAACAGGCAATAGAAACAAGCTGGCAATCAGAAAATTCCAAACACAAATAAAGAAAACCTCTCTAACTGCAAGGGTGGTCAACTATTGGAACAGGTTGCCCATGAAGGTTGGAAAATCTCTTCCTTCAGAAAGATTCAAAACATGACTGGACAAACCTCAGAGCAACCTGATCTAATTGTACCTGTTTTGAGAAGGGAGTTGGAATAAATACCTTCCAGAAAAGCCTTCCAACCTATACTGTTCTGCAATCCCATCCAGGCTCCAAGGAGTACAACATACCACATAAATATAACAGGAAAATATCAGTATAGTCTCTCAGTTTAAGTTCTAACCAATTTTTCTTTAAAATTCTTACTTGCTAATTCATCTAACTTTAGCAGAATTAATAGTCAGAAAATTCTTGTGCTTGATCCAAACTTCAAGATATTTTAGAATTCATATATTCATTCCTGAGTTCAAAGGTAGTTAAATACTAGTAAGCATGCAATAGGACAATTTCTGTTAACTTTCTTCAGGGAGTTTTCTCCACTAAAATTTCCTGCAGTGGCTGTTGCTACTAGCATTGGCAGGGTATTAAGACAAGCTATAAAAGAAGAGTGGTCTTTGCCACTGCATTTTCTGATTTAAGAAGATAAAGCAAGCCTAAATAACATGGAATCCAATTTAAATAGATTGGGAGAACATATATATTTGCAAAATTGTACACAAATAAATATTCTTTTGAAAGAAGATATTAGCATTCCAGTGGAAATTACGAACAATATGAATACACACATCATTACCAGGTGATCACTACCAAGATCATTATTGCTTTGGTTGATTCATCATGGAAGATACAAGAAATAAAAGTACTGCTTCATAAATGTTTTTTACAAATAAACCATAGAAAACTCCATAGAAAAAGGTAAGAAGTGTTTCAACAGTACACCCACCTGCTTCTGTCAGTTTGAAGAGACTTGATTCAAGATTACTCAGATTTTCTGCTGCTTTTGCCATTGCAGCTAAATGGGATGGCCTTGAGGAACGGTTCTGAAATATCGAACACTTTGTTACGAAAACTTAGCTTTAACTTAAACCAGCATGTCAATAGCAGAATTTAGCTTAGATTCCAAGTCTTCTAAATCTATATCTTATCATTTCCTCAATATTGTATTATTTTTCTTTTCTGATGAAATAAAAATAACGTTCATGACTTTTTTAGCACAGCATATTTTGTCAAGCATGGGGACTCCCCATCTCTGGAGGTATTCAAGACCAGGCTGGACAGGGTGCTGAGCAACCTGGTCTAGTGGAAGGTGTCCCTGTCCAAGCCGGCGAGTTGGAGCTAGATGATCTTTAAGGTCCCTTCCAACCTAAACCATTCTATGATTCTAGAACAAAAAATTTATTTAATCTAGCCTTCAAAAGAATAGAATATAGAATTTAGAGGGAAAAAAAGTCAAAACCAGAGCAACTTCTTTTACCTCTTTGCCAGTGTGTGTTTCTTCAGTTTTCACATTTTTTGATAGGCTGGATGAAACTGCTGGTGAGATCAACAATGTTTTCCCATAGTTAATGATAATCACTGCAAGCTCATACTCTTCCCATGACTGCAATACCTATTAAAGAATCATCTGTTATATATTTTTTGGTATACATAATATGTAATATTTCATTACTGTCTACTTATAATTGTCAAAATGCATGAATATTTAAAATAGCAATTAATTACCCAATATGCAAGTTTCTTTTAATAAAAAAACCCAGGACTGTAGGCATGTAAAATAATTGGAATTGCAGATATGTTATCTTTGTGTTCTACTTCTGCGAAGCCTATCCCTAAGAGGATAGAAAGATTTATCCAGAAGTACCTATTGCTGTGATTGACACTCTCCCTGTTCTTAGGCACTACTGCTATCAAAGAACATAAAGGGTAACTAAATGATCCTCACTCACCTCTCTGGTATCAAGTGTACATTTTAAAATCCCAACTGTATCAGTGAAAGGAGTGGTGAAATTTATTTTTAAATTACGAAAATTATAAATTAACAGTGTAGCAAATGTTTTAGATGGCTTTATCCTCTTTAGGTAGAGCTCTAAAGGCCAAAGTGTTTCTGTATGAAAGCCAACTTCACATTAGGATCTTTGCCTTTGTGATCCTAAGTGTATAGATTACCTTAGGATAAACACAGTACATGACCTGACTGTAAGTCAAAAGAAAAGCATACATCATGCTTTAATGAGAAGCATTTGCAATTCACTCATTCTCTTCGCTATTCTGTATGCTATCCGGTTGAAATGCTATCTCTAAGGAAAAACAAAATCGGCAATGTAAGTGGTAGTCATTTAGCTGAGGATTCCAACAACAAACACTTAATCAAGGTTTCAAGGTTTCTAATAGGCTCTATTGGCTCTGATAACATTCACCTGGGATCTTTATGCCTGTGGGGTCAGGAGCTCAAGTCTAAGCCTACAGCTCCTGCTGGCTCCTACACAGCAGGACTGTTGGTCTCCAGCTTGGTTCAAGCCATGTCTGGGTGTGGCAATGGACCCACTCTACTGGGCACCTGGTCCATGGACCAACTTCTGAGCCTGACTACAGACTGTTCCCATCACGATGGACAAGCCTGCTAGGCTCTGCCTGACTAGCCACCCCACCAGGCCTTATCCTGACCTGCAGACCAACTTCCCAACCTCAAATCTGACCTGCCTCATCACCACAAACCTACCCAATAATCTGGATGCCTGGTTGAACCTCACTACCAGGTGCTGCTTTGCCAGCCATGGCATTGCCGTTGGCTCCTGGCCCCACAGCCATGCTGGCTTTGCAGAGCATTTTTAGGGTTATTTGATACTGATCAAATGAGCATGGAGATTCAGCTCCTATAAAGACTAAGCTGAGGAATCACCAGCACAGCGGAATCCCTCAAATCGTTAGGCACAGCTCAGCTTCAGTATGAGCTCTTAGCTGAGCTGTACTCAAAGATAGAGGAAAGCTGACTTTTTCAGTATCACACATTTATGCCAGCAAGTAATTTAACTGCAGCATGTCTCTACACATGAGGAAGAAAAATCCAGTACCATGTTTCTCCTTATCTCACTAAATAGATTGAGTTTCTGAATCATAAATGTCATCTATAGATCTACTGACTTTCATGGTTGAAAGTCAAGGTGTTTTTATTTCTGCCAGCATGCAAGACTAAACAGTATAAAGCCTCTTGTATCTAATTAGCAACAAAAATATATATGTTAATCCGATTAAAACTACAAATATGGCTTACTTGCAATACATAAACTTTTAAACATATATTACATGTACGCCTTATTGAAAAAAGTACAACCTTAAATGTAAAAATACACAATGATATAAAATGTATATCTGATGACATGGACTAATAGCTATAGACTATTTTCTGAATAAATAAATATTAAAAAGTCAAAATGTCGTTATTAAAAATGCACTGATTCCAAGATAGTATTAAATATTAGTATGCCTTTACTATTTAAGACTCCTGGTTCTCCAAGATATCATTCTGAAGGCAAACTTACTAAATCTCTTTTTTTTTCTCTAAATGACAAGAACTGTATCTCAAATTAAGCTGTAAGCACAAAAACACACACCATACCTTTGCTGTATGATACGAAGTACAAGCTATCATATGCTGAATACTCTCATAACATCCTTCCTGTCTCTTTTGCAAAGTAGCAGTTGGAATTTCTTGGAGAACAGCCAAGCATTTAATGAGGATCTGTAAATACAAGGGTTAAAACAAAGTTTAGAGTCTGTAGCATACTTACAAGCTTATATCTCTGTATAGCCCATTGTATTTGATGGTGAACTTCAAAAATACTTCAAAATCTAATGAATAGGATAAAACCTTGCCTCTACAAATGTCAATTATAAAATTTCATTTAATTGAACAGTGTCAAGATTTCAATCAAGCCCTTTGGAATAAATGACATGTTCATACAAAATCCCAGATCTTAAATTATAAATACATGCTGGATATTTTTGCTGATTTAGCTAACATGAAATCCAAGAATGTTTAATTCAGCAAGATCACATAATCCTACTAGAGGACCGCTTAAAAATATATTGAGATGGTCAGAATTTCAAATGAAAGAAAAATACTTCCAGTATGCTCTAAAAACAAAATACTTCTTTCCCCATTTTATCAGACATGAAAAGAACATGTGGCTAAATTATTTTTCACTTTAATTAAGAAATCTGAAACAGGAGCCATTTCCAGTGGCTAGCTGTACCTTTAGCAGGACACCATAGCCAACAATGTCTTATGCAAGAAGCTATCCCGGTATTCAAATAGATTATTTTTTTCCCTAAGCACTCCTGAAAACTTCTCAGGGCCTCAAGTGCCCCAGCAGTCCTTCCCTGAGCATCCTCACTTGAGACCTCTCCTCACACCCTCTTCCCAGGGGCCCAAGAGTGCCAATCAAGCTCAGGCACAAGCCTTCAGTCCCTCCTTGAGCTGTGGTATTGCTGTACTGATCTTCAGTTCTTTCCCCTAGAAGGACCTTGGACCTGTGTTGTAGCCTTGTCTCCAGCCTCTGGCTTCAATTCCTGCATCTCCTGACTTTTTCTCCTGGATGGATCCTGGGCCTCACATTCTCTGGACTGCCAGTGGATCCTCCTACCAACACCCTGCTCTGTCTACCATATTCAGATGCTGCTAGTCCGTGTCTCACCTGCAGTGCAGGCACTTCATCCTTTCTCACAGAGCAAGTACACTCTTACTGCTGCTACCTAAAAAGGCTATCTAATTAAAGGGAAAAAATTGTACATTTCTACCGTATCCTTGCTGAATCTAAAAAACACATCTGCTGCTTCATAAATGTCAGGGAAGGATTTGGGTACTCTGTTTTCAAAGAGAAGGTGCCTGCTTCTGGAAAAGAGCACATGCCTGAAAACTGCAGACTGCATTATCAAAACACTGAATAGCTTTCTTTTCTTTAAGAAAACAAAACTGTATATGAAGGAAACATTCCAAATTAAAAAAAAAAAAAAAAAAGTAAGGTGAATGCTGCTTTTCTCCCCTTCAAATTTCCATCTGCAAATAACATTCAAGTAGAAATTACATTGTAGATTCTGCTACAGTTTAAAATACCAACAATCACCCTGAAGAAACAATCGATACTCTGCAGTTACTTCACCATATCTGAGAGCAGAATGTGTGCAGCATAAACCGAACATATGTGCATTGGGAACACATAAAACTATAAAAGGCTTTTCTTTCATCAGCTATTAAGAAGCCAAAGCCTAGGCATTTAGCTCTCCAACTGTACTGTCTATTATAAGTTTAATTTGAATCACTATAACTGCAGGAGCTGACAGATGCTTTGTCTTAAAATGCTCTCACCTGAACTACGGGCACTAAAACAATCTTGTGATAAATAAGTGGGGCGAGGAGGCCATAACATTGTACAACAGACTGCAGGGTGTAACTTGCATCGTTCAACCAGTTGCTAAGTTCAATTGCCACAGTCATTCTTTCACATTCTGCTAATCTAGCAACCTGTAAAAGAAAAACACATTTTGATTTAAATATGCATTCTGTTGTTTCAAATCATTTGAGAGTGGAAGAAGACAGATGTTACTGCAGTTTAAAAAGCAGGATAAGCAGTGAGTAAGATAAAAGTTTAAAAATGACTTTACATTGACACATGTTAGAAGTATATTAAAAAACACATTATTCCTGGTACTAAAGAGAATGATTGCTCTTGATCTAATTGTTCCCTCTGAGTTTGCCCATATAATTTACAAATTGAGGCTGATTAATAACCTCAAACTATGTGGAGTGGAAATTTCACATGCTAGCCTCTCAGGTAAGGCAAGAAGAAATCCTTCCTTTCTGTTAAAGTTAGCTGTTGCAGTCCTTGCAAGTGAGAGTTGATCTTGCAAAGTTTGAGTAATCAACTGCTCACACTTTTTACATTTACAAAATGTAACTGCTTTACATTTTTTACATTTTTTATTCTTTATTTCTTTCTTCAGCAAAGAAAGGAATAGGATAGGAATGCAATAATATAGGAGGCAAAGCTTGACAATCCAAAAAAAAAAGAAAGGGGTTTTTTTGTCATTAACATGTCATTATACTATAAAAAACTCTGAAAGAAATATTAGGATATTAAAACTCTGAAACCCTGTTAGAAGTCAAATCTTACTAAAATTTTTGTATTAAACAGCATAAATGTTTAAAATTAAAAATTCAAGGTACATCTTAATAGGACAAAAACAACAATTATTGTATTTCTTTCTTATATTATGTAGTCTACCACCACTGAAGTCAAGAAAAATCCTTTCTGAGTAGGAATCAGTGGGCTTTGGATTAGGCAATAACTGATTCAGAAATCATCATTCCAGCAGGATGTAAAGAACAAACAGCTTCTGAAATACTTCAGAAAGAAAGACCATGTAAGTCACAGAAAATGGAGCATTATGCAAATAGGATTAGTTCATGACAACATCTATCTTGCAATGATGAAATAAAGCTGATGACAGAGCAAAATCAAATCCAGTATATTATTTTAAACCACACATACTTGCTCCTTATAAAATATCTCATTGGAACAGATGGAATCACAGAAGAGTGCTCCTTCCATGACATTAATGTCAGAAACAGCAAATATATTCCTCAAAAAGAGGTGCAAGGTAATAGGAGAAGTCTGAGATACAGCTTCAAAACGTAACCTACAAAATACAAAAGCAAAAGAACAGTAAAAGCATGTTAATTATGATTCAGATCCTGCATGCCTGAAACTGCATTATAATAAAATGAAGTCTTTAGTTTTAAAATTATGGACAAAAAGGATTACTATAGCTTCCTCTGGAAATAACATTTATATATGAAACTGAAAAATTTGCATAAAATTTATAAATTAAAAAAGACAAAATTCTAGATTAAAAAATAAGACTTCTATTGAAATTGCTGTCCAGCTTCTACTAATCTAAGACCACTTTTCCTTTTTTGTATCATCTAATCCAGTGAAACTAATTTTGAACTGTCTTTGAAAACTTCAGATGCTGCAGCTCATTTATTTTCACTGTCTCCTTTTACACATTGCTCTTCTGTATTCTGACAATGAATACATGCAGTTGTGAAGTCCATTACTAAGTGTTACTAACAGACTCCTTTTCAACACTTACATCTTGTATTACAAGTCTCAAAAGAATCTCTTTTCTTTTGCCTGCTTTTCTGTCAAGATATTTTTGGCTGATTTTTTACCTTCCCTGGGGACAGAGGGGCATTTGTACTTGCTGCATTTTTTAATATTTTTGTTACAGGAAAAATCCTATGGTTTTAAAGTACAAGAAATAAATTTCTTCTTGTCCTCCATTGTATCTCCTGAAAGAGACTGAAACTCGAGAAGGAAGATCAAATAGACACATTCACACGCTTGACATTACCAAGATACCACCACTAGGGCTTCTGGCTGGAAACACAGGTTTCCTTTCCTTCAGGCTCCCTCTGCTGTCCCTTCAGCGAGTCCACTTTCTTACCTACTGCTCAGTAAAACTGAAACTGCCTGATATCGCATCTGTGAGAATCTTCCATGTTAATTAAAAAAAAAAAAAAAAAAAAAAAAAAAAAAAAAAAGAGGCTTGGCCATAACTGTCAGAAAAGCAAAATTCCTGAAACTGCTTTGCACAGCTACTTAAATTTTTCTGTCTTAATCTGATTTATCTGAAAACAGATTCATTACAATGTTATCTCTAGAACTGGATGTGTTAAAAAAAATTGCTTATGAAAAAAATAGTAATGACAAAACAAATGCAAAAAACAACAAAATTACTATTCCTGCTTTGTTCTCTAGGCCAGGGATAGATTAAAAAACCCCACATAGTCATGGAATAGGATATATAGTGATAATCTGCCAGCATCAATGCAGTCTGTAGGTTGTGTGTAAAACTCAAGTGTTGCTATGGCTATTCTATGTTAACATCAAGACCCTTGGTGCATTTGTATGCCTGGTATCAGACATGTAGCGGCACTTGTGGGGCAAACAGTGAAGCTGATGATTTGTATTCAAAATATTCAGTTATACTGGATGTTAATTCATTATCAAATCATAAATAGCTGACTTACATTTAAAACTATTTTTCTTATAATACTTCATGTCTATTACTTCATAAAGATTTCTTTTATCTGGGAATAAGTTAAGTTTTGATGTATTTACAAGTCTGGATCTATTGAATTTCCGTAAACGTAACCACAACATTTCTAGCTGGGCTGTGAAAAACTTACATAATTATGGTTAACATTTGAAAATTTTTCATAAAAGAATTAATTTTAAATATCTCTAAAGCCCTTTAGCATTATTAAAGATTATTGGCACATTATATATCCATCCCAAAACAAAATTAGCAAGCATTTACCTATTTTGGTTGCTGTTCTTGACAAAATGTTCCCAGTTTCTGAGATCTATAGCTCCCTTAATTGGAAAGTCAAGAACCCAATGCATATTATACATTTTGCATATGAAAATGCATCACACAAAAGTGGTACCCACTTTAGAAATGTTTCACAATTATCTTAAGAAAACAGCCATTATAAAGAATTAGGTGTGCTAATGTTAGCAGTCCCATAAATAACGAAAATCCTCCTCTAATTGTAAACCACCATGTTTTTATAACACATTTCACAATGTTTTCTTCAGAACATTTTTCATACCACAAGCCTGAACAAAATTCCACAACTTGGAACTCTTCTAAATAAAATGTGCACATCTATAATTAGAAAATAATTATAGATAATTAATTAACTATTATTTAAATTTTGTTTCAACAATTACCTTTTTTCAGATATAGTCAAATTAGTACTTGCAGAAAGAACAGCTGCTTTGGGAGGCAGTGAAGAAGAATCTGAAACAAAGTAATCCCACATTGGTGAAAATGCCGCTCTGGCCACTCTAAAGTTGCCCGTCTGATAGGCCACCTACAAAACAAACAAACAGCAAGTTGATATGTTCATCAAATAACCAAGCCAGATAAGATCATAGGATTAAAAAGGTTTCAAAACTCCCCACAACATGTAAATTTACCATTTCTCTAAGAATATTCTGACATATTTGAATAAAATACATGTAGCAACAAGCAGATTCTATTAATATTAGTGTGGTTCAGATTTAGCACCAGAAAAAGCAAAGGAGTTCCTTGACTGTTGACCAATGCTCTAACAGCCCTGTGTGGAATACTTTACAGGCATTGTGGTGCAGTTTTTCAAGGTATATAAATCATCTGGGTTCATTCTACTTTTGCTAATACTGCAGAATGCCCTTCTGCTCTGAATAATGGGATGTAAACTAAGGCAAATAAGTAGGCATAAATTCATGTGGATACATCTTTCACTGCAATATTTCAGGAAAGCTTGTAACTCTTCCCCATCTATAGGGCTAGACAATTTCACTTTTCTCTGTCACAATCTGTTTTAAATATCCTTTAGTAAGAACATAGAAAATTATGATCTGACAACCTTTGCGGTTTTTCACAAGCTACTACAAAACTAGTATCAGTATGAAAATGGTTGGCTTTGATACCTGTTAAGTTCAATAACATTTTAAATTCCATGACTAGCAGGATGATTTCTAGTACTTAGTCTCAATCACAAAAATTAAAAAAACAAATTATAAAAAAAGAAGAAATAAGTTAAATGCAGACTGTAAAACAGAGATGGGTAAGAAAACCATCTGAGATAGTGCTTTCCACTCAACCTGACATTTCTAATAATTTTGAATTAAGAATCAACTTACTTAGATATACTATTTTTTATGTTAAAATTCTGATTTGTGCTTGTCAAGCTTTTGGCAAGAAGGTCTCAAGTTGTTAACAGATGTAGTTTTAGAACAACCACTGAAAACAAGTAATTACAACCAAATGAAAGTAGGTGTCCATTATCATACTCTAACCCTACCTGAGTGAGATATGCTCGAACAGTAGTAGCAGAAAGGGGTGGATAGGCAAGGATTGGCTTAGTCATTTGCCCAATGGCATCCCCAATAAGTTTTCCATCTGAAGAATATGCTGCGACAGCAAATACATATTTCTCATTGGCATCTAAGCCTTGTACTTGTAAGAGGATTTTCCCATCCGCTGGTATCTAACAATAAAAATATTTTTCTAGTTACACCCACTGTACATATCAAAAACAAATCTTAAATTCTAAACTTCTATTATTAAACAAACTTTTTAATGGTCTTGGATACAGCCAATCTAAGTTAACAGCATGTCATGTACTACATTCTTGTATTAAATTCTTGAAAATTATGAGAAAACAATTAAACAATATGTGAAAAAAAGCATCAGTTTTCTCTGGAATGCTGATGCATATACAGAGCACATAACTTAAGAGAACAGTTAAGTACCAGGACCTGACGTTTTTCTAAGATACTTGTGTCCATTTGAACATTCACACAGTGATTGTCCATGCCTGCAGTCACTGAGCTGAAACATTCTGTCCCTGAGCTGTGCTTCCAGACAAAGATCATACTGCTCTCCTTCATACATGCCACCTTCTTTCATCAGATATGGGCAGAGAGATCTCTGGTCCTTTCAGCACCATTAACAGCCCTTTGGAGTTTGTGGAGCAAAAAACATACTTTCAAGATCTTCATTTTTCCTTCAAGTAATTGTACACCTGCACTTTAACATCATGGCTCACTCCTAAGAGGATTTTCCTTCCTCTCTGTGACCAAGACGACTTACAAAAGGAAGATTTGAAGATTTCAAGGGTCTTGAAACAAGAAACAAGTGCCAATGATGGAAGGATAACATGAGACTCGGGATTATAACACAGTATCAACACAATGCTCTTATTCAAACAGTCTGTCCTTCATAAGGAGACCTCTGAACAGCTGAAATCCCTTCAGATGTTGTGACTGAATCCTGAGCCAGCAGACCAGAAGTAAGTGTACAACAGTCTGCAACATCCCTTTATGATAAGCTGATAGATTGTTGACCTCCAAGAACTCTGAACTTTTTTTCTTGGAGTCAGCAGATAGGGACTTATTGCAGATCAGTATTTTGCAAAAGCATATCCTAAAGCAAACAGAAGTTCCATTGCAGAAGCATACAGCTAACCTCAGGCCTGTGTGTCTCCAGGGCCTGTCAGAGCTGAGATGGTCAGTGGCTTGGATAGACTGCAGCAAACTCAAAGAAAAAACAGCCGGCAGTGGGGTAAATCTCACCTGCCAAACACTTAATTTATCTGATACAAGATGGAATACTGAAACTAACTTGCTAAACATCACAGGAAACTTGATTTTCTGGATTTGATGATCAGAGTATCAGAAATAACATCAAAGCCTCTACTGCCAGTACCTACACACATCTTCTCTTTTCATACACTTTCCTTTAAGTGGAGGAGCCTGGAGAACAGGTGCAAAGGGAAAGATTCCCTCTCTATCACCAAAGACAAATCTGTCAGTGTCAGTATAGAGCTTGCTTACAAAGCCAGGAAAACTTCAAACATCAGGCAGAAGAGGTTGAGATCATTCTTTTGCCACAAAGTACAAGATACCTGCCCTGTAAAGAACTCCTCATGAAGATTTCCGGATATAAAAATGATCACTGAGGTGATCAATGAGGTGTTAGGCTACAGAAAAAAACGCTGAAGAGGACATGCTGATGCTTTCTTGCTCCTTTCTTAAATCACAAAATGCACAGTATTTGGATGGTTCATTGTTGGCTTACAGGAGGACAATGCAATAGCAGGCATAAGTGAATGAAAACCAGAACTTTCTCAGTCTGTGCAGAAACATCAGAATGTGATCCAAGGGAAAAAAAATCTACCTAAATATGCAAAACCAGACCAAACCAAACCAACCAAAAAAAACCCAGAAAAATTAAAGGTCAAATTGTAATGAACAAATAACATAGGAGTACCAAGACAGTCAACACGATCAGTCATAAGTAATTAAAGATGTGTGGGATGATTCACCATACCACATGATCACAGCATGAAAGGGCAAAAGCATGAACCTAGAAATAAACTGTGTCTGAATGTGAAGGTTATTGAAAGAGTTGTATTATCATGCTGCCAGAATTAAGTAAGGCAATGTCTTGTTTAAAAGAAATACAGCTGATAGAAGTTACACAAATAAGAACAATGAATTTTTATCTGTTTAGAATCTCTCTTTCTTTGAATTCCTGGAAATAGTAGTGTCTGGAACACACTCCAAAAATACTTCATATACTTCCTTTTACTTTTGCACTTCTTAGATATCACTCAAAAAACATAGTTATAACAAGGTACGTAATTGTTTAACTTGAAGCTTTTGATTAATTTTATTTCTTCTTCAAAAAAGATTCCTGGAAGTTTTCTGGTGTAAAGACAGAAGAGTTTGCCAAAGGATTAGCCAGTTACATGATTTTAGAAAATATATCAGATAGAAAGATTTAGAGAGTTATTCTTTTTAGAGGAAGAGAGAATTACCTAAAAAAGTAAACAAGTTTTACCTCTCTTACCTGTTCTCCTGAATTTTGAAGTTTATTGCTATTTAACCTTACTTTTGTATTAGTTCCTCCTGCTACAGAGCCCAAAATACAGTACCATGAAACCTTTGAAGAAAATGAGAACAAAATTAGTTGATGCATAGTATTATTTCCAATTTTTACCTAAGGTAGAATGTCCAAATTTTGTGAAAACAGTCCCTGCAAAAAAACTCAGCTTAGTTATAAAAAAGTATACTCTTGCTGCACTAAAAAAAATCAATTAATTTATTTAGCTGGAGAACTAGATATACTACAGTGGCAATAAAAACAGATGATTCTCCATCATCCTAACCCCATCTTGAGTTACCCTATTCCTCAATGCTATCCCAAAGCACAAACTCTATAGATCATTGGTTTAAAGTCACCTAGATCCATTATTTGATCCTTGCAATGGTATTCTTCTAAAGCTGGCATCAGATTCTAATTCTGCAAACTACTTGAGGATAAATCCTTAAAATCAGACAAAAGAAATGCAGGTATGACATCCCTTCCTTCTGTTGCATCAGCTGCAGAGCTCAGCTTCCTGTCATCAAACCTGCTGAAGCTGCACTTGATCTTACTGTCTGTCATCAGTGAAGGTACTGAAGAGCACCAGGTCCAAGACTGAGCTCGGAGGGACCCCACTCATCACCATCCACGACCTGGACATAGAGCCATGGACCACAACTCTCTGGCTGTGTCCATCCAGCCAATTCCTTATCCACTGAATGGCTCTTCATCCATCAAATACATGTCTCTTCAATCTGGAGATCAGGATGTCATGTGGGACCATATCAAAGGCCTTACAGAAGTCCACATGATGACATTTGTTGGTGTTTCCCTGTTGACTGTTTTTCACAAAGTGTTATTGAAATTGAGGAGATTATTTTCAGCAAATGACCCTCTAGATCTGAAAATTTCAGTGGTGTTTTTTGACTCCTAGTACAAAAACTATATAGGCCTAATTAAATCCTAGGCAGATATTTATCCTAAAAAACTAACTAAATCCTAAGTATTCAGCTAATAATTTCTACATAAAAAAATACCTTTCCTGTCTGCTCAACAGCTATGTGTTAACTTCAGAAAAAAATTCTTTAGGACTATCTGGGCTCAAATTATAAGAATACTAATCACACTTCGCCATCTAGCGGCCCAAGATGCTGCATTCTCTCTTGTATCAAACAAAATGAAGTTCAACACATACTAAAACAAACGAACTACCAAATTTTAAAGACTTTTTTAAAAAATTTTATTTTATATTCAGTAAGGATAAAAAGGATAAACTTTTCACTAATTAACCTTTTGAAATTCACTAATAAAACTGCAATAAAACTGCAGGTTATGAAACAACTGTTCACAGAAACATTCTTACCACTGTTAATAAGATTTGAGTTTCTACTCGGTTTATAGACATGATTATTTTAAAAAAGCTTGCAAAATCATTATGAAAATTTCTTTCTCAAGAAAACTGCAGCTAGTGTATTTTTCATACTTCAGCCTGTTTGAATCCTTTCTGGACAAGGGAAGGTGATTTGGAACAGTCAGAATGGATTTATCAAGGACAAATCAGGGCCAACCACCATGATTGGCCTCTGCTGTAAAATTACTTGATTAGCACAGGAAGGGAGAGGAGGAGGTGCCATTTACTTTTCACAGTAGTGCATGACAGGAGAAGGAAAAACTATAGACCTAAATTGAAGCAAGGGAGACTCCAACTGTACATAAGAAAAAAGTTTTCTATGAACATGTTGCCCTGTTGGAACACACTTTCCAGAAAAGCTCTCTCCCTTCCTGGAAGTTTACAGAACTGACTGCATAAAGCTCTGAGCAATCTGGTTTAGTCTCACAGCCAACCCTACATTAGGCAGAAGGCTGGACAACAGACCTCTTCTAATACCCACTATGATCTGCACAGTCCTGTGACTCCACATGTTCAACAGAAAGTCGATTATTTCCACCTGAACTATGTCACTTCAACATTTCATTAACAGAGACTTCAGTGTGGTACTTTTTTGCATCACATGATGCAACAGTCTTGCATCTCTTCAGAGGGTAAGTAGGAGTATGTCAACCCCTAAGCAAGAAAATTAACTTCCAATAATCAGAATAAATAAGTATTAGACAACAGAAGCACCAAAGGACATGATGCACAAGATTAAGGAAGTTTTATGCAAATGTGAAGATCAAAACAGTGAGTCACAGAGGAAAACTGACTCACAGAGGGAAAAAAAAAGGGATACTTAATTAAATCAGAATAACATAATCCTCTCAGGAACAAAAATAAAATGTGTTGGTACAGCACTGTTGAAACTACCTTTTCTCTTGTGTATGGTTTAGTTATTTCTTATGCAGTCATCATGAAAACATTACCCGAATATCTGAATCAAACGGGGCTGGTTTAAATGTCATAGAGCAATGTGATCTAGAAAGTAACAGAGGAGGAGGAGGAGTCCTGCTCTTTTTCTTGTTGCTCATAGCTTCTTTGAGACTACGATGCAATGCACTTTGTTCAGCTTCAACTTGCTCAATTAAAGTTAGTGCTTCCTATGATTGAAATCAAAACAAAAGGGAAAACTATTAAAATATAACAATCAGACAGATTTAAAATTTATACATTATTTTCAACAGAAGATTTCACTGCTATGTAGCAAGCTTTCAGTAGCTTTTCATATTATTCTACATCCTAAATTAAGATGAACAGTACTTTGTACAAGCTTACATATGCAGATTAATTTCATAATTAGGGAATGCAGGGTTGCCTATGAAAGAAGCATATTCAGTTTTGGAAGAACCTATAGGAAAAAAGAGAATGATCACATATAATGTTGATAAGCAATTAGTGCCAGCCAGTGATTAACTCCAACAAGATACAAAAGAGATATCAACTCCTATTTAGGAGAGAGTTGGAAACCTAATCTCTGCAATTTCTAGAGGAGCTGTAGAAGCCATTAGACTGATTTTTTGTACTTCAGAAACAGAGCGAAAAAATAAAGTCTAGAAATAAAGAAAAAGGAGGAGAACATGGGTCCAGAAAAAATAGGGTTAAGCCATTTTTCCCTTGGTCATGTGTAGACAGCTGAAAGCTGACTGACATTCTATTAGTCTGTCAAAGATGTGGGGACACCCTGCATACAGAGATTACGTGGCCATTTGGTTGGAGATCAAGGGTACATTTATTTCTTACTTGACTGAATAGCAAATTGGTAGGTTTCTTCACCTTGATTTCATTGTCAGTACAAGAAAAACTTAACTTGGAAATCTAGTATTAAGAACTTAGTACTTCTGTATCTTTACTTGTGGCAGCTGTTCAGTGCATATCAAAGCCAAAAAGGACAACTCCCAGAGATGAACAAGGATTGCATTTTTTGTAGAGACAAGAAATGACATATTCCTACAACTTGAAATTTTATTTGAAGCCTTTTAGTACCCTACACTGGACCAAGGATTTAGGCTGAGCTGAGTCTGAAAGATAAAATGAAAAAAAAACCAAGATATTGGTAATTCAGTGACAATCCTATAATCTTGCACCTTAACAGTTCTTTGTTTCTGTCATCATACAGACTACACCATAGCAGGTCAGATCACAGATTGAGTAAGCCTGGAATCTCATGTCCAAAAATTATGAAAAGATTACAGATTTATGGTGAAATGAGTGAAACAAGGAGTTAAGATTTAATAAAGCCTTTTGCATAGCTAATCATTTTCACAGCCCTATCTCTCCACCCCATGACCTCATCCTTTAGATTAGGGTCGCATCCACCCTAGTGGGACACATCTCAGGAAGGATATAAGAACAAGTTATGCAGTGACTCTTTCCATCACACAACCATTCTGATATTTTCTGGCAATTACCTGCAGATACACTGTATTTTTTTATCTACATCTTTTTTGGTGAAAGGTACACAGCAGCAAAATGTAGTGAAGGTCAGTGTAAGAGCTTGGTAAATGTTTGTTTGGGAATAACCAGATATTTCTTGGGAATTGCTTGTAAGTCTTCACTGGTGACTACAGTTACAACTCTCATACCATATCACAACATCCTATATATTTATGATGTTTATAAATAACATATATTTTACAAATATATGAGAGATATTTCTAATGTATGCATTTTCTGATCCAGTTTTTGCATTCTTCTGATGTAATAAATATATGTATTACTTATCATACTGCCAAATATGTGGCACTTACAAGAAAAACACTTTCTAGTAACTTGTTTAAAATACTCCGTTATATATCACATAGTTAAAATTGCAGATTCTGTTATCTGTTGTACAGGCTATGAGGAAATTTTCATGGACAGATGCTGGCACAAAGGTCAGTGGAAATACTCTCATTGATTACAAGAGACTGAAATGAATCCAGGAAGACATAATTTTAGCTTCAATAGATTCCAAGATCCCAATATCTAAACTGGTTTTTTTAGAAAGAATAAAATAAAATAAAGTTCATGTGATCATCCCCAGCCAAAGTATTCTTAGAAACCTTAGAGATTTCGGAAAAAGAACAATATTGAAGGTTACAATAAGGAAACCTGAATGACATTTTGACAAAGTATAGGTTCACAATTGTAAAGTCCAGGAGATAGAATGTAGAAGGAAAGATCTTATCTTCTCTCAGGTTTCCTGCAATTTGCATGTATGCACAAAATTTGGGGAATGCTCTTTCCTTGTTGTAAGGTCACTTTATTCTTTCATCATAATGAAGCTACTCAGGAAAAAAATTGACAACAGAAGTTAAAAACATATGATGGCCCTCAAGTTCCTTCAATTTCTCTTGGTTTTATAAGAAGTAGTATTCCCTGTCTTAATCACACAGAACATGAAAAACTCTGCTAATGATAAAGAATTTCTATCATAAGGTTTTTCTTATTACCTCCAGTAGCTGCCTTTGGGAAGTAGTAGTTAACTCTTCAGGGAACTTCTGTGCAGCCTTTTGCATGAAAAAGATTGCTCTGGATAGCTTATTCCTTTTAATTTTTTTCATTATAAGTTCCTCTATAAAAGAGATATTTTAAGATATTTATAAAGCAGTGGCAAGAATTTATTATACTTATAAAATCTTAATTAATAAGCCTTACCTGATAAATACTGGAAACCTTCAATATCCTTCTCATGAGACTTACTAGACTTAAGACTTCTGTCAAGAACTTGAGCACCTGTGTGGGAAGGAAATACTGCGCTATTTTGATAGTGCTATTGCAAAAACTTGAGTGAGAGATGTTGATATGTAGTTTTATAGTAAAGTTCTGCTCCATCTCACATTCTTTTCTTTGGTTCAAGTAGAATTTCTTGTACAGATTCATGCCACTAAAAATATTCCAACCTCCTGCTCTAACATCTCTAGTAGTTATATTAACACCACTGAAAAAGAGAGGTTTTGTTTGATCATAGGGAGCAGGGCACAGTATATCTCTGCAGTGTCAAACTAATACTAGGTTTTAATTTTAAAAAAACAAAACAACACTAAGAATGAGAGAACAAGCTGGTTTTTTCAGAAGCCATTTGGCAAGAGTGGAGTATCTGATGACCGGAAAGATATAGAGACAACTTCACAGGAGTAGAAATTCAAAGTACCAAGAGCACTGAATAAAATATTCAAGTCATTCTCTATAGAGAAAATTACCATTACAGAAAAAAAAAGTCTGCAGAACATCCCCCAATTTTTCTTTACTGGCACTGTAAATGTTAATATTATAACTAAAATACAACAACAAACTGTCTAGGAATGAAATCCATTAGCTGCAGCAAAGTTTAACTCCCACTGGTTGAGTAGAGGCTGGAGACTACTATCATGTAAATCTAAATTCTGCAAATTCAGTACATTATTTCCGTCCATATGTGCTGCCCAACATCAGCTCCTCTTCAGAAAGCAGATACTCCTTGACTTTTTAGCTCTACAGAATATATTAACAAAAACACTCTAATGAAGTAATGAAGATAAGTTAACTTTACTGAAACCTACCTTGTGTAATTTTAAGAAGTTTCACAGCTACTCGATGTTGGGCCTGAATGAGCTCCAAATGTAAATCTATTACAAAACCATTATCTGTTCCTATTTTATCACCCCCATATCCCAAAACAGAATTCAAATTCTGATCATTTGAGTCCACCTAAAAAATAGGAAGTGGCAATTTAGCAAATACAAACTTTCACTACTTAGCTCACTGCAGTTTTCTTGATATTATTTCAGTAAACTGACAAACACCGAAATTTGTCATATTTGTGTAATATGCAGTCAATCAAGGAAGCATGGAAAGAAGGAGAGTGACCAGACAGAGAAAGCATGGATAATGGACAAAGAAAATTGTGTTTTCTATTGAAAATCTGACAATCAGTAGAAAACTGGACCAATAATAAAGACAAAACTGCAAAAAATACGTTTTACTGTGTTACCAATCCACAAAATAAATACCATATTGATACAGAATGATAATATTTAGAAAATCTGAACTCACATCAACAAAAATTTATTTAAAAATAAACAGTTACAAGCAATACATATGAACAGGATTTCTGCTCTTATTTTATACAAGAAATCTATATATTATAATTATTTCGAAAGAAAATGTTAAAGAAAGCCTAAAGGAGTTCATAGCTTATTGAAAGAGAAAAATGCTATTTCAACTTATGCTGCCTTTGTCTTAGGCAGAGTTAGTTTTCTTCCTAGTAGTTGGCATGGAGTAGTGTTTTGGATTTGTGCTGGAAATAGTGTAGATAACCTCAGGGATGTTTTCATTACTGATGAGCAGAGGTCACACAGCATGAAGGCTGTGACAGCACTGCTCCTCACACCATCCTACCAGAGAGCAGGTTGAGGAGGCACAGGAAGTTGGGAGGAGGCACAATCAGGGCAGCTGATCCCACTGACCAGAGGGATATTCCAGCACACACAACATCATGGTCAGTACATAAATCTGGGGGAAGGAGGAGGGGGCAGATGTTCAAGTGACAGCATTTGTCTTCCCAAGTCACCCAAGCTACACGTGATGGGGACTCCTGGAGCTGTCTGCCCGTGGGAGGTGGTGAATTAATTCCTTGTTTTGCTTTGCTTGTGTGCACAGTTTTTGCTTTCCCTATTAAACTGTCCTTATCTCAACCCATGAGTTTTCTGGCTTTTACCCTTCCCCCAGGACACTGTGAAGGACTGGGTGAGCAGTTGTGTGGGGCTCAGTTGCCAGCTGGGGTTAAACCACAACACTAACACACAAAGATATATTTTTTCTATTCTCTTCTTACATGGGCCAGGAAGATGATAAGATTTCTAAGATTTCTAAGGATGAAGAAAATGAGGTTTTTCTCATCAAAATACAATATATTACTGATATTTTGTTGTGTGGTTTTTTGTAAACTTTACCTTTGTACAGCAGTTGTCAAATATCGACTTTCCATCTGCTAAAAGGGTCGTTAACCGAGCTGTGTTCATGTCATTAATTGCTTTTTCAAGAATTTCATAAGCAATTTGTAATTGTTCTGTAGGCATTTTCTGAAATGAAAACTCATATAAACACATTTTCTTACATAACAGCATTAAAGACTATAAAAGAGACTATCAAATGTAATGCTTTTCTTTTTAGCTGCTGAAGTTTAAAACTGTCAGATAATTTTTACATAGGTACTGCTCCCCATACTTTAAGATACTAATATCGATGTTTTAAATTTCAAGTAGGACTGATTTTCCTTCAGCTCAAAAAAAAAAACCCAAACAAAAAACACAAACAAACAAACAATTACTCAGAGTGAGCTTATAGCAGAATGAAATCAAACTTAAAGAATTAAATTGAAAACACAGTATTTTTCACAAGCAGTTTTTCAATATTACACTACCAAGAAAACTATTTTTTTCAGGAAACACCATCTTTAAGTAGAGTGTCACTGAACTAAACCTTCTCCATATGTGTAAGCTTTAAGACCCAAAACTGACAAAACTCCTGAATCCTCAGGCTAACACATATCAGTCATCCTCAATGTGCTTTAGTAAGTAATTTGATTGGACAATTCTGCAAAGTGCTGAACAAAGCAAGGACACTTTCAGCTATTCCACATGATCCTTACAAAACAAAGGAAGCAAAAACACTACCCAAAATATTTTCCTAAAAGGACTAAAATTTCTACCATCTTAATAAAACGTTTAAGGCTAGTACTAGAGACTGGCATTAAAAAAAAGGTGTACAGTGGAAATCACTATGCTCATGCTGTAAAAAAGCTTTCAAACACAATCCCTTCTATAAAAAGGATTAATAAGAAAGACTCGGGGAAAAATTTTAAATTTTATTTAATTTCAAAAAATATCTTTGCTTTTTTTCTCTGTATTAACAGGAATGTATGAAATGTTTCATCTTTGTAAAGCTAAATAAAAAATTGTATCAAAAGCTTCAAGCAGAATATTCTTATTCTATTCAAGGTCAATGTATCAATGAACATAAATTGGATGTTACCATCAGTATTTCAGGCATATCACAGGTTTCGTCTTGTGAAAGAGAAGCACTTCCTCCTTTTTTATAGGAAGAAAAGCAGAAGGAAAAATTAAATAAATCCAGAAAATTTTAGTACCATTTGATCAACTCTACTACTAATTTCAGAGTCTGGCAATAATTGGCAATAATTCTGTACTTCGGTGTTTGACTATGAGAGGCAATGATATTGTTTCTTGAAAAGCTTTCCAGGGCTTAGATACACAGCAATGTATGTACAGTTACACTAATACAGGATTTGATTACACAATAATGTTGAATTTCATATATTTCATATATTTCATATATTTCACATTATATCCAAGCTAATGAAACTAGCATTCATTTTGTTGTTCCTCATATTTTTGTAGCATTCATATCAATTCTCCATTTTGAAATCAATTCAAATCTATTATTATCTAATTCACAGTTAATTTCACTTACAGAAGGACTGAAGTATAGGAGACCGTATTTTTATATAGTAGAGATACTATCTCATTTTACTGTTTCTTGAAGTGGTATTATCACCCTTTTAATATTTGCTTTCATTTTTAAAATACTTTCATTTATAAAGAATGCATCCAAACTTGTCTTTTCCTCTTCAAAACAAGAGAAAGCAATTTTTTAGTTCTTGATTACAGTCCTCTAATTTCATTTCTTTGCTAAAGTGAATTATTTTTTTCCCATTCACAGGAACAAACTTCTGGTCACTCCTTGTGCCAGTTTTGCATGTTTGTTTTTGTTTGTTCACTTATTCATAAGTAAGATTTGTATTCACTCAGTATTTGTTCAGTAAAAAGGCTTTTTTCAGCAAAAGCATGTGCTTGACTGTCAGCCTGTTTTGACCAATGGCTCCTATCTATTCAGCTTTTTTTTTCCTCCAAAAAGACATTTCTAAACTGAATGCAAAAGAAAGGATGCTACAATGAGGATTCATTTAGTTTCCCTAAGAATATTATGATTTTCATAACACCACCAAAAACCTACTCTACCTTAATACTAAATAGTAATTTCCCAAGATTTTTTTACTACGTGCAAAACCATTATCATTTATTTCTGTTTCTAGATATGATCCAAAAAGCTCCTTAACATTTGCTCTCTAGTTATTGTAAAACATGTATGAGAATTATGATTCATATTCCAAAATACACAACAGAGAAATTTTAAAGTATGTCTAGATGTTCATATTTTACAGCATTAGTCAGGTTTTGGAAGAAAATTTGTTTAATACGATTGTGATAGCATATCCCAATAATGTCAGCCAAGCTCAACTTGACAAACAATTGAATTACTATATAAAAATCAAGACTATGTAGAGAAGAAAACCAAACTGATGACCCAATAAATGCAAAAGCTTCAGTATGACCTCAATATTTTCCCCTTTTGTTTGGCCTGTGCCTACTCAACAGCATTTGAGGGCTCCAAATGAGCCACAGCATGTACTGCCTTTTGCCTAGCCCATATTCAGAGAACACAGCAGTGATCTGAGGCTACTCTGAAGGGGCTAAGAGACATGTAGAAGACCTGTGAGGAGAGTGAGCAATAAGAGATGTAATTCAGAATGGGGTTACTTCAGTAGAACTGGAAACGTAAGGAAAGAAATCATAAATCCTTGAAAAAACAGGTTTCATTAGCTCCAATAATTGACGAAATTTTGTGTGAAAAACACTGTCCTTCTACTCTCAACAATCTCTTTACAGTATTTTTGAATATGTATGTTAGTCGGTTTTCAGCTCAGAACAATTCCAATCTTAAAAGTCATTCTTGAAAGAAAACTCAGTTTTTCTTGAAAAAAAAGCTTTACCTTCTTTTTCCTTAGATTGACTTCCAGAATCAGCCACATTTTCCAGTATTCCAGCTAAACATAAGGTTATCTCTGCAAACATTACATTAGTGGCTGCTATGTTGCTCTTCTCAATTATTCCATTCATTATCCAGAGTATATGAACCCACTAAAAATGAGGGAATGGGGAAGAAGAAACAAGACTGAGATAAATCAAATTTTTGTAAGACATTTCTGTATTAGACAGGGTAGACAGGGTTTTGCACTCAAAATTGTTTAAAAATATTCACAAGCATGTACACAACTCCTTTCCTGGATATGGCTGCTTCTTTTTTCAAATGTCACCATGCTGAATTTACACTGCTCCATAGCCCCTGTTTCTTCAGACAGCAGACTTTTTTTATTTTAGAAAATTATTATTCCTGCCATTTCTTTTGGAAAGGTTTATGAATGTTCTACAGCCATAACTTCTATACCTTGCTCTAGTGCAGTAAGCCTTCCAGTAGATTTGATTACATGCCTCTCATTTATCACCATATCTTCCCCCCTAAATTCAGAATAAAAGAGACCCAAACACTACTGTTGTAGATACAGAGGAAAATAACCATACACTACCTTCTGGAGAACCTCTGAACAATTTTGCTATATAGGGTCACAAAATTAACTCCTCCAGAAACTGGTTGGTCAGCACCAACTGGCAGCCCAGAGGGCCCATTTCACCAAGAGCCTCTCAGCCAAACGACAAATTCAAGGTACAGCTCTCACTCTATCCAGTGGGTTGAACACTGTTGAATCCCATCTCCCTTGTCTTAAGCTGTAAGCTTTTTGCCACTTTGTTCAATTGACATAAGGAACTTTCTTGAAATACATTGATATTTTCTGCCACAACATCCTAAATTATTCTTACATCATGCCCAAATGTTTTCACTAATTTAGCTTCTTACCATCAAGGTCCCCCGCAGAGAGTGGGTTACTTCATTGCAAAAAGACTAAGAGAATATTTTGGTACTGGCATATGTGAGCACAGTGTGTTCAAAGTGTACATATAATTCATATTTTTGAAGATTAGTCTGCATTTTACCATAAGAAAAGGTGTTTAGACTGGATACCAGTATTTCACTGGCTTTACTATAACAGACTGCATTCACATTAAGGGAAATACATTATAATGAAGGAGTACTTGGTAAGCTTGCTGTTTGTGGATATAGTCTAAGCAGTCACTTCCACTCATTTGGATTTGCTGAAGTTCCATTTTACACTTCTGCCACAAACACATTACTACATCAACAAGTATTTCTTTATCAGGATGGACATTCTGGAAAGAAAAAACAGTATAATTGTGGAAATAGGTAGGCATATAAACACACACATAACCCAGAAGATAAACAGTCTCAACACTTTTCAACACAAGTAAAAAAAATATGTCGCTTTCTTATAAGGGATGACAACATTTTGAAAGCTTTAGAAATACTTTTAAAAGATAATTTCTAGTAGACCATCCAAGCTTTTCTTCTCTCAGCAATATAAGTAAGTTTAGAGGTTTAGAGGTTTGGGGGAGTTTATTTCTTTTTTATTGACAAGCTCTTAAAAGTAACACAGTCAAGGAAATCAGTGAGATGAAAATTACATGGCAGCAAATTGACTATGATGCTGTAATAATCAATATGCTCTGGAGAAACTTTATTTTTATTACAGTATTTAAGTATCTGCAGAAGAAAATGTAAATTAATAGTTTCATTTTGTTTGAAAGAGTACTTCCATGAACTGTTGGTGCATCTAAGATGATGAAGCAGTGAAAAACAAACAACTAGAAATAAATTTGGAGTGAAATATCTAACAACTGAAAGAAATGTTAAACCCTATCTGCATCTTGCAAATAGAATAATTAACAAATTCAAAACTCTAGTCAGTTAACGTCCTAATTAACACACTTTAAAAGGCAATAGTGTCATCTATGGGTTAAACTCATTCTGAACAGTGAGCAGGATCAGTACACATCTTATCATCTGTTACAGCAGAGTTGAACTAGTATCTCAGGTGCAGTGAAACCTGATATAGCCACACTATCTATACTCACATATATGTTTGAGCATAAGATTTATAAGATATTGATAATGAAACTGGGGGAAGAAAAAAATGGAAAAGACATAAATCAAAATTACTTTTGCCACTGGTTTGGTGGCAGCAAGCTGCTAGATTGCCTCAACTGTATATCATGTAACTTCACCATCACTGAATGCTCTGTTAATCGGGGCAAATTTGTCATTCTTCCCTGGAAAGAAGATCGAGAAGGTTTGCAGAAAAGTAGAAGAACCAGCAGAATTTAAATCCAGGCAATTGACTCCATACAGAGGTCACATCAGAAACTCACAAATCATACTATCTAAAGGTACCTGTGGGGTACCTCACAGGTGAGATACTTTGACTAAATATACTACACCAAAGCTAAAAATGTGTGTGCTCCAGTTATATCCAAATTGTGGCAATATTCAAATGATATCTAAAATACATTCTGCAGTTAAGATATATGCCATGTTAGCAGAACAGGTCTTTTTTAAGGAAAAATTTTCATTAGTCTTTTGAATCACAAACTATTTTAATGTAAGTGCTAGTAGTGGTGATTTAGCACTATAATTTCTTCACATCTCAGTAGTACATTAAGGGGAAATCTCAACTTGAGCAAGTAAAGGTGGTTACTCTGGGAATAAACCATCAGATACATAATGGGATTAAATCCACAGCAAAGACTTCAGCAGAGTCCCACTCTGATTGGTTTTTTTGTTGCTGCTGCTTCTTTGGGTTTTTTGCAGAGAGAATTTACCTTAAATTGAAGACGTAATGCTGTTAAAAAAGCATTATCATTCCTTAAGGTAACTGCCCCCATTTCTACAAATATTGCAGAAGTGTTTTCCACAGCTGAGCAATTTGCCCACCTAAATCTAGCGTATGTAAAGAAATTCGAACTCTGCTTGATTAGCTGAAACATGCAAACAGCCCTATGGTCCTCCAAATAGATTTAATATCTAATAAACATTTTTAAAGTAACTGATTACAGAACATTTTTTTTAAATTAAACCATTATTTTTAAAATCACAAACTGATAACATTAATGAGTACATTTTTCCACGTTTTATATTCTTGCAGTTTGTTAGCCATGCAACTGATTCCTTCAATTATATGCATTCATCACAGATTAAGTGATACATTGAGAAGAAATGTCTCAAATTCTGTTATTACCTGCTCAGATGTGGAGACACAGGAAAATGCTGTTGTTACCAAATTCATAAGATCACAGAAAGGATCATGCTTTAAGGATTCCTCTATTATTAAAAAGGGGGGAAAAAGAAAAGCAAGACATTATATCTAATTTAAAACCTATATTTGAAAACATCTGAGTCAACTGATTTACTAATTTAAGCCAGCAGATAACACAGTCTAAGGAATAGGAAAAGTCAGAGTGGGACAGATAATTCCAAGTCTATTCACTTCTGTGAAAAATAAGCATTTCTATTTCTAGGAAACAGAAAGTTTTCAAGATATATTCAGGTTTTTTGATCGTCATAGAATTAAACTATGGTTGCTCTAACAAGTTTCTCTTGTTTCTATGTAAAGAAATTTTGCACAACTTAAGTGTAAGAATAGACAAAAAAACTGCTCAAATATCTGTTTCACTTTTTCCCTAAAAGCTTGCCTGAAAACATCAAATCATTTCACATCTTTGCATATAACTTGATGCATGTTTAACATACATCATGTATTTCCCACTCAAGGGAAATGGTATAAAGTCATATTTTGGCAAATGAAAACTGGAAAAAATAGGTGGCATTTTCTCAATTACTACTATAGACTACTGCATGAACCATATTACATAAGTTTTACATTTTTAAATAATTAATGAAACCTCTTGCTGCAAAGATATTTGAAATTTAGACACAACTATAACTGAACAACACTCACTTCTAGTTATCTGTGTCTTTTCAGAACCTCGAGGTATGCTGGTTTCTTTGGCAGAATCATCATTTACAGAACAACCACGGTCAAATTTTCCTGGGAATACTAGAGGTTGCATCAGCGTAAGAAGTTTGAGTTCTATTTCAGCTTTCTTCCATGTTGGGTCATCTTGAACCTAATTGAGAAGAAAAAAACCATAGAAATTGGTCTCTAAAATGTGTATTTTGAATACTCCCTACCCTCATAGGAAAAGACTAAATAAAGAACGTCTCAATCACATACAGATTACCTGAAGAAAATTAGAAACAAAGTCAAGAGCAGAATAAAACACGTTCCAATCTTCATAGCTGAAAGCTAATTTTACAAATTTCACAGCAGCATCTCCAGACACTCCTTTTTCTCCTGCAGCAATGACAAAAATATTTTCTTTGGTATTTATCTATGTATTCAGAAATTTTTTAAGTAGAATTTAATTTATTTTAATAATTTAGATATTGATAAATATAAAGATAAATCACCACATGTTTTTGAACAGTCAGCATGATCTTGAAGGATGTTTTAATAACTCTACAAGAAACAACAGCTTTATCTTTTCACCATAATGTCTATGGTTACATGCTACTTTAATAATATATCTACAACCATAGAATCATAAAGATTTGAAAAGATCTCTAAGATCATCAAATCCAAACTTCTAACAAATACCAACATGCCCACTTAAGCATATCACAGTGTCCTGTTACATTCAAAAGAGTCTCTACCATTATTGATATCAACATACTTGTCCAGAGAATACCAAGGATCTAGTCCTTGCTGTTGCAGGAAGACCTTAAATCTGGGATTCCCCTGTAAAGACCCTTACTATATGAAATTTAGTTTAAAAATTGCATAGAAACACATACAATTTCTTTCAAGACAGGTAAACATTTCTCATTACTGTGTCTGAAAATGCTCAAATACACATAGGGAGCCTATTTTCTCACTTTTCAAGTTTATCCAGACCACAGTAAGGCAGAAAATAGACTTCCTGGTCTTTGGAACTCTCAGCAAGTGCTTCAGCTAATATATGCAGCAACGTTCTGCGGTCCTAACAATATGCCATAGTCACTGTAATGAGTTGGAAGGGATCCACAAGCTTGATCACCAAAGTCCAACTCCTGGCCCTGCACAGAACCACTCCAAGAGGACACCATTTTGCAGACTCTTTATATACAGAACTGCTACTAACATGAAAATCAATTCTGTTCACTGAGCATTTGTACCACTGGGTACAAAATCCTTTGAAATTCAAAGCTAGCTTACCTGTTAGCATCAACTGCAGAAGAGTAGATGATGGATTAATTATACCAAAACCATTGGTGCCATTGCTCTCTCCACCTTCAATATAGACAACGTGTTAAAACCAATTTATAATTTATTTGACTTTTTATGTTCTAATTAGCCAGGAATCATATCAAGAAAATATCATTCTGAAGTGTACTTAGTCTCTGTATATCCTTTCACTGACAAAATCCCTCTACACCCAGGACTATATTCAGCCTGGAGCCCAGCAAAAAAAAGGGTGGAAGGAACCACCAAGTCCAGTGTTTTTCTCAAGATTTTAAATCTAACTTTGAGTGATTATTTTAAAAAAGATATCCAACACCATGGAATTTTGACCTTGCCTGGCTTTCCAACCCCCATCCGGCTGCTCTCTCACTCACGCTCCACAACAGGACAGGGAGAGAAAGGGAGAAAAAATAAGATGGAAAGCTCATGGTTCGGATAATGCCAATTAAATAAGAAAACAAAGCTGTGACTGGAAACAAAGTAGAAAAGGGAATTTATTCACTATTTCCCATAGGTGGGCAGATACCCAATCACCTTCTGGAAAGAAAGGGTTCAGGATGTATAGCAGTTGCTTGGGAAATCCCCCAGTGCTCTCCCTTCGCCACAGGTGTTGCTGCTGAGCTGGATAGGTTTTGGTATGGATTCAATGTTTGGAGAGCTCAGGGCAACTGTGACAGCTCTCCCAGCTCTCCCAGCCTCCTGTCCACCCCCAACCTAGTGGCCTTTGGGGAGAGGAGGGTTGAAGAGACAGCCTTGAGGCTGTGAAAGAACCGCTCAGCAGTGGTGAAAACACTGGTGTGTTAACAACTGTTTTAGCCATAAATACATTGCACAGTACAGCCTGTAAAGGCTGCTACAAAGAAAGTGAACTCCAGTTTACTTAGAAATTATATGTATAAACCATTGCAGATTTTTACTGATTATAACAGACCATGGAGATTAACCCAGATTTTTGTCTTCTCTTTTATGAAGACAAGGAAGACTACCTGCTTTTACAGGTGCTATTGTTATAAATTAAATATATACATTCAGGCACATTCTTTTTTTTTTTTTCAATGCAAAAAAAAAATAAAATGAAGGTCCAGGCTCCTCATCAACACTGTTTATGCTTCTTTAAGCTGTTACCTGAGAGGATTTCTAGGCCTGCAGAAAAAAGCTCAGAAGTGACAACACGAATTGCATTTTCATCAGGAACAGGAGGATGAGGGGGCAGTAGATTCCTGCTGCTATCAGACAGTGCTTCCAGGATGGCAAGGAACTGAGCTGCAGCACCATCGAACATTTCTACTAGCAGCCGCTCGGTAGTGGTGCGAGGCCACGACAACTGAGTAAAAAAAGGTAATTTACGCCTTGTGACATCTAAACTGACTTGTAATAAAGCAAAATCTTTTTCAAAACATTTCTCCACCACAAAGTAAGTACACATTCAAAACAGAAAATAACATACTGTAAGATATATTGCTGTTATTACTGTCATGCTTCAAAGGCAGAGTAAAGCCACATGCTAAGCAGGTACAGTACTTAGGAAGACTAATCATTTCACAGCAACCAGACACACTGCTGCATGGTCTTTTACTTCAAAAATAGTACAATAGAAATTATGAGGAAGAGTATTAAGTCCATGTAATTTAAAGCCATGCAGACCTCTACTGATAATTGTCTAAAGTAATAATTAGTACATCTTCCCTTCTTTCAAGCTTTTTCTGAGTTTTATTAATAAATTCTGTTAATTATGAAATAGAAAAAAATAAAATTTACCGCTTGTGTATAGCACCATGTGTATTTAGAAGAATTATATCACATTTTCATCACATGACAATAGTGAAGGAAGAGAAGGATTATACAAAATGTTAGACTTACTTTTGCTGCTTTTCTTGGGTTAAATTTTGACTCACGTCGAGTGCTGTTCGACTTTCTTCTGGATTCATATACTGCTCTCTTGAAAATCATCACTGACATCTGGCACAAAGAAAAAAGTCAATATCTATGTTATGTGTTCTGTTTATAGAGATTGTAACTACCATTTTATAATGAATTGCAGGATGATACCTTTAGAGTGGCCTCTCTAAAAATCTTTTCTGTCTCTGTATGTTCCAGAGAAGAACTGATATCTTCTAATTGCTTCAGTTCGTCAATTTTAATCAAACCACGGCGAGCAAACACCTGTCCAAAGAATTAAAAGAAACAACTATATATACTCTGTGTTCATATTCTGTATGTTGATACTTATTATAGAATAATATCATTCTTGAATTTATACAACTGCAAAGAGCTGCACTGAAAGTCAGGTCCTGAACGATTGAAAAGGAAAACAAAACCTTTGCAAAATACCTTTTGTATATATGCATGGGAGCTGGCCAGTGTTTAATGCTAGAAGTCTGTGACTGCGAGTATATTACAAAGTGCTATTGCATTTGAGTTGATTACACATTTACATGTGGAAACACATCTCCACTTTGTAGCAAAATTTTGTAATATGGACAGATCTCTAAGTACATATGATCTGATAATAAGTAGGAATATTTAAATAAACATTTCCCATTTGATTGCATCTGAAATGCTACTCAAGGTAAATCAGGGTACCTCTCCATGAATGCCAGCTTGACAATCGAAATAACACTGAGAAACTGCCGTATATAGGGTGGCTCTCCACGTCAAATAATGCACAGATAAGAGGGGAATGGATGATTCCATACATACACTGGCCCACAGTAAGTATTCCAGGACCTGTATTGAAGAAATTTAATTTCAAAATTAATGCATTTTAAACCACCCCCTATTTCTAAAGGACAGATACAAAGACTTATCCTCACCTGGTAAGATAAATTGAAAGAGGATGGGAAAAATCCCAGAAACTGTATTAGTTTTTAACATGTTTTATTGACTAAAGAAGTATTTTTCCTGCGTATTATTGTTTTTTTCCATCTTAAACTGTAGTCAAGCACTCTAATTTAGCCTCCAAGCTACCTTAACCACTCTAGTTCACTATAGTCTCACAACCAGACAGAACTCCCGCCCTTTTCTCTCATCTGCTCTTATCTTGAGAGTTATCCCTCTCTCTTCTGGCAGCTCTAGTGATCAGTTTTCAACAGGATAAACAAGCATATTTGAGATTCAATGGAGTCTGTCTTTTATGGTGAAAGCCTGCACTTAGATTAATTTATACCCGTGGAAGTCTTGGCTCCTTACTTGCAGGGCAACAGAGTCATTGGAGCAGTCTAATTTTAATAACTAGTCTTACTCGACTGAATGAACAGTATCTGTATCCCCCTCTTATTATTTTCTCCAGGTCAGCTGTTCCCTGAGGTACATAAAAGGTGACAACCTTTGTCCTAAATTAAGCCAATATACAAATTTTCTTTTAGTCTGAATTTCAAGAATCTGAAATATCCTCAATCAATTCCTCTGTCTTCTGTATAGCAGAAACCTGAATATATTGAAGGAGGTGCTAAATCACTTCTGTTGTTAATAGAATATGTTGAAAGATAAAAAATCTTTCCTGCTCAGTGAAAGATTAATAAAACAACACTTAAGAAAATATATTGTATTAAGGCTGATTCAAATTCTCTTCAAGTTTTAGGAAAACAGAGTGAAGCTAAGACAAACAAAAACTACACTCAGGAAAAAAAAGGCAGGGAGGGGAAGGCCAAATTATTTTTATCAAGTATTTACAACTAAAACCCTAGCCACCAGGTGTCAGTACATTTCCACATTTTAAGAAACAAAAGCCCAATTCATGGAACATAAAGAGATGTCCAAAACAAAGCATCTGGAATCCTCTGAAGCAGCCTAACATATGGCATCTCAATGTGCAGCAAGACATTACACTGGGCTCCATTCCACAGCTGAGGAAGGAGTAGACTCAGGAAGGCATGAGGGTTTAGAAATCAACCACTTTGAAACACAGTCATTTTATTTCTTTGTGACAAAGTACCACTACTGACAATGTCAGTGAAATTGAAAAGTCAAGGTACAGTGTTATGCAAAACACAGGTGCATTTTCCAAACTTTTGCAAAATTTTCAACCCTTTTTATTTATTTTGCCATACCTTAGCAGACTGACCCATCACCATCAACCATCTGCATATGGTGTAAATATGGATAGTACCTGCAAAAATAAATTAAAATGAGCAAACAGGTAAGTTCTACGATCCTACATGAAATTTGTTATGCTAAACAACTCAATCTTTTTCTTATTATCTGGGTTGCTACTTCCAGAGAAAAACAATTTAATGACTTTTCATTAAACAAATGAAAAACTAATGATTTTTCTGTAACAGCTTCTCATTTAGAGAAGATTACGTGATTAAATTCTTCAGCAATATTGGTTTCAAACATACCTACATAGAGAAGCAGTATAATCATGAGATTTCATGAGAATGAAGTCTTAAAAATTTACTGTTTCAAATTTTTACTCAGTAACTGCTAGAGAGAGAAATTTTATTTTCATACCCAAATGCCAGGCTCTTTAAAACAACATACTACCTCTCCTCACAGACCTTCCCTTACATGATTCTTTTAGTCCATCATAGCAGACACCACCACTATCACATGATATTAAGTATGATAATGACATGAAGAAAATTGAAAGCAAGTAGAGTTTTCAAGAGCATCAAAATGGCTTATAAATAAAAACCTGTCAAAAATGTTCTTGACTAAGCAATGTCATAAAATTTTCAAAAATCAGTCCTAGAAGCATAAAAGACACTGCAGCTCTGGGAGACAGAAAGAAGCCTATTCTTCTGTCTGTATGAATCTTCAGAAAGGGACAACTGCGGCAGGAGGAGGCATCACAATGTCAACTGTCATCGCTAGAAGGGTGTTATTATCCCAATAAGCTCAAATGGAGCAAGTATTAGGAAGATTTCTTTTTATCAGTCAAATGTGTAATGAGGCACAAAATCCATTGTCTGAAATTGCAGAAAAACACACAGGAACTAGAGAAAATCTGAGTTTCTGCCTCCTTCTAATTAGAGAAGATTATTGGCCAAGATTGGTACAGAGACCTGTCCCACACACAGGCAATGGGATGTAAGAATGGCAGGTGAGTATATGCTAATTTTTGTTCTTCTCCCACAGAAACACAATCAGAAAACAGACGTCAAAAGTAGAGACTGAGGGCAACAGCAGTCCCAGCAAAACAAAAGGATAAGAATTTTGACCAATCATAGCTCAAAGAAAGTACATTTCTCAAAAAAAAATTAAGAACATATAATGTCCTCAATTTATATTGCAACAATTGACCATAGTAGCTCAGTTGATCAGAGCATGGTGGTAACAGTGCAAAGGTTGTAGGTTCAACTCCTGTATGGGCCATTCAGCCAAGAGCTGGACTTGATGATCCTTGTGCATCCCTTCCAACTCAGAATATTCTGAGATTTTGTGAAATTCATACTACTCTGTTTACTTTTGACTAAATAACATTGCTTTTCAAAGCAAAAATACACTGTTGTTTTTCCTGAAATTAAAATCTCCATAAATCATTCTCTGTGTATCTTGTTTGCAGAAATTCCATTCTTTTCTCAATTTTTCCCTAATTCAAGCATTTGCAAGCAGCACCCTGAAATCTTACACAGAAACTAAAATTCTTAAGTGCCATATGGTATGTTTTAGAGTAGTTTTATTATCAACTCTTCCCTTCAAAGTACTTTCAAAAGTACAAAGATGTAATGGCAGACAATTTTCTACTCTTTGATCTGCAATCCTCTTTAAAAAAAAAAACCCTAAACCCAACAAAAAACAAGCAGAAAAACCACCAAACCAAAACCAACACCAGAAACAACAACAAAAAACCAACAACCAACCAAAAAAAAAAAAAAAAAACAAAAACCAAGAAAAAATGAACTCATCAAAACAAATATTTTACTGATAGAAAATTCTTGAGGGTCTTTTGTTAACCAGAATTCACTGCAAAAACGTCCTTACTTTTGATTTTATTAGTATATTCTTAAGCACAGTCCACCTGAAAAGGCACACTGTGGAAATTTTAATTTTAAAATCCATTCTATCAGAAAAGCAAAAAAATACCAAAAACATCCCTACCGCGACTGAAGACTAACTAGAGATTTATTCATGACCCTTAAGTTGACCTTGAAGAGTATAAAGATTATGAAAGTTTCCCTTCACAGCTTTGCTTAGCAAAGAAATGTAAATGGAAAGCCTGGGTTACCATTGTAGATAAGCCAACACAAATTCTCCTGAGGTAGAGCCACTTGCATAGTGAGCCGTAACGAGGTCAGGACACTGAGACAAGTCTGCAGGGACTCTCGATTCTGAAGATTTCTGTCACTGCTGCAAACCACCTGATAAATGCAAACACTTCTCGCTTGCAAAGCATGGAACTAAAACACACAGAAATATATAGAAAGTTAATTGAAATATAAGCACATGTCAGTTCACATCAGCAACGTACAACAAAATGGAAAGTATGGAAAGATCAGGCATAACAGAAAAAAAATTCAGCATGACATTGAACTGAGCATTAGAATATGCAGAAAGTGCTAAAGTGTCAGGGTTGCTGTACCATTAACCTGAGTCACAGGACAAAAATGCACCTATGTGTACCAGGCCTGTTGGAAGGGGTGTAGAGAAAATGAAGCATTAAACTGCTACTGTAACACTTGACTTCTCTGTAAATGTCTTCCATAAACTAAGAAAAGTTTTAACTTTTCTAGACTTCTCCATCTATATCACCAATATCTTACTTCTCACTCTCATCTGTTACTTTTCTGTTCCACAGATAGATTTTTCCTTCTCTCCCTTGTAATACCTAAGATAATGCTACCTCAGTCGGGGCCCGTACTACAGCATCAGCTGAACAAACAACATCTGAAAAAAATGAGCTAAGTGAGACACGACCAATCAGTATCTATCATCTCTCAGAAGCCTCCCAACCTGATAACACTTTAAATTATACTTTTCTTTTGCAGTTAATTCACTGAAGCTGAAAATTTCTAGCCAAGGAACTCCATGTCTAAGATTTTCCCGGTGTTACATTAAAAAAAAAAAAAGCTAACTGATGAAACATGGCAAAAAAATTCTGTCTAAAGCCTTTAGATGCAATAATTTGACACATTATCATTTTCCACTTCCAATTGCAGGGAACATTGTCAAACTAGATTCCGTATCTGAAAATTTTGGGATATCTCAGTCTGTAAAGGATAAGTTACAGAACAGATATTTTAGTATAGACTTGCAATAACATTTGACACTAGGATTGGTTCAAGGTCTAGGCAGACATACAGAAAACAGAGGAGAGCATCTCCGGAACTTCAAATTTATTTACAAAACATTTTTTTAAATGTATTAACATAGTCTTTGATCACAGTCTTTCTAGGAAGCTGAACCACATTTTAAAGACAAAAAAATAATACAAACCAAGTATCTCTTCTATCATGACATCTGCTTCTAGCCTTTAAGCAAACTGTCTGCTTTCTTCTCTTCACTAAACGCTCATTTACGTTCTAATCCTGACTCGAGGATATGAATTTGATTAGCTCAAATCACACAAGTTGCCTACCGTTTCTGTTCACTGTTCTTGATCACAGAGTAACTTGCATCAGTTAATTGAAAATACCCACTATGTACAAAAGTAGAGCTTCTCAGCAAAGAATAGCTTAAGGTTAAATCTAACCTGTTTTTAGCGTTCCCCCTATATCAACCGAACTTTCTTCCATGGATAACAAAAGGTATACTGCAAGTCTCTGCCTTGATAAGAAATTAACACAAAAGGATGCCAACACATTCTTAAGGTCACTCAGCTTCCTACAGCTTAAACCACTCAGAGAACTATTCAGCATTCTGCCCTTTTTGTTCATAGTGAGCAAATAATCTATAAAAAACGTAACACCACGTCTTTAACTGTCATGGTCCTTTATTACAAGTCGTATTTTGCACATCTATAACACAAAATACATGAGAATGTTTTAATTGTCCTGCACTCTGCCTGGTTCTTAGACCATAGAATACAGAAATATCCAAAATTGCAGGACATTCATCAAATTTTGCCCACATCCTGATTCTGGCAGAGGATAATAGCAACTATTTCAGAGCAAAAACTGCTGTAAGCAGTTACAGAACACCACATTCAGACAAAACTGCTTTTTTAACATTAAGTTGATGGTGGTTGGCTTCTGCCACAAAAGCATTGAGCACTTATATCCTCTTAAAAATATACACCAGAATTCCAGAAGTTCATATCACATATGTGACCATTAAATCTAAATGCAATTTATATCAACAAACTATTAAAGATCAGTTAATGTTAACATATAATGAATATGAAATACATTAGTGGAGGATAAAATGGGCTACTTACTTTGAAACTGTGAATGTCTTTGACCAGAAAAATTTTTTAAACCCACAACCTACCGTAAGTGCTGCTTTTTTGTCTCTTAAACCATTTGGGAAAAAGGTGGATTTAAAGCAATGCACATCATTCATGACATTATCCAGGTTTACAGAAACAAACTGCTGAAGGTATCTTTCATAGCATTGTAGAAGTGCCAACTTATATTCCTGAAAAACAAATCATATGTTCTTTTTACAGTTTGTATATTGCATTTCTATTTCTATAAAACATGTTATTTTTTTATTATCTTTATGTAAAAAAGTATCAACATGAAAGAGCAACAAGAAGTAAAGCACTACATTTTTATACAAATATCCAGCAATGTAGTGTGAACACTCAGCACATGAAAGGTTGAAATACTTAAAAGAAAGGCTTGTGCTTTGTGAGTTTCAGTGAGTTTTGTTTATTCTAATCATAAATACAACATATCAGAGAACAATTATAAAGCCAGGTCCTGGGCTAATGTAATAAAGTCAAAGAGTTGCTGGAATATTCTGCAGTTTTGCAACAGTAATGACAATGATACTACACTTCAGAAAAAAGTACTTCATAATGTAGAAATTTATAAGCAATATGTAGATAAAATCACTTCTCTCTTCTTTGTTTCCATGTTGTCAAAGCCTTTTTTTTTTTTTTAATAGAAAAAGTAAGATGCACTAAAAAAGACAGAAAGAAATTAAAACTGGAATTTACTTATGTCCAAGAAATCAGCATTCTTAGATCAGAAATCGCCTCTGGGTCTTTAAGAACTGTTAACAAAGAGGATGTTGAGCTTTATGTCTCATTCCAAATAGAGCTCCCCTGCAGCATGTTGAACCACTCTAAAATCATGCTGACTCTATGGTTCAGCTCTGACTAAGATCTGGAAGTGACATTTACTGAATCATCATCACCACCACTTCCTTCAGCAAGGATTACATTTAGGTTTCTCTACCAACTTCACTAATTCTAGCACACACACTAAACAAATTCTTGAGGAAAAAGTAACTAATTTCTGCTGATAAAAAAGATCCTTTAATATTTAATCACACAAAATTCTTATTTCCTGGCACTCCTTTTTTTCAGTATAAATTCCTTCTACACAGTGACACCTTAAATTTTTAACCACCTGAGGAGTCTAACTCACATGGTCCTATTGGCCTCTTTGCTGTGTGAAAGTAGCAGCCACACACAGAAACTTTGACTTCTCATGGACAGCTATGGGCAGTCAGTCACTTGTGTAATCTAATACATACATTCAGGCTGTGATAACTGTTAGAATCCAAAGCCATGGTTCAGAATACCATTAAGATAGTTACTGACACATAACAAAAAGATAAATTCTCTCCTAAGCAGTTTAAAATACATATGTTTGACCAAAGATAACAGGCAGATACAGGAAGAGTGGGAGGCGGGGAAAAAGCAAGTCAGTGCTGATCATATGATGACTAATGGACTAAGTAATTTCCAGATATATGACAATGAATTTAGGTGTGTCCTAAAAAACAGATAGCAGATTTATTATAGGAAGGAATCTAAAGGCATTAAAAAAATACAGCAGGAGGATAGAAAGATAAACTGGTGCTTACCCATTGACTACTCATACACAATAATTATTTTTTAAGGACTACACATCAATAAGTATTGTACAAGGTAAAAGTAGGTTAAAATTTAAAATACTCAACACTAGTTCACAACAAGGACTCAAGAGGGATACTTATGGAATAGGCTTTACCCCACCTATGACATACCTTACTTTTACACCACATTCATCCTTCCTGCAAAGCATTTGAAATTTGCAACAACTATTCCCTGTTGTTTTCAAAGTGGGAATTCCAAAAAAAATTCAAAGTTTTAGGCTGACCAGCAAAATAACTTTTTCAACAATATTTATAACTTTACTGCAGAAAAACACATTACACTAGAGGATTTTAGTTGCAAGCAGAAGTCTTACTGAGAAACACGGATTATTTCTAGACAACCTAGGGTCAGGTAATGAAGCACCTTGAACGTAAGGACCAAACTATATTTGAGTGCTGCTTTGGGAAGCCAATGCAGAGTACAGACAGTAGAATTTTATGTATTTGAAATAAAATTACTGAATACTCTGTGAGAGCAGCAGTTCCCAAGCACCAAAAGCTACAGGTAATGTTTCAAGCAATTCCAAGGGCCCACAAGGTAGGAAAACTTTAGGAATATACAAACATGAAGAAAACAGGAATGGAATTGTCTAGGCAATGTTATTAACAACTGCTGCTATTCAAGCTTCCTTAAGAATTTCTGTATGTCTAAACCTACACCATCAGCCTGCACCTTCAATTATAATGGCTCCACAGTTAAGGACTCTTCTTTACGCCTTCTTCAGCCTCCCGGTGCACACTGAGTGCTGCTGAAACTCAGCTTCAGCTGGCTGTTCTTTACTCAGGAGCAGGCCACTTTTGTGCAACTCTTTAGGGCACATGCAATGAAGGACATGTAAGACTTCATAACATCCACATGATACTCCTGCCTTTGCCGTGGCCTGCAGAAAAGCTCACCTGGCAGCCACACATATACATGCTCCATAAACAGCACAAAGAGCAGCTCTCCTTGATGTATTCCGTAAGCAAAGGACATGAGACTGAGGGAACAGTTTCACTGGGTCCCTCAAACCACCTTGATATGTTTACAATTATGCTCTCTTCTTTTTATTTATTTTCTTTTATTCTCATAAGTAGCAGTTACAGAACTGGCTTTCTAACTATACATCTCTGAGCTGTTTCTGAGTGTTGTTTAGTAACTACCCTTGAAAGTCCCAGATTTTATGGTATGACCTTCTGACACAAATATCACTGAGCTTGTAAATGGCTCACCCTTCCTGGATTTTTTTCTCAGGAAACACAAAGGACAAATAGTATATAAAAGTATATTCGCCTTATTGAGTCAGATCAACAGTTACTAGCCTGGCATCCCATCTCTAACAGTAGTTAGTAACAGATGACTAAGTAAGAGCACAAAAATAGAGTCATCATATAGTGAAACATCCCCTAAATGCTCTCAGTCTTCAACAATCTATCTCCTGAACCCCTTTTAGTTGTGATCTACCTTTTTTGAAGAGACCAGAAATACACATATAATTCAAGATGCAGGAGCATCACTGATACTTATAGTTGTACAATGTGTAGTTGCACTCTGGTTCTTGTTCTCTATTCCTCTCCTGACAATTCTATTTATTCACATTTGGTTAACTGAGCATTGAGTTGAGTCAGTGGAACTACTCTATCATCACTATGTACTTTAACAGCATCTAAATGCACAGTCAGATATTGTACTCTACCATGCTGAAACATCAAACACATATTAAAGAAAGATTTTAGGGTGTTTAAAAAAGCAATGGATGCATAGAAAATAGAGATATAGAAAACATATTAAAAAATCAGGGCAATTTTACAATAATAAGCAAGAGATACAAACCACCAACTCTCACTGGAATTATTTTGTAAAAGTTTTTGATACTTTCTAAATAGCTTCCAGTAAAATATGATTAAAAATTAAAGTAGTAGAGAAACATAATGAAACAAAGACTGTGACTGAACCTTTTCGGATTTCAAATGACTTACTTTGATCTGAGTAAGGGCATCACCAACTTTCACAAGTCTTTCATTGTAATACCTCTCTGGTAGTCGTGGCTTATATTTGATCCAAATGTTACACAAAGTATTTGCTCTAAAAAAAAAAAAAAAAAAAAAGACACAGGAGAAAAGGTTTCAGATTAAACTGGCAGTAGACCTGTCATAACAAGTAAACAAATCAGGAGACTTCAAATTGTGAAAACTCCTTTCTTCCAAATCTATTTGAACTTCCACATATTTCAAAACAAGTGATCATTAAAACCAGATTTAACAGGCAGATATGGACGTTTCTGGGTTTCATTTCTGTCACCAGTTTTTATCACACATTTTAAACAGGATGAAGTTTCCCATGTGTAAATTCTTATTAAAATGTCTTAGTATTAATGCCCTTGTGTTGTCTAAGTACAATCACAAGTGGAAAATCTGTCCCACCTTTCAGCTGTTTGAAGAAATGATTTGATATCTTAGACTCAATGAATTACAACTCATAGCAATTACTAGACTGGAAAACAAATATTATGAGCAGGAAAAAATCCCAAAATTATGATGTGTGTCAGGTAACTGCAACCCCGGGAACCGGCAGCCATGGAATAAACCATAGAGCTATAGAGTATATAGAGCTATGGTACAAAGAGCTCATGGTACACAGAGCAACACCATGAGTCATGAAAGAAAAAATGCTCAGGAATTTTAAATTGTAAGGAGTAGGATTCGGAGAGAACCAAATGATACACTTGCTAAAACAGAGAAGATTTTATGGCAATAGTTGTGATGCTCTTCTGTTGCCTCTGTCTATTATTCTAGCCTGTTATCATCAAGGATGTCTTTGTGTAACAAATTGCTTATTTTGCTGAACCAGCAAGCCCCCCACAAATGGTAACTGACTCTAAGCAGTTTCCCTCTGCTATAGAGACACTGACTACATGGTGCCAGTACTGCAGTCCCTACCATCTGTGGTTTGACAGCCTCATGCCCTCATGTGTTCGACTTCCCCACACTACACTCCTTTAAGAAAGCTACATTCTAGCTGGAAAACAATAATTGATCAGACAGACTGCCAGTAAGCACTGGGACTTTTGCATAAAGGAATCCCATTAGCAAATCATTACCAGTATTGACAATGCTCACAGTGCCAGACATCTCTTACATTTATTCTCTTAACACATCACTTGCACAGAAATGTCAGCAGAGTGCCTTGTGAAACCACTACAGCTAAGTTACTTGTAGGTAGCAATTTATGAAGAAAGAAAACAACTGAAGAAAGATAAATTAACATCTAAAGAAACTAACATCTGAAAAATATCCTTCTAGCTGAATTGTCATGCATAAACCATATGCTTACTGGTGTGAGGTGGCTGGAACTTTTCAACTTCTTTTAAGCTTGAGATGGTAGACCAGAATGCAATAGAATTTCTTAAACTGTTTTCTGACATACAAGCACTTGGAATGCATTCTCACAATCTCTAATATAACTCTTCATTTCAGCTCATAAGAACACTCCCAATTAAAAAAAAAACCACAATAAAGAACATTTTTCCACACAGAAAGCTGTGAGCCACCTTCACATTTCAAGGTGAAACAGATGGCTTTATGAGAAACCTGTCAAAATGATCTTTACAACAAAGAACTGCAACAATCATAACCCTTTTTTTTTCTAAAAGTATCTTCTCAGCACAATTCTCAGTTCTTGAAAGTAAGCAGCAAGGAAATAAGTAGGACATCCTAGAGGTGTATCCTAAAGGAAAAATGCAGTAACAGCACAAACTAGGCCAAAAGCAACAATCAGAATAAAATGTACTAAGGCATTTTTAAGGAGAAAATTTTTAAGGAAACCATAGCCCAATGTAATGAAGGGCTAAATGGGACTGAGTCCCTTCTGGTCCATCCTTAACAATTAACAGCCCGGGTGGGTACTGACTTCTTATACTGAGAAAAATATGCCACACCAGTTAGTATCTGCAAAGAGGCTCCAAAGTAAAGGAATCTGTAAGGCAGCTGAGCAGAGTTCCCTTGGACTATGAAACGAAGAATTTAGAAAAATATTTTCAGAGACCAAGAGATTTGACGGGTACTAGGGGGAAACGAGGGGAAGAAGAGGGAAAAGAGATAGTAAGAATGACCCTGGGTAAAGCTCTGGAAAGGTAAGACTGGTGTATTTCTTTAAGACTGATCAGCTCAAAATTCACAGTAATGGCCATCTTCATTTTTTGTTTTAAATGTTCAGATTAACACATGAGATTGTCAGATATAATAAATACGTAATGAATCTGTAAAAAACTACTTTAGCAAAGTAGTGACAAACTTGACCAGACTTCCAGCTTCAGTGGGAGGATTAAGGTAAACTGATTCTGCTACAATGCGATGACTAACTACAAGTGAGTTCATGACACAGGAATGTTTCTTTGACACAGACAAAAGAGGAGAGTGAGACACTTCCCAAACAGCTCATCAGCCTTTCCTTTAAACAGCCTGGAGGACACCAGTGTAACAAGTTATGCAAGTGAATTCTTACAAAAAATGGTGGGCTGTTGGAGCTCAGAGGTGAAATTTATTCCTATCTATAACAGAAAAAATTTCCCTAAGGTCAACCCATAATTGTGTGCACAGGATAAGGCCCACGTGGCTAGAATCTTTACTGTAAGTACAAAGAATTCTCTGATACTGATCAAAAGATATCCTGATAAATAAGGGTGGTTAAGCTACACAACAGGAGATAAAATCAACAGGTCAAGGTAAAGCTTTGATGGACCCACTGCCAAGAGAAATGGGGCAAAACAACTTCTCGTTTAGTTCAGGAAAAATTACTTTTGATTGCTGTTTCTGACTGAAAATATTTGTGATACCAGGGCAAGTCCTCAGTAGTTTTTTTCTCCAATATTAGAACATGTAAGTGCCTAAATTATGGCCTTTCTGTTGACCTATAAACACCAAAGGCTGAAACGGCTGGAGGAATGAAGCTGATAATTTTATTTTTCTAAATTGAACATACTTGACACGTGGAAGCTGGTTTTCTTGTTGCTCGAAGAACAAGAACACCTTGATCTCAATCCATGCCAGCAAACATAGCTTGAAAAATGACATAGCAAGAAGTCTTTAGAGCGTTCAGGCAAGCATCTGTAATAGCCATTACCTTCCAAAATTCTTAGGACCAGCCAGACTAAGGCTGGTTCTGCAAGCAACACATGCTCCAATTTTGAGTTATCAAAATATGAAGCAATAGAGAGAAAAACCCTGAAGATTCACAATCACAAATAAACAGTCATGACTTTGCTAGCTGCCTGAACATATGCTAATAATCAGAATTCCAGTTTTCTACCTCTGAGGATGCAGAGTGACTGAGAGCTTCATGTTACATAACATTTCTAATGCCCTGGAATTTCGGTAGGGATCATTACCACCATAGACTTCTGGGATCAAGACCTTGATAGAATCAGTTCTCATCTCCATGATGAACACTGCGGATTTCTTCAGATGTAAGAATGCTCTCATGCCAACCAAGGTATGCACGGTCATGAGTCACATCCACATAATACCAGTCTGAATAAGACAGAACTTACATAGGTCAAAATATTGGAGAGGGTAAAGCAAAGAAAGGCTTGTTCAGAAAAACTGGTAACTTAGCACTATATTGCAAACAGATCAGATTAAGCATGGCCACCTCCTAACCAGAAGATACAAAGAACACAAAGAAGAATCTCTACTGGCAATTTTGGTAGTGTCTGAAGCAGCCAAGCAGTGTTATTCTTCTAAGTGAGCCTAGAGAGGATAGCTTTCAAAATAATAATACCTACCAACTAAAGCTGAAAAAAAGGTCTGAAACTACAAAAAGACTTCAAAAGATCAAACCACTGAAATCAGCTTCTGAAGCAATATAAAAAGCCTGAGATTCAAAACACTGGAGGCAAAAAGCCGGATACTGATTCCTGCACGATACATCTAGGCCTAGACCTGACAACATGCCCTCTAAACAAATTAGAAATCCAGATAGCTTAGAATAGGAAAGATCTCTAATCCAGACAAAGGCCAGGCTGCAGAATCTGAGTCCCTTCTGAAAATGTATGCAGCTACATCAGAGTAGCGTAATTTGTGGACTATTTCTAGGAAACTACTGAGTGAAACATGCAAGGATAGAAGCTGCACCTAAATTATAAGGTAACCACGCTGTAACCCAATCCCTATGCTGTTTTTGAAAGAACTTTTGATACCCTGGGAAACTCGTGGGGTTTGTGTTAAAGACCAGCAGAGTATTCCAATAACAGCAGAAAATCAACTATTTACCTTAAAAGAAGTAGTTGAGTGCTTACATCACAATGTGCCTAAATGCAGCAGGGAGAGCTACATGAGAAATGCACAGTCTGTAAAAGACATATGCATGCACTGTGAATCATACACCGATTCCAGCTGCTCTGTTTTAACTGCATTACAAAATCTCGACTTATGCATACCCACAGATATGCATGTATGCGAGCAAACAATTGTGCACTAATATAATTGCCATATGCTCTGCCTGCATCCATGCGTATAAAAATATACCAACGCAGACAGAGACATATGCACAAGAAGAGCTGTGTGGCGTTATCCTCGCGTAGCCCTACTTTTGAAGGCAAGTACGTGCCCACAAGTGCTCACCCTCGCTCGCAGCCGCACACACTGGTGGGCTGCCAGTCCCTGCAGCACTGTCAAGGGATTTTCCCACCAGGAAGCTCAGGCAGCACTGACAGAACCAACAGTGGTGCTGCCAACTTCCACAGCCCCTTGTGCTTTTTCCCTAAAGCACTGGCTTGCAGGAAGTACTGGGAAAAAAAAGCGGTGCTCAGATTTCTGAGAGGTTTTCGTTACAATGAAAAAATAAAAAAGGGAACGGATTGCCGGCGCTCTGGCAGGCTGCTGGAGAAGTTTGTCTGGCGAGCAAGCTCCTGGCTGTCTCCAGCGCAGCGGGCGCGGGACTCCCGGCCCAGCCCGTGGCTGCGGCGTGCGGAGGGAGCGGAGCAGGGCCGGGCGGGCGCCGTGGCGGTGCCCGGCGGGCCGGGAAGGGCAGCCCGGGAGCGGCGGGGCGGCGGCGCGGAAAGCCCGCGGGGCGGCTGAAGGAACAGAGCGAAGGAGGAGGGGTGCGGCCGAGAAAGGGAGCTGAGGCAGGTGGAGAGCGAGCGGCGAGCGGCTCCCGGAGCGGGCGGCGACGCGGGAACCAGGGGCAGCGGCGCAGCCCTACCCGTGGCGGTGCAGATCCTGCTGCGGCGGCTGGGTCTCCCCCGCGCCTCGCAGCCGCCGCAGGGAGCCCAGGACGCGCCGCAGCTCGGCCTCGAAGCTGTCCACCACCGGGTTGCCCCGCGCCACGGGCCCGTAGAAAGCGGCGTGCCGGGCCTGCGGCCCCGGCGGCTGCGCCATGCTCGGCCCGGCCCGGCCCAGGCGCGGGCGCGTCGCTGTCTCCGGGCAACGGCCGCGGGCAGCGGCCCCGAGGGGCCACCCCGGACTAGCCGGGAGGTACCGCATGGGCCGGCTTTTCCACAGCCTGCTTCACCAGGGATGGCTCTTTGCACTTGCTGATTGTGTGTTACTGTGCCTACTGCACGGCTACGCACAAAATAACAAAGCGCGCTTATCTTCTAAATGGTTATGTTTGGCTAGTAAAAAAAAAGAAAGGTGGCAAACCAGGAAACTACCAGCCCGTATTTATAAGAGGTGCCTATAGCAATCTGTGTGTTTTGAAGTTCTTAACAGACACTGTGGTGAAGAGGTTTGGGAGAGATGTGAAGGAAACTGACTTTGTTGCCGTGTTCGTCATCATGATGAGCATAAGGGACAGCTGAACTGAAAACATGAAAGTGAAAGAAATGTGGGAAGTGGTCAGAGAGTTCTGGTAACCAGAGCCTTTGAAGGCAGCTTCTTGACAGTGAATGGAAAAGGATCTATAGAGACAGATAAAGCAAAGAAACACTTGAAAAGTGCATCCAAGTAATTCATAGAAGACAGCAGGAGAACTATCCTTCCAACAGCTGGAGACACACAGCATCAGCACGCTGAAGTACTGGAATCAGAAAATACTGTGTTAGCAAGGTCAAAGAAAAGACATGAGAATCATCTAGATACTGTTCTTCCTTGGAAAATTTGGAAGATGCAAAAAATATGATTAATTTATGACTAACATGTCTGACTCATTTGACACATTGATTTTGTATTGTTACTTGCTGGGAGTTGTGTGAATCCATTGTCCAACAGGTATTGTGTGACTATGGGAAGATCCAGTGACAATGGCTATGCATTTAGGTGGGAGTAAATTTAGACAAAGCACAAGAGGGAGTGTGTTTCTGAGATATCTGTGGAGGAGGTAGAAAATGAAGTCTGCAATGAAAAGACATGGCAAAAAGATTTTGATGCAGACATTTAGAAATTGCTGTGTTCAGAGACAAAGTTTACAGAAAAAATGAGATCTTGGCTTGGAGTGCAACTACTGCAACATTTAAAGATTTTTCCTGTGATTTGCCATGCTAACCAAAGAACTCCCTGTGATGGATACCAGATGCCTAATAAAACACTGGCCTCTTGGGAAAAGTGGCCTGTGCCACTGTAAGTATTGCTGGTGGCATCCGTTTCAAGTCCCTAGGAAGTTCTGAGCTAGTTTGCCTCACTAGATGGTGCTGCATCCCCAAGGGCTGATATCTCACATTCATGGAATGCAGAGAGTGCTGTTCTCAAACCAGCAGTGCCTAGAAGCTTCAAGGGGAACTTGAGAGACTGGAAACGAGACTGCTGAGTAAAACTTTACATATCTCTAATATTTGGGTAGCAGATGGTGGAATGAACGTAACATTTGCAATCTGGATTAGCTTTTCAGCCATAGAAACAAACTGAGTCAAAGAAAACAATAAGAGAAAGGGAGGATAGCCATTCCCCAAAGGGCAAGATTGCAGAGCTATGTAAATATAAAGCTTTAACCACTGGGAGGTTAACCAGGGCATAGCTGGTCAGCCAGCTCACAAAGAGTGTTTAGTCTAAAATTCCTGGGTCAGAGTTCAACAGGATCAAAGTATGCATTCCCTGCTAGGTGGAGATTTAATGTATGGAGGGTAGTTCTGACCCCCTCTGCACTGAGGGTGGACCATAGCAGGGAACTACACTACCACAAACGATATGGTGTCTATGTTATTTCAATTTTGGATGCTTACATTATTGATTCCTGTTATACTGTTCTGGGGAAGACTGGAGTTTAGACTTCAGATAGTCTCCATCTAACATTTAGTGTGTTAAACATTTAATTGGGTCCAAAAGTCAAAAAGGCTTATAGATAAATGATTAGAACTTTTTAACTTCAGAAGAAGTATAGATTCTTCAGAAGCATTCAGCTACTGTAACCTGATCTTTACAGAGAAAAGCTTGGTGTGTACAAAACAGTAAGGGAGTGATGGCTACTAAAGTTGCAACCATGATAGGATAATTTCCTCAAAGATGGAGCATACCTGCATGATTTGGAAAGATTATAGCAATTCTTTGAATTACATTACATTAGGGTCACTACACCCTAAAAAAAAGTGATCTGTTGATTGGAAGACTAATGATTTATTCATCATTGGTAGGTGAACATTTAGATAGTAATTTGAATTACAGTAACATTTGGGAGAAAGTAGGAGCATTGGCATGGATAGGATCCCAAGAAATGGAGCTTAGGTAAATCCCCTGACCCAAGCAGAGAGGGTATATCAACCTGTGCTTTAATACCACCAGGTCAGATAGAAGGATGCTGCCTCAGAAACAGAAGAACCCACAAAGAGTTAACTTAGTAAAAACCCATATAGGAAGTGTCTCCTGGCTATGGGGCCAGGAGTATGCTTGAGCTAGAAAAGAGGAAAACCTTGCTGTTAACTCATCAAGCTGCCTGCTTACTTCTCATGTGTCTGTTCCACTTGTGTGAACAGCAGTGGTTACTAAGAGCAAACAAAGAGGGGAAACTCTGTATGATCACAGCAGAGTTGGGCAGGAAGAGTGTGCAGTTATATCTGGGTACAGGGGCTGAGGTAACGTCTGCTGAGCCCTATCTCATGCATCAATCAAAGTTTGCTTCCTATGGATAATTCTGAGATGCATGTTCAGATCCCTTTCTAGGATGCTAGTAGCAAATATGCACCTGAATCATTGTGCCTATGGACTTTGCTGTTTGATATTCAGACACAAGAGGCAGTCATGGATGCTGTATTACCAGACTACTGCAGGGTAACTTGACAGTCCCCAGAGATCTGAAAGAGCTACATTTATGTCATCTCTTCCTTGATGCTTTCAGGAAAAATAGTCTGAGCTGCAATGATTCTGTGCCATCATTTAGTATCTCAGACTGATAGGCTAATGAAGACACGAGAATTTAAAATAACGCTCAACACACTTATGTACTACCTATTCAGAACTGGAATCGGCATTTACTCTACTTGCAGTATGCCTGCCTGGTCCTAAGAGCCAGTGGGAATCCACTTTGGGTAGGGTATTCCCCTCTGAGTAGGAGTGAATTGTTGGATTCAAAAAATAGAAGAAAATCTAGAGAAAGAAACAATAGCAGGTGTGTAGTGATTCTTATGGAGAAATTCAGTTTGTTAGTCAAGCAAAACAAGGTCCAGGAAACACAACATCTTATATGACTACAGCATTTGCTGTTCACATGCTGTAGGGGAATCATATACGATACAAACTAATAGCTCTAAATTACCTGATAAAGCTCCATAAAATGCCATCAGACAGCTGGAAGAAGTGAACTAAGCTGAATGGCAGGAGCACTGGCACTTTATATATGTGAAGAAATTGTCCAATGGCAGGGGGAAAAATAAGAACTTGTGCTGAGCCTACAAGAGGCAAAACACATGCTGGAATTGGCGTGCCTTCCAAACAACTAACAGTACAGGAAGGAGAGACGTGCAACAGACCTGCAAGCTTTTTGCTATTGCCTCCTGTGACACTTGTCCATTGCTATAGCTAATGGTATGGGGATACTGGTCCTTTATGAGCAGCTATGAGAGATAATAGTCAGCATTCCCTTCTGACCTCCTTGCTTCTAGGCTGTTTTTGGTAAAGCTGCTTGTGGCTTAGTGAAAGTGTCTTTAGACTTAGATGCCTTACTTAAATCTGCTTTTACATTCAGTCAAAATTTGTGGATTCCTACCCTTATCTGAGCTACTTAGTACCCTCCCACAGGAAAGTTACTAAGGAGATGAGAGATACAGTGTCCTGTTTTGACAGCATTTGTATTTTTTTTGCTGTACCATGAAGAAACATGTCCTGAACTAGGAAGCTACATGCCTGTTGGCAAAGACAGGGATATGTGAAAAGATGGTGGGAATGGCTTACTTGGGACACCATACAGCTTTTCAAACAAAGCAGCAGTTCAATCCTTTACTGGGACAGTGACACATATTTGTAAAATATTTCAGTATTCTTCCTGTCAGTGAGCAGTATACAAAATTTGTCAGAGAGTGGCATGGTCTCTGAACTCTGGGACATAGATTAACAAAGTAGCTGAGGCATGTGTGTTTTTTGACAAGCAATTGATGGCCTTTTAATATATAATGAAAGCAAATCTGGGACAGTTTTAATGCAAGTGAATGCTAGGAGAAGGAAAATGCTAAGATTTTACTTGAAAGTGGTTCTTGGCTTCCTTTCTGATCTGGTTCGTCAGTGTTGTAAGAGGAAGGGAAAAGAGTGATCAACACAAGAAAGAGCTGCAATGACTGAGAACTGTGCCAGTGCCAGGTTCCTACTGAGCTGTGTTCAAGCTTGGGATGGCAGTTGTCTCTGTGTTTTCATTGTATTATATGAGAGGCTTCAGTGCCAAACTCTAAAGATGATGTGAGAACTTTCAAGGTTATAATATATCAAAGCGGTTCTTTTCTTTTAAAATCTGAGTGTGAAAGCTGACAAAAAGGTTTTCTCAGTTTCCTTTTGTCATTAGGAGAATATTCTTAGGCACATAAATTAATCTCTGGTGATCTGCAGAAAATGGGAGAAATCTGGGATAAGTGATCTTCTTCAGCTGATTTTTCCCCCCACTGCAAAAAAAGTGTAGGAGTGCGTAATATTTGTGTGAACAATCTGTGAGATTTGACTCACCCACTCAAGTTGTATCGTTATGCATTGAGTGGGTTAAGCAGTCTTTGGGGAAGGAGATACAGCAGGGGTTTTATATAGCTGCTTGAGTTTGTAAGAGGTTTAAATTGAAACAGATTCTGACAGATTCTGAGATCTTCATTATAGACTTAAGTGCCAAAGCTAGCAGTTGGAAATATGGAAGTCTGTAAGCTACTTTCCAAAAATGGAAATATTGCTTCAAGGAAAGAGTTTGTCTACAGTTCATGTTTTTTTTGGGGTTTTTTTTTTTTGGTTTTTTTTTTTTTTTTTTTGGTTTTTTTTTTTGTTTTGGTTTGGTTTTTTTTTTTGTTTTTTGGGGGTTTTTTTACTTTTTAAAAGATATACTTCATTCCCATTTACAAGTAAATTCTACTCAAGTAAACATCAACTGATGATGAGACTATTTTGCAAAGGCTTCTAGGAACCTGCAAATATTTCATCTGAGAATGTGCTATCTTCAGTTCACTAGACAGACCATGGAGGAAAGTTCGTGTCTCACTTAAAGATCTTGTCTCAAATTTCAGGAAGCCGTGGGGGTTCCTCTGGTGAAAAAGCTACACCTAGAGCTAGTTTAGAGCAGTAGTAAAGATGCCTTGCAAAAAAGCCCTGTAAATACCTTCCAGTAATGAAAAAGTGAATGTATTCACAAGATTTTTAGTGATGTGCATGGAACCTGCATCTTAAAAACACACTAAAAATGTGGAGCAGTTATATGTACGTATAAAGAAGTTAGAGAGCGTCCTTAGCAAAGACAACATCCATTTTATTGAGCAGAGATGGCCAAGGTAGTTTTTTGCCATGAAATGTGAAGTAGCAGAGATGGAGTGTGGAAATTATTTCTATTTTAGCTACATTCAGCTTACGCTGATTGCTAGGTAGGTATCTAATAGTTGGATTTGATTTTTGAAAAAAAGTGGTGGCATGTTTTGTTTAAAATACATTTTCTTCATTTCATAAATATTGTCAAGACAAACATTAAATGAGAGAAAGCATAGCCTATTCCAAGAAATAAATTAGTTCTGAAGATCTTCCTAAATTCTCCTGAAGCCAAGTATGACAGTGCATTTTTATTCATATTCTCCTGACACACATTTGCTGTTTATAATTCTGAGCTGCTGCAACTTCTGTAGATAGAAATTATTCTGGGGAAATTACACTATTGTTTGTATATATAACTCCTGAGTAGCCAAATGCATCCTTATTGTAACTCATTCTCTGTTGTGCATTTGGTCTGGGAGTACTCACAGAATCAAAATAGACTCTTCTAGGAATTAACTATTGCCAACAAAAGGACACCTAAAATAACCTGGTGATGCCTGCCAATATTTTTAGATAAATGCATTTCTGTTCAGGCCTTTTCTTACTGCATTACAGTATGAATTTTGAAACTTTTTGACACCAATGCTTCCATCTTCCATTCTTACTAGTTTCGTACTTGCTTGCAAGAATATTTCACTCCAAGGTCAAAGTATCTGCTGATTGAGGTTTTTTCAAGCAGCTGGCAGAAATTGTTTTGGACAATAGCCTGACCTTGGACTAGGAGATTTAGCAGCCTGGAGGTCAGCAGTAGAAAATTACACAATGTGGAAGAGTAGTTATTTTTTGGTTATTAAGCATTGCTCATTCAAGGAAGTAGAAAACAAAAATCTTTGTTTTCACATAGTTATTTGGATTTTTCATATTTTTCAACACTTTAAAAAATACTCTGTGTAATTATATTTTCTAGTTTATTTTTTAATAATATAAATCATTCTGATCTTTTGATATGTATTATTTCTAATAATAATACGTAATTATATAAGTGTGAACTTTTGTCTTAATACTTCAGAATTTTAGAAAGTTAATGTTTAAGAACAAGTAGTTGTTTTGCAGTCTACATAGATGTAAAAATCTTTACCCTTTTCTCACTCAGACTTTCAAATTAACAAAAGTGAACAACTGTCTTTTCTCTACATGATGACACCTTAGGAAAACCAGAAATTGCTATTAGCACTTTACCGTGTGCTAATAGCACACATTTAATTGATGCAATAACAAAAAGCGGCTAGATCATCACAAATGTAGATGAAACCTTGGCAGCAAATTTTGAAAATTTTACCAAAGTGCTTTGATGCTCTTCATCTGTTAGATATAGATACATTAAAACAGCCATTTTTTTTACTCAGTGGATCCACTTCATATACTCTGGCACATTTATTACATTTAGAGACAAAACCATGGTATTTACCTTTGTAGAATCAAAGTAAGTGTGCTAGATTGTATTCCTTCTTCTGTATTGTTAGAAAGACTTACTTCATAAATTATCCTTAAAGAAGAAAATTTTGTTATGTTGTACTTGTGTAATTCCATTATAAGGCTGACAGAATGGTTCCTTAAAGAAGGCAGACAGAACTTCTCTGAAGTGAAGCATTATACATCCATCCGGGTTAGCACAAAAATTAACTTAGATATAATTTTGTCCTCAGAAACATAATCACTAGGTTTCAAACATGAATAAAAAAATTCCATACTAATTTGGAGGTGCATCTACATTAGCAATTTGGTTGTGATCAAGAGCACACTTTTGCAGTATCCCCAGTTCCGCACTTGTTGTCTGTTATAGAATGATCTTGAGTGCATGGGCTGGACTCCCCCTAAGCTAAAGTGTGCACTCCGTGAGTACTGACATCCTCCATCTGACACCAGAGATTCAGTCACTAGGAACAGACTAGGTAAAGCCCCCTAAATGTGCATTATGTGAACATCTGGTCCTCGTGACTAGTTGTTCCACAGTACAGATCTGCTCTGATTATACTGTTTTTCTTGTTAATATAGCCATAGACTACTTCACTGATTGGAAAAAAAAAAAGTCCTTTGAAGCTGGATGAAAACCAATTATGCCATTTCTGGATAGTTGTTTTTTAAAATATCTATACTTGAAGAGACAGACTAAGAGACCACTGCTATCTCCATTTTTCTTTGCAGAGAGGGAAATGCTTACAAACTTTAAGACACAAGTTAAACATTTTTTACTTGATCTACATCTTCTGTTTGTCTTCAAAAAGTGAAGATTTTTAGTGTCTCCTCAGTACAATTAACTTAGAGGACAAAACTGCAGTGATTACTAACACCTAACAAAACATGCCAGTGCATTGTGTATGGTATCATATCAGTTTCCAGGTTAAAGTTTACAAATAGGGTCTATGCCCCTGGTTTGTAATTTGTCTCATGATTTAGTTAAGAAAAAAGGACCCTTCATTAAACTCTGCTAGAAAAAGTGTTCTCCAGCTCTGGGATAACACCATCCTTTCCTTCATATCTATGAAGGAAATATGGTTTATTTCCTTAAAATGATAAACTTACTGCATCATGTACTTTCCTAGGAGTCTCCATGTTTTCTAGGCTACCCTCCATAGGCCATCCACATGTAAATGCTGTCCCTCAGCCAGAGACCACTGTGTCTGTGCAGCTCGGCCGGTAGGCAGCAGAGCAGTCACTGACTCTAGGACTCAGTGTGATGGCTCTGTTCACACTGTTTCATTACAATCATCTGAAGGGGCTGAGACAATAGAGAGCCTGCTTTTATCATGCAGCAGATATGCATAGTTCTTCCAGAGAACTCATAATAATTTCCTTGAAACACATATCAAGATCCATGTCTGTTTATCCTGCTGTAACAGTGCTCCTCCTGTTTGTTCAGTTCTCCCAGCAATAGCCACCTAGCCCTTTTCAGCATTTATATGATCTATAGTTTGTAGGAGCCTGATTATTCAGGACAGTGAAAACTGGTGTGTTTTCAGAAAAGCAAGAAGAAAAGGAAATTAGTTGATCAATGCCATAATGCCAAATCCCCATTCTAGCGAGAGTCACATGACTGTTGCCAGTTTTGATCTGACACCAGATACGTCATCTGAACCAGCTCTAATCAGGCTTAGCCACTTGGCATAGCACTGGATCAGTGTGGAAATACCAAAACAATGTGATTGCAGCAGAAGGAGGTACCAGAACAGTCTGTCTGTGGACTCAGTGTATCTGGAATCACGCTGTGTATTTCTGATCAGGTGCTACTTTGCCTATTGTGGGTGCATATTTAATGGCCAGTATTCACAGTACCACAGGTGCACAGAGTGAAGGATCTGGGAATGTACAGGCATGGAGATGACAAGAGGAGGGAGACTATTGTTAATGGGATGCAGAAACTGTGATTTGCCTTGGAAAGCTCAAGGGCTGTAAGATGTGGCATCTGGCATACTGGGAGAAGGAAGTACAGTAGATGATAGTACAACTCCTGTTGTAGTTGTACAGGATGGAAAAAAGCATGTGACTAGTATTCTCTTTTCAGGGCAAAAAAGAAGGAAGCCTAGACAGAATATAGGTATTCACACAAAGCATTGGACCAGAAGGCAAAGACAACAAAGGAGTGAAGGGACATGAGAAGAAAGGAAAATGGTCTGCAGCATCCGAAGTGCCTCTGATGTTTAAGAGTAGTGTCCTCAGGAGGAGAGTCTTCCCTTAAGAGAAAAAAAATCATGCCTTTAACACTGATGGAAGTAGGTCTCTCAAGTACATCTGCAGAGGTTGCTTGGGATAGTGAGAGACAGTCTGGACAGATGATGAAAATACATGAAAAATTAAAAATATTACCTTCTTCAGAACCCTTCCTAAAAGAGATACTTTCATGTATGTGTGTTGTGGTCAGGGGGTTTGGGCAAAGAAAAGTTGGCAAAGTTAGCTGTGACAACTTTAGTTCCTAGCCTCTGTTTCTCAGATCTAAAGTTGGGCAAACTTGACTAGTAGGGCAACTAGTTGGGCAACACTGACTAGTATCTAACTCCAGCTCCATGCCTGATAGTGATGCTGGCTTCCTTCAGACATTAAAAGGGGAGTTCCAGGCTCATTTTCTAGGGAAAAGATCCTTAATTCTCAAGGAGGGCTGTCTGGTTGGTCAGTTGATTGGTTTGGGGATTTTTTTCTTTTTTTTTTTTCTCTTGTCTTTGGAAACACTTTTGCACTGTTTAAAAATAAAAATTAAGACTTCTAGCAGAGGCCAGTGTGGTGGCTAACCTTACTGCTCCTACAGTTTCCACTATCTAGCTGTTCTTTGGAGCAGTAACTGAAATAGAAGGCAGAGAGCAGGAGTGCTGAATGGGAGGGTGAGGGGCCCTGGCAGATCTCTGCAGTGCAGGTGGAGCTCCCTCAAGCCTCGACTTACATTTTCTGACTCAGAGAATTCAGGGTTGATGGTGGCAATTATGTACGCTGGGTGCAACAGAGATCTGAGAAAAAGAGATAATGGTCTTACTTATAATAACAGAAAGGTAGTAGCTGAGAGCAATAGAAGAAAGAAGGAAGAAAGGAAAAACATTAAGTGGGAGTAGGTCAAGGCATATATTTTAGCAATGGTGCTGGAATTTCAGGTCTTTAAACTCCTTCAGCAGGTGATACTTCCTCCCTGGAACTCTGTAGCTATTAATATGGAAGCGAGACATTAAAATGTAGAGAGACAGTCTGGCGCTTAGTCCCTGAGAAGTTTGCAGACAGTGAGCTGTGGGAAACTTCCTCAAGGAAAAGTGTTTTGCCTTGAGGCTACAAATGGTGGAACATATTTTCAGGGTTATTCCTAAGCAAAGGGACCTAGGGAGGTTCAGGCCAAAATGATCTTCTCTCCACAAGTGAGCTGTAAGAGGTCCCAGTGTGTTTTCCAAGGCTTGAAGATGTCGCTGTTCATGAGTGTCATGGGATGGCTTTTCAGGTTCACCCTGTTGGAGTCTGAATGATTTGATAACGCCTACAATACACGTCTCTTACAGCCTATGGCTGTCTCTGTACTTTATTATCTTTCTCAGTAATACATCTGTTACCCAGCTTTGGCCTGGTAACTGCATTCTGTGTTAATTTTTTTATTTAATTTTATTTTACTTTTCTATGTTTTTCAAATTTTACCATCTCATGTGAGGTGATTACTGCACTTTAATATCTGAAATTACTGTTACATTTTGGAATTAAACAGTTGATCAGTAGTTAGGCTGAATCCAATTCCCTTTAAAAGGCCAGTTACCCAGTGACAGGTCACCTGTGGAGTTAAAGAATATCAACAGTAGCTTGAAGCTATTCAACACTGCACTGTTCAGTGAGTAATTAAATTTGCTAGACTTCAGTACTAATAGTTCCTCAGGTATCATTATTATATATCAATTTTTCCTTGGGTTTTTTCTATTCTATGCATCTCTGTAGCACCTCTATTACAATAATTTAGTACATCTCTATCATTTGCTTTGACTGTTATTTTCAAGAGGTAATACCTCAAAAGTCAACACAATTAAATTACTGAATAATGCAAACCACAAGAGACGTTTATAGAGAGGAAAAAGAAAATACAAGCTAATGGCTAGTTCAACCTTCATTAAATACAAAATGTAACAATTATGGTAAGGTTTCCAAGTTCCTTAAGTGTCCTATATCGCCTAAGGCCTTTTTTTTCAACCCTGGAGCTGTGCAGCCCCTGCATTTAATGTGCACAATAACTTTTCAGAGGAAAGGAGATTTTTGCATTTGCAGGTGCATATGCATTAGGTAAAACATTCCCCAGCAAGTAGTGAGTCAAGTTCTCCAGATAGTTTCTACCTCAGTAGGACCTGCGGAACTTAGAAACACATTGATTTTTGAATGCCTTTGTAAAAGTCACTGTGACGTCAGAAATATTTTTATTTTATCTCAACTCAGTTTATCCTGCTCAGCACCTCAGGCATCTTCTCTTCAGCAGTTATTTAACATCCATCGTTAGTGCACACTATCAGGATGTTCTAGTGCAAAGCACTAAAAAGCATCACGGTAAATGATTGTATCACTCCAGAAGACATTATCACTATCATTTAAAAAACTATCCATAGCACCTGCCACATGAGTATGTCTTAACAGGATAAACTGAAGCAAAACAAATACCTTAATTTTACTTCTCTAGTTTTTGAGAAACAGAAAATGCAAAAGGAAATTAGAACATCCAGCACTCTTAGTAATAATTATCATAGGCATTTGAAAAACAGTCACACAGAAAAGGATATGTGCAGAGTCAGAAACTGCAGTGACCTCCCACGCCGCCAAGTTCTTTAGAATTACTGAAATGATAAACAAAGTAAAAGCTCTTCTTTCCCAAACAGCCGCCTTGGTGTCACTTGTTTCCACATTCCGGCTTCTGTCGCTGCAGCCCACACTTTCTCTGTTGCTAAGTGCTTTAGGCTTCTGCAATATGTTTCAGCAGCTCCCTGTTTCTCTCATAGCTCCAAACGTGCTAGCATCTGAGAGAAGAAGGTCTAGGTTTATCTGACATGGCAAGAAAAAAAGATTAATCTGTACAAATTACAGATTCTTAAAAAACACTAAAATTTTCCATATGAAAAAAATGTCTTTGTAATCTTGCATGTCGTTTCATAACATTTTGTTATAACGTGCTTTCAGTTCACAGTGGGATATGTGAGGAATGAGGGCACATTATGGCTTCTGGGAGCAGCTATAACTAAATCTTGACTGTAAGTGACAATAGCAGCACAGAGCACTGGGTACTTGCAGACGCTTACATCAGTGCTGCCACTGAGCTATGCAAATAAAGAAGCTCATAAATAAATGGAAATCATAAGAAAAGTGGGGAGGAAGACAATACAACCATTAAGAATTTATATAATCTTGTAATTATATTGGTAAATATAGACTGTTACATCTTTTCATCATTCTGGCTTAAACAGTGGTTTCTTCTACCCTCATAGCAGGTACATAGAAGCTTCAGGAGAGAATAACATTGTCACCTTTATTCACCCAGCTATGCCTGCCTTTCTTTTGTTTTGGTGAGTAGGCATCTTACTGAGTGTGGTTTTCAGTCTGAGTGCCTTCACTCACTCTGGGGCACAATTCCACAGCTCTCCCTGTATCCTTGGCTACAGTACCAGCATACCTACTGTTGTGATTGCTGGCAGGTTTTGCTTTATGTCTTTCATTCAAGTTAAGATGAGCATTAGCTTTTTAATAGTGATTAGAGAGCTGTCTTTAGTGATTAAAGAGCTAACATATATAATTAAATTGTGTGGGCATCCCCCTTATCAGATACAAGAAATATTCTAGGTACATTTTTAGGTTAAATTTGGCATTTCCCAAAACCCGCTCAAGGTACAGGAAAAGTAAGCAGTATTTTCAGGAGAAAGTAATTCAGCATATAAGGACTGGATTGGTAGAATGAAACAGTTGATACTAAGGCACCTCATTTTTCCATAATATGTGTTTTGGGGGTTTAGTCTGGATTATATTTAGCCTGGTCACTGGAGCTGAACACCTCCGCTACACATGTTTCAAAGCTTTCTGAGAAGAAGTGTTAGGTATGTGCTGGAGGACCTTGTGATGATGCAGCTCACACGCTATTTGGAACCTCTTGTCCCCATTAGCACTAGGGTGCATGTGAAGCAGATTTGAAGCAGAGATTCTGTTTTTGTTTCCTCCTGAAGAAATTTGGTTTGTATGCACCAAAACCACTTTGAGAACTGAAACATCACATGGTAAGTGAAGACAATGACACGATTTTCCTCCAAACCACACTGTTGCTTCGAAAATAATTGCTACTGTAGGCAAAGCCTTCTCTTACAGTCGATGAGGGAGAAATCTGCAGGTTCTGCTGGGGCCTAGGAGAGAAGATCAGCTGCTTTAGGCTGCATCTCTTCCTTCCATATAGACCACCTTTCAATATCAGTGCAGGCCTTGCTGCTCTTCTGTCAGTGCTCTGTGTTACTCCTTTTCCCACATCCATTCTCATGTTGGAAAAGGTCCCTGGCCTTCCCCATTACCACCCACGTGGAAGGTCCAGGAAGTGGCCCATGGCTGCAGAAATTATGCAGGCTGTAGAATGAGGACCAACAACTGCCTGAGACATGAGCATGGAGGTGCCGTAGCCAAAGAGAAGTGAGAACAGTGTCTCTAGGGTTAGGTGGGCATACATAGGTTGACTTCCAAAGCTCTGCTACTTGTTTTTTTACACCTCAGCTTCCTAAAAAATCCACTGGCAGTTCACAGTACCCTAACATTTCCCTGAAACAAACAAAAAAAATACCCCTTCCAGTGTCCCCATTTCTTATTCTGAAATAGATCACTTGCTACTGCTGCAAATTTAGATTAACTACACAAATACAAAATTTCTAATACTATGTTTCAGCAAGATGCTTTCCCTCTGCCTCAATCTCCCCATACAAAGGGTAAGAGAAATTCTTGTTAAATATGTCAGTTCTATCTATCTGGGTTCCTGGGCTTCTTTTTTGCCTCCAGACATGTTCTTCTAATAACTGTGTGCTGAGACAAGAGGTATCTTGCCTCTGCCTTCATTCCCTCAGTTAGTCTGTGCCTGAGACCAAAGCTAACTACTATTTTCCTTAATCAAAACCTGGGATGGGGTGTTCTGTTGCTTGACATCTTAAAAGAATCTTGTGGAGGGCTGGGGTTAGGACACCCTCCACTCTACCCTAGTGTTAAATGGCCTGATCTGTTTTGATACAGAGAAGAATACTAGCCAAGGCAGGTAATATGCAGCAAATAACAACTACAAAGTAGTGTAAGAATCAGCTGAAAAGCATGCTTCCTCCCTTTCTACCCAGACAAATTAATGGCACAGCCCCCACCAACCATGTGAGGAGGGACACACAGCCCCTGCACCACTCCACTTCCTTCTTCTTTTCCCCTGAAGTGCTGGTTAAACTAAGTAGGTTTTACTTACTTTACTACACTTAGTCATATGCTCAACTTGCTAACAATCAGCTCAGTGTAAATATCAACACATTGCTGCAGAGAAGCTCAAATGTCATTGTAACCGTTCCCTTGGATCACTTCAGTTTGGTGAGGGACAGAGAGAACAAAGGTGCCAGAGGACAAACAGGTGGCCTACACAAGCATGAAAGAGCAGAAAGGAGAGAGGCAAAGCAGAGAGTTGGTAAAGCTACAGTCACCTGGAGTGTAGAAAACTAGTGCCCTACAGAGCAGCTACAGATCCACACAAGGTGATACCAGCAACACAATTTTCAGAATTTTTCTATGTAGAAAGGCCTGGGATGAAAAAAACCCAACAGGTGCAGCAGTAAAAACAGTTTTGAATTCAGCTGACAAGGGACAAAAGCAGGAAGTGTTCATGTAGTTCATCAACTAGCATCCAACAAAACCAAAATATAAACCCCCAGCTGTAAGAGACAGCCTTTTGACATCTTTGTTGATATGCTATGAAGGGCAAGGAATAAGGGGCAGAAGTGACCTGCATCTCATGCATGAGGAGATCAATCTAGGAAGCACGGAGATGATGTATTGCACTGCTGTGCTTGCTACAATTGCAGAAAGGAAACTCTCACCTTCCCTTGTAACAACTGCAAGTCTCTTTAAGGGCAATATATACAGATGCAGTGTATTCCATGAACTCTATTCTTGGTATGTTACTAAGATACAACTGTTTCTATGGAGAGCTTATTGGTGGGCAAAACAAACTGTTTTGATGAATTATAAAAAAGGTAAATTAATTTTTCAAAACAAAATATTGCATGAAGCTAATGAGATGAAATAATACCAATATAGAATTTCAAGTACGTAATTACCTCCACTTTTTTTTTTTAATTTCTAGTAGACATCGATCCTAAATTCTGTATGGTATATAAACTGATATAAATCACTATTTGTCCTGCAAAATTCTTAACTAATTTTAAAGCCATGCATGTAGTGGCTACAAAAGCTCCAAGTGAATTTTTGTTTGTCTTTAAAAGGTAAGTATAATTGTGCAGCAATTTACTGTGGAGTATAAGTATCTGCATGACCAGGAATATGCCATGCTGGGAAGTGAACAAAAGAGCTTTGAATGAAGAATGGTAAAGCAAAGGAGAGAACAAATAAATACGTTAAATAAAACTCACCATTTAATTTTAACATGCTTCTGTGCAACAGCTAGACTCTACAGATGACAGGTAATAGATATGTGGGGGATTGTGGCATTCCTGCTTCTTTTTTGTTTATAGCTCTAATTATTTTATACTGTGCTAAACCATAACTTGAAAAATGCTGTGTTTGACTTAGAGAATTGTTTAGTTGATCAGTGATTTGGCAAAGAAAGCAGCTACACAAAAAGAAATTGGTGAGTAATTCCACACATAAATCAATTGGAATTGATGAGTGACCTGTTCTTTTTTTTAACTTTAAATCTGCAGAAATTATTATTCTCATTTAAAGATGTACTTTGGTATTTTCAGTGTCAGAAAAATTCTATAGGTTACATATCAGTTTAACCAATTGTCTTATTCAACCTTAGATGCATATGTAGCTACGTAAAATTTCACCCTGGCACCTAAGAGGAAGCATTTCTTTCAATGAGCAGATAGAAGCTGCCATTTATATTCTTCTGGTTTTATGCTACCCTTTCTTCTCTCTCACTTGGATGGAGTCTTCCAAACCTAGCACCAACATATAAATACACACATGGCTGCCTAAAGCAGGATTCATAGGACAGCAAAAATTAGTTAAGAAAAGCCTGACTGATCTAGCTGTGCCAATTAAAAAAATTATTACAGACCTCAGCACTTTGTCCCTCCCATGTGCCAGAGGGTACCCTCCCTAGGAGGTGTGTCAGCAGAAACTCCAGGCATCTGACTCACCTGCCTCCACGTCCTCACTGGTGGTTAAAGCTAATTGCCACACTATGCAGGGAAATAGCTATGGTTCCCTCTCCTCTCCCTCAGGGTGTAACAACTTTTCTGCAGAAGGGTAGGGCAACTAGCTGGGGCAGTTAAAAAGTAACATCTTAATTCTACCTATCTCCTCTTAATGTTGTTAAGATTATAAAACGGTAAAAGCCATTGGCCTAGACTGATAGGTAAAGCCCTACATCTACTTCCTTCCTAATTTCCTGCATTAATTTTCCATATCTTCTCTCTTGCATTGTCTTTCAACCATTCCAGCTCTCCTCCTGTGCCCCTTCTCTATCTGTAGTGCTTGTTTTGCAAAGGCTATCTCAAAACCTGCCATTATAAATTTCAAAGCAGTCAGCCAAACAGCTGCCAGTGCACAAAAAACTCCAAAATGTAGTTGATCGGAGCATGCACAGGGATCTTTAGAATATATAAGAAAGTCTCTGCACATGAGCAATATATCATATACCCTTGACAGAACAATGTGTGCAGTACTCAGTTCTCACTGAGGTAGCCTATGTTCCCCTCAGCTCATTTCATTCTGTCCCCAGATTTCTTGTGTCTCATTTTATTTCCAGCATTCACTATTGCACACTGGTTCCATTTTCATGTGCCTTTTCTCATACTCATTCTCTATATCGGATTTTAGCTCTGGTCCCACTTCTTTTACTCCCATGTCTCTCTATGCCTTCCTGTCCAGCACTAAAAAGAGAAATCTGAGAATGATCTGGTTTCATCTTCACTGGAACAGATACCATCTTTGCTAGAACAAACTTAAGTTTTATATAACAGGATTACAGGAAAGTAACCAGCTGTCATGACTGAAAGCAACCTGCATTTAAGTCCTGAGACACTCTGGAGAGAGCAACCATTACAATAAGGAAAAACCAAGATGTTTGACACCTATAGTCTTGTACCTGCAGGAGTCTGTGTATTTTGGGCTTTTTTTCAAATCCACTAAGTAGTTCAAATTGGCAATGATACAAATGTTCTGAGACTCACTGATGCCATTTCTAATCAATTCAGTGAATAATGACTGCAAATTTCTATGAAGCAATTTACTTGCCATGAAGAAGAGAAAGAGATGCTTGCTATTCTGTCTGAGATACTGAACCTGCGTGAAAGAAACAGAGAATAGGAACCTCTTCCCTTGCCATTTCAGACTTCTTTTTCATCATGGCAGAAGTGTATCCCTGAATGGTACCTGAAAGGGACAAGCAGCAGAGGTGTGCATATACAAGTGACCAGTTTTCATTACCTGCAGATCTTCATTGTTTTGCTCAAATTCTTTTCACTAGCTTTAGTCTCCAATACAAAATGTAAACAAAATACATTAAAAAAAGTCTTCTTTCACTAGGCTAGAGTTTTATAGTGATGTATCATCTGCGGCATAAACCTAATTTTTAGACAATCTACAGAAAATACCTCACCATTTTCTATCTGAGTATAGTAATTGCCATAGTTGAAGTAGGCTTAATATCTTTTGTTTTGAAAAGCAGGATGTCCTGTCTTTCAGAGCAGTAGTGGAGAAATAAAGGAGTGTCTAGTGTTTGTTTGCAAACCTAGGCAGAACTGTACAGAAAGAGTCCACCTCCACACTATTAACTTCCTCATATAAGGACTAAACTGACTCTTGCTGAAGTCAATGGAAAGACTTCATTTACATTAGCTGGAGGAATCTCCATCTGGAAAAATAAAACAGTCAAGAAAAAACAAGCAATGAAACTAGATTTTCCACTAAAACAATGTTCCAGATCCAAAAAAACATACACAAATGGTAGACACTTTGTACAAATACCACAAATGCCAGGTATAAATAAAAGCATCAATTCTGATACTGTAAAGATACTGAAATTATTATTTACCTGACTGATAAATATTCTTCAAAATTTAGAGATACAAGGTGTGAGGAAATGAGAAACAATATTTAAGTAGCATTGTGATAGGATATTGTGAAGTCACATATGGGACCTAGAAGGTTTAGAAATATAAAGGAAGAAAAACAGTGACAATATGTCATATGTATATGTCATGTCATATATTACAAATATTTATATGCTAAAAAATTATAATATATAGATAGGAACTAAGCACAGGTAATGCGTTTAGTCTTCTAGTAATTTCTGCAGCATTTAATCAGTCTCCAAACACCTGTATAGCTATACAAAAGAAAATCTCAAGTGTAGATAATGAACACCCCACTATTTGCACTTCAAGAACTTTCCTGCTTGCCAAAAGCAAGGTTTACAAGAACAAATAGTAACTTTCCCTGTGTCTGTGTGAAATATACACAACTAAAGCAAAGTGCAACTAAAACAATGACCAGCTACCAGTTAGTGAAATCATGGCAGAAATGGCTACAGCTCTTGTTAGCAGAAGTATATCATCTTCTGCTTTTTACAAGGGCTACCTCCTTCGTGTTACTACTTCCTGCTTCCATCCATCAGAAAGGAAGGGGTTTGGTCGTCCAGTGAGGTAATAGAATTGTACTATATTTAGCCTAGAGGCCACGTACTAAATCCAACTAACCCGGAAAACACTTCATATGAATATCATCTTGGTGTAAGAAAGCAAGAAACTATCTTAATTTGATTATTTTAAATGGATTGGAGTCTTATGAAGGTGAAAGACAATCATTACAGAAAGGAGTACTACACAGACTAATATATAAATAGCTCATGCTGTGAGGAGAACAATAGCCCTGTTTCTTTTCTCAGAGCACAGATACAATTAGTTAGAGGATATTGCATTCTTCAGAAATTTTTGGCATCCAATAGAAAAAAACAATTGCATTTCAAAACAGAATATTGTATTTGGAAATCATTTCCTCTTTTAATAACCTGCCAAGGCTTTCAGTCTTTCCTCTGCACATGAACACATCCCTTGTAGCTTAGTACAATGCTTTCCCACACTGCTGGCTGATTGCAAGCTCGCTGACTCCTGATGCAGTGACACAGAATCCTGAGCTTGGCTCTTGGCAGGGAAGTAACTGCTTTCCACATACATTGTGTTAAAAATGCGTATGTTTCTGTAGGGTTTCCATCTACCGTTATGTGAACTCCACTGATTCAACTCCCATACTTCTACTGTCACAGAATAACTACATACTTTTATGAAAGAAATGTAGAGGCAAAGGCAATATGCTCATTTTCAAAGCAGGAAATCTGAGTCCCCTGACAGCACTGTATTCCTACTGCTGGATTTATATTCTAATGGCCGATGTAGATTTCATCAGATTGTCCAGTAGCAATAATTCATTCCACGTAACCTGGATGTATTCCATTCTTGCTGGCTTAGAGAGAAGACCTATTGCACTCACCAGCCAATCCATCTTAAAACTAGTTTAAAATATTAATAATCATGGTTAGCTAGATGGAAATATGATTGATTGCTACATAATCCACTAAATAATAAAACAAATCAATAGCTATTGTTATAAAACTAGACCCATGGGATAAATCCATCAAAACCAGTGCCTACATTTCAAACTTAAGTCTGTCACTCTGTCTTCCTTCTGCACTGTCTTTTGCCTGGATGTGAAAATCTTCATCTGAGGTCATGAGGTAGTGGCAGATACAAAGGCCAAATGGATGGCAAGTGTTCTACTGTTACAAACTCTTCCCTCTTAAAAACTCATTATTCTCCCCATTACAAGTGCAAAACCCTAAAATACTCTAATTACACTGCAATCAGTGTTGACCCCTTACTTCTTGGGTGACTCATTCTAACTGCTCATTTTTTTAGTTTCTTCCTTTATTTGCCATAATTACTTTTCCTGTAATAACAGAAATATGAAGTAACAGAAGTATCAACAGCAGACATGAATATATATCAAGTAAACAAACACATTTTACTGATATTTTTAATATGTAAAAACACAGCTGCATAAACTTCCAACCCACCTTCTCTCTGTACTTCATACATGGAACAGCATTTACTTGGACATGCTGCAATAAATGGACGTGCTGCACTCGTTGCTGTGCTGTCTCAGAAACTTGTTTTACAAATCATGCACATAATAAACTTGTACACTATCATTTCTAATGTTGCTACGTACCCAAAATAGCCTTCAATTGAATGAGATAAAACAAAACCTACATCATCTAGTTAGTATTCAAAGATCAGGAGAACTGGTAGGTCTAGCAAGAACTGGTAGGTCCTGAGCTTTAAAGGAGATCTCTGAGGGGTATCTTTGCATTACCAGAAAGTTCAAAGCTTGAGTGTCTGCTTTCTCTGTGTTATTAAAAACCCCACAAGTTTTGCAAATGTGAGGTAGCTATCCTACATCTTGAAAACATGCAAAATTACCTTGGTAATCATACCTTGGTAGTCTGTATAAACAGAAGGTTTGTTTCTGAGTCATATTTACTTCATTTTATCATAAACCGATTTCACTAGAAATCTACATCAGCATGAGCAAAGTGAATTTCTGTGCATTTAAGAAGTGGTTTCATGCTTGCATTCCCTTTTTAGGCAAGAGCAAATGACTTCTGTTTACTGGGAAACATACTTGTCTGTGTTCTGGTTTGCTTGTGCTGTTGGAAGGGTCAACAGAGCTGGAAGCAGGGGAATTTTCAGCTGGCACTGCTCCTGTGAAGGCAGCTCCCACTTGGCCCTACTGTGGAGAAGGCCTGGCTCGAATAAGCTGCACATGGAGCTCTTCAGGATCTGGGGCCTGCTGCTTAAAATTAAAATATACGCTAGTCTCCACCTAGACACAGCATAATACAGACCTGCCTGCAGGACGAAGCAGTTCTGGCCTCACTCAGCATCCACAGGAGTGTGGTGAAGCTAAGACCCATAACCCTGGTCTGCATGAAGATGGGAAAAGGCCCCCGACACTGAATTTGAGCTGACAAAGCAAGAGAGCAGGTAGGCAGCAAGGATCAGCAGATGTCCAAAAGGAAAAAAACCAAATTCTGCCCTGATACTTCAAGTTCAAACCGACATCACTAAAATCACTTCAGATTTGGCCTTCCTGATGTATCTTGTTCTTTGTGTGATGGAAATGTGAAAAAAGATAGTACAGAACAGCTGGCTCTCGAGACTAGCCTTCACCTTCTAGATCTTGTTCAGGTAGCACACAAAGCCTAAGAAATTTAGGGCTGGAAAAGGCTGAGAAGTGAGGAAACACAGACTAGATCTCTTTGAGGGGAAAAAGGTTCTAAGCGCACGAAGGCAGCACGGTTGGCGCTGTCAGAGCGATCGCAAGGACGACAAGGGGGATGGTACCGTGAATGCAGGAGACAAAGGAAAAAAAAAAACCACAAGAATAAACACAAAAACACAAGCTAGAAATTTATCTGAAGAGGCACCCGGCTTCCCTTAACTTCGGTTTCTGATGTCTCAGCCGTAGAAAGGGGGAGCAGGGGGATGCCTCAGAGATGAGATAAATCGCCCTGCAAACCCAAGAGGAAACGCTGCCAAAGAATCGGAAAAAATGAAGCGAGCAAACGCCCCTTTTCTACCATGCCCTTCACGAAACCGCTCGGGGAGACCCCTCGGACGGCCAACAGCACGCAGGGCGGCGGGGCGCCTTCCCACGAGCCTGTGCCGAGAGGACCCACTTCCTCCGGCGAGAGGAGGCGGCCGCGCAGGGCCGCTGAGGAGCGCCGAGCGGCAGCAGCGCCCCGCTCGGCTCGGCTCGGCTCGGCTCGTCTCGGCGCGGCCGGGCTCCCCCGCAGGGGGGAGGGCGGCCCTGCAAAGCGCTGCGGCAGCCCCCGCTCCCCGCGCCGCCGCCCGGGGCATTCCCGGCGCTCCGCCCTGACCCCCCCGCGCCCCGCGCAGCCGCCGGCTCAGCCGGGGCCGCCTCGGCCGCCAGGTGTCGCCGGCGCACGGGCGTCCTCGCGGCCCCTCCTGCGCCCGGAGCCGGCGGGGCTGGCTCAGAGCGAGCAGGCGGAGGCGTCAGCCCGCAGCGGGGACGCGGAGCCTAGCCCGGCTCGCCTCGGCTCGCCCCTTCCTCGCACACCCCCGCGGCCCGGCTCTGCTGACGCTCTCGGCACCGCCAGCGGCCGGCCGGGCGGCTCCCGAGCACGGCCTGCGGCCGCTCTCCGGTGGCAGCGGCGGGGAGCCGCGGCGAGGAGAAAGCTGCTGCGGCGACGGCGGCGGCGGGGGGAGCAGCCATGTTGGAGCGGGGAATAAAGTGACTTTCCTCGGGGAGGGAGCGCGGCCGGCGGTCCGGCGGAGGTGAAGGCTCTCGGGCGGCGAGGGAGTGGGGGTTCGGCTCCCGGCGGCCGGATACCGCTTCTAGGCGAAGGAGAAGGGGCAAAGGAACCGCCCCCGGACCCGCGAAGCTCCGGCGCTGCTGGTGAGTTGTGGCTGCTCATTGTCTCCCGGCCCAGGGGTGCGGGTCCAGCTCGCGGCGGGGTGTTGGCTCTCGGCCTGCGATGCTTGGGACGTCGCGGGGGGCGAGGTGACAGCGCGGCCCCGGAGGAGGGGGGAAGTGATAGTGGTCGTGGGAGAGCGCCCTGGGAGAGGCCTGGGGGCTGCCCGGGGAGCCCCGGGCGCGGGGAGCGCCGCTCGGCGCCCCCTGGCAGGGTCGGGCCGGGCTGCGGGGGATTTCCGCTGCCCGGTGGCGGCTGGGAGCGGCTCCGCGGGGGCTGGGGGCAGCTCCGGGAGACCGAGCCCTCTGCGAGCGGAGCCGAGTGAGGCCGGACCGGAGGGGTGAGCCGGGGATGGCAGCTCCTGAGCACTGCCGGCTTTTTTGGTGATCTGCGTTCGTCACCGTCCTTTCCCCACCGCCTCCTCCTCTTGAAGCGAGGCAGCATTCTCCTGACAGCTCTTCTCTTCGCAGCCTCCGCATGTATGACACATTCGCTCCTATTGCAGGTCTCCCCCCACACGCACACCCAAAATATATAGGCTTCAGTGCGTGGCATAGGAGTTTTTCTGCACTGAGGTTTGACTTAGAAGGTGACAGGATACATGAACATTGTCTGACCCTGAACTTCTGTGAACTCCTCCCTCCCCTTCCTCGCTCAGATATGTAATGGATTGAGACCAGTGAGAGCAAAATGGTTCTTTCAAAAGGATGGGTGAAATCAGGTGGGATCGTGTATATTTTATATTTCTTGCAAATATATTGCACCCACCAGTGCCAATACCGTGTTCATAGGAGTGGATTAGCTGTTGCGTTAGAAGAATGCTGACCTTGATCCCCTTTGTCTCTCCTGCAACAATTTTGGTAGCTGGCTGTAGTTGTTTTAAACTCGTTGCTGCCTTTGGCACTTCGCTGATGGTTGTTAACAGTGTTATGGGTGTTATTAGCAAAACGGGGCTGGCTTATAATCCAAATTCAGTAATGTAAAAAGCATCCGTTCCCTTATTTTTTTTTTATATTTGGTGAATAATTGCTGTTCTTTTGTAGATTAACAGAATATTTGTAAATTGACATTCTTGTAGGTATCACGGTATAGATACAAGATCAAGGCTGGTTTGACGTTCTTCCATTACTTCTCTCCCTCCCACTTCTTCTTTATTGTATTAATTGAACTGGAAACTATATCACCAAACGTTAAATATTGGGAAGATGGGGGCAGAAGAAAACATTTATTAAATTAGACTTAGTACCAAATTCAGATTTGTTTTTCTTACTAGAATTGGGGGGAAAAGGAAGTAGGTGATATGGTATTTTATGTGCTTAAGATGTTAAAGAAATTGCCCTATTGTTTTGTTATAAGAATTCTGTATATTCACATGCAGCTCTTGTTATTTACATCTGCACTTTAGTAAGTGACATGAGAGAGGCTTGTTTTGAATAATTAATGTAGAAGTAACAGATATCAAAACATAAAATCACGTCTGAATATGTAGTGAAAATTTTCCTTTAAAATTGTTTGTGCTTGAAAGAACAAACTGAATTTCATTCTCCAACATAGATAAACCATTATAATGTTAACTTGGCATTCAAAGGTCGACTTAAATTGGAAAGATGAAAGCTTTTTTTTTTTTTTTTTTGCTGGCATTATTTAAATACTGCTTTGACAATAATGAGTCTGACTTACAAAAATCTTTAGGAAGGATAACACAGTGAGGTTCATACCTTGTATTTGCATATTGTGCTGTGTAACCCTGTGTTTACCCAGGATGGAGCTCTACACAAATCATGAGGTGGGTTCTGCCTACATCTGTACTGAAGAGTTTGCAAATTAAAGCCCATGTTGTCTGAAGCAAATTACAGTTTGAATGTGGGGAGTCATTTATTTTAAGCTTGGCTAAGAATGCAGTGCATTAATTGATCTTTTTAATATGTAAAATGCCGCTAGAATGTAGTGAAATACCTAATTTATAAATGCAAATAGAATTTAGATTGTGAAACAGATCATGGCTGGGTGCTTCCCCTGAATGGCTCTGGCTTCAATTTCTGCCTAACACTGTGGTGTGTAAATATGGTACGGCTTATGACAGGGATGTTAAGATGCTCAGTCTGCATGTGTTACTGTTTACGATATGGAGCTCTTACAGTAAAACTATGCAGAATTTTTTAATGGCCTAGTAACATACAAATCTTCTAATTTCTTAGATGACTACCTGCTGCTAGGATAAAAAAAAGAATGTTTTATTCATCTTAGTAAGTTTCTGTTCAGCAGTATATTTGAATAATTGCTCCTAAAAAGTGCAGTTGAGAAAGGCTTTGTTGAAGTCTGGTTCAGTCAACAGTCTGCATTAAAATCTCTCCATGAGTTTGCTGTTGACCTTCTTTTCATGTTTGGTGGAAGCTGTTGATTTTCCACGTACAAATCAGTTTCTATTTTTTGTCCAAGGAAGCTAATGAGCTGTATTTTAAAACACTGTATATACTAGTTGTGTATTATTGAATGCATGATATGGTACGATGTGAAAATGGACAAGATCATGTCTAAAAATCAAGCTAAATAATTTTAAAGCTTTTCTAGCATAAACTAACTAAATGTTGCTTGCAGTTCTCAAGTTATGGGTATTTTTTTAGCTGCATGCTTTCAAATGCTTACTCTTTTTATTTCTGCAGCGAGCCTTGTATAGCTATTGAGGCAGCTGGACACCACTGTAATCAGTGGCAGTTCAGAATTTTATGTAATACACTGCAACTTTAGCATGTCAAAATGCTCTTAAAATGCCAAATAATTACTTGACAGTTATGGTTCACATCTAAAGAACAAACTAAAGCAGTGTGTTGTTAGAAATCACTGCCTTATTTTGCAGTACACATAATTCTAGCAATGGCTTTTGCCTTCTGAGTGTAAGAGCTGGGATTTTTTTTTTTTTTTTTTGTGCCTGTTCACATACTGATGTAGCAACTTGAATGATAGAAGTAAAAGCATTTTTTACTTACATATTTTGATCACTAGACAATAAGTTGCTTTTCAAAAATAAATCTAGGCTTATGGGGCTTTTAAAACTTTCTGAATATTTTATATCCTGTTATTTATTCCTTTTGGGCCCTGGTAACGTTTTTCCCCATTAAACAGAGCTTTCTCCAGGAATCCCTACTAGTGGTGTGGGTGGTTTTTTTTCCTGTGTATTTTGTGAAGAGTCATGATGCGTTTTTGACAGCTTTTATCTGAAGAATGAAAGTTAGTGCTTGTTTGGACAAATGAGTTTTTGTAATTCTGTATTGAATACAAATTCATATATACTCATTCTTAACTAACTTGGTGGATTGGCAATTCTTCCAGAGTTGTTGGTTTCCTGAACTTCTTTTAGCAGTGATGTCAGCTCCAGAGTTTAGTAGAACTGGCTAATTAGAACATGTACAAACAGCAGTTGAAACCACTGATAGTCACGAGGAATAAACAAGACTGGTACTTGAGCTGATTTGCCAACTTGCAGCACAAGAACACTGGGAAAGGAAAAAAAAAAAAAAGAGTCCTTTAGTTCTGTGATCGCATTATATGGAAAAATGGGTGCATAAATCAGGTAATTTGCATTGGACCAGCTTTTGATACATTAGTCCTTGGATAGGATGGTTTAGCCACATCCTTGGAGATCATTATACCCTATACCTGTTATAAAACACCATAGACACATTGACACTGGGAATCATTGTCAAAGTGCTTTACTGGCATATTTGGGCTTTTGTGATATGGTGCTTGATTTTAAAGGATTAGAAATTTCATTCACTGGGAAGCATCAGTTTATTAGGAATACTATGCATGAGCATGAATGTCGGAGAAAAAAAAATGTGATATAGCAGCATTGTCAATGCAGCAGCAGAAGAAACCGCTGTCGAGTCACATTTTAATTTTTCATGTAGTAAGACAGAATTAGGCAAAATGATTTTAAGAAGACTGAAAAGTGCCAAGTTTACAATGTTTTTAACTAAACAGTGAAAAGCTTCTCTGAATTTCAGGACAACTTTCTGCTTGCTTATTTCAGGAATACCTTGAAAATGCAGTAAGCTGAAGGACAGTTGTATCTTGCATTTTGATTATGACCTTTTTGTTTTTCTATTTATCTTCTCTGGAACAACTAGTTTTGCATGTATGATGATGGTCAGAGCTGTGTTGTTATACCAGAACAAAGAAATTATGTGTCTTTCAGTTGCACTCCTAGCTACAGTTCTTGCCTTTGATTTTAGGTTGAACTTCTTAGGTATTTTGCATAAGTGAATGTTACTCTGTGCCCTCTAATCATATTTCATTTAACTATTATCTGTTCCTCCTAATTGTACTGCTTTCTCTGACTGCTGTTATTTTCAGAGGTTTGGTAGAGTTGCATGACAGTCTCTGATTTTTAACATCTGCATTTTGTCACTAAGGATACTTGGATGCTTTCAGTTTGTGTTAAAGTTGTCAGAATCATGACATTCTCTTCTTTGCTTGGTGGATTAGAGCATTTTGCAGGCATGCAGCTGTACTGAGAAAGAAATATCATAGTCATAGTGTCATAACCTGTATAGTCTTTCAGAAATGTCTTTTCCCAAGTATTTCTGATTTCCTGTTCTTATCTTACAATATGGAAGTATCTTTGTTTGGATGTTGTTCAGGTATGTGTAAGGTGTGTTTATACAGCAGTCACTAAAGTTAACATTTCATGAGGTTTGGAGTTAATTGGTGTTCACTGAAATAAATATCTTTGCAAAATACAGATTACTGAGAATTATCAAAGAATATTAGTCATCAGCAAAACCACTGTCCTGTAATTGAGAGAAAGCTCTTTGGATTAAAAAGTTACAATGGTCTTTAGGTTAGTTTACAAAAAATATTAAGAAGCCAGTTTACAAAAATGTAAAGAAATTGACATTGAGATTAATTAATATGATTGATAAGCGAGGGCCAAATGCTGTGATGAGGAAGGCCCATACTGTCACCAGTCATTACAATTAGATGTATTTGAGGATGAAATTGTATTCTAAGAAAGTCATTAGCCAATTAGAAAAGCTAAAGAAAATGTTAGCATTTGATGTTCTTAGAATAGGTTCATGAAATACTGCTAATATTTGTAAGTGAACCATCTGATAGTCATATGTGGTTCTCTGAGACATTTCCTAAGAGAACCTGAAGATGTTAAATGGCTGTCACTGAAGTTGTGCAGTGAGAATTGTACAAGTTGGTAGGGCACTTTTTGGAGTGGAAATGCTGGTCATGTATCTCAGTATGTCTCAGAACACTGAGAAATTATGTAAATTTAGCACAACTAAGGTTTCTTTCAGTGATTTTACAAGTTGGTTATATGCATAGTAATGGATATTGACAGATCAGGAGATTAAGCAGAGAAAACAACTGTTGCTCAGCACATATTTATAGAAGACCAATCTTGTGAAATTAACGTCTGGTTCTCCTGATAAGATTAAATACTTCGTGTGGTATGTTGTTGATATGGCAGACAGACGTCACTGAAACTTTTTACTTGGCTCTTACGTGGCATTTTGATTATGGAACTAAAATGATAGATCAAGTGTCAACATATGAAATGGTTTAAAACCCAGTGGATAATATGAATCAAGTGGTTACCTATAAATAGTTGCTGTTACGTAACCGCGTGTGGTGAGGGCTCCTCATCGTCAAAGTTTTGTGAAGGAGCCCTGGGAAACCTGCTCAGTGTCAGCTGTTGGGCATTGCCACTAATGAAGTGAAAGTCAGTGAAAATTGCCCATTATTTCTGTAGCTCCAGAAAATTGGGAAAACAATAGGTACTGAAGAATGGGTCATTAGCGCAGGGTGGATGCTTGGAAAAGTGGCAGCTTCCTGTTTGTTTACTTGATGCAGTATTTTATATTAGGCTTTAAAAGATTGAATACAGTGTATTAACTTTTAAAATAAATTAGTTATATTTGGTAACTAAATCGAATATATTCAGCTATTAATATTAGCTTTTAGTTTGGGTATTTATTTTATGAAGGTTCTGAATAGTTTCTCATGTACAATACAGAACAAATAGTAAATGTTGAACTGCATTCTGTGTGTTGGGTTCAGGGAGAGCTTTCATTTTGAAAATACGGTAATCAATAATAAAATATAGTAATAATAAAATAATAAAACTGTGTATACAATTAACTGGGGAAAATTAAAAGGCATTTTTTCAGTCTGTCATTAGTTCATTGCCAGTGCAGCTTCCTCTGAACTCTCTCTCTTTTGTCATAAGCAGCAGTGGAGTACCTACGTGTGCAGGGGGCTTATTGCCTGCTTAGCTGCTATTCGGTCTTAAAGCTGTGTCGTAAATACCATACTGAATGGTTCAAGCATCTACTTGTAAGGTGTGAAACTATTTCATAATTCACCTTATTTATGTTTGCTCTGAAATCCAAATATAAAACTAACTTTCTATATGACTATGAGAGACAAGTCTGGGGCTGCTACTGCCTGTGAATAACTTAGTTACTTTACAGCAGAGTTCAGCCTGTCATAATTCTAGCGCTATCACTCAAAGCTGCGGTGATTTTCCCCTTTGCTGGCTGCTGCTCTCATCCCCACATTCCTGCCTTTGTACCAGCAGGTGTCTTGTGACTCTGTCAGGGAACCCGGTGCCGGTTACATGGTGTGTTTGGATTCAACTTTACTTTTGTGTTTGCAGGTAAATCATAGTCACTTTCTGCAGTATCGATGGAAAAACAGCAGTTTGTAATTATTTATTTTTTAAAATATCCTGAGCAGATGGGAGGGGAAACTTCCTGTGTACAGAAAGGAAAGGAGGTGCTCAGCTGCTAAATATATCAGTCGTATATGCTGTACTAAAGTCTTTTAAAAATGATGTGTAAAACAGCAGCTCAGAAACTTTGGTACTGGGTAAGAAGGCACAGTGTGGAAATAATTGCTGATATGTCTTATGAATATATTCTTAATTTTTAATACAGATACATGTTTGAGGTGAGAGTTATGAACTGAAATAGGATTTTTGGTGTGGAAATCATCAGTGTTGGATGAAGGACATCTAAGGAAACTAAAAATTACGTTTTTTTTCCTTGCATGTGATATTTAAAAACTGAACTACATTAACTGAAAATGAACTACAGTAGGAGGTTGGAAATACTTGGAAGCTGCAACAATAAAAAAATTGCTTAAGTATAGTATTCATATTCTAAAGGGGCCTAGTACTGGCCCCTTTTGCAGGGCTCCTGCTTTTGCAAGCAACCCTTTTGCAGGGTTCTTTTGCAGGGTTTGCAGGGTTCTTGTTTTTTTCTGATGAATTGTTCACCTCGGGAGAGGCAAGATCATTGGCGTCACTGAAGCCGCAGTTTGGATTTAAATCACTGAAATTTACAGCGAAATTTACAAGACTTAGTGATCTTGAGAGTAATGCCCGGTACAATGTTCAGGTAAAGCAATTTCAGAGGTAGTTCCAAAAATTTAAGATTCTCCATAATGTTTCATTACCTTTGTCAATGTGTTTCAGGAGGTTATGGCAAAGAAGCAAAATATTTTGAAGCTTATGCTATTTACCTTCAGGATTAAACAAGATAAACAGCTTAACAGTGTTCCCATTTGCACAAGTCACAGTATTTTTAAACCTGCTGCTCGTAATTCTGGGTTGTTTATCAGGGAATACAGTTAAGCTAAATGTTTTTTGGAGGCTTGTTTCTGATACATCTCAGGAGAATTCTCAAAATCAAAAATGTTTGATCCATAAGCCAAAAAATAGCTTGAAAATTTATTTAGTCAGAAGGTGGCCTTTGGTTATTAAGCATAGTTGTTTTTTTTTTTTCCTTCTGGGCTGAACTGGAGAAACAACATAATGATGTATAGTAATTAGTTTCTTCAGTAATTTTATTGCTTTCTTACTGAATTATGCAGTTTTAGTATTTTAGAAGCAATACAAAGCAGATTATGAATTCTGAAGATATGGATTTGATATGTTTTGGTAGTCAGCTTAGTTGCTGTATTTTAAAATGTGTTTGACTATGGTTTGTGTATAAAATATATAGGCGTCAGTGCTGTTAATTAAGTATTGTGAACCTGCTTTCTTTAAAAGGGGCTTTTTCTTTTCCTTTTTTTTTATTGTTCCTGGTGGTCTTACATAATAGGAGTTTTGGCTTCCTGGTATTTGAATATTTCTGGTAGTGGAAGAGGTAGATATTAGTCAAAGGACTTAAAGTTATTAGTTGTTTGTCACTGTTGAAAGTTAATTTGGGCATGAATGGATAGCTAGTGATCATTTTCATCTATAGCTGTATCTTAACCAAACACCTGCCTTCTTCTTAATCATCTAACAGTGGGTAGATAAAACCTGAATGTTTTTTCAGTAAATAAATTGTTTACATCTAAAGTATGAATTGTGCCAGATTGACAGATTTGCATTGTGTCTTTGTTTTTAATGCATACCTCTGTGACCAGTAGAGGGAAGCTGGTTCAGAGGGTAATCCAAAGATCTTAGCACAGAGCTACCGTCTCTTTCCACATTTACCTCGGAGGGAGCCCATCAGAACCACTGTTTCTGTATTACAGCATTCCAGTTTGGATTGAATTAAGCACTTATTTCAGAATCATTTCTGTTGCATCAGTAAACTGAAGAGGCTTCCACACCTGTCTGCATTACAAAGTTGATGGTGAAGAAGGAAGAGAGAGACTGGCTGGGGGAAGGAGCCAGGCATTTTCTTACTGGTGGTGGGAAGCTATAAAACGTCTCCAGCACTGGTATGAAACCTTCTCCTAAGTGCCTCAGGTGCCTAAATATGAAGAGTGTCAATTCCCACCCCCTTCCACCTCCCCCATTTATGAATTTAGGTCTTTCAATATGTAAGCAGTAAAACATGCAGGTTTTTCTTTATTCATCTCTCCTGCTTGCAAGTACTTAGCATGAATTAAAATTCTAGTCATGTGAGTAGTAGTGATAGTATATCTTAATGTTGAAATAGGTTCCTGAATGAACTATATTCATGTTATGTCTTCCGGCAATTTCAGAAACTAGGATTGCAAGAACAAATAAAAATCATCTGGTTTTTTGTAGTAGGAGAACCATGTTATTTGAATATAAGTGCTCTGTGATAAAGTAAGACAAGTGAAGATTTGAGCATATCTTACACCTGCAGTTGATGTTCCTTCCTGACTTTTTAATGGTACTGTAGTGTATTAATTTAATGGTAAATTTACATCTTTCATGATTGCCATATCTGCTTTTGGTAACTAGAATTGTATTTTAATTCAGAGTTTGTTGTTTGTTTCTAGTTTTTACTTGGAAGATAGGATATGAAATCTTTCTTCTACTTAAATTTTGAGAACTATTTCCTTGGATTGGTTGACATTATTTGCCAAGTTCTATGTTAGTTTAGGTAACTTGTTGAAGATATTTTAAAATATAACTGCAACAGGTTTTGTGTAGTGACATTGGTCAGTTCTCATGAACTTCAACTAGTGTATCACTAGCTAAAGAAGTATGTAGGGATGGATTCTTTCAGGTTTTGGTTGTTTGACTTGAGGCTTCTTTAAGATACTGATACTAAGGGTGTAGGTGCTGAGGATGTTTTGAAAATCAGCTGTAGTGGGGTTGTCTGCAGAGACCTGGTAATAGAAAAAATACCCTCATAGTGTCTGAAAATCTAGTGAAAATCTAGTAAATATTTCTAAGAAAAAACTGAAGGAGGAGCAAAGCTAGTATATTTATAAAATACTGCTAAGCCACATTTATACTAACAGAATGGCCTAGCTTTTCATTTTTCTGTGGCTAAATGTTGTCTTGCTCTCAGTCTGTTTATACCAGTGTAAATGAATCTAACCTGGATTATTTAATCTGCATTAATGCTTTATGTCTCAGGCTAGTTAATTGCATGGGGCCTCTTCCAGTTCTATGTCATACAGAACTAACATAGTACGTTACCTCACTGCTTCCAGCCAGATCTGAAATACAGACTTGGAAAACAACCCCGTTAACTGTCTTACATAGGGAATATTTTCTCTTAACTACATTTGATATGCAGGGCTTCCAATAGTAGGCTGCTAAAAAACCCCCCACAAAGGTCTTTGTCACTGAAGGAGGAAAAAAGCCTGAAATGTCTGATAAAGCACAGGAAGCAAAATTGTTGACAGAGAGAATTCCTATTCTGTATAGTCACTTTTATGAGAAGCACCACTCCCCAAAGGTAATACATTTAACTGTTAGTGGATCTTCATGACATAATAGATTTTTTTTCTCTTGTATTCAAAGGTTTAAAAGGGATGAAGGAAATTACGTGTATTAATATTCTTTCAAAGTTTCTTGTGGAATTTTGCTGTGTTATTTGTGTTATGTTCTGGTTTATAAATGTTTGCCTCTCTGTGATCATAAGAAGCTTTGGAAAAATAGCATGTTCTGTTTTGTGCAGAAGTGGGAGACATTTATAATGGTCTTTTCATCTCGTTCAACTCCTGTCCAAGCTCCTTCTATAGTGTGCACAAGCCTTGCTTTTTCTGCTAGGTAGTAATATTCCAGTTAGATTGACTTACCATGGCTCTTCATTGGAAAGTCTAGGAAGCTTTTTGATTAAGCAGTCTGAAATACAGAAAAGCTGCACTGTTTTACAGCATGGAGATACATCTTTATTTTTAATGATGTCACTTTCCCCTCTTTGGATGAGTAGCTCTGTTGTATTTTTGAACCAAACCCTTAGAGTTAGCAGTGGTTTTATCTATCTATTACGTTGAAGGTGTTTTTATCTTGAATTATGTTTTTAAAATGGTGTGCTATCTAACTGTTAACTTCAAACAAGTAAAGAGGAAATATGACTTATATTAAATGCTAATTAAATTAATAGAAAAGAGAAAGGCAGATGGATAGAAAGACATTCTGACCTTGTAGAAAACAGAAGGTATTTAACATTATAGTAAGCATAAATAGGCCTTTGTATGTTTTGCTTAAGAAGTCTGAAAGCAACCCTAATAAATGTGATCTATTTTTAGATTTTGGACTACTGAAAATCCTACTTACAATGTGTTTAGAAGTGTTCTTACTTGAAAGGTGCAATGAAAGTTTCAGGTATTTCCTTAGTGAAACTTTCATACATATTGAGAGGAGGAGGTTTAAAATTGCAATTTTATGCCTGGGTGAAATTTGTATATAGCAAATGAGATGTAAAGAAAGGCAACCACATACTCTTCACACATGCAAGAGCATGTTCTGTCAGCAGTTTCTGCAGCTACTTTTGTTGCACACTTCATGATTAGTTAATGCATGTTGGGCATGTTATAAATGCATGTCTGGCATATCAGAATATGATTTATACTGTGTAAATCATAAATACTTCATTCAGTATTTTCACTGCTCATTACACAGAATTGTCTAGCAGCACTTGAGAGAGTAAATGAATTCTCTTAAGACCTAAGTGCTGTCATCAGCAATATCTCTGTGTTTACATTCTCAGCTGCATGGACCACATTTTGAAATTACCCAGTGTGCAAAAAAGAATATTAAAGTCTTTGTTGTGCTAAAGTAAAAGTTTAATACAAGCACTAAATAAATTAAAAATGCTGTTCTTTGTGAAAGAAATTGATGTTTCAAATTTAGATATCCAGTCTCAAAACAACAATATTAAGCATCTAGTTGGATTAAAGAGAAAGCCGCTTTTAAACAGCTTTTGGTCATTATTCAAAGTTAATTGTTTATTTTAAAGGAGGAAATGAACTTTCTTTCTCTGAAATGGTGTACAATGCTAAAATTAACCTGATCTGTACCATGTGATATACTGTTTAACAAAATGATGCATCTTCATTTAGGATTGTTTAAGAAAATGGCAATGTCTTCTAGGTGTTTTTATTTATACAATTGGATCAACATAAATAATCTGAATTAAAACTAAAGTTGGAGTCTTTTTCACAAGAAGTCGTGCCTCTCTAGGTGTACAGGTATCTGGGAGTGACATTCGTGCCGTGGAGAGTATGAGGCTGCCTGGGTTGGGGTATGGCAGGGTCTGAGCTCTTCATCGCCTGGCTGTGCCATGGAGAGTGATGTGGCCACCATTACTTCCCTTCTGGTGCCTCTAGTGGGTGCATTCTTTAATGATAAAACCAGCTTGCTACTTTAAAGCTTAGAAAAGCAGCTTAAATTGTTGCTTTAATCCTTTCCTTCCAATTAGTGATACCTGACGAATTCTTGAGTTGTTGTTTCTGTCTGTATTCTCACTAACTTGTTCATTTGGTCTTCCTAGCTGGCAGACATACACTCAGTTAAAATTTAGTGTTGGTACCAGTGTAAAGAGATATCTAGGAAAGAGGCTAAGATGAGAATAGTGTGAGCTACAGGAGAGTGAACACTCATTTGGGGAGTATTCACCTGTTTGAGCTGTATTTGTTTTAAGGATAAAAAGAAGTTGTGGTTTAAGATAGCAAAGTGTGGAAGTAAATTTGTATTTGTTGTCACCTCCAAATGTCTGTACTGACTAGGTTACATACCGATATGGATGGGATCCCATTGTGATTAAAAACTTCCTTAGTTAATTCTACCTGTCCATATAAAAGATAGCAAATCTGTGTTACTCTGAGTTCTGGGTTTAGTTCATAAAGCTGTAATGTGAGGCACAAACAAAAACATTGATGTGATACTATAAAAAGGGTTCTTGAACTGAGGATTTGTGCCTGGTGTTTTCCCATGCTATTCTACAGATACAGCATAAAAACTGATTCTAAGCCTGTTCTAGTGTTGCTGGTAAATGTCTTTATAAAATCTGGATAGGGGTGTGCATGTGTTTGTTTGTTAGTAGAAGACTCTTCTGAAGCTGAACCAACTTGAGTAAATTTTCTCCTGCTGCACTCTGCATGAGGTTGAAAATAACTTGCTTTAGCCTCGTCCCCACACTGTGTTTTCTGTCAATGTGATGGTCATAAGGGTGGAGTAGTGATGGCCTTTTCCATCACCTGATGCTCCAGGACAGCTTTACCGCCCTGCAGACTTCAAAGGACTCACATGATAGGGGGATAACACACAGGGTGGTAAATAAACTGTGGTTTTCTCTCTGTGTGGGAGCTTAATTTAATGGCATTTGGAAGAGTTCATGTTTAGTCATCTCATTTTGTTACATGAGTTATTTGCTGTGAAGCTCTTTCCTGTATATGCTCATTGACCTGAGCACTAATGTGTCAGACTGCTGTTCATCAGACCTGTACGTTCCAAAAAATGGGACATTTTCAATTTGTCCTCCAAGATGCTCTGCAAAGTGTATGTGGTTTACTGTAAAACAAAGGGAGATCCTTAGGTCTTTCAGTTGACTTGATGGTTAAATTAGGTAGTTCTCATAGAGGATAATTTTACTGAGGTTATAAATGATCACATGAAACCTGTTCATTACAAGCCTAATTAATAAGAAACATTTATTCTACCTTTACACCTCATGCATAACCTCATCTTGTTTTAATAAATATCAGCTAGTGTAATACTGTTTTGAACCCTTTCTCAATTATCATAATAATTGTGAAACAAACTATGTCAATCCTTTAAGTCATATCAAAAAAGCTGGGTTTTGGGCTTATTGTGTTGTTTCAAGGAAATACATTCAATGAGAATTTTTGATGGTGGTTTGTAAAGCACAAGAAATTAAGCTTCAGAAACTCAACTAAAGTTAAGCTTTAGAAGTTTCACCAAAAAGTATTTTCTGCTTGACTTTTGTACTTGTTTATAACTCAGTCATATTTCAATAGTAAGCAAGAGCTAATCTGCTGTGGAAATAAGCAGGATACCTGGTTTATGTAACTCTGTTGTAATAGATTTCCACAACATGCAGAAAGCACGTGTAACAAGAATAGGCTTAAAAAGAGCTGGTCCCAACTTTGCTTTGTAAATTAGATTTGAATGTTTAAAATGGAAATCTAATGATAAATACATATTTAAAAAATAAATCAATGGTAATTGTGTTGACCTTGTAGAGGGGAGATTCTTTAACAGAATTATAGAGGTCTTTATTTTGGAGCCTTGTTTGGGTGATAAAGACGAGTGAAAGATGGATGTGGGAAAAAGGGCAGCTCATATAGATCAGTCAGTCTTATTCCTAGGGCATCCTAAATCTATGTGTGGCACAAACATTCAGCATGTGGACTCTGCCATTTTTTTCCTCTGATGGCTAATTTGAGACAAGCAGCTAATTTTAATTTTTTTTAAATCCAGAGTTTAAAGCTTTTTCTAGCAGGTTATTAGGTAGTTCTGTGTTTAGTTACTTTAGCTCAGAAGTTAACTATGTGACTATGTTAATGGTTCCTTGTTGAAGGGGGAAGTTGCTCTTCAAGCATCACTTTTTCAGCTGCAATATAAATGTATCTGCATGAGTGCTGTCCTCTGCATGCATCTGACATCTGCAGGCTGCATGTAGTTCGGTTTGCAGGTTCAGTATTTTTTTTTGTAATCTCTCATGCTTAATGATGTTCTTCAAGCTTGTAACGGGTACAGATTAATTCTTAGGAAGGTAGTTGATCTGTACCTACAGAATTTGTGTTGCATGTGGGAATCATATTATCTTTGTTATAAGGACCTAATTAGAGTTCATGGAAGCATGTAATGGGGAATTGGTGTTGGGAAAAGAGGTCCCTCTATGGTTAGTTTGTTTCGGATTTGCTTTGGTAATGTTTGACTGTCTGTGCTTTTATGCTGTCAAAATGTCCTTATTTGGATCTTTCCCAATGTTTTTATTCAAGTGATAGGAAACAGAAGGGAAGTAACTAATTGGGATGAGTCTAGGAAACATCATACACGTACAGCATTTGTGCTTTCTTACACACATTTCCAGCATGTGAGATGTGTGATGGCAGAGGCATTGTTGACAATGTAGTTACAGCTCGTGGGGAGGCCAAAATGTATTTTCATCCCTACTGCCACTAAAGCAAAGTGTGTGTATTTCTCGTTACTGAGGTTCTCTTAAATTCTTGCTTTATAATGAGGACCTTGTCTTGTTAGTTCATGAGTAATGGCTGCATTTTACCATCTCTTTTGTCAGCAGAGGGTAGGATTTCCTCCCACACCCAGGATAAAAAGACAGAATTAGTGATAGAAGCTAAAATCAAAATAAATGTGAGAAGAAATAGGCTAGATTAATCACTGATTCTGTAAGACAGCAGTTCTTTCTTTAGGTGAGAAAATTACTTTTTTCTAGATAGTAGTCTCTTTAGGGGACCAGGCAACACCGATGTTGCTGGGCAGAGGATACTTGCGTGTATTGATGTTACGCATTTGATTAAGGCACAATGGAAAGTTCTGAAGCACCTGATACCTTGGTTGCTTCATTGCAGGAGGTTAATGCACTTTCAAACTCAGTAAAATCCTTAACTGTGAAAGCTTATAATTCTGTTTGTGCCTCAGCATAATTGTGAGGGCAGTATGGGTGGCAGCAATTTAAACAAAAGCATGAGGGGAAATAGTTTGTGGTGGATTGTGTATCTTTTTCATTATCTTCAGTGCATACTGCAGTCACTGCAGCAGTGATACCTGAGCTGGTTATAGAGGAATTGGTATGCATACTACCACTGGCAGAAGCCTTTTGTTGGAAGTGGTTCAAAAAATGTCGTAGAACTTTCTATGAAGTCTTACCATCTCGCTCTATGACTTGAAGTTTAAAAACCAGGTTAAAAACCTTTCACTTTTCAGTGTTCTGTTTAACTTCAACATTTGGAGACTCGAGTCAGTGTTTTTTCAACAATTAATCTGTTTCATGATCTGTGACAGCAAGTGGTCAGTGAATGTTTATTTTCCTCTACCTCAACAATTTGTTACATAATTTGAAATACAGTCTAAATACACAGAATAAAAATAGTCTATGTCATGCTGAAGTTGAGATGTTTGCTGAGGCTGTGCAAAGCAAGAGCTTCTTAGGAAATTGTGTCTTTTCTTGGATTGTCATCATGTGCTATCATATTCCAAGCTTTCAAATCTAAAATTAAAGTATTCCACTGTCAGTCCTGAAATATGCAATATTAAAATGTTATGTGGGAAGTAATATTTGACGATCATTGTGCTATTCCTTTCGCTCCCCTGTTGTTATGTTAATAGGGTTTTTTTTCTTGTGGGGGTAGGCAGCTTAAAACATTCTTATCAAGGAAATGTATGATCTGAAGTGGTCATAAGCTTAAGTTGTCACAATCTCCATTTGAATAATTGGTAAAAGTTATGTTAGAAAACAGGTGGGGTGGCATTGCTGACACTTCATTCTGCTGAATGAGAAAATTGCTTATAACTTCTTGCCTGTAAACCACGCCTTTTTCTCTTTTTTCCTGTTTTTTTCCTTTTTTTTCCCCCACATCTGGAAAGCCAGGTAATTGGTTTTCAGGAAGTCACTTTTGCCCTTTTTCTTCTTTATTTAATTGTTAGCTTGGTTATTTTGTTTTTCTCTAGACAACAGTATCCACAAGCATAATGACTTTTGACTTTAGTTGACTTTCATATTGGTGGTCTAATGGCAAGATTTAGATGTAGGTTTATATAGAAAAGACAAATAATACCAAAAATAGGGAGGGAAGAAAAAGTACTCTTTTTTGTGTTTTTTTGTATTTGTTTAGATTCAGAAAACTCCTAATATTTTTAAGGTTAATATAAAATATTAACACATTTCTGTTGATTTTCCGGTCTATATGATAATTATTGATTCCTGGGAATCAGTACTTGGGCTGAATATTTTGATGGTTGATAAATTGATTCAGTATTTCAGATTTGCTAAGTTACAGTTTGTTAGATTTGAAAGTTACAGATTTTCACCAGAAATACTAAATAAAATGTGATCTTTATTTTTCAAAAGAATTTGTGTATATTTTTGCTATGATCCCTGTTAATGTCTTGAACACTTCTTTACAATAACTTACTTCACTCAAGTTTGGGAACATCAGGAAAATGATACGATTTCTTATGTGTTTCCTACGTGTCATGAAAAGGGTAGCATTTCCTACGTAATTTGCTTAGCATCTCTCAACGTTAAAAATAGATCCGTGAAATTCTTCCCATTTTTTGGCAACTTCTCATCTGTAATTGTGCTATTTTGGTTATTTTTATTTCTAATAAAAATTTATAGCTGATGTTTAAACAAACTATGCTAACGTGAAAGTGGGAATTTTTAATACCAAAGCTAAAAGGGGGGAAAATGCTAAAAATATTTGTTAAGATTTATGCATTAGAGTAGTTCATTTCTGATGATTTCATAGGAGCCTCTCACAGATTAGCATTTTCTCCTTATTGCTTCAAATCTTCATTGTAGCTTTTATTTGATTTCATCTGTTTCTTTACGTCCAGAAAAGTTACCTTCAGCAGTTCAAGAGAACTTAATCCCTCGTGTATCTAGTGCAATCAGAAATAAGCACAAGGAAGAGACATACAAGGAAGAATAAGCTAAAGAGCAGAAATGCATATTAAAGTACTCTTACATAAGGAGAGTATTTTTAAATGGTGCTGGCTTAGTGGTGTGGATTTTGTAAAGGCACTCATGGTCTTGTAAACACATGCCGCAGTTAAAAAAACAAGACTGTCTTAAGCATGAGAATTTTTCAGTAGAGATCATGGAGGGCTGAGAGACTAAATCCATTGTCAATGTTCTTTCTGATTTTACTTGATAGGTTGGAGGGTTATTCACTGGGATTTTTTGTTGTAGTTTTTACTTCACAGCCAGATTCAATTTGCACACAGTTTTCAAGAGCTTTCACAATTTCCTTTTTTGATGCTTTTATGAAGATAAGGAAAAAAGGAGAGAAAAAGATGAACATGCAAAAATATTTCACTACCTCTAAGGCATACTCAAGATTCTGAAAATGCTTTTCTGAGTGGTGTCCATCATAATGGAATCTGGATCAGACTGTGATCACCTGTAAAATTAATTTATTTAATTCTATTGTAAGAATAGCAAGATGTGAACTTCATCTGTATCCCGGGCTGCATCCAAAGCAGCATAGGCAGCAGGGCAAGGAGATGCTCTGCCCTGGTGAGACTCCCCCTGCAGTGCTGCATCCAGCTCTGGGGTCCCAGCACAGGAAAGACATGGACCTGTTGGAGCGAGTCCAGGGGAGGGACACAGAGGTGATCAAAGGGATGGAGCACCTCTCCTACGAGAGGAAAGGCTGAGAGCGTTGGGATTGTTCAGCCTGGCAAAGAGGCTCTGAGACAACCTGATTGCAGCCTTCCAGTACCTGAAGGGAGACAACAAGAAAGATGGAGAGATGTTTCCAAGGACATGTAGTGACAGGTCAAGGAGGAATGGATTAAAATTGAGAATAGTTTTAGATGAGATATTAGGATGAAATTCTTTTCTCTGAGGATGGTGAGGTACTGGAACAGGTTGCCCAGAGCAGCTGTGGGTGCTCCATTCCTGGAAGTGTTCGAGGTCAGGCTGGATGGGGCTTTGAGCAACCTGGTCTAGCAAAAGGTATCCCTTGCTATGGCAGAGAAGTTGGAACTAGATACTTTTTAAGGTCTCTTCCAACCCAAACCACTCTAATATTAATAGAATCATAGAATGGCCTGTTCTGGAATTCGGAATATGGCTTTAATGTTAGTGGGTGCTGTTAGGAAAGGTATAATAATCATAGATTCGATAATGGGGGAAAAGATGAAAAAAAAATGGATTCGGAAAGAACATTCATGTTTTATGCCTTGATGTCAGGCTAGTAGTTGAATTTGTAGTTAGGTAAGCAATCCTGAAAATTGTCAGGAAAAATGGCTGTTTTTGTAGTATTGACTTATTGACCACTTTATACTGTTCTTTGTTTGATCTTGATCCATAACTGTTCTGAACATGTTTCATGTTGCAATTCCTTGAAAACTTCCATTCTAGCATTGAATTCCAGTTTGTCTGATGTATGACCTAAATGATTCTACAGGGAACTGAGGATTGCTACGTACATTTATCCAGAGCAAATCCTTCTCTGAAGATTAGTGTATAGATATGTTGTTAACATGATTTTCTTTCCAGAAGTACTGATTTTGATGGCATACTTTTCAACAGTGGGCATGTAAGTATAGTGAAGTTACAGTTTTTTCATATCAATAATTTTCTTGTTAAATTTATCCATTTGTGGCAAAGTGATGACTATCCACTTCCAGGGATTAAGTACTTTGTTAATGAGTCCATACTGCTATATATTTTTTCCATCTATTGTTTAGCCATACCTGCTCTTATATATTATGATCAAATACTGCAATACTGCAAATGTTTTGAGTAACTGTACCTTTAGAAATATTGCGTTTATTTTCAAGTAGTCTTGTTGTTCCATTGCTTAAGTTGAAATAGTTCTATAAAATGTGAAGCATTGAGAAAACAAACAGAAAAATCATCAGTGATGGCCATACTGCCCTTCGCTGTAGTGCATTACTTTTCATAGTCAAGAAGAATCAATCTTGGCTTCCAGTAAATCAATTCCATTATTAATATGTATGCTTAAGCAGTGTGGTATTGTACAACTGTCAGTGTATTCAGATGTATATCATATTTTATGGATTCAAACAAAAATTCCTTGCAGGTTAGTAGCTTATTCTGTCAGAAATTTTAGTTATAGTTACTTCAGAACCAAATATAAATATGCAATGTGACAATGCTGAAATTATGTAAAATATCAAATGTTCCTGTCAAATTGGCTGAGTCACATATTTCTCTCAACTTTTTTTATTATTTCAAATTTAAGGTACTCTTTTGCATCATGGAAGACAATTAGAAATAATTACACACTTTGAATAGTTTTGACTGTGTGAAATTTAAGTTGGCCATCTAAGGTAAAGGACTGGACACAGATGGCAGAGTAATGACTGGCTAGTGATCTACTTCATAGTTTAAAGGAGTACTTTAATTTTACAGGTAAGGAAGTCTAGTTTTTAAAACAGACTAGAAGAATTAATTTTTTAGAGCAAGCAGTTTAAAAGCAAAAGAATACATGATATTAAAACTGATAACTTCCAAGTGCTTTGCCTTTGCTTTAAAATATTTCTGACTTACCAAAACCAGCAAATTTATTTGCAGTACACATTGAAAATTTTACCTAGGCAGTGGGTTTGCGTACTTCCCTGTTTCTTGCTTTCTGTAAGGGTTGGCATTTGTTTTTCTGCTGGCATCCTCATAAATCACAACTCTGTCTTTTGCTGTTTCAGAAAAGGAAAGAAATTGTGGTTGGTTGACATGAGGGGGATGAGTTACAATTCTGCAAAAAAACCATTTTGAATATTACCTTATTTCTGAATAAAACAAAATTCCTTTTTGGGTTTTGAAGTCTTTTGATAAATCTTTTCAGACTTTATTCTTTACTTCAGTTTCTCATGGTCTAACTTCTTGTTTCATCACACTTTTGGGCTTTCCACAGTTTTTCACAGAATCACTAAGGTTGGAAGAGACCTTCAAGATCATGGTGTCCAACCCTTGCCCTAACACCTCCACTAAACCATGACACCAAGTGCCATGTCCAGTCTTTTTTTAAACACATTTTAGGATGGAATAAATGAAGAGAGTACCAAACTGGAGTTTGGCTAATGTATTTGTGTCTCTGAGGAATGAGACCAATTTTTGTGGTATCAGTAGTGATCATTCCTTTGACTAAATATTCAAATTATTTTTAGAAGATAGTAACACTGCACTGACTTAAGGCTTGCTGTGTACAGTACAGGAAACCAAAGATTTTTGAAGCACTGGAGATCTTGTGTGTCATTCCCTTTTAAAGATTAAAACCTGACATAGACACTTAAGGGTTCACTAATTAGATGTGACAAATCATTAACATGTTTTTCAATAGGTTGAAGATACATTATCACTTTTATTCTTTCTTGTATTGTTTCTATAAGAAGACTTCACAACTATAAACTAGTCCAAACTTTGTCCTTTAGTCTTGTGTGTCCTTAGGAGTGATTTCTGAAGGAACAGCCCCTTGAGGCTGGACACTTCATAGAGATCTGACTGATTTTGTAAAGTTAAATAAAAAGCAAACACTGAGTCAAGAGGAGAATGGTATCTTGACTGAGCAATTCTTGTTCCTATGCAAGACAGAGGCTTAATTGGAAGATGGTCTTGGTTCTTAAACTTAGAAGTGATTCTTGAACTTTTTTTTCTTGACAACACTTGAGAAATGGGAAAGTGAAGGTTTGGAAAACAGAAAAATTAATGTTTTAGTATAAAATTTCATGAGCTGATATAAATGTTTGAGAAGTTCCATTCACAAATGAAATTTAAAGCAAGGCTTTTAGTCTGACGTGTGTTATATTGGTCTAATGATTCTTAGGGAGGTTGATAAGAGTTTTAATGTCTTCAGTGGGAGAGTAATTAAGTCAGCTATAGAAATGAAAAAGATGAAATATTTTACTCAATGGTGCAAAAGATTTTTCAAAAACAAAATACAAATTAAGAATGTTAACTCATAATTGGACTTCTTGCAAATCCTTGTTTCTTTGATGTGTGGAATAAGGCTGCTTAGGGAGCCATGGGGTTTTGTGGTTACTGTTTTATTCTGGAAAGCTGTCAGTACAGCTCTCTCTCTCTGCAGACTGCTGGACCTCAGCTCACAGCTGCACCTCCAGCAACAGCAGATTTGTTCATACCCTCCCTGCAGGATCACCCATCGGTGCAAACTTGATCCAGATCAAGTGTAAGCAAATAATAACACTTCTGTTGACTTGATCAGAGCTTGCAACAATGCTGCTTTTCAACTTCATGTGGCTGTGGTAGCACAGTTGATCCTCTGTTCAGGTTTGAAACAGAGTTACACTTAGAGTGTTTAGAACAAATTCATACAGAGAAGCTGGAAGACTCTGGTGCTATACATCATGTGAATGTGTGGGCTTTTGATCTAGTAATTAGACAGCCTAATATCCAGTTTACTGTCTTGTAATGTAGATCAAATGTCTGTCATTCTCCCCTCTTTGTTGGTGAGAGAACATTTCATGCAGCTTACTCTAGTCCTTTTTCACACTGCTTTTCAATACCTTGTGAGTCTTCTCTCTACTTCAGGTTCTCCTCTCATTTCAGTTTGCATCTGTCTGTCAGTCATTGCCATTGCTCAAACATCTTTCTCCAGTGCTCTAGTTCCTTTATCATGGAAGCATCAATAGATGTTTAGCTTTAGAACTTGTTTTGTTGTAACTTTTAAAGTTGTAGATCCCAGAGTAACTTCCGTATAAAGAACAAATTTGTATTGATTGCTTCACAGTCTTTCAGTAAGTGTTTAAATATTGGTATGATACTAACAATGAAAATAGCTGATTCTTTTTTCTTTTCCCTAAGACTACATGGTGATAGGACATAATTTCTCTTCAGTAGCTTATATGCTTTAATGGAATTGAAGATAGATAAGCTGAAGAGACAACTGAAGTAGCTTTTATATAAATTACAATCTAGACAGTGAAGTACAACAGTGAAGTTGAGCTGTTAAAGTCAACTTCACCATGAGGTTAGGATTGTTTTGATCATTATAATTTGTGCAGTTCTTTTATGTTTACTTGGTTGCTTACTATCTTCAAAGATTTTTGTTTGAGGTTTTGCTCAGTTTCTTTTTTGTTTGGTTGGTTTCAGTAACAGTATAACAAAGGTAATATATATATTTTAACTTGTTATTTCTCGGAAAATTAATTTTTTTTAGCAAGCCCTGTTTAATTTAGCAAATCTGGTCTTGATTATTGGAAACCACCTCCACTTTCATTAACTTGAATATATTTTATATTTTTTGTATCAAGTGAAAGTGATTATGCTTTTACTGCATTCGTCAGACAGAAGGTACTTCATGCCTGCCACATGAGCTGCCATCATCAAGTTTCTCCTACTGCTCTTTTCTTAATGGATCTATGAATTCAGAAGGGAAATACTTCAAAACCACATGAAAATGTGTGTCTTTTTTATCTTCAGTCATGATAAATAGCTCCATTTTGGACTCTGCTTCCAACAGTAGAGATAGCTAAGTTGTGAAGATCCAAAGCTGTAGGATCATAGAATGGTTTGAGTTCGAAAGGACCTTAAAGGATCATCTAGTTCCAACCCATCTGCCATGGGCAGGAGCACCTTGTAGTAGACCAGATTGTCAAGGCCCCATCCAACCTGGCCTTGAACATTTCCAGAGGTGGGGTGAGGGTCCACAGCTTCTCTGGACAACCAGTTCCAGTGCCTCATCACCCTTGTAGTAAAGAATTTCTTCCAACTGTCTAATTTAAGTGTACCCTCCTTCAGCTATAAGGTCATTCCCCCTTATCCTGTCAATACATGCCACTGTTAAAAGTCCCTCTCCAGCTCTCTTGTAGGCCCCCTTTAGGTACTGGACAGTGCTAAAAGGCCTCTCCAGAGCCTTCTCTCAGCTTTTCCTTGTAGGACAGATGTTCAGCCCTCTGGTCATCTTGGTGGCCCTCCTCTGGACTTGTTCCAATAGGTCCACATCTTCCTTGTGGAAGGAGCCTCAGAGCTGGATGTGACATTCCAGCTGAGGTCTCACCAGAGCAGGCAAGGGGAAAAATCCCTTGCCTTGCCCTGCTGGCCACGCTGCTTTGGATGCATCTCACGGTACAGGTGTCATTCTGGGCTGCAAGTGCTCATTGACAAGACACATTGAGCCTCTCATGCCAGACCCACAGCCCCAAGTCCTTCTTTGCATGGCTGCTCTCAAAACAGTTTTTCAGAATTGCTGAAAGTGTTTTTGTAAACATTCATTATCTTACTGTATTATGGCATTGTTTTAGTTCTGTGGTGAATTCTATTTCCAACTGAATTAAAAAACCTGAAAGTAGATGTCTTACAATCTGTAGTCACCATTGCATCGTAGTGAAAGAGGAATATGAACTGTTGAGACAGTAACAATAATTTTGAAGGGTTAGGAACACCCCAGATTATATCTAAAGCTTATTTAAATACCCTAGTAAAAATCCCTTTAAGAAGTGCTCCTTAAAACTGTGCTAGGGACATACTGGGTTCAGAGATGGACCTTGGAGGAACGTTCTAAGTTTCAGCAGTGCTGTGGAATAAAAGATACAAATATCCCAATAAACTTTGAGCAGTGAGATTGTCCTAATTGTTTGAAATTACAATAATAATAATTATCATAATAATAATTTTTTTTAATAGTCCATGAGATTAATCCAGACAACTGTTATCTGACTGTAGTATTTTTTAAATGAAATTTCAAATTTAGTATTTTTAAAGTAACAAGACTTGGAAAGAGTACCTCAAATTTGCGCTCAATTCCAGTAAATTTGGTCAAAGGACATGGCTTGTTCCAGTGAGTCATTCTGATGCAAGAAATGGTAATGCATAGAGGATTTCTGTTAGGGATAGTACCTATATAACATGAACCATGATGGGAAGAAAAAGATAGGAGTTCATTTTGCTGTATGAATATACAATACACCTTTAGGTGGCATATGGGTTGTACTGCACTCCATCAGTTTATTTGGTATGATTAAAATCGGAGATGACACAACAGAACAAAGCATGCACAGTTCAGTAGACAGAAAATGCAGGTTTTTATTTCCCTGTTGCATGGTTGCTATGACCCGGCCTTCCTTAAAACCACTATTTCTTTGTAACTGGCAAGGTTTGCCTACTGTTATCAAACATGAGCATCAAGTTTCCTAATTGTGTATGTTTATCTTGTTTCTCTGTTAAACATGCCTATAATTTACTGCAGTAGATGGTAATGGTGTCTCTGCTAATGGAAGCCTCTGCCATTCAGCTGATGAGAAGTTTCATTCTCAAGTCCTGTTAGAAAAATGTATTAAAAAGATAGAGTCCAGAGAGACAAAAAATTAAGACTCACTTCGTGGCAACAGTCTGGCAGATTTTTATTCTTAGGTTTTCATCAGAATGTAAGAATGAAATTATTGCATAACCAGAATCATAAAGGTTTGGGGATTTTTAGTTAAGAAACCTTCCTTAAGAGCAAGTGTAGTTAGTTATTCATAATAAAAACACTCTTAACAGCTTATTTTGTTTACTTCAAAGGTAGATGTGGTTTCCAGGTGTTGTGCTGAAACTGTATTCAAGATGGACACCTAAAATTTCAGTATGATAGTACTTGATTTTTTTGTGTGTTACTAATGAGACAGGTGGCTGATCCTTTTGAAGGCCTTTTCTTGGATTCCCTTTTACTAAATAGCAATGTAGACTAGTTTTAAGGAAAGTAAAGCTATAAATCTGAATTAAAAGTGCTGCAAGTGAAAACTAGAAGTTTCTTGTACTGTTTAATTTCATGCTTATGGATCCTAGTTACCTAAAGGAAATAAACTGCAGTGGGAAGATTCCTGATTACTCCTCAGCATGCTTTGGTATGTTGAAAGGCAGCATACCTGAGTGGTAACACAAATACAAGCTTCCCTTAGAATGCATGTAATATTATTTTAAAGAATAATTTGGCAAAAGGATTCTGTTTTCCAAGGCTGTTGAACTCTGTAATTCAGGATTAGCTCAAGTACTTGACATGGGAACACTAGTTTGGTGAAAGAGTAGTGTGTTCTAAACCTTTAACAAAACAGGCCTACTGTTATATTAGTCAAAACATGATCTTTTACTCTATGAGATGACAGATTACATCAGTTGGACTTCGTATATTGAGGGTAAATACTATATATTTAAGGGCTGAATACAGAGGGAAAAAACCAGCAAGAGTTTTCCAAAGGAGGCTAAAGAGCAAAGAACCAAATAGATTTTTAAAAAGTTACTATGGTAACATCTGTTGCACTTAAACTTGGCTAACTAGTTTTGAATGTTAGCGCCACTTTGGCATGAATTGTCTGTGTCTCTTCATCCCAGCACATAGATTCCAGACAGAAAAAAGGATTATGGGAACAAAGTTACTGAAGGAATGTAGTAAGGAGGGAGGGAGGAAGGAATCACAGAAGACTGGTCATCTCTCTCGTTGTGGAGGGATTGTGGTCCAAATTGTCCTTGAGCTTGTTGTGGTAGGACAATGGGTAAAGGTTTTAAACTAAAAGAAAGTAGATTCAGACTAGATAAAAGGAAGAAAATTTTTATGCTGGGAGTGGTTAAACACTGGAACAGTTTGCTTGGGAGGTGGTAGATGTTCCATCCCTGGAAATGCAGTCAGATTGGTCAGGGCTCTGAGCAGCCTGGTCAGGTTGAAGATGTCTCTTGTTTATTGCAGGTATGTTAGACTGGGTGACCTTTGAGGGTCTCCTCAAACACAAACCTTTCTGTGATTCTTGCTCAATTGGACTAGTTTGAGAGTTACGTCATCTGGTGACATTATAATAACAGGGTTCTTTTTTTCTCCCCTGGAGTTTTACAGCAAAACTGCTTTAGTACTTCTCCGGGTGAAAAACTTACTTTCAGTACAGATCTTTATTAGAGCATAATATTATATGATGTTGAAGTAAGATTCTGTAGGGAATTTGAGTCTGTGTAGAGACAGCACTTTAAATTTACCTTTTCATAAAACATTTTCTGTTGGTGAGACAAATCTTAAGAGTTTGGAAGCTTTATCCAGATCATTGACAGTAATAGCCGTATCAGCCTCTGCAATGCAATTAACACCCAGAATGGAAAGTAGTTTGCTGTGCAAGGGTTTGGCTCACTGTTTATCCTTGCCAGGATGAGACTGTGTAAGCATTAGACTCTAACAGCAGAAGAATGATAGTGTTTATAGTTTGGAAGAAATTATTTTGCAGATAAATACAAAATTTCACTTCTTTCTTCTGCCTGAGAAACAAAAGAGGGCAAACATGTCTGCCCAGCACAAATATATACATGGAAACAGTACTCTGTACATCCGCTTTGATTCTTAGACTGTTTCTTTACAGAAATTTAGTAAAATAACCATCTGTTCTTACTCTGCCTTTAAAATGCAGCTTGCAGGAGGATCGTAGAGAAATTCTGCTTTTGTTGATGGTATCAACAAGGCTTGCTTGCCTGGCATTAGTCACAGTTATTTTACCTTTCCATAATTCTATTAAAAATGAATTTGGAGACTACTTGTACTTCAGGTTGGGTTTCCTAATTACTCTGTGTCTAGTTTAATGTTATTGACTGCCATTAATGCTTGTTTTTTCCAAGGTTTCCTGTATACTGTTGCTGTCTTACAGGTCTGACATTTATTTGCAGATACAGTTTTCTTTTTTAGTGGTTGCTCTTTGTCTCCTCTACTGAGTCAAGCTGAAGTCTTGTCACTGACTCAGTTCTCTATAACCTTTTGTTGTTGTTTTTTAATCTCTGGTCTCTGTTCAAGGTCCAGAAAACTTGCTTGGATGCCTTCAGGTAGAGAATTGTTTATACTAGAAGGAGGTGATGTGGAGTTTGAGTAAGTGTCCTTTGATGTGCTAGACTGTTTGCTCAGTCTGGAAGGGGAGTGGCCTCTCAAACTGATTAACTGGAGTCGCCCAGATTACGTAGTGCTAATTTCATTGTTCTGCTGAGTTTCAGAATCTGGGAACATTTGTCGGGACAGCCTCAGTTACTTGGAGGAAGAACATTATGTAAGATTGTGTGTAAAAGATGTGCAGGGAAGAATGATCTGCTCAGGCAAAGAAAAGAAATGTCAAGTGATACCGAAAGATCTTTATTCTCCGTATCTGTTAGCCTTCATGTAGGGTTCTTGTTCTTGAGCCAACAGTGACAGGTCTGACAGCTTGATGTATGGCAGCTGCCTTATTTTGTATGTTTAAATAAAGTTGTACCTTTTTTTTCTTCCCCTGGCTCCTTGAACCCTGAAAAATACCTGTTGTGAGGCTGTCACTTGCTGAGACTTAATTTGGGAGCAGGATGTTGGTGCAGGAGTAAGACAGAAGAGTTTGCATGTAGTTATTGTGGTGGGAATCATAATGGCCTGAACCTGTTGCAGTGGAAAAAGGCATTTGTGCTTTACTTCATTTCCTATCCAGTTGTTATTTTCCCATGTCATCTTCCCTTAACAGCATATGCTGTTGTCCTTTGTATTGTTCACAGATTGATTTTTTCAGATCCCAGGTTTTGTTTAGCTAAGTTAAATAGGCTTTAGGCAAAACTGCAGCTTTTCAGACTGTTTTTCTGGTACACACCAGTTCTATCATAGTGCTCCCTGTGAGTGTTACTGTGAATTTGATGTGCACTAATGATCCGTACTCTTCTTCTATGGAGGTACTAAATTGGCTTAAGCAGCCTCATGCTTCCCTCTCTGCCTTGTAGGGCATACTGCCACCACCTTGTTGCTAACACAGCTATTTGCAAAGCTGTTTGGCAAAACGTATGTTAAAACTCTTCTTTCTTTCCCAGGTTGTCAGCTAAATAATCATTTGCATTAGGAAATAGTGTCTTACATGTTTAGTATCCTTGGTAATGCATACTGAAATGATCCATGTGTGCGTATTCGGTTGACCATTAAATGGCAGTGTGAACACTTCAGACAGACACAGTAGCATTTGTCTGAATGCTGTAACAGAACAAATTGGTGCCGTGCTGGGACAATCTTGACTGCAATGTAAAAATTAATACAGTAGGAAAATACAGTAAGTGACTTACTGTTCAGAGATTTTTCTGTTTTCGGAATCTCTGAAGATGTACCAGTGACAGGATTGGAGAAGGAAGGAAAAGACAATAATTCGTAAGTTATTTAAAAACACCAAATCAGAGAAGTTTTTAAGTTTGGATAAAAGACATTAATTAATTCAGATTCTTGAAATGTAGTTCAAAGATTATTTATTGCAAGAATGAGTTTATTTACTGCTCCTTTGGAATTATCTTTGAAATATCTCAATGAAGCTATTAAACTTACTCAGCTTGACAATAAGACACTGTTTTAGGCTGTTGTTTCTGTCAGTAGTTGTTTTCTTAGTTATGGCCAAGGTATTCTATCTCTCTGTTATTTCAGGAATAGTAGTTGTACCATTGACAATATTATTATCATCAGAAATCTCTAGAAAAACACAGCCTACAGAAGAGACTGATAAATCTTAGGCATTAAATGTCTCAAAAGTGTCAGTTTTATCATACCATTTTTTTCTTAATGTCTTGTTTTGTGTCTCTTTGTAATGCCTTCAGTGTATCAGATCTTCTATGTGATCTGTTAGAAAAATATACATATATGTCATCAGTACTGTAGAAAGTGTTCCGTACCATGATGCTTATTGGTCTCTTAATTCATGAAGTGAAAACTCTTCCTGTGTTACTGTATCATTCTTCCTTAAGAAAAAAAAAATCAAAAACAAACTGTCAGTTACTGTGAAAGAGCTTGTTTTTCCTGGCTTGGCTTTTTTTTTTTGCTTTTGTTTTTTGGTTTTTGTTGGGTTTTTTTTGTCTTCTGCATGTACATAGAAGTGTAAGAGAAATGCATCCAAAGTTGTATGTTTTTAAACCATTCATGGCTCTTTGATATTATTCTCAGGCACAGAGCTGTACATACAGTAATTATGGAAGGGTTTGATTTTACATTTGCCTGATTGGCTTTGCAGTCAGGACTTTCTGCGTTGCTTGATGGGGCTTTTTTTGTATTCACAGTACGTCTATAGAGGTTCAGCAAGTAATAAACCAAAAATTTGACATTTGGAGGGAAAATCATGAGCTAGAAAACTAATTTTTTACAACAGTCTTCATTTTGTCTGTGGTTTTAACAATTACAAAATTTTTTTTCCTAGGATGAGTTCTCACTTGGTGGTTAATTTCCAGGCAGGCCATCGGGCAGGTTTCTGCAACACCTTCCCCCGTGCAATTAATTTCTTTTCTAAGAGAAAAAGACCAAACTGTATTTTTATCTTGCTTAGAAACTTTTACCCTTGTTCTTTGTTCATCCAAACAGGTGTATCTTTAGTTTTTATTTCAGTTTATATTGCTCTGATGTCCTTGTCTCTTAGTGCTTCATTCAAGAACATCAGAATAAGTTGAAAGCTTTTCATTGCCTTAGGTCTCGGGCTGTAAATCAAACTTTTTTGTTAGCACAATAAGTAGCAAACGTTGAAGGTTCTGGTGTGGGAGTTGAGATGCTTAGAGGATCAATGGTTCTGGGCTGAGAGCTACTGGAGTTTGGGAGAAGATTCTTTGGTATGAGATTGTTTGATTTGGCCTAAATGGTGATGGAGAAAAAACAAAGCAGCCTTGAAAACTGTGCCTTTTATTGACAGTATTGCTCAGGCTCACAAAAGATAGCAGATGCTTTTCAGTCTTAGAACCAACATTGTCTTCTTGAACCTAGAAGAAATTTTCTGCTCAGTATTCTTCTGAAAACTTCCTTGTTTGCAAGACAGAGGAAGATTGTCTCAGAAGTGATTCTGCACCATTGTAAATCTATTGCTAAAACAATCTTAGTATTTGGGAGCAGCAAGCTTTGTGTGCACAACTCTTTTTTTTTTTTTTCTTTTTTAAAAATTTTTCCTGAATGCACTATTAAGGCTTTATGATTATTATTTAAAGCTCAAAAAATTCCAGACATCGCTTTTGGTTTCCAGTGCTCATTACATCTTTGGTGACTCAAAGTTCTGTGACTATCTGGTAATATTTTTGCTACATCCATGTAACCTTTTAGTTTTTGCCTTCCCCTTCAGTAGAAAAGAGACTTTCAGTTCATGGGTCTGACAGCAAGTGTAGAAGCTTTGCCAGTCAGCTCATTTGTTTTCTTGGCTTAAATGTCAGCCAATTTAACCAGACTCGTACTGTGTTTTTTCACTTGGCAGTTGGGAGAACAGAGCCTTTGATAATTAACATGGAGTTATTAATCAGTATGACATATCTAATCTAGGGAGATCTATCAAATAATACATCTCTGTTGATTTTGCTGTTTGATATTGCGTGAATCTACATGGGAGCGAATACATGTCTGCATTTTAAAGAATGTAAACTTGCTGTGGTTGCCTAAGTAAAGCTTTTTGAGTCCAGAGAAAGAACATAATCATATGAAAAAAGGACTGCAATATTTCATCTTTTGGGTAAATTTGGTGTTTTTCAGTGTTTTAAATTCTGTACCAATAGCATAGTTAAATATGCCTATAGTAATGTTCAATATATTTTTTACTTAAAAGATTAATTAAAAAAAACCACAAACCCCTTCTACTAATTTCTGTCCTTCATTATTCTTTAAAGGCAAGGGGATTGGGGGGGTGTGAAGATAAGGAAAAGTATTCATAGTCTAAATTAAATTAGGACAGGGTAATTTCCATATATTCTCTCTCTTTCGAGTGGTTCTTCCAGTTGATGATCTAGATCAGGAGCTGAATATAGATGCTCTCATTCACTTAGGGAGGAGCCTATTTGCCTATATTAACTAGTAAAACTATCCTCAAATAAAAAGTTAACCTTTGTGAATACCTTTGTGTCTCCAGTTTTGAGTAATTGTTTGGCTGTGATTCTGTAAGTACATAAAAAATGGCTTCACTGGGAAAGTTTAGTTCCATGGTGAATATTATTTGTAAGGAAAAGGCTGTGAGGGTCCTTTTACCCTTTTTGCACTGGGGAAGTCAGACTAAGCTGTGGTATTTGATTTCACAGTTTTCTTTCATCAGTAACAAAGGCCTTTTTTGTCAGGTGTTGGTTATATCTGTATGATGTCAGTTCTTTGACCCAATGCAGCATAAAGGTAACTGTGTTCCTGACAAGGGAGTCTAGTTGACCAGCCTCATGTTTCCAAAGGCCAAGTGTGGAAAAATGCAGTAGAAAATTTTTTTCACTGATGTGAACAAATGTGAGTTGAGACAAATACAAAGAACAGATGCAATGTCTGAAGTTCCATGTTTATGATCCATTCTTGTAGAGTAGAATTGTGATTGTAAGGGTGTGCATCTGTACTATATGTGAATTATAAGAGTGCTCGAACTGGTTGTTCGTGACCTTGGATAAATTATCCATATATTTCTCATTAGTGTACTTCATAGTTTGCGTTGTATTTGATGTGCAGCATACTGATGTGGTCCATAGTTGTGTTTATTTTTTAAATTCAGGTAGACTGAGAACAGTTTAACATCATGGAAAGCTGGTTTTCTTTTTAGAATAAGGGGACAATATCCTTGACAGCTGCTTCCTATTTCTGTTTGTAATTAATACCATTTGTAGCACTCTTGAGTTTTTCAGGCCCCTCTTTCTGACACAAGGAGTTCATATGGAGTGCTATTACCTGTTTTCTTTGATGTCTTATGTCTGGACTTCAGTTTGCTAACCCATCTTTGAGGGCTGTGCTGCATCTATGCTGTTGCTCATACTGTTAGGTAGGGTTTCTGATCCTCCCGTTTCCTCCTACTTCAGCTGTTGTCTTACGTGTGAGTTTTCCAGAGCAAGAACTGCCTTTAGATGTTGGGAAAATACCTACTGCCTTGTAAAGCAGCCTATGAAAACAGTAAGGTTGCAACTTCAGTGTGTATCTAAGTGGAAAAGTAACTTTAAAATGTTTAATCTCTATGTAGATGGATGTTGATGCAATATAACCTATGGAAACACAAGAGTCAGCACTTGGACTGATCCAAAACTAATTGAAGTTGAAGGACAGGTTCCCTTTGACTTCAAAGGGCTTTGAATCAGCAAAATCTTAGTGAGCTTTTGGTATTTGTGACCCTCCTGAAATAAACTGAATAAAATTTAAGCTGTTAAATAGTTTTATTGGTTTTGAAAATTTTAACTAGATTTGTTCAAACTTAAAAGGATTAAGCACACATTGTAATTGTGTATGAAGATCTTAATGCATTTCTTTTTTCACTTTCAAGAAACCAAGAATCTGGGAAATTGAAGGAAGTGGTAGGGGCAGTGTAAGACCTCTGAATTTTGGTGAATACATGAGTGCAGACTCTTGCCGAGTTACTGCTTTGGAATTAAAATGCTTTCATGTCTGTCTGCTATACAGCCCGGCTCTTGTGAATGTATGTGTGTGCTGAGTGAGAAGTGCTATGCTTCAGGCATCATGGGAAGGATTGGTGTGATTCAGAGAAACTGAACCAAAACACACCTGTTTAAATCTGATCTTACCTGGATCATTTTAAAAATTGGAGTTTGTTTTCAGAACTGTATTATAAAGATCATTTTAAAAGACGTTTGGTTTGAGACGGGTTTAAGACTAGTGAACTGAACTGAGTTAATGACAGTGAATGTTGGAAAACAGAAAAGGTAAATTTGAGTGTTGTTCTCAAGGATTAACTTACATTGCCTTTAAAGGCAAAAAGACCAGTTTTTCAGGGTTAGACTGCAGATTGTTTGTAAGAGGCAGCAGTTCCTTTAATACAGTGTTGCTTCCTTTATTTCATATCAGTATAAGGATTTAACAAATACATCTCTGCCAGCTTTTGTAGGTTGTATCAGATAGTGTCATACCAGATTGCTTGTCCTCATTCTGTCTGCAGAAGACTAGAATTTGCATTAGTTACATTCCAGTGTATGCATCTATCTACTGTGACATCTGAAATGCTTGATTTGGGTATGACTTACTCAGAGTAGAGAAATTTACAGAATAGAATAGTCAAGCCTGTGGGCTCTGTTCTAAAACGAAATATTCTATTCTTCTCACAGTCATTAAGAATTTGGGGAAACATTGCTTCTGCATGAGTATTGCTAATCAAGTAACTCCATTTTGGATTTAAACTAGATTTACTATTAAAGGGAGATAAGAAGGAAGTATGCATCTGCTATTAACTGGTGAAATAAGTACCAGACAATTTGGGCTTTTCTGTGAAAGTGCTGTCCTTTTAGAGAACCAGTGTTAGTTTTGGATTGTAGAAATCATATTTTCAAAGCTCTGTTCACTGATGTCTTGTATTAAACTTCCAAGATTGAGCAGGTTCTGCAACTTTGGCCATGAGAATAAAGAAGTCAAAAAGAGGACATTTCTAAGAACGAGATGCTAGTCAATTATTCCTCTTTTTTTTCCTCCTTTGCAATTCTGAACTAGCAAGAATACCAGTGCCTTAAAGGAAGATAGTTTGGTTTCGTATTGGTGAGCGTCTTTTCCTTTAAAAAGCTGACATACATTTCAATAGAAGAAAACATTCCCTCACATATGGATTTCCACTCCTCATTCCTTTTTAGTGTTAAATTATTTGAAAATCAAGTCATGAATTATTTTCGAATTTTAGCAAAAATGGTACTTCATTACTCCATGAAACCTTCCCATAACAGGAGAAATGTTGTAATTATAGTTAACAAAATACTTAGGGTTTTTTAAAATTAGCTTGAGATTTAGAATGTTTCCTGGATTTTCTAATCCATATATCTGTTGATTTATATGTAATATTCTTCAGCAGTAGGCCTTCTTTTGGATTAAAAAATTGTGTAGGCGTGAGTACTTGCAGGATCAAAAGCCAGGAACAGCCTGTTTCCCTTTAAAGGCTTTTTCAGTTACTGCCCAAGTGGAAAATTGGAAATAAATTGTTGGGCTGTCAGGTAGCTTTAGGGGTATTACATAGCTAGAAATTGCATGTATCCTTTTTTGAGAATAGTACATGTAGGAAGATGCAGGTTTCAAAAAACATCATGAGAGAATTGAGTAAAACTACACATAAATGATGTGTTCTTCCAAAATTTTTACAAAACTGACCTTTTTAGAGAAACACAGGTAGTTTTTTCCAAAAAGGTTTAAATGCAGAAATAAAACAGTTCCAAGTAAGATCTTTAAAGCCTGGTCCTGAACAGGAAAAGTAAATGTTCCCTTTGGAATGCTCTCTTAATGCAGTTTCTTAACAATAAGAATATCCTGCTTTTGAGTGAGAGAGAGCAAAATTATTCATACTAAGGTGTGGCTTTATTGCACATACACCAGTGCATTAAAGGGGCAGTTTAGAAACTACTGGCTTGACTATATCTACAGCAGTGTATTTTATTTCCTGTGTATCTTTACCCAGGGCCTGACTAAGTCTGCTTTATAGTAGCTGTGGTTGTCTAAGATGTTAGTTACCCTGATTTGTTTGGATGCAGCTGTTGCTTTGCCAGTGATTTTACTGTTCATCTCATACTTTGGAGCTCATATTCCAAAGGTCTTCTTTTATACACCCCTAATGTGTTACTTGCTTTCCTAAACAATCTAGTCTTGTGGGAGTTTAGCCTATGTGTGCATTCTCCTACCACCTGCAGCCGCTTTCAGATTTGTTCTCCTTTATTATGAAGCAGCTTAACAAAGAGTGAGTCCTGCAGTTGAAATGTGTATACTTAAAGGGATGCTGTCAATATATAAGTAATTATATTCACAATTTGTTATTAAATGTGGATCTTTGTCATACTACTAATTGCATTTCTCTGTTGAAAGGAGGACATTGAGGAAAATTTGATTTTGTATGTGAATTTTGAATTTTGGGGGGCAAAGAAGTTGATGGGGGAAAAATACATGATCATTTCACACTTAAAAGTATGCTGTGCTTGTGTTGAGCACCTGCATGTGTGATTCTTGGAGGCTGTGAGCAGGTGAACGGTTATTGTGAAATAACATCAAGGGTGAACTGTCCATCTGGAGTAAGGAAGGACAGAACTGTGCCTCTTATTGTGCAAGGGCACACATATGATACACCACAAAGTTCACGTACTAGCTTAGACTTGTGGCAGCATGTTTATTGACCTGGACCTTTGTTATTATGGTTTGTTTGCTTACGACTTTCCAGCAAGAAAGTGCCTTCTGCTTTGTTCCCAGTTCCATCCTACTGCTTGACTCTTAAGAGAAACATGCATTCTAGGCATTGTTGCCAGACCCTGGCTGTCCTATTTCCCTGGGTGGGATGGTGTTTGAGAACTGCTTTTGTGTTTAAGGCTTTCAACATAGTCCGCTTCTTCCGTTTGTGATAAGGGCAAAATATACAGGAGTTTGGTAAGTTTTCATCATAAAAAATTGGACTGATAAAGAGAAAAGGTAACAGTCTCCTTCTGCTTAGTGGGATCATTGAAAGAGAGTGTGAAGGAGGCCACAGAGCATACACTCGGCAAGTTTTCAGATGACTGTTTCCTTTTTTATTATTGGATTGTAAAATTGGCAATCAAATTAGGTGTTTAAAAAAAAAAAAAACAAAACAAAAAAACCAAAAAACCAAAGGGGTTTTTTTCCAAATTGAAATAAAAATTGCAAAAGTGTATGGGCATCAACCTCTCAAAACATTCTTCTTTGGAACAGTAGAGTAATTTTGCTTTAAGGGTATTTTTTTAAGTATAACTTGCGTATTGCCCAAATTTTCTGTAAGCCTTCCTGCATTTTTATGTCAGTCAATTAAGCTTAATTTTCTAATTAACTAAGTTTTCTCAGTTTTTGTTGTTTATTTTTGTTTTCAGGCTTCCTTAAGCCAGACTCAGTATCGATAGAATGAAAAAATTTAAGAGAAGACTTTCCTTAACCTTGCGAGGAAGCCAGACCATCGATGAATCACTGTCTGAGCTAGCAGAACAAATGACAATTGAAGAAAACAGCAGCAAAGATAACGGTAAGCATATCTTTCACTTTGCAGAAAATACAAGAATTTTGTCAGGCCCTATTCAAGTGAGCATTGCTGGGGTTTATTTCAGTTTTCACAGTTGCAGGGACTTTCTCACTAACTTATTTTCTTGATTTATCTTACATTCCACTGCCCTAGTTCTTTCAACAGGTTGATAGGTTATTACATATTGGTTTGGTTTGCTTTGGTATTGAACTGTTATACAGCTATTTATCAAAAGCTACCTATATTTATCATTTTATGGCATGTGCAGCAAGGCCTGTAGATGCTCTTGCAATAAATAAACCCATTGTATGGATTTAGTGGGTTTCACATCAGCTTCATATGGCTTCAAATCCAGTCTGTTCTCAAAATCATTATTTAGTAATACGATTGACTAATTGCTTAAGCATTATGTATAAAACTGTTTACCTTACATTGGTGATGCTGTGCAGTAGTCTAAATTCTGTCATTTCTTCATGTCTCTCGGTAGTATTTCTCTTCACCAATATGAAGGTGACTAGAAACATTCAGGATAACCAGCTTGCCTCTGTATACTTACATAAGTCTTTGGCTGATCCCATGAATGTACTGGCTGCTGTAAAGTCCACATTAACGATGATGCCGCTTTTGGATGCAATCTGCAGTAATGATGACTGGAAGAGGTTTTGTTGCTTGTTCTGTTTCCTGGGCTGCAGCATTTAAGTCATATTTCATCTTCAATGCTGATTAGTGTTCTTTTTTGCTCTGCTGATATCTTAAGATTTTTTTCATCTAGCAAGTGAGCTGAATTTTATTTTTCTCCCACTTCACAACAATAAAGGATTTTAAATTTTCCCGCTGAAAACTGACAGGGCCAGGAAATTTGAGCAGAGGTAGAGACAATGGAATTTGCCCTGCAGATTTTTAAAACCCCATTCAAGATACGTCGCATAGTAAGGTTTTGGAAGCAGAATTTACCTTTGGCAAAACAAAGCTAATAATGGTTTTCCTTTTTAACTTTAATTCCTTTAATTCATCGCTGTTGTCCCGTTTTTACTATAGTCCATGCCCATTCTTTTGGGAGACAAGGTTTATTACGACTTTTTATATGTTGATATAACAGGTTTACTATAGAGCAGCGATTGTGGTATTTTTGCAGTGGTACCTGTTGAGTCCTTTCTGAGACACTGAGTTGTCTGACATGATTTCACTTGTGTTTGCCTTTGTTAATGATGCATATTTTTTCAGACCTGTATATACTTCTGCAAGATTGATTTCATTATGTAAATAAGTGCTAAGAATGTTACTTTTACTCTGAGAAATTAGCATGAAAAAATTGTTACTGGCATCAATGAGTATATTGAACTGGGTTGCTGAATTGATTCATTGAAAACTGAATCCAGGAAGAATAAAAAGATTTTACCTTAAACTGGACCATGTCCTTGGTGTCAGCTTCAGGGGCAGAGGACACAATAACTTGTTTACAGAAGCATGAGCTTATGCCATCTTAAACCATCTATAAAACCATTTGCAGCTTGTAATATTTATCTGAGAATAATCCCAAACATAAATACTTGGGTGTCTTTATGCTTGTCACCAAACTGTGATGAGCTTAACTTCTCAGTAGATATTTTAAGTGTTAAAATAAGTGAAAAATACAATTCAAGAAAATGTTCCTGATTGAAAATTACTTACGTAGCTTTTAGTACTCCTTTTATTTTGCTTTCCATGGTAATTCATTGGCCAAAGGGAATTGGATGTGCTAAAATTGTGATAATAATTACATGCTGTGCTTATACATGCAGAATGTTGTTGATGCCTTAGTACAGTCTTCTTGGAGACACTTGACGTGTCGTTGGTCCTCTTGAAAAAAGACAAAGAATATAAACTGTACTTTGCTGTGCCTAATATTTAACTCATCATTTCATGTTATTAAAAAAAGTTTTACTGACACTTGCTACCTTTTTCAGATTCTTGCAGAATGCAGTTATTGGTACTTGTGCTATCTTTGATCTTGCAGAGGTGAACAGGATACTACGTGGTGGATTTTTGTTTCCCTTTGTTTTTCCTTTCCAACCCTACTTTTCTTAGAAAGCAGGGTTGGAAAATGCTTGCTGCTCTAGCTAGTCTTGCTTTTCTAAGATGAAGATATTTTGGGAGGAGTATTTTTCAGACAGACCACAGAGATTGGGCTTTGGTCAACAATAATTGCTAGAAAAACAGCCAAGAAATTATTTTTCTCTTTTGTGAAAGACCAGTTTGGTAAAGAACATCGCCTGGAAAAAATCCTTCAGTAGGCATTTAAAAGAATTTGCTTACAAAGGAGTGCTTACATGAGAAAGGTTTGCCTTGGCATCTTACAAAATCACAGTGCTAAAAAGCCTCCTCCAACTGTAAATATCCAGCTGAGACACATGAGAGGATGTAGTCTCTTGAAGAGTATTTTATAAAGTGATCGCTTGAAAGATCTTGAAAGCGCATCCTTTACTGCGATGGTGCTGATCTCAGGAGGCAGCAGTAACCGTCTCCTTAGTTCTGCTTTTAAGAATAAGCAACTCCTTTACCCTGTGGAGCAGAGAAACACAAATATGCCCAGTTAACAGGCTTTGAATCTGTTCCTAAAGAAACTTAAAAAGCTCTATCTGCTAAATCAAAGACATGCCAATATATTAATCTACGGAGAATCAGCGTCAGGGATACAAATAATCTTCAGAAAGTGGTTCTTCATATGTGCTTTATTTTCAAGCATTACATCATGAACTTGAAAAATAAGAGTCGGGGGGCATTGAAACTGTGCATTTCAGGTCAGAAGGCAAGACTAGATCCTGAATGCTGAAGGCCTTTACAGCAGAATTTTCTTCCATTGTTATTGTCCAATTCTTTAGTTTTAACCTTTTCTTTCTAGCAAATTGCTCATCTACTGTCTACTGTCATTCCATGCTGGTGGCTGTGTTCACTTGAGGGTTATAATTTTATTCATGCTAGTTTTTTTTCTTCCTGGGAAACAGCTGCATTACTGAGTTACAGAGATTGTAGAGACTGTGTCCATTGAAAACCAAATCTATGCTGACCTAGAATCCAGACTCATCTCCATCTGATTTGTATCCTGTAAAATACTTACATATTTATATCCTGTAAAATCTTTATCATAAGTTGCAGTTCAGCGCTGCCATTCCAGAAGAAAGTCATTTGTGCATAGTATTAGGGACCTTTCCTTTTGGTCACCTTTTTGCAGTAATCTGCATTGTTCAGCGCTCTACCAAATGTTTCTTCTTCTAGAACAATTGCCTCTGAGTTCAAGTAACTGTAGCTCCCATCCAGAGGCCCACGTTGTCATTAGCTCCAGCTTTGAGTGGGTTGTTTCAAGATTCAAAGAACAGTACTCCTAATGTAGAACAAATCGTCCCATTTGTAGTTCACAGACATAAAAATAGATCCATAACTTTTGATTTCTTTGCAGTGCATCGATACCACTGAATCAGCTAACCTTTTGTATACAGTCTCATTTAATACACAGCCTCCTTCATCGTATGATGTCAGTACAATCTCAGTATGCATCACTCATCCATGAGCAGCAAAATGGGATTAGCAGGGATCAACCCATATTGTTCAGTGCAGTAGCACAGAGCTGTTGCACTGCATATAGAATAACCGTTGGGTTTGGGTATTTTGGAATAACGTCAAATTATTTAGTGACCAGAAACCTGTATATAATTAAACCTTTTTTACAAATTATATTCATCATAATTGGCTTCTGGCTGAGGAAGTGCTGCCAAATCAGGTTATAAACCATAAAACTAGAGGGACCAGTGAAATGCCTAATAATATATCTGAAGCCTTATGAACTGTGAACTGTATGAAGTATACTCTGGGCTAATCTTTTATCTAAGTATAGAAGCTTTTCATGGTCTCTGATGTTTCAACATATAAAACCAAGTAGGTGGATTTGTTGTTTATTTTTAATTCTGCCATATTTTAATTTTTCATACTAACATTGTGCTGGCTTGCTTTTTTAATTCTAGATTTTACCTAAATATATGTTTTTAGATTAATATTTAAAATATTAAATGGTAATTTGTAGAAATGACAACTACATTCGCCCCTGAAATTTTTCTTTGCCAATGACATACTAATGAAATTTGGCTAGGAGTAACATTCAGGTCATGCATATTTAAAGCCTAATTAAGTGTGAAATTTATGCAAATACTTCAAATGCATATGACCTCTAATGAAAGCAAAAAATGTGGCTGTATTGTCTAATATTATGAAATGCATTATCACAAACTCCAAGCATGCTTTTAAGAATAATTGCAAGACATATCCCAAGATATATCCACAGCTCTTGCATTAATTCATAAGTAACTTGGAAAGCATTCTATTTTGTTGTTTTTTGGGGGTCTTTGGTACAGTTAAATACACATGTACATAATAAACCAAAAAAGGTGAAGTTCTGATAGAAATGGCTACATGAATTTGTAAAATAATACTTATCTCCATTTGGTCTCTTTTAGCTCAGTGATGTGATCATAGGATCCAGTCTCATGAACACTTGCATAATTTTTTTGTAATTTTACAGGTGTGAGTAATAATGGAAGGATCAGCTACGGTAAAGTGCGTAAGTGTTTTTTAGGTTTAAGGCATTAATGACTAGTTATTACTCTGATAAAGAGGGATGAATGTTTATAAAAATTAATACATTGCGATACTGTCTCAGAACATCCAAATGCCTCTGTGGTTTTAATCATGTCATATCATCTTCAACAGAGCTGAGAAATTCCCATTCCATCTGCTATGTAGAATTCCTTGAGTATGGAAGGAAAACTGTGTTGCAACATATTTTCAAGACAGTGTTCTTGAATTGAAAATATGAGCACAGAAATGCTTACTGGTAATAAATCGGTAAAATTTCTCTGTTGATGTTGGAGGAAAGAATCAGTATGAACATGTGGGCGGATAGGGGGAGAAGAAATCCCCAGAATTGCTAGAGCTCATTCTAGAGCTACAGATTACTGTGAGTAATTGGCATTTGTCACAGCTAAACACTGATCCTTGTACTGTCCCTTACACTGTACTAGCAGTGTTTTTATTATAGTCTGTATGTACCCTTCTGTGCTGTAGTGTACATGCATTTTTGTTATTACTGTGCAGTATGGTTTCTCCATCCCACGTACGCTGCACAACATAGTGTTCTTTCTTCCCTTCTGTTTTAATTTGCTTCTTCCCACAAAACCTAGAGGCTCTGTTCATGTGTGGAAGTGCTTATAACATTAAATGAGCATGAAAATTCTGTGCCTGAAAGCATGCTGCAGAGATCCATAGTCTTGGAGGGCTGTGTGGGGGCTTTGTCCACTCCTAAGTGTTTTCCTTAGAAATAGAATACAGGTTTGGCAGAAGAACATAATGTTTCAATGCAGAAGTGAGCTCCCTAAATACACCAGATTTCTGTTAGTGTAGGCTCTCTGATGAATATGCAAAGATTTGTTCTCAAATGCTATTCAGGCAGACTTAAATACAGAAAAGTAAAATACACATAACTAGCCAACACTGTTTCTGAAAGTAGGGCAAAAAGGAGCCAGATCCTATGTTTCCTGTTTGGTTGGCAGCATGGTCTCACAGATGTTTGCATTGGGAGTTGTGTGTGTGGATGCAAGGGATACTTGTAGCTTGGCTGTGGTATTGGCTCACGTAGAATTAAATTGTAGCTGAAACATTTTTCTGAAGGATTTGGTGTAGTGTGATGCCTTCTGCAGTTACAGTTTTAAATTAATGGTGTGTTATGCTTATGTGATTTGAGGTACAGAACTACCATGCCTATGTTCCAGTACAGGTTCTGATAACCAAAAATATTATCTGAGAATTATTTTCTAAGCAGTATGAAATACATAAATCTTAAAGGTAGGGTTTAGGTTTTGAATATATTTCACTTGATTGTGATCTTCATTGTTTTGGTACCCAGACTGAAGGCAAAACCTCACTCCGTGTGAAGTCAACTTTGAAAGGCTTTTTATAGTGTTTTTTAGATGTCTTGATCTCATTCTTTGCCTTGTGTATTTGTAGTTTGGTTTGGTGCGTTGTTTTTGTAGTTCAAACAGACAGAAAAATTTCTGTCCTTTCTGTCCCAAATTAAAAAAAAAAGTTTATAGGACATTACAGTGCCATTTTAATAATTGCCATTTAATAATTTCTCAGAGGAAGCTGAAGACTGTGTTTCTTCAGGGTTATATTAGCATACTTTTTCAAACATTCTATCAGTATTTTTTGCCTTGTATTGTCCAGGTGAAGAACATTTGCTCTGGAACAACTGCTGTACTCAAATGAATTAATCTGAGCAATGGGAGTAATCCCTTGAAGTTTTGCCAAGTTTTTAAAATTGTAATATTTGATAGTTTGAAGATTTCACCTTGTTGTTTAATGAAAAATACTGGTTTAAATGGTATTGAGTGGTTGCTCTGTTTTTAGAATGACTTAATGTTTTCCTGGGTATCACATAACAGAATCCAAGGAAACAGCCCCATAAAATAATCTATAAATACACAGTGTTTTGTAGTGTTCCTCATCCAGCTCCCGGAGAGTACATATATAGCAAGCGTATTGCTGCTTTGGGTTATTTAAATGTGTCTTCTGTGGAAGCTGTCACCTGCAATCAACTAATTTTACTGAGTGGGTCTGAGTGCCTTGCAGCAGTGTAATTAAATATTATACAGTGCAGCATGCCAATTCTAAAATTTCAGAAATTCACCTGCTTGCATTCGACATTATCTGAAGAAATAAAGGGCTTCTTAACGACAGCTTCTTCAGCAGTTTGTTCAAATTATTTTGTATTTCAAGTCCAAGAAAAACCAGTTTTTATTATGTAAAAACTGAGAAATCATTAGCAGAACCTAACATTCAGATCAGGTAAATGAATGTGTAGTAGATTATGCTGAAATATGATTAAGTTATACGATAGTGGCATTTGAGAAGCCTCCATAAATAATCTTAAAAGATTGTGATGATGCATTGCAAGCTTCATGAATGCAAAGCTGTTCAGAGAATGAATGTTTAATTTCACAAATGTAGATTTTTGACATTTTTCCATTCTCTATCAAATTGGAAATGATAAAAAACAGCCTTGGAAGTTTTCTGGAGCAATGGTGAGGTCAAGGTGGCGGAAAATTGAGTCCTGTCCTATAAACTCCAGTAGTGGATTCTCAAGACATTTAGCGAGATTTTCTTATACTTGAGCCAGTCCAAAGTCAAGTTGCAGCTGAAAATGTGAAATGAGGCTCTGCCTCCATCCATCTGCAAGCAGCTGTGCTCTGTATACCCCATAGTGATCTAGTTCAAAAACCTAAATCAAAACTACACTTGTTTTTTGTTGGGGAGGGACTTTGAGCCACATTTTTGGTATAAGCAGTGAATTGTGGCAGGCACAAAGATTCATCCTTACTTAGAATATGGAATATGCCTGGGTTCAGTTCCCGTTGTGTACCCAGATCAGTAATCATAAATACTGAGTCTCCAGTATCTCTTACTTTGATTAGAAAGTCTCCATACGTGTATTTTAACTTTATGAAGTTAAATATGTGTTTACATGGTTAATGTGTCCAGAGTGGATAGTGATTGTGGAATCAAATATTTTTTGCAGACATACTCAGCTCTGTCCGACATGTTTGATTTAAGGGAAAATGTCACCTTGTATGACAGGTGATTTTAATTGTTTATTAAAGCTAGTTGAAGAAAATACCATTGCAAAATTTAGGCAGTGAAATCTGAGAAACAACTTGGTCTCTTTGTCACATAATAGAGGAACTCATGGGACATAAAAAAAAAGAAAGAGTTAGTTGGGTATGTGATAATATATATTCATAAAAAGTGTTTTAAAATGCATTTACATTCCTATTGAAAACTCTTTCTTTCTTTAATCAACCAGCTGACTGATGTGTGACAGTATGTCAGTTGCTGAGGCCATGCCAAGAAATGCCAGGCAATTCTGCAGGGTCTCTGGAGCTCAGTTTAAGTAAATCCAGTTAAGTAAATCCAGTGCAGGAAATAAAATGGTAGTGTGGGTCTTTGTTATCATGGATGGATGAGGAAAAGAAACATTGTGGATTAATTGAAAAATTGCTTAACTCAGGAGTAATTTCAGATCAAGGTTTGTGTTTAATAAAAATTGCAGTTAAAGGAAGAGGAAGCATCTTTATAAAATTGTTTGGTTTAGTTAATTCCTTGGACAGGCTTCTTCGTTACATACGCTGCTGTTCTACTTGACTCTGGCAGTTTTCGTAATTATGAAGTAAAAGAAATGTAGTTCCACTTATGTTAAAACATATATTTATGGCACTTCACAATTGAATTATTTCAGTGGTTCATTTGAGTTGTTTCCTGGTTTCACATGTTTGTTAGCATTGGTGTTGGCATAATTTAAACTTAGCAAAGCAGTGGTATCTTACTGGGTACAGTGTTTTCTTAAAATGTGTGTGGATATTATAAAACATTCCATGATGTAGCAACTCTTAACCATTATTAAGTCAGGATGATTGTATTTTGAACAGTGTTTTCTTTGAACAGTGCTGTTGTATTTATTTTGGGTTATGCCAATGGTAATGGAAGTTTGAATGACAGAATGTGAGAAGTACAAGAAAATGATCCAAATTATATAAAGGGTTTGCTCAGCACTCACCAGACTTGAATATTGAGTAATGCAACAGTGCACCATGCATTGCTTAATTTTAAACCTTGCTGAAGGTGCACACTTAAGCAAGATAACTTGGACGTGGCATTTTAAAAAAGGGGTGTGCATTTTTATAGGTATAAAACTAATGTGTGTATATAGATACACTTTTTTAAGGGTGTCATTGCAAGAATTGTTGAGGGACATTGAAAACAAAATTGTGTGATCATCCTGTACATCAGTGTAATATTATAAATACTCCCTTTGAGAATGTTATTTAACCTTTTTTCACACTTAAAGACTAGAATTGCATGATAGCATAGTAGGCTGCCTAAGAAATGAAAGGGTTGAAATGGTATTGCTTGAAAGATGAGTCCAAGATTATGTGATGTTGTAGCCAAAACAAGAACAGAATATAACAAGTGACAAAACAATTTTAAAAAGAACCACTGGGAAGTCTCTGTTTCAGCTTGTTTCCATATCAGTTTGTTTTATCAGTTTGGAGTTACTGATTATAGAGTAGGGTGAGGAGAGAACTAGAGATAAATGATTAATATGACCTTTCTTGGAATGGTTGTGCCAGCGACAGCCAACACAAGTGAAGTGCCCAGGTGCTGCAGAAGTCGTGTGCTGTAAGGACAGCTGGAGTTCTGCCTGTCTGTTCTTCAGTCTCTGAGGATGACATTTGAGGGCAAATCTAAGATTAGAGCCCTAAGTACAGCATCATTTCCCCAGTGTACTGTATCACTTTCTAGCTCAGAGACTTCCTGAACTAGTCAAGTCTCTGTGTGGTTAGTAACCCTGAGCAGATTGCTTGTTCTTGTTCAGTCTCCCCTTGAGTCTTGCAAGTTCTGGTAGTTTTAGCATCCTATGGTGGGGCGTTTCCACACATTTTGTGTGCAGTATGCAACCTGCCACGGCTGGCTCTTTCACTCTTGTGCTGAAGGAGGTGGTGGATGCAGCAGATTCAGCCCTCCACTGAGTCTGTGGATTGTATCATGCTTCTGCTGTTTTAATCTAGAGGAGAGAGGACTGGATTTGTGCATGATTTCAAAATGCAGTAGATCCACACACTTACACAGTGAATTTTTTAGTGTTTTTTACTCACCTTTTAATTTCCATCATTCATTCTGCCTGTAGCTGAATATTAAATGAACAGCAGCATGTGCTTACTGAGTTACAGTTACTAAGTACAGTGACACTGAGAGATGTTTGTGAGTTTTATTTAGGGGAAACATTTTTGAAAGAAAAATCGAATCTATAGTCACAGAAATAAAATGATAAGAAGCAGTTTTTATAGATGTAGTAAAGGCATCTAACTTCTACAGTTTAGACATCTTCAAGGCCAGACAGTTGACTAAACTCACATCTTATAACTGGTGTTGTACAATATTGTACTTTAAATATAGTGATTCAATGTATTAATAATTCTCGAAAAATGAAGTGAATTAAGTGAAATTGTAACTTCAAAAGAAGTCTTTAGAGAGAGAGAGTTAAGTAGTTTTTTCAAAAGCACTTTATTTAACTCTTGTATCTCATAACTGCAAAAAAACTGTAATAAACAGTCTTGTAAATTAATTTCCAGCAAGAGTTTGCATGGTCATTTTCAATATTTGTTTCAGCTCTTGACAGAATTCATGCAACCGTTTCTTTAGAAGCTCCTATAATACAGCTATGCACACTGAATTGTTTATAATAAATATACTTTTCCAAACCATAACCCTATGTGTTATACCATCATATACCACACAATCCCTCCTTTTTTTGTAAATTAATGTCTACCAGGATTTTAAATTCCCATTTACAAGCAAGTAAAATTAAGTAAAGTAAAAACTTCTTAGTCAGAAATAGTGTCATGTGAGTAGTTTTGTAACCTTCTCTTCATTGTCTGCCAGTAGTTATGCCTGCCCTACTACATGACCTAAATTATTGTCGCAGAATTTTATAATGGGCTCCACAATTTAGTACACTTCACTTAGGACAGTGAAGGAAGGTAATAGTTGCCTATGATCACACAAGTTATTTCTGTATAATTGGATCTTACTATATCAGCCATTTATCTTTCATTTTTATATACATTTACTTATTAATGTGATCTGTATTTATCCTTATATTTGAGCTGAACTTTGCATATGTTAGGATATTTTAGGAATTTTGTTTTAAACTGTAAAATACGTACAGATTTACCAGTGCCATGAGGAAAACAATTTTTTTCAATAATCATCTCTATGCATCACCCTATCATGTTAGTAATGAACATAAAACTCAGTCTTTACATAGACATTCAGTGTATTCATAAATTCTGGCCTCTTTTACATACTGCACAGTTCATGAAGGTAGGTTACTTTTAGCATGAGTAGACAAAAGCCGTAACATACAAGGTACTTGTCGTGGGTTGACCCCGGCTAGGTGCCAGGTGCTCACTCAGTCACTCTATCACTCCCTCTCCCACTGGGAGAGGGGAGAGAATAATATTGAAAAAGACTACTAGGGTAAGAAAAGGCAGTTTTATTACAGCGGGGAGAAAAAATAGAACAAACAAGCTGAGAGTTGCGTGCGCAGGAGCAGAAGAGAAAACAATCAATCTCTACTTCTCATCAGTAGCGATGTCTGGATACTTCCTGGGAAGCAGGGCTTCAGCACGCGTGATGGTTGTTCCAGGAGGTAAACATGGACCAGCCCTGAGTGCCTCCTCCTCCTCCTCTCTTCATTCCCTTATATATCTGAGCTGATGTCATATGGTATGGAATATCCCTTTGGCTGACTGGGCTCAGCTGGCCTGCTGGTGTCCCCTCCCAGGATCTTGCCCCCCCCATCCCCTTCAGTGGGGGAAGGAATGTCACAGGGACAGCACAGCTTGGCAGTAGCCAAAACACTGCTCTGTTATCAACACCAGTTACCAAAGCAAAGTACAGCAGTGTAAGGGCTGTGAGCTTTACCCCAGTCAGACCCAATACAGTACTGTTCATTTGTTCACCACTGCATGTGAACTCAGTGTGAGGTATTTAGACTAGAAACTTTATCAAATTCAAATCAAATTAGCAAGAAAGTTGGAAAGCATAGAGCAGATGTTAACAAAAGTAGTAGTTGTGCTGAATGTGAACCCGTGTCCTGTCATGTGGAAGTAGTAATAGATTCTGTTAAAAGTTGCTGAGGAATTTGCTGCCTGCTGCCCTGGGATAAATCTTTTGTTAAAGGCATGCAACAAGGTGGTACCACTCTTAAGTGAAAAGGGTGATGCAAACTATTAGAACAGAAATAAGCATTTGGGAGAGAGATGTGCAGAGGTTTGAAGACCCTGGTCGTACTTTACAAACATATACACGGATGTACAGTGTACTTTTCCCTCATGTTCACCCACTCGGACACTGTGTTGATGAAGGATGCTAATGAAAGGATGCAGTCAGGTTTGTAACAGTGCTGACATGTCCTTTCTGTTTTCTGCCTGCAGCATGTTTTTTTCCTCAGGACTTTCATTTTTTCCCTGCAACAGCTGAGTTAATGTTTTTTAGTTTTTTTGTCTCTCTGTGTTACTCATGTTTATATGCAAAAATTCCTTGCATAATTATTTCTTAAGGTCATTGACCTGTCCTTGGGTAATTCTGTCTGTGTACTTCTGTCTCTGCTTCAGACTAATCATAATAATGTATCTAAAAGGTTTTTTGTATATTTGGAGAGGGAGAATGTTCCCTTCAGGATCCTGTTTTCTGTAGGTTATCAGGCATTTGTTGCTGTTCTTTCCTTCACCATTGAAATTCTGTTTTCCATAAAATACGTTCTCCTAGCTATATTTTTCTTACTCCCTTTTTTTTGGAAGGGAAAGCAAGATTTTGGGATTCCTGCATGTGGGAATATAAGTTGGAGTGATGAAATAGCATCCCAAACTGCTCCCTGTCCCAGGAGGCATGAGTGAAGCTCTGAGCACAACCTGGGAGCAGTGGCTCCAGTGGGTGCTGCTCCATTCAGTAGCACTCACACTGTGGTTGCTCAGCGTGTGGCTGCTGCCTTTTCTGTCTTCTGAATAATACCAAACATGAATCTGCCATGTTAATAAGAATAAAATAATGAAAAAATAAAATTACTTCAATCTCAGCTGTTCTTTGGGCATAGCTTCTGTTCTTTTTCCTAGTATAGGGAGAGTGCTTGCATGCAGCTGCCGGATGACTCTGATGCCATTTTCTGAAGTTGAGAATATTTTGTCTTTATTTTTCTTGTATGAATGACTTCATTGGTGGTTCTGCTAAGTCCACTGTCATGACAGACAATGCAAGTGAGCATTTGTTCTGCTTCTTTTGGGGGTAAAAAACCCTCGTGTTTTTGGAGTTAGCCTGCTTCTAGGACCACGTTGGTCCTTGAGGGCTAGTCCATGTGAGAGGAGTCAGGTTGCTGAGGGAACATGAATACCCAATTTCTGCTCACACTTGTAAATAGGATTTAAAAATTTCTGAAGTTTCGTTCTTTTAGAAAGTGCTTATCAATGATAGTAACTTTAAAAAAAACAAACTCTGTGAGCCATCTGAAACACAATCCAGTAGAAAGCCAAAATAAAAAATTGAATGCTTAATTTTTCTGATGCCCTCTAAGTTAATAACCGTAATTATGGCACGACAGCTATGGGAGGTATAGACAGGTATGTTTAATTCTAAAGCTCTCCAATGGCAAGGCTTTGGTAATAGTGACCTACAAGAATTTTGAGAGGGAGAATGTTTTTGAAGGCTTAAAGTTGAATTTGTACATAATAGTTGATCTAGTAGCTGTCCTGTTTAAAAGTAAAGATGAAACATTGTGTAGCAAGACAGAAGGAAGTAATTACAGCGTTCTGGTTTTATTGACATTCTAAGTCTGTATATTCACGGCATTTACTCATTCAGCACCAGAGTGACAGGATTTAGTAAAATTAAATCTGGGTAACACCTAATGCCATGTTCTGTACTTGTTTGTTAAGAGAGAAATGGCCACAGTATGGTGGTCTGCTGTTAGCATGAAAGATAATTTTACCAGACTGGTGATTTCCTGTTTACTCACTCTTTTTTTTTCTTTCTTTGTTTTCTCCTGGCATGTTCCTGACAATCCTCCTTACTTGTGGCAATGAATATTTTGATCCTTGTGAACTGTAGAGCCTATTGTGAAGAATGGCAGGCCTCCAACGTCTCACAGCATGCACTCATTTCTCCATCAATACACGGGATCTTTCAAGAAGCCCCCTTTACGAAGACCACACAGCGTCATAGGGGGCAGCCTCGGCTCTTTCATGGCAATGCCCAGGAATGGGAGCAGATTAGGTAATTTCCTGCATTGTTCATTGAATTAATTTTTCTGTGAAAAATAATGGTTATAGTGATTCGTAGCAAGTGATACAGATACTCTAATGCTTTAATAAATCTCTGAGAATGCAGTAATTTTTTCTGGAGTTTGGGAAATTTATTTGTAAGGCACTGAATGTCTCAAGATTTTCAGGAAGAAAGCAATTAGAAGAACACGCAGAAATCACTCATGAATTTTTGACAAGTTGAAAAGTTACAAAAGTAACAAAATACTCTTTTGTAATGCTTTGTAAGGAAACGATGTATCCACCTCAGTTAAGCATTGGCAAGAAGTACAATGAATGTAATATGAAAAAAACAGAGGATTCATGTATGTGGAATTGTAAAAGAGCTGGCGTATTACTTCTCATTAATATAGAGAAAAAAATGGTTTTTTCAGTGACAAATTAAGGTCACTCAACTATAATTATCTTTTTGTTGTGGACCTGAGCTATATTTTGTGCTTCTGTGAAGCAAATAAGTTATGAAATATTTTTTTCTTCTTCAAGTAATTTGTCATGTTGCTGCCTCCAGTCACCATTAATGTTTTATCCTGCTTTTGTGTTATTTTAAATTATGCTTAATTAATTGATACTAGAAACTGAGAGCAAGTCATACCTTAATTAGAATTTTATTAGTTTTTCAATCTTCTGCCCTCCTTTAGAAGTGTGATAAACTGATCTTCAAGATTAAGGTATGAATCTTCAAGATAGTAGTTAAACCACTTACATCCTCCTCTGGTGTAATACCACTGATCATGTTCAAAAACATGCTATTTTACTGCTTGAGTTACCATTCCAACTGAAAAAAGACTCATATCCTTTTGAATTTAGTGTAGTAGCTGTTTCTGTCATACAGGAGAATGGGTTTTAGTGTGCATGGTTTGACTACTGTATCAATTTCTGATTTCACTCAAGTCTTGTATTCAGTATTTGCTTTTTCATTTTTGCCAAGCTTTAGTTAAATTGCCAAGAATTTCACAGGAAGAGAGAGTTTTAAAAGAATTGTGTAGTTAGAGAAATCTTTGTTTAGGAATATGTAGTCTTTACAGATTGTCAAACTACATATATGTAAACTAAATGCAGGAGCAGCAAAGATGTTTGAGTACAGAGATTCCTGTAGTCTCTTACTTGTGTGTTGCCTTTAACAACAATTTGTAATTATTTTTTAAGTAGTATGGAACAGATGTACAGAGTGCATCATGGAATCACAGAATGGTTTTGGTTGGAAGGGACCTCAAAGATCATCTAGTTCCAACTCTGCCATGGGCAGGGGCACCTCCCACTGGGCCTGGTTGCACTGCATGTGTATGTTAAACACCTCTTTTTGCTTTTGTTACGATAATGCCCTTTTTTGTAACTCCTTATTTATAGAAATACAAGCTACTTGTACACGTTATCTAGCAGTAAAAAACAGGAGTACAAGTATGTGCTAACATAATTCCTCTTTTTGCTCCTTTTTCACATCTTTCTTTTGTTCCTGCCATATGAGAATGGTTATTACTCATCAGGAAGCTGAGGTTTTTCCTGTTGGGATAATGACATCAGAAACAAAACGGTCAAATATGCTATACTCCATGAGGCTTTGCTTTGCTTTCTTCTTCCACCCTCTTTTCTTTACAGTTTTTCCTCTACTTCCATAGGGAGAAAAATTATATCAGAGAGATAGCCTTGAAATGCCACAAAATTTTGGCAGGTGAAGGTTGGTTATTTGGTTAAAGAAAACCAGATTAAACTGAGACCTGCCACAAGTGCATCTTCTTGCTGCCTGTGTTTGAAGGAGATTATTAATATAAAAATGTATTGAAAAGCCCCAGAAGGGTTTTGGGGTTTTGCTTGCTTTTTGAGCATTGAACTTTAGTTTTTGCAGTTGTGGTAAAATCACAAAATACTTTAAAAATAATTTCTACGTGAAAATTCTCTGTTAGCTTATGTTCTGTAAAATGTTGTGTAAGGAAAAGTTTTTGAACTGTGCTTTTGTTTTAAATGTCTTAGCAATTTTTAACTTTAGTATTCGGTTACCAGGATGATTTTAGATGCGGTGGTAATTCTCTGGCCAAATTGTGAATCTACTGAATGAGGTGTTTAGCTGAGGGATTTTTTTAGTCCACTTGTAGCTGTACAGCTTCTACAGTCGTGTACCTCTGGAAGAATTTAACTGCTGCAGTCCATGATGAAGCCAGAGCTAATAAACCTTTTTCGGACCTGACCTGGCTGAATTCAGAATGAATCTGAGTGTCCTTGTTCCATATTTATATTAATGTCACCTCTGGAGAGACTCCTAGAATGTGCAGAGCTAACTGAAGCTGGCCCTACTCGTGAACTGCACCAACAGCCAGGAGAGAGTTAATCTTCGCTTTTGCCGGTTGTGTTGACACAGTTACAGAGAAGTTTTGTTTCATTGTCATAAATATTAGTTCAAAGAATGATGTTTCCACACAGCTTTCATAGTTCAGCAAGGGTAACAGCAGAGGCAATTTCTCACCATGGCCTTCCTCAATTTGAATTATGTGTGTCAGTGAAACAAATCATACAATGTAGCCACTTCATAGAAAAGTAAGCTTTCGAAAAGTGCAGCTTGGACGAAATCCATTATGCAAGTCACGTGATTATTTTTGTAGTAATTTGAAACCAGGTGGAAAGATCATGCAGTCTGACTCAGAACTAATTAATGACTTTGATTATGGCTCACTTGAAGAAGTTCTCATTTGCTGCACCGAAGGTTCCCTGTAGTAATTTCTTCTGTGGTGTGTTCCTCACAGCTGAAATGAGGACAGCCTTTTCCTTTAAATGTACTTCCATAGTTTCCCTATTATATTCTAGTCATCTACATCTAGCTTTTCATTACATGGCCATTCTGGATATTTAGTAAGATATGTAGTGTACATTAAAATACACATCTGTGTAAGAGCATGGCTTGGTATTGCAGTGAAAGCAGTTCAGTGCATTATTGAATGATAAAAAGTTCTGAAGACTATGCAAGCAAGCTTTGATGCAGGTAAACTTGTCTATAAAAAGGCTTAGAGAAATTAGGGAAATATTTGCATGGTTTTCATTATTGCTTAATCAAACCTGTGTACCTGTGTAAAAATGGTTAAAATGTCTGGGTTAATGCCTTAGTCTGGGGTTTATGCTATTAAAATAATGAATGTAAGGCTCTACTAATGCCTTTTTAATTGAATCAAATAAAAGGATGCATTTATATCAGATGATAACACAGTCAAGTTATTTTTTAAAAGCTTAGAATAATTAAAACATCTGCAAACCCTTATACATAGGAGCAGTTGGGTATTTAGCGCATTGGAAATGCATGTGCTTAATGATACATTTTTAATTGCTACAGCCAGTATCCTGCTTAAACTCTCTTGGTTCTGGGTATGTTGCTTATGCAAACTTACCAGAATTAATCATATCATAGTGGTATTCAAATCAACATCTTATATAAGTCTGTAACACTGCATTTTTAGACTTGAATGGTACAGACCCTCTTCACATTCCTGATTTATAAAGAACAGAATCTTCTTGCAGCTACGTTATCTGTCCCAAATATATGGGTTTGTATTACTAGTTCTTGAAATAATGCTTAGTTGTGTGTTATTGCATAGGTGATCTTCTTGGTAGAATAATTACCTTTGTCAGCTAGGGTGCTCTGTGTAGTTCTGGTAGCATTGCATTTCCAATTGTCTTTTTTTTTTTACTGGTGATTTTATAATACGGATTTTTGTGGATTAGATGTGAAAAATATGATAGTATCAATCCCATAGTTACTTTATTTAAAGTATCAGTCTCTAAAAAAGAAATAATGTAATTGCTTAAAATGCAATACTACTTTAATTTTGCCAGGTTTTGTTTTGTGAGATTGCTGAGTTAACTGTCCCTTGCCTAGCTTGCATAAAGAAAATAGACTTCAAGTCCCAACCGGTGGGCTTATTCTAACATGAAGATAAACAGATTGGGGAACAATTGACAGTAACTGTTATACTTCATTTTACTAACCGAATCTCAAGAGCTGTAATTGCTAAAATGAATTACATGACCTCAGAAAAGTATTTTAAAAGAGAGTTTTTATTAAAGAACCGATATGGTGAATGTGCTGTTTACAAGATGTAACAGTGCTGGCGTAACAGCTTTGTGCAAATAGTGTTTTCAATAATGCTTTTATATTACTAAAAGTAATCTTCCACAGTTTGTTAGAGATTTTTATAAAGACAGCTGTCAAGTCACTACAGAGAATAAGACATTTCTAAGAGACTTAGCAAAAGACAGTCATGTTTTTTCTGCTTAGTTTTAAAACTAAGGCTGATCTTTAGGAACTGCTTTCTGAAAATCCTTTCATGTGGTTTAAAGTGCCATGCCTTTAGAAGCACTGATGAGTATTTGGATTGTTTGAAATCAGAAGATTGCTTATATAATAAGAAGCACAGGTTAATTTTTTTTTTTTTTATTTAGTCCAAATCTGAGCATGATTTGCAGGGAAAATTCTGATTCACTGTGGGTTTTTAATAGAAATCTGCTTCACTGCTGGAAAATTTGCTTTGTGCATGAGATGTATGCTTAGTTTGTGTTTAACTACAGTATTTTGAGTTAAAATATGTGTTGCTAATAGCTTACAAATTAATCCTTTTTATATCCATTCTGTTTTCCTTAAAAGGAAATTGTTTGTACCGAGGAAGAATTTGTTCCTTTGAAGTGTGCATGATTCTATGTGAGCCAAGCTAGAAGAATATTTTAGAAGATGTGCAGATAATGAAACATTGCCCTAATGGCTTTTTTTTCCCTGGAAAATCTAATTATCTTGCTTGTTGATAGTGGTGAAACTTGCAGTTTCTCTTTCGGTTTTTGAGGGCTTTTTAAGTTGCTGTAATGCTTTGCAAATGTTAAATACTTTCAAGTGCTAAGGCTGAATTGATCTCTGTGTATTTTGCTAATATTAGCATTTTTTAGGGATAGAGTTCTGGGATTTTTAGTTGTTCCTCAGGTTCTCTTACACCGTGTTGAAGATAATGTTTCCTAACAAGGATCAGGAGACAGCAGGGAAACTGGTGTCTTTTGAAGCACCTACTTTATATGTATAGGTATTTAATTTCTGGAGTAATTTTGGAGTTCAGGTATTTCAGAATTGATGATGGAGCATTACTCACAGTGAATTGCTTTTATGACCAATTTCCCATGTGTCCTTTTGCAAATGGTTTGGCTCTTTATGTTAATAATGACACCGCCTTGATTTTGTTTTGTTCACTACAGTATTTGTCTCCAAAGTCTGAAAAAAATTTTGGTGCTTAAAAGCAGTGTATCTATGTATGTATATATACATAAACTTCTATGTGCATGAATCTTAAGGATTGTTTAAAAATGAACAATTTCAGTTGACATGAAGATCCTGCAACATCATGAAACTCAAGCAGTCTGTTAGATAAATTCCTCCATAAGCTCTTACGAGTCAGGTCCTCTGCTGAATTCACTTGTATTTTGTGGGCCTTGATTTAGATGAGTATAATACAACCCATGACTTCACACATGAATCCCAGAGGGTTTTGTATCTGAAGTTTCCATATTTGTCATTTCTGAAAATAATACTGTACCTCTTGGTAGGATTTTTAAGCTTTCCGAAGATACATTTGGGTTACTAGCATCAGGTAGTCTGATTTGAAAATGTTAATCATTCTCAGTAATGTTGTCTATCCAAGAGCAGCTAAAAGAGAAGTGGTACTGAGGGATTTTAGAAACTGAAGCTGGGAGGGGGAGTTGGCTTTTGGGAATTACAATTGGGGTTGGAATGTCTGTCTTTTGTTTTGGAAAACTGCGTTTTGCTGCAGTTCAAATGAGTTTGCATAGAATTCCTATAAAGTAATCCTGTTCATTTTGTGGTTATTACTGAGCCATAAAAAGTATGTATTAAGACTGCCATGGCTGTAATGAGTCTTTGACTCTGCTGTGTACCTCAGTGCACAGTAATGATTCAGTTCCATCTATACAAAAGAGCTGTTTGATGCATTGCTGTTTAACTATTTTCAATTCTTTTGAATTATTTTTAAGATATTGTTCATGAAAATTTGAAAATGGGGTCGGATGGAGAAAGTGACCAAGCTTCTGGAACATCATCTGATGAAGTTCAGTCTCCCACAGGAGTCTGTCTCAGAAACCGGATACACAGACGAATCTCAATGGAGGTAATTCGCTTTTCATATCAAGATCATTTAAATTGACAAGAGAGTAGGGGGTTGCTTTAATTGTTTGTTGTAACTGGTTGTCCGCTCAATTAACTGTAACCAACCATTCTGCCTTATATTTCATGCAGAGAGCATTATTTTAGTACCATTTAAATTTGTCTCCCTTTGTCAGACATAACGATGGTTATCTTGCACTGTTCATGAGCTGTTAGTTTTGAAAATCTAAATATGTTTTGAAACTTGAATTCTTGGGAGGAATTTCTCAAGTGTAGCATTTTAATAGCTTTCTGTTGCATTGTGTGCAAGCCGCTGAATGTATTCAAGAAGATACATGGTTTAGACATTTTTTACTTAACCCTGTTTTCCAGTCTTTGCAAAACTAATGCTACAGCAGCAGTGATGGTCCTGGCTGCTTCAGCCTTTTCCTCTCTTCCTGTTTTTTTTCATGAACGGAACTTTACAGGATGGTAAACAAAAGGAGGAAAAGTACCTTATGAATAACTGTGCACATAATTTCCTTTATTTATGAGTCTCATTATGAATACTAGCCACCCTTGTGTTTGCTTTGTTGTCATTTCCCTTGGTGAACTAAAACAGAACACTTCCCTTTTTCTAGAGTGTATAAAAGTTACAGTTATAATGATGCCTTTGTTACAGAAGCATGTAGTATTTTGTAGTTGCTGCCTTATAGTATGCATAACAATAAGCACAGCTGTAGGATTTTGAATCTTCGTTCAAGGCCTCATATAAAATACTGGATTGACAAACAGATTTGGATAAGCTACAGTAGGGTATACATGCCAAAATTTTTTGGTTTGCGAGGCGTTCTGTTATGCTTGGAATTCCAAGACTCCAAGCATATAGTGCAGATATGATTTCAAAATGTGTGAATTAGCTGTATTAATTATTTGCATAGTTTCTTGCACGTGGGAGATTTTGTACTGAAATTCTTAAATTTGTATGTTAATCTCAGGTTTGATCTAAGAACTTTGTTCTCCCAGCTTTGCTTGCTGAATTTTACTTGAGAGAGCAAATGTGGGTTTATTGGTTTATGCAGGATACTTAAGGAAAAAAGTCATTCTGAAAATATTTATCAGAATGTATGGTAGAGAAACTAAAAATGAAGGAAATTGTTTAAAAGGATTATTTACTTTTTGTTCATTGTCTGTTTCCTCTCCATTTTGAAATACATATTTAGAACAGGAAAGAAATAAAGAAATTAATGATTCATCATGAAATTAACAAAGTGAAATGGAAATCTGTCAAGTCTTTCAGAGAGGGCTAAGAACCATTGAAGGATTCTCTTTTGTATTGGAATTCAGGAACTCTAAAAGAAATTACTAAAGAACTCAGGAATACTAAAAGTCAGGAAATTCCTGTGTAATTTTTCAGAAGGTTTTTTTTTCAAATAAAAGCATCTTTCCATTTGCCTCTTTAATTATAAAACAATTCTAATATTATTGTTTAAGAAGCTTTGGGAAGCTTTTAAGTTTTGTTTATCAAATGCTAATTTTCTTACTTTCCTCCAGATTCCAAATACTTGCTTGTGACTGTTGAAATAAGCATTATTTCTTCATTGACTGGCTCAGTCAATGAGAAAGCAAATGGTTTTTTGGCATCTAATCAGGTATATTCTGAGTATTGTAATGTTTCCCTCAAATCACCGTAGTATTGATACGGTGACTTTTCCTTTAAGATTCTATGCCGATGTGTGCAAACAGTCTCAGTTCTGAATTTAAGAATGAGAGATGTTTTTGGTGGACTTAAATTTGCTTCTTAGAAGTGCTTTGTAGAAGAATAGGTTGGACTTGTACCTGTTCGTGCATTCTAGAGGGAGGAAAATAAAACAATCTCATAGCTTTGGTTAAAATACCTTTCTAATAATAATCTTTTCAGTCAACTTTTTCATTTCCTAACTGAAAAGGCTTTAAGTGATTACATTGTCTGCCTGTCTTTTCCTTCTTCTGTTTATCTCATAGGTCATTTTCTGTCAGTTTTGAGAGATGGCTAGAAATCTCAGATTCTAATTCTCTATTAATTTCTTTGAAAAAAGCTCTTCATTGGGAGATGTTGCTGATGTATCCACTGCTAGTTAAAACCCATAATATCCATATATAAGTTGAGTTGCAAGATGTAAGTGCACAGAATACCCAGTTCTACTCATTTTGCTCTTTTTGGAATGGGATCACTTGCTTCCTTGACCTTTGAACGAACAAGAGCAAGGTTTCCTCTTCTAAAAAGTTGTGCCTTATGCCTTGTGGGATTTGTGCCATGGAGCTGGCTGATTCAGTAGTAGCAATGTGATTATATAAAGAGAAAGAAATAATCTATGTTGTGAAGTAAGTTTCTATTATTTAGTTTTATTTTGATGGCTGGTGGGGATCTGTTGTCTCTGGACATTGAGTAGCCCGAGGACATACTCCCTTTATAGCCACTTAGGATGAATTATAGCTGTGTGCTATACATCACAGATTGGAGTAAATAAGTACGTGTGTGACAGTGTGTTTTTGCTGCAGCCTGCTGAAGTCATTAGCCCCAGTTGAAATCCATTGTAGAATGTATTTGATGAAACATACACAGTTGGGTAACTCAATAGAGCAGTATTCCTTGTTCCTCCTCACTAAGATGAATGTGCCTGTCACGCTATGGCCGTGTCTTTTGTTGTGTTTAGTTTGACCAATATTTATAACAGTTTTGTACATAATTTCTTGGTTACGTGTGTTTGGTTCTCTCTGCTGAAGTGACAGGAGTACTAATTTATTTTGAAGGTAGTTAATCAGGTAAAGTTGAATCCTTGAAACGGACTTTTTTACTTATAGGAATTTTGTGTATATAACCAAATTTTTCATGCTCAGCTTGAACTTCCTCTGGAATTCCAAAAATTGGCAACTAGGTTTTTTTAAATGGTTGCTAATAACATGCATACTGTAGTCAAAATGCTAATTAGCAAAAGAAAAAGTATTATTATTCCTGACATATTTTGTCCATTAGAATACATATTCTGATTTTTAGTGCCCATCCCAACTGCAATTAAATAATGCATGGCTACAAATAATGTTGTCAAAGACCAGACATTCTCTGCCACAGAATATGGGAAAGATTCTGTTGGGAAATAAAACTTGATCTTTCTAAAATTTTCATATCGAGAAATACAAAATAGACAGTGGAGAGAGAAATGGAAAATATGTTTATTATAGCAGAATCTCCATAGCAATAGAAAGCTGAAGTTTCATAACCTTAAATTGCCCTGCTTTAGATAGAAAATCATCATACTACAATGTAACCTAAAAATGAAACATTTTAAATATGAAATGGTGATAGTGCAATGAGAGAGAATCCTGCTCTGCAGCACAAAGTCTGTGGGGGTGAAACCTTTTCATCCACAGTAGCAGCCATGGAAATACCAGCTTTCAGTCTGTCATATCCACCCCACCCCGTTCCCCCATGACTTATAATTTAGGCCAGCATGACAGGTAGATGATAATGCAGTTGCTTCTGAATTTGACAATGCTGCAGTTGTGGTTCGAGATTGGGTTTTTTTTAATGATTGTTCCTTCTTATCATGTGCTTAGAAAACAAAGAGAAAATACCAGAATCTCATTGTGTTGCCTAGATAAAGTTTATTTTGCTTGTAATCCACAGGCTACAAATTGTCACTAAAGCAGTTGCTTTTTCTTTTTCTTTCTCTTTCCTTCCACTCGTTCAGGCACAAACCATGCTGACTGTAGGTGTGAGCATCTATTGTGTGAAGAGTTTGGCTTTAAACAGCTTGTTAGGTTTTAATTGAAGTATCTTCTATTCTCATGCTAATATTAATGATTATTTACTAAGTTCGTAAAATTGTTTATCAAAAGAGATGGATGGAATAATTTTTTCAAGTGTCAGCGATACAGCTTAAGAATGTCTACATGTATATCTCTATTTTAAGTGCAGGTGCTTTCATCATGCAATGAGAAACACTTCTTCAGATCATGGAACTATAGCTTAAAGCATTTTCAGTTTGATATTGCTGGAAAAGAAGACATGGACAATAATGCATTAATACAAATCCATGTTACAAGCTGTAAGTGTTCACTGGGGGCCCCGTGCCCATGCACTGGATAGTGAGTGCATCATTAAGAGCTGTAGTGGATAAAAAATACGGAGAAATAGTCTGTGCAAATTGAAATGTCTGTTTCCCTTTCCCAGAAGTCCAAGGTCTGTTAGCTATGTTAGCATGTGAACTGGCGGAGGGCCACAGCTCACTGTTCACCAGCCTGTTTCCCAGATATTTTATCCTGAGAAACAGTTCTTGTCCATCCGACTGTCACATTAGTGGCAGAAGTGTGTTCCAGATCAGACTGCTTCGACCACACTGCTATAGGATACAAATCTCTCCTGGGAGGATTAGCTGCAGGGTTAGTTCTTGTAGCTGAACAGAAGGAAATACAAAAGCTATGAATTGATGCTGTAGGCAGGTAGGTGTGTATTGTGATGGTCACCTTTCAAAAGTGAGAATGCAGATGAGAAATAAGTTTTTTGTGGGCTTCATTCTTTACCAAGGGTGGAACTGCTTAGGGGGTCCTGACACACAGCCTGAGCAACTCAACATGCTGTTGGTCCGCCTGGGCAAATGTACTTTCTCCGAAGAACAATACACAAAATTAATTGATGTTTCAGCTGATAAAGTGTTAAGAATTTTTTCATAGTCTTCAGATTAGAGTGTGATTCATAGGTCCCCATTCTCACGTGCAAATAGGGGCACTCTCAGCTCCATTCAGTTGTTTAAATGCTTGAACAGCAGACGGGATGCAGTACTGACCCAGGCTTTTGGTCACACCAGTAAAGTATTTTCTTCTGCCATTAGTTTTGGAAGCAGGAAGCCACTCAATCCAAGGTAGCCTGAGCATTCAGCCCTAGGTATCTTGATATGCAGGAGGCTTCCTTGTATACCAAGCAGGCATTAATACCTGGGGCCTTCTCTTAGCAAAGTTTCTTCCTTCCCCCTTCCTTCTGTTCTTGGCAGCTGCAGAACTCTCCCTGCCATATTTTACTGGGTTTTATCTAATTTGCTTCTCTGCAACTCCTGAGAAAGCAACAGCTTTTTTCTGGATTGTCACTTCTGTGAATCTAAGAACATGATCACCTTCCAGAAGATTTCAGTACTAGACAGAAAAAAAATTGAAGCTGAATACAATCAAGACTTATTTTGATTTTCAGTTATCACTGTACTATCTCAATTTAGTCATGCTTGTCTCATTTTTCTTAATCTTTTTCAAGGTCACACTAAAAAATGTGTTGTCATTTTTATACATGTTTCCATGAAGCTTGATGATTTCAAAATCCCTCTTCTAAAAACCCAAGTGCATGTTCTAAATTACTAGTATGGTTTTGATTAAACTGATGGACCGTCTTTTGAGGTATTTGATTGGCAGTCTCATTTCTTCTGCAGAACACTGACACTGCAACAAGAAAATGAATTTCAGCTTAGATAACAAATGACTTTAATATGTCTATTACTGGACTTTTTTAAGAGTAACTACAATGTTGGGAACCTTTGTCATTCTGGTGCTAAAGTTCTTGCATTCCACTTGCAAACACTCCTTTAGAAAAGTTACTGCAGTAGACAATGTTCTTTCTCTAAGGATGGAATATATGCTTTTTTGGCATTGTGTCTTCATGACTTGGATTTCCTTTAAGTTTCATTTAGGAGTGGTCTAGTATCACATTGGATATGTTCAGTCATCTAGAAAACTCATCTCTAGTAATCACAGAAAGTATTGGAGTGCAATTTCATACCCTGTACTCCAGCCACACTTTTGACCAGGAAGGTCAGATTTCCCATTTTCATGTTCAAGAAGTTGGTTTATTTTTAATTAGCCATTATTTTCATGGCACTTACCTTTTGGTACTTAAAGCATTGTTAATGATGTAAATGCTAGTGTTAGTAATTAATGTTGCACAGAGCTATTTTAAAGGTCCGAGTTTGTGGTTTTGCAGTGGTATGTTCTGTTTCTCTTTTTCCTTCCCCTTGGCCTCGTTTTTCTTACAAGCTGGTAAACTTACATTATCTTTTATCTTTCGGGGCAGTTTCTCTTGCTGCTGTGTTATAGAAACTGATGATAACAGTTTCTATAACAGAAATCAATGTTTAAAAATCAGGAAGGTGGAGCAATAAGTGCGGCAAAGCTTGCTTTATTAGCTTCTGTTCCTGCCCAGCACCTACTACTGAGTTAAACAGCCATAGACCCTGAATTTCAGCAGGGTTTATGTTGAGACTAATGCTATGAAGTGGTATCTTGATAGGTGATAAATTAACAGGCAAACAAAATTAGACATGATATTTTTATGGTTATTATTTTTCATATTCTTCCTTATATGCTCTTAAGTTCACTTCCTTACAAGCTTTCTGATGTAATAAAATAATAACAAAACAAAACCAAAACCAAACCAAAAGCAAAAAATCAACCAACAAAAAAAAAAAAAAAAAAAAAAAAAAAAAAAAAAAAAAAAAAAAAAAAAAAACAGAAGAATTTTCAAGTGTTTCTGGTACAATCTGTCACAAATTTCCTGTGTATTTATATGCTTGCTGAAAGAAAAGTTAATGTCTCACATTTGATTTTCATTTCTCCTTTCTCATAATTTTCAAAACTGGTTTTATGACACATGTATTTGTTTTGTGTTGGTTTCATTGGTTGTAAATAGAAGCTCCTGGAATGCAGTTTATGAATACTGTGTTTGTGCTGAACAATTTAAACCATTCTCAATAAAACTAATGGGAGATACGAAATAAATAAAATAACAGCCTGTGGATTTTTTGAGAAATGAGTGATAAGAGCAGTTTTTGTTCAACCAGTTGGTAGCCTAAGCAGCACATCCGTGAAATGATAATTCTCACTAAAAGTATTTTGTAAAAGAAGGTCTTCAGAATTCATATTTTTGCCTGCTATTGACCTGTAATTCTAATTCTGTGCCTTCGAAAATACTAATTACTGAAAAGGTGCTTAGCACACTTCCTAATTTTTTTGTGGTGCTAAAGTAAGTAAAAACAAAGATGCAAGCTTGCAATGCTGGTTTCCTTTATTTTAATTTTTTTATTATTTATATTTATTTTGCATTATTTATTTGAGAGCCATAGCTACTATAGATATTGGCAGTAACGTTCTTCAGCTGCTGGCACTAAAGTCCTTGCTTTGTTGATTGATAGTAGTAGATGTGCTGGGAAAGTGTGACACCTAGTCTCAAACTAGAGATTTAACCCTAGAATTTGTAATAATAATGTTTCACTGATTACACTTGGCTCCTTGTCCTTTCCTGGCATGTCAAAATCCAATCTGACAAACTGTGTTTATGTTGGGCAGGAGGCAGAGAACATGCATTGTCTGTGGTCAGTGGTATTTCTTCTGAGTCTGAAATGGCCTGTGGGCTCAATCTCATAAAATTCCTGAAAGTGCTTTGTGTATTCGATTAGCATATTCGGAAAAAAACTCTTTTGATTTAATTGATTAATGAATTCCACCGTATTTAGGGTGAATTCTGTCCCGAATGTAAAAAGCCGCTCAAAATTGACGCTTTCTTAAATTGTGTTGCATTTCAACAGACTGGCTGAAAACCAGCACATATTTGTAATGAGAGATCTAGCAGTGATCCTTTGTAGATGGATCTTAAGATTGTGTTTTCTTTATTGCTAACAGAAGAAGAGGTTCTTTGATGACCCTTTCATCAAATTTAGCAGAATATTAATTGATTAATAGTGATTTAATGTTTTCAGTAAAATAGTAACAGTAACAACATTCAAGTATAAAGGAAAAGTGTAATATTCAGATTTAAATCATGCTGGTGAAGGCAGAAAAAAATGCCCTTTATGCGTCATAATGAAATTATAGATAAACATGTCAGTTGTGTGGGTAATGATGATGGCTTTATATACATATAAGGAAGATTGGTATAGATAACTCATCCCAGCTGTTAAAATAGCCTTTTTGGTTACAGTAATCGATGCCTATTTATAAAGGTGTTAAAATAGTGTGCTGCAAGGATGCTATAGGTTTCTTTTGGTGCATGTGGATGCTGGTGTTTTTTTTCAAGACCCTGAAGGTCTACAGAATTGTAACCAATAACACAGTTTTTTATAAATACGTTCGCTGGTTTGGGGTTGGTTAGGGTTTTTTTATCTTTACTTTTGCCTCTAGCAGTTTTGTTGTATGTCATAATTCTGTAGAGGATCCAGTTGGCTTCAACTGTGCTAACTGTCATTTGACAAAAATGCAGTGAAATTTGATAAGGCAACCTTCAGAAAAAAACTCCACATGTTATCTGATACTAAAATGATACAGTAAGTACATGCTTAAAAGTTGTATATTACAGTGCTTAAATTCTCACTGGCATAAGCTAATGTCTTAAAATTAATTTGTTTGCTTTGTGTATGGTGAGGTAGCACATAATACACATTCTTAGTTAAAATATGCAAGGAAAGAAGAGCATAAAAATTTGCTTGGTTTTGGAGGTTTTTTTTTACAGTAAGCATGTAATGAAGTTGAACTTTGTTGCATAGAGAGTTATATGATGCAGTGTTTTAGATGTCATTAAGCATTCTCCAGTGAACAAAAGCACAATGACTTGCTTAGTGAACGGCCTGAGGTTGCAGCTGAGATGTCTCTCTGGTGCTCACGAAAGCTGGTGAGAAGGCTTAATTCAGACCACTGCTTACACAAGAGAGCATTTTCATTTGATCCATAGTGGATTGTTTGGGCCATCAGTCTGTAGACTTTGAAGAACAATTCTTTTTTCTTTGTGAGGCTGCAAAAAAATTTTATGGATGGAATTTAGCAGAATCAACTCTTAAAGAATAAAACTAAAATTTCAGGGAGAGCTGACCATCAGGTTGTCTGTTGCCATATAGTAAGTACATACCTTAAGTAATGGTTGGTCTGGAAATGTAATTCACCAAAAAACAGACTAGCCGAAGCAATAAGGATTGGTTTATAATGATGTAGCTTGGCAACATAGTTTGTGTCATCCAGTGGCAGAGACAGCTTCCTACTCCCCTTGGCTGCTAAACTTTTATCAGTGGATAATTACTTCCTTTGTTTGGAAGGGGTAGTTATCAGATTTTCTTAACACCCAGCCCTTTCTCCTCCAAAAGCAATGGGAACATCTGGCCACAGGCAATGAAATACTGGCTTTGGAGGTACTCAGCTGTTAGGTTTGTTAAATGAAACATGCAATAAGACTGAACTGAGGCTGATGTTATCAGGGTGTTCCCTTCAAGTTTTTCTGACAAAAGGCACAAATCTTCCTTTTCTTGCTGTAGTTGCAGTTGTGAGTATGGTAGCAGTCTGAAATGGCCTATCAGTTCAAAGATTGGCAGCATTTGTAGCCCAGTAGGTACAAGAGAGCCTTACTGTTGGAGCAAGAAAGGAGCATTCTGCAAATTGTCACATTTGTTACAGGTTAAAAGTAAAAGTAGTCTAGTTTTTGTTTTTGCTTTTCGTAGTGTAGTTAAAATTGGGCTTGGGAAGACATCAACAAATCCTTCCCTGGGGCAGTTTTCTGGTTATGTATTTTTTGTGTGTAATGATGTTTTTTCTGTTTTGTCAAACAAAACTGTTAGTATTCATTGTCTAAATTTGCTATGTAATCAAAGTCATAATGGCTTGAGTTGACAGAAGACAGTCTAAGAAATGTGAATGTTTCAAGTTGCTTCTTTTTAGAGCAGTTTTAACATGTAGAGTTCAAACATTGTCCTGAGTTAAAGTCATCTTTATCAACCTCGGTGAAATTAACTGAAGTGTATAGTGCATCTTGGCCAAAAAAACGGTGAGTTAAGGAAATCCATGAGTTCTTTTGTTATAATACCTGATTTAAAGTGGAAAATATTAACAGTGTTCTTTTCACAAATAAAAATAGGTTTATTCTGTAAAACAATGTATTTTTTACAGGGTTGAAGAGGAGTGGAAATTACGTGTTGCTCAGGAATGAAACTTCCTGAAAATTGTCACAGTGTGGCACTCTATAATATTAAATGAGTCAAGTCAGGCAATTATAGAAGGGAATAGCTGGTAAGTTTGTATTATGGAGATGTAGGAGATGAAAAAAGGATAGGTAGCTGCAGAAGGAGTTGGCAGTCAGACATGAAAAACAGAATGCGATAGTGAAATTCTAGTATTAAAGTCTTGTGGATGATTTGCTGTGGGTGGCAAGTCAAGAAGCTATATTTGCAATAGTATTTTAGGCCATCCAGCAGAGGGCCAGAGGTAATGAAATTTTAAAAATTAGGATTTTTGGGGTTTATTTATACGTGTGAAAAACAGGCTGGGTTTGGGGGTGAGGTTGTATTTTGTTTGTTTGTCATTTAGAAGACAGGTTTGTTTATGTAAAATGTTAAATCTCTCAGCTCACTGAACCTGCAGAATTTAAGTTGAAATTCCTTCCTCCTTTTCTTGTGCCAGAGTGCAAGTAGTTGGTGGTAGACGGAACTTCCACATCAGGTTACAGCTACACAGCTGGATGTTAGCCAGATAAAAGAAAAGGCTGGACAAAGTGTAGCTCTTAGAGCATTTTGCTGTAGCTGGCATTAGAAATAGATGATAAAGATAAGCACAAGTTAAGGTAGTTTATCTGCATGGAAAACAAAGTGGTGTTAGTGTCACAAGTGCTTACATGTTTATCTACTGTGAAGCAGAGTAGGACAAATGTGAAACTCATTTCAGACAAATTATAAAAGTAGATTGCATTTCTTTGCCAGTAATACCAGTAGTAAAGCAAAACTAGGAATAAGCATTGCATATGAGGATAGAAAATGTGTTTTTCAGTTTTAGAAGGAGAAGGAAAATGCCACAAGCATTCCAGTTCCCCTAACAAATCAAATGGTGCTTGAATTCTCCAGAGCATGGTCTGGAACTGGATCAAAAAATAGCTCATTAAATAACGTACAGTTAACCGTAGGCATTTGATCATTTAGAGTACCACATTTATTGAGTACTGATATATTTTTTTGCAAGTTGACCCTAAAGATAACTGTGAAAGAATTAACTAGAAAATGTTACGGATTGACAAAAGCTTTTTCATAAATTAGGCCTCATTTGGAAAAATAAATCTTAAGTGATATACAAGAAAATAGTATAGTTTCAGTTCTCTAAAAGATTGTTTTACCTGAAGTATTGGTTGCCCCTAAAAGCTAAGGTTTTGCATTCCAGTAAACCCTTGCTTCTTAAAAGTTATAAAGGAAGGTACCTAGATTCCCTCTGCATAGTTGAGGATCTGTGTACACCATTTACACAACTGTTACGTTTAAGAAATGATATATAAAATAACATAGGGAGTTGCTCTAATTTACTACCTTTAAAAATTTAAAAGATTTATAAAGGGATGCGAAATTAGTGTTATAAAAGGACATCTGTAGTGTTGCCAGCCTCAAAGAATATTGGGAAAATTCAGTCCTGCCATTAATTTTACATGCTTCCTTATGACTTCTTTAAACAGCTTTGTAGCAAGATACTTTATACCTTGGTTTAGGTTTTTTAGTTTTTCCTTTTTGTGGGAAATGCTAACAGGTCATTATATTCAGTTGGTCATTACATTAAGTGTGAACAAAGCCTCTGTCCAGAATGTCTCTCATTGCTTCACAGAATTCCAGAGAGATTTAAGACAATTAGAAATTCTTAAAAATCTATTTCCTGCTGTTGCTGGCCCTGCAGGCTGGTGTCACACCAAAGCAGCAGCAAGCCGTGTGGTTTAGAAGAGCAGGTTTTGCTGCTGGTAAAGCTGCAATAGCAGGATTGCAGTGGGATGGCTGCAGGAGCAGCAGAGGGAGAGGAGATGGTGATGGTGTCTAATGGGCAAGTCCAGGGTTCCTACACCAAGGCCAGGCTCACCATAAAGACTGGCCAGCACGAACAGGGAAGCAGTTTGCTTCCCCTGGGCTTGACAGCAGATCCAACTGCCAAAGGGCTGCTCTGTGCCATCTGGCATGGCACTCAGCAATAAAAGCTGTAGCAGTAGGGATGAGGGACATTTGTGGCTGTGGTATTTGCCTTCCACTTCTTGAGCCACATGCATGCTGAAGGCCAGCTTTCTGGGAAGCAGTTGGACACCTGCATGCTGATAGGAAGCTGTGAATCAGTTCCTTTTCCCATTCTGCTAGGGCACCCAGCTTTTGCTTTCCCTGTTAAATTGCCATTGCCAACACCCAGAAGTCTCCTCACCATCCTTCAGTCTTCTCTGCATTTTATGGGAGCAGAGAGTGAGCGCTGCACTGGGTGAAGACTTGAGTGCTCACCTGGGTCAGCCTACAGTGGGAGAACAAGTGTCCTGCTGCCATCAGATGAGCAGGCTGCCCAAGTGTCAGCAAACTGCCTGGTCTTGATCACTTAAGGCTCAAAATCGGTAGGTGTGTGGTAGGTTCTTGCTTTTCTTTCAACATTATCTCAGTTAAATTAACTGGGTTTTTTAACAGGGTTGGACTGATGTAATTTTAGTTTCCAGTTCTTCTATTTAGCCACTAGGAAACATTGTGCTTATTCCTCTCATGCACATCTAATGAATCCCCTTTCATGTCACTGTATAGCATTTAATTATAATTGCTTACTTTTCCCAAGAGGTGGTCGCTTCAATTATTGCAAAAACTGGGAGGAATTAAGGTGGTACAGACAAATATGACATATTAATTTCCTTCTTTCAGATATTTGAGTTTGTAGTCTAAATTACTTTCTTCAACTTTGTCTATTTTAGGGAGTTAGGTAAATCATAATACAAAGAAGACTTCTACTGTATAATTCTATGAATTTTCAAATACTGATATCAAAAAAGGTTTCTGGCTGGTAGGTAACAATTTCAATATATGGTTTTAAAAAGGAAGTCTTGGTTTGGTTGACATTCTAGCATAGCCAAATACACATGAGTTTTGGAAGTACAGTAGTGTAAATCATTAGGAGAAAAAAATCTATGAAGTACCTGCTGCAGTTTCCATGAAATCCTTATGGTTTTCTTACAGAAAAGAACCCTTCTGCAGCTCAGGAAAGTTAAAGAGAATTGATGCTGTTTTGATTTTATTTATAACATGGCAAAAATTTAGGCTTTCAGTACTTAATACTCTTTCTGAGGGGAGGAAAAGAGCGATTGCTGTCATGTATTGTCTATTACATTACAAATGTAGGGAAAGAAATGTTACTAACATCAGGCATTCCAATTCTGAAAAAAATGTCTCCTTTTCCCTTCAGGTTGTGATGTGTTGGTCAGGGTTTTTGTAAAGAAATACATTGCAGGGGATGGAGATGAGGATTGTTATTTTATGTAAAAGTGGATTACTGTTTGTGGGGAATGTTACCTAAATTGGAACAGATTTTGGCCTTCGCAGCAGTAAGTACTTACGCTCGAACTGTACTACCTACTGTGGAGCACCAAATGTGAGTTTACAGCTTAAGGTCTTGGTTTAGAACTGAGGATGTCACATGAATCTCTGAAGTAAAGTCATGGAAAATGGCATAGGCTATTTGAGAATGAATGAATAGGAATTCTATAATAGAATTACATCTACCTTCCATTGTATTTTCCGTATCTAGAATATTTTTATCTTGTTTCTATGGTAGCTGGGCTTCAAAGTAATGGATTCTTTGTACCTGTGTAGAATCTTAGACTTGCTTTGTTTCCCTTGCCCTCCATTTGAAAAGGTGCGTGTTTACTGATGGCAGGCACAGTGCACACTTAATGGCATAGTTTTCAAATTGCCGTTGCAGCCTGAAGGCTGCCTTTGCTTCCTTCTTCTTATATACCCATCAACTTTGTATGCTTGAGAATGCTTCTTGGAGGCTGTGGACGTGGATTTGAAGCACCACTTTGGCCGTGCCAGCCATGAGTGCTGTGAGGGAAGAGAACATGCATATGGAGAGCTTTGGGGTACAATCAGGTCAGCATTTCTTGAGACCTTTGAGTTGAGGTCCATAACTTCAGTATCCCTATAAACATTTTCTGTTAAAATCCCTATAAACACACTTGTTGAACAAGCACCATGGGACACTGCGAGCACCACAACAGGTTTCTGTGCTGTAAGAGTTAATAGATAAGAGTAGGGAAAGGCTGTTTTGTCAGAGTTTATAGGGTAGTGGTGATACATGTTGTGTTCAGGAAGTTATATAGAAAAACTCAGCTCACTGATCTTTTCTTTTGTTTTTTTGGTATTCGTCAAATTGTTCTTGAGCCATTAGAAAAAGCAAAAAGCCTGCATATTGGCCCAGCATTGATCTGGGATTACATTAGGAAGGTGAGGTAGAGACTGATGCTGATCCTTTTCCTGTCATCCCTATCTTGTTCCAGGAGTTTTGTGGTTTTACTCTGCAGTGAGATATCAAAGCTGCTTTCTTTAAGTCAACATGGCATGCCTGCCTTTGTGCTCAGCTATTGTGAACAGCTACCAGAATTTTCTGAAGAATGCAGTGAATTATAGGATGAATTTTTTTTTCATAATCTGAAACCCTCTTCAGTAGGAGAGAGGCATTAGCAGAGCCTGGCAAAAAGAGGGAAAATACTGTAGTGAAAAATACCATTTTACTCTAGGGAATACTTTTGTAGGTCCTGTTACAGTTTCTTACTTCTACCACTCTCCCAAAAACCACACAGGCAGTTTTACAATTGCCAGTGTTTTAAAAAATTCAAAATATGCAAGTTGAAAATGAAATAATAAACTAGAAAGTATGCCAGAGTGGAGCCATACTTTATTTTCTTTTCATTTAGCTTCAAAATGCTGGTCAAAGCTGCCGTTCTGTGAACAGCATTTTTTTTTTTGTTTAAAGACAATTTAAAAATTCTGTACTAGATGAAAAATAGACACTGATTTTTCCAGTTGTGCAAAGAAGCTCATGTTGGGTAGCAAAGAAGAAGCTAACAGACTTTGTGCTCTGTACCTAAGGTGTGAGAAGCAAAAAGAGAACAGGAGGATCAGCTGCCAGAAATTAGAGCTTTGCTGGCCTCTCTCCAAAACTTTCTGCCTGTATCAAGTGGCTATAGTGAATAGCATATGTAAATCATCCAGGGGATATACATTAGCACTTCAGTCCTACCTGAGATTCAACCAATTCCCAAACTACATAGGTTTTTCAAAGTATATCTCTTTAACTGGTATTTTTTGGTTAGCTTTTACTCCAGATATGTGTACAGGTCATGCATATACATGGTTCAAATACATTCTCATCACTGAAAGCTTAGCAAGTTGTTTACCAAGATCTCAAGTCTTGAAAAGTCTGATGATCCAGTTCTTTGTCAGCCTAAGCCAATTTGGCTGCCGACTTCCCAGGCTTGCCCTGCTGTGCCTCTCTTGCCCTGCGCTCAGGCTGTGAGCTTGTCTGACCTTACACTGAACCTGTTTGGAGCACAAAGCTGGCAGGAAGCTATGCACTTCGCCTGAGATAGTTTCTTGATGATTTAGCATGCTGAAATAGTTCAAAGCTGCTGCAAAGACATGAGTAGAAGCACATGGTCAAGCCTGAGGGGAACCGAACAGGCATGTAGCTGCCAACATTTGGGTTAGCTCAGGATGCCTAGCCAGAGGTGATAGGTAAGACAGAAGGAGTACCTTCAAGAAGGGTTTACTGCCCTCGGGTCAGTATCGATTAAATCAGAGGTCTACCAGCAGAAAGACAGAGTTATCTCTTGTGCTGGAGAAAAGTGTGAAAACAGTGGTGCTTCCAGAGATGTCCTCAACTTCGGGGTAGAATCTCTCAGGGCAGATTGCACACTTTGATGTTGAGCATGACTTTCTTTACTTGGATACACTACTGACATTGAAAAACAATACCCACTGTTTCAGAAATTACTTACCTATTTTTGTGAGTCTAGTTATGTTGTCCTTTTATCTCGTGAGATCGTGACTGACCATTTTAAGACAATATTTTAATATTTTGGTTTTTTGGCATGTTTGAGATAAAAGCCAAACTGAAAATAAAAACAATAAGAATGTGCAGTCACCCCAAAATAATCTTCTTTCCCCCCCTCCCATTTGGTAAAAGATGAAGTGATCTTGTTTCCCTCTTGTCTTAGAAATAATGTGTGGTGTTGCTGGAATGATTTACTGGGGTAAAACAGAATCTGATGCAGAGAGAACGGCTTTCGTGTAATGGCATTTTCATTTTTAAAAGGTCCTGTAGTAAAGAGTTATAAATAAATGTAATAATATTTGTCATAGTTGACTCTGATAATTAAGTGATTCTGTTTTGTGAGACTGGAAAAAACGGACTAAGTCTGTAGCTTTGTGTGGTCAAGAGAGAGAGAGGGTGACATATTTTGAATTATGGAAATCTCTTATACTGAAGTAATTGCTATATGAAAAGAAATGCATCCACAAATCTCTGAATTCTCAGTTTCTGGTATTTCAGGTCTTTATAAGTATTCAAGTAAACTCAATACATTTATCCACAATGTAGTTATTTGCATTTTAATATTTAATTCCTCTTGTCAGAGTAATAAGCTTGCACAGTTTTTTAACCTGTTTTATAAGCAAGTTGAGTTATTTTAGGAAGAGAATATGTTTTTAATACAATTTCTGTGAGATTATTTTTCATTGTGTACATATTTCAGTTTTAAATAGTAACACTACAGATGTTAAAAGATGTTTTAGGAAATTCTGAGTTCTACTTGTCTCTTCTCTTTTTAACATCATTTGCTGCAGGATTTGAACAAGCGCTTGTCCCTGCCTGCTGACATCAGGATACCTGATGGGTACCTGGAGAAGCTGCAGATTAACAGCCCGCCCTTTGACCAGCCCATGAGTCGGCGTTCTCGTCGAGCATCCCTTGTAAGTGTAACGCACCTGCCTTTCTGAAGCCCCTCTCAGGGCTTCAGAATCCATTTAATGCACAGGCCTGCATTCCATAGGTGTATTTCAGCTTCATTTGCACTTGGACTTTTTATTCCTGGACATCAGCATGTACTTGTCAAAATCCAGTGAAGAACTTCAGACCTTGTTTCATTTTTCTTCTGCTAACTTGGTCCTGTTGTATTTCTCAGTGAAGGTCTTGACCTATTGAAATCAGTGGCTGAACTCAACTCCCAAAGTACATACTTAAATCCTTCTGCTTTTTAGAGCAGGGATGATCTGTTTGAGCAAATAGGCCACACAGTCTTAGGTCAAGGCTGGGTCCCCTCGTGATTTAGCAGGAAGGCCCTAAAGCAGCATAATATGAAGGCAGGTCCTCTTCACTGTTCTTTTTGTTTTTGATAACAATTCTTTCTCAGAATTGCTGTGGAGACAATAGTGGGTGTTTTGTGGGGTTTTTTTGTTTTCTTTTTTAAAGGACATGTGATTTCCTAAAAGACTGAAGAAATTAATTCCCATATACCTTTTTAGATTATTAGGTTGCTTTAAAAAATAAGTGTTCTCCTTAGACATTTCAGAATGAGAATTTCTATACTGTAATTAAAGTATAAGTGCTAGAAAAGTTGGATATTTTTACGTCCCTGGAATAATAAAAAAACAAACATTATTGTCTTTTTTTTTTTTAAATTGCTACATTTCAGTCATAGTTTCAGCTGTCAGTGTTCTTTAGTGTTGAGGTCTTAAAGAATTGCTAGACTGTTACCAACATCCTGAGTAAATTCATTGGTGACAAATTTGTCAGAGAAAAACTGAGTATGTTTATGAACTACATGTTGTTGTTTTCTTGATTTAATTGCTTATTTACTGAAAAAGAAATACAAAATTACATGTAGTGAAACAGGTTTCTTAACTGTAAAATACCTTTATTTTATTGGTTGTGGATAATGTCTGTAACAAAGGAGTTGTTTGAGTTTTGTCATATATTTTTGCCCTGAAAAAAAATTAGTGTGCTGGACTAACACAGCTCTGATATGCGTGCCACCTTTTGCAAAAACAGTATTAAAAAACAAAAAAATGTTTGAGTGAAGCTCTGGAAGTAATGATAATGTATCAGGCTTAAATACTTGTGCCAGAATTTTGTAGCTGATTCACCACTTATTTGCTGCTGTAGCATGGAATGAGGAACAGACTTCACCAAACCTCTCCTCAGATGCTGGCAAAATACCTTTCCAGTAGAACCTTGCCAGTGGAGTTAAGTATTTGGGGGCTGGGGGAATTGTTCCTGTAAATCTGAATTCCCTTGCTCATTTAACGGTGACCCCTGAGAGCAGTTGAAGTTCTCTCCTCTTTACCTCTGAGAGGACTGACAGAAAAACAGTGCCCTCTAATGAGTGTGGTGTGCGCCTGGAATCAGCTTCCTGTCACAAGGTTGTTTTGTTTTGCCTTTCAAAATGCTTTCATTTTTAAAGGGCTTAACAGTCCAGAATGAAACCTGCCAGCACTGCTGTGGTATGCAGGCGTGCATTTGCTATGATTTCAAACTAAGCTTTCAAAAGAAGAAACCCAAGGAGTCGTTATTCTTAAATTGTCATTGAAAGCCTGCTAGCAGACTTTTACTTACAATAGATGAGTATTGTGCTCTGCTTCAAAGGCATGTCTCTTTTAAGATTTAATAGGAATCAAAGGAAAAAGGCTATAAAAAGTACCAGGTAAGGATTTCTTATACTTTAGGTCTGGTGTTTTTCTTTGAAATACAAGAAAAAAATGAGGTTTTTCAGTAATTGCATTTTGTGTATACATGTACAGTATTGTATGCACAGTCATTAGAAGTAAAAGACCGTGAATATGATGCATCAGTGTTTCTGTGTAAGTCAAGATAGATGCATATTGCAGAAAAAGATGAAACAGTTCAAAAATTATTTTGAACTAAAAATGAAACTGACCTCAATTTGAGGAGTGTAAAACTTATTTTTTTCTAAGGAGTGATAAGGAACCAAGATGTGATCAAAAATTTAAACACATTGTAAAGCAGGTCTTGAAGAATACCTGTCTTCTGTTTGTAGGAAATATTGTATGATTTTATTGTATTAAACAGATAATAAGTTTATTATGGAGTCTTAATGAAAAACATTGAGGTTTCTTAGAAATCAGGCTTTTAAATTCCAGACTGTCTGGTGATAGCAAGGCCAATGGCTGTGAATTCTTCCTTAGTTTCTCCAATAAACTAAGCAGCCTGTCTTTTTAATTCTAGCACCATCTAATACGGACTCCAAGATATGTTTATTTAAGTAGGTCAAAATGCACTTCGGGAGCATAATATCTATTTTGCTAACATTGTACCTATATCAGTGGTTTGTTTAATATCTCACTGGAGTTACAAGGGTAGCAAATATCAACTTTGCTTGTATTTTGAGATAAAGAGTTTGTCTTTGACAAGCTCTAAAGTGTGCATGATGCTAGAGTCTCTTTACACAGTTCTAGAATATTTCAGTTCTAACACGAATTCAATAAAGCAGAATTGCTCTTAATGTTATATTAATGTAATTATACACCCAGGATTTTTTCCCTAGAAAACTCAAATACATTTGCAGACAAGATCTTACCCTTAGTTCAGATGTATTTTCATACATGTGTTCTGAACACTAAGTATTAATCAGATTAAACTTTTCTTACCTTCATATTATATTGTTGTCAAATCTTAGTACAGTCAGTAGTATTTATGTTACACTGCATTGCCATTAAATAGTAGGAAACTTCAAAATCTGTCAGATTTTTAGGAACATGGGACATGTGGATCTAGGTGCTGAAGATAGCTTAGGGTAAAGGATTGTTCCTTGGAAAGAAGCAGCCAGTGAAGAGCTGTGTTTGGAAGTGAAAGGAGGGGGTGATGCTGGGGAGAAAACCTGGCTCTTTTGTCACAGTGTGTGTTCAGTTGTCAGTAATCATAACCCCAGGAAGCCTATAAATTTGGGGGTTTGACAGGATATTGGCATTTTGTAAATTGCTTCAAGAATTTGCATGTTTACTTGTTTTCTGTCAGCATTCTTTGCACTGCAAGAACAACAGAAAGCTTTGGTGTAATTGACAGTGGTCCTACGAGAAAATAATTTTAAGAGTTAACCGTGTTAAATATGAGAGTAGCAGTGGATTTGAACAGGAAAAAGAGTAATGATCGCATAGTCTCCAGAAGCAAATGTGTTACTTAGGCAGGCACACCCTTCTGGCTTGCATTGAAGAGCTAAGTTGATGACAAAAAAGGAGAAGGTGAATAAATAGATCCAAGTAAAACGTACAGAGGTTTGGAGTTAGGTATGAAATGTGAGCTGTTGAGACAAAGCTGAAGCTTACAGAGTAATGATGTTTAGGGATTTTTGTGGTAAAGTTTTACTCAAAAAGGCATTGAGACATCAGAATGGAAGAGGAAACTTGGAGCTAAGATCTTGAACACAACCAACAAATAAGGTTACTTTGAAAAAAACAGCAGCATATGGTTATGCTGAGCAAGGGAAAGGATGGACTAGTTTGAGATGATTTCTGTGCTTTAAGCTATAACAACCTCATCAGTAGTAATCAGATCAGAAGAGTGGAGAAGACCTAAGTAGGTGGTAGGTTAAAGTGAGGTTTTGATCTAAGTGTAACTCAGCTCACAATCCCTCCAGGATACGTAGTAGGCTGGCCAACAGGCTGAGCACTTGGCTTGGATGCTGGGATGCATTTGTATCATAATGTGCTAATTTGTTTTTAAAATACCAGAGTTGTGGAGTGTTGGTATTGTCAGGTAGTTTTCTGAAGTTTAGATTGTTCATTAAATGATGTACAAATTAAATATTTGGTTTTAGTGATCAATTTGCGATTTCTTTTCATTGCAGTCAGAAATTGGATTTGGAAAAATGGAAACCTATATCAAGTTGGAAAAGCTTGGAGAGGTATGTAGAGCTTTTCTTTTGGAACGATGACAATGTGCTATGTAAAATTTTGCATAAGTGTTAACTGAAATTTTCCTTATCCCACAGAATACCCGTTGAATTTATCTTTTCAGTAAACCAAACATACTCAACATGTGTAACAATGTCACAACCACACAAATAGCAGGAAAACAGTCACAGGGCGGGGAAGAGCAAGACTCCGTTAGTAAATGTGCTGTGACCTTCTTATATAGGCAGCCTTTTTTTGCAGATAGACAAAATCATTCTGTCGATGGTAACACTATGTTTTTGATGATGACATCAAGTCTGGTGTCCTGTTACCATGGCTTAGGTGTTGGGAAAATCATGATGGATTAGACACCAGTGCTTGCAAGGTGCAGGCAATATCTATGCATGTTCTGGTAAAGAAGCCTGCACACCTGAGCTGGGCAGTCAGCCAGGTGCTGCCAAGTGAAGTATGGAACACTTGAAGGGGGGCAGCAGCTTTCCCCCTCCACTCAGCCTCTGACTTGCAGAGAAAGAGTGGAATTCAGGAGGGGCCAAGTGTCATTCCTGTCCAGTTTGATCAAGGTTGACCAACAGGATTGAAAATCAACAAGGAGCACTGAAATGGGATGCAGTGAATATTGCAGAAGGAAGCAGGGCTAATCAGCTTCTCTGCTGTGAATATTGCAGTCAGTCCTCCACTTAAAACAGTTTAATTTCCTGTTATCAAATCTAAGCCTGCCTGATGCAACTTGAAGCCTATTCCTATTGTCTTCTCACTTGCTACCTGGGAGAAGAGGCTGACACCCACCTGGCTACGACCTCCTTTCAGGCGTTTGTAGAGAGTGATAAGATCCCCCTGAACTTCCTTTTATTGAGGCTAATCGCCCCCAGCTCCCTCAGCTTTTCCTCACAGGACTTGTGCTTCAGACCCTTCACCAGCTCCATTACCCTTCCCTGGACACTCCAGCCACCTCAATGTCCTTCTTGCAGTGAGGCGCCCAGAACTGGGCACAGAATTCATTTGAGGTGTGGCCTCACAAGTGCTGGTTAAAAAGGCACAATCATTTCCCTGGTGTTGCTGGCCACTCTGTTGTTGACACAGGCCATTTTGGCCACCTGGGCACAGCTGGCTCATGTTCAGCTGCTGTTGACCAGCCCCCAGATCCTTTCCTTCTAATCATCTTTCCAGTCACTCTTCCCGAAGCCCATAGGGCTGCATGGGGTTATTGTGACCCTAGTGCAGAACCTGGCACTCAGTCCTGTTGAACCTCATAAAATTGTCCAAAGCCCATGGATCCAGCCTGTCCAGATCCCTCTGCAGAGTCTTACAATACTGCAGTGATCTAGGGCAATTTCTGTACCTTTGTTGCTTCTTTGTGGCATTTGCAGGGATTAGTTTTGCTTCCTTGTTCTTTCAGAATTTTTTATCTTAATTTAACATGCCTTTAGAGTTTTGAAACTCCTGCTGTCTAAAAATATGTAATGAAGACAAGAAGCTATCAAAAAGAGTTACAGGTTTTCTTTGAGGTTGTCGAGTATGTCTGCAGCCTTTGGAAACATAACTGCAGCATAGTGTAGAGATACCCGAGCTTGGTATCCATAGTCAGAGAGAGACTTTCAGGAGTGTAAATGATCACAGCAGTGAACTTAGTGAACTGAATGCTACCTGATCTGACTTCTTTGGTAGCTCTGTGGTATTTAGGTTTCCATGTAATTTTCAGAGCTGTTAAGCATATGCATCCCTTGCAGCTTCTCTGAGTTCAGTCCTGTGTTTAAAAAATATTTCCGTAGTTTTACATATGTCAGAGGAATATAATGTAAAAACTGTTCATATCCAAAATGAAACCTGTTAGATCATCAGGCAGAAGTTACTATTTTCTTATTTAACTGATGTTTTGATGAAGGAACAACTTGTAAAAATCCCCTTCTTTTTCCATTTTATAGGGTACTTATGCAACAGTTTATAAGGGGAGAAGTAAATTGACAGAGAATCTGGTAGCTCTGAAAGAAATCCGCCTGGAACATGAAGAGGGAGCACCATGCACAGCCATAAGAGAAGGTGGTAACATTTTTTTTAATCTTAGAATTTCAGATGCTTCTTGATTTGTTTTTGACCAAAGTACCATCAGTACTTGGAAATACATAGGCTACATGGGACATTAGTGAAATTGCTCTTAGTATTGATGAGGACAGTTATAGTCCAGATATATTCAGAGTTTTGTTTCAAATTTATGGGGACTGATTGTCATCTCAAATACAGTACTGCAAGTGGATGATTTAATACTGAATTAGACTGCTGTTTGTGAGTAACTTTCAGGGACTCAGAATACATTTTACAGAATTACTTCCATCTGAAATGAATAGGAAATACTTACAAGCTTGTTACTCAACTGGGTGTTCAGTGTTTTGATTAAATACCTTTCTTATTAATTTGATCTATATGAGTATTATGTTCTTAAAAATAGCTTTTTAATTAGGAAAACCAGATAGCTTATATGTATGAACTTAACTAGAAATTGCATTGACTTCTTATGTGTTTTGCACTTATTTCTTTTGTTCTTCTTATCTCTCTTGCAGTGTCATTATTAAAAGATCTGAAACATGCAAATATTGTTACGTTACATGATATTGTGCACACAGACAAGTCTTTGACTCTTGTTTTTGAATACCTGGTAAGTGCTTAAACAATTAGTGAGCTTTACATTTGATTTATTGTTTCTAAGAAACAGAAACACAACAAAATTCTTTACTTTTTTTGAGAATACTGGCACTATTTAAGTTTTCTCCTGCATCTACAGTCACTCAGCTAAAAATGAGAAAAGTGTATTTGGTTCTTAAATTGCTGTAAATTAGTAAACACATTTCAAGAGTTTCATTAATAGCAGATAGTGGTGGTCTGCCTGAGAAAACTCTCTCCTTGTCCAAAATCATTAACAGCATAAAATGGTAATCACACTGTTGTTCCTATTTTATTTTTCTGTTGTGACATACCTGACTTCCAGTGTAATTGGAGAATATACCAATTCTATAAAATACTGTGCCTCACATAGACAGAGGAGAAGGCAATTGCAAAAAGTGCTGCCTGAGACAGTGCAGCTTGCTGGAAAAAGAGTATTTCTGTACTCTGGAAAACCAGCCGTATTTGTGTCCAGACTTTTGGGGTTTTTATCATTTAATATCTTTTGCAGAAATCTCATTTTTCTGATGAATCATTTCAGTTCCAACAATAAGTAGTATTCATGTAATTTGTTGCCCACAATTTTACTGAACCATGATGATGGTGTTTTGACAGGACAAGGACCTGAAGCAGTACATGGATGACTGTGGTAACATCATGAGTATGCACAATGTAAAGGTGAGTGTTTTTAGTGACAGTGGCTGCCTTACAACTTTGTCCTAAGAACTTCAGAGAACTTTATACTCAGGACCTATATGGTTTAGTCTCTTTAAAATAAAGAAACTTAACTTCCTTTTTGGCCTGACTTAGCTACATTTGACATCAGATGGTGCCTTTTCATTTTAAGTATTTAAAACATAGAAAAGAGGAGATTATATAACTTCATGTTTTCATTTTCTTTGAAGTTACTTATCTAAAATTTAAAAATTCCTAAAAATAATAAATTCATAGCTCTTTTGACTTCTTGTCCTTCCATTATTTTATACTCATTTACTAAATCTGTAGTTTGGTGTATCCTCAAATTTATGGACACTGAAGAAAAAGTAGCCTCAATCATGAATGTGCTTTTGGGTGCCACTGCCTACCACACAAGAGTGAGTGATTTTCATCCCTCTATTAGTAAGAAAATGTAAATAATTTTCCTTAAGGCCTAATTTGCTTTTTCTTTCAGCTATGGTTGTGGCCAAGTCAAGTGACTCAGTTTCCAATCTGACCTGCTGAAACTAACTCCAAGTCAAGCGTTATTTCTCTCATAAAAAGCAGGCTTTTGTTTGGAAAACGGGCATTACTCTTCATGTTCTTTAATATTCAGGAGTTTAGAAACAGGCTTCCAAACAGAGTACAGTACTGTCATGAAATAAGTGAAGTGATTTGGCACGCTGGCCAGATACTGATTATTGTTTGAGCTTTTCCTTTCATTCTGTTGTCACATTACTGTAAGTATCTCTAGGGAAAGCCATCTGCCCATAACCTACTCTGTTGCTTCCTCTGGGAGTCTGCAAAGGGAAGTTCTTTAATTTGTTTCTACTTCAGAGAGACAACCAAAAATCATAATTATGCTTGTGTTTTTAATTATCTGCAAGTTAATCAGCAGTGCTTTAAGCTTAAAAAAATAAGGGAAAGCTGTAAGTGGGAACCTGACTCCTATAATAAGTATAGTTAGAGAACAAGCCAGAATCTGCCTGTGATAATCTGAGCTAAGCAGAGGAGTTGTTTTTCCTTGTTTGCCTATGGTTTAAGCTGTCCTCAAAGAGCAAATTTATATGGTCAGGACCTTTGGCACTGGGAAACCAGAACAGCTGCTTAGCTGTGCTAGCTGTAGGTGCTTACCTTGTAACTGTGGGGGTTCAAGTTATGATTAACATTTGACAGATCTCCCTGACATCACTTCCTCGTGTTCCTCAGCTAATTTTAGGTTTTTGTATTTTGACAAAATGAAGATATCTGTGATTTCTGCAGGTATTGGGGGTTTAACCAAGATTTTGAGCTAATACGTGGTGTCCTGTGCATTTCCAAAAGGATTCCTGCCAACTGTGGTGAAGCTTCACAATTTCTGTAGAGTAATCTGCTTTGCATTCTTGACCAATCCTTGCAGTCTCAGTGTACACTAGGGAAGGCCATTGACTTCAAGAGAAGTCCTGCTAATAAAGCTTGGGATTGACTACGCCTGCAAAACTGTGGGCCTGAGTAGATGGAACAAGACTTGTTGCTTCTCATTCTGCTCTTCAGAAAGGAAAGCAAAGAGAAAGAAATCAATCACAATTCCTGTTTTTCTAGCACAGATGAATCCCACGTCAGCAGACTGAGAACAGATGGATGTAACTACACCTGCTGTGTGTTTGTCCAGTTTATGAAAAAAAATTTGGTGGTGTCGCTTGGTGCAAAAATAAACCTGTGTGTTAGAACATGGTCATATGAAAACATTCTAGTGTTTTTCCTCAAAGGTCCTGTTACATGATGAAATTGTCACATTGCTTTCTGTAATGCTTTGTATTTTTTCATTGTACATTTGATAACCTATGCTGACTGGGGACTGCTGTGTGGTAAATGCCAGCAATGGCTACCCAAAATTCCCATGTTCAAGATCAGATCCTTTATACATACAGAAACTGCAAAGCATTAGTTCTTAATGCAGTGATACATTAAACTTTCCTGGCTGCCCACTGCTAAACCTTTCTTTGCCCTATACTACTTTTTTTCTATATATGTGCAGCATTGATATGCATGACTGAAGTTGTTTTCTTGGCTTGCTATTCCAAAGGATTAAAATAAACCTGTGTGTGTCAAGGTGAGGGGATGAATGTAAATACCAGAGGCAGTTGGACTGCTTTAATAATCCTCATTTACCCATTTCTCCATCTTCCTAAGCTTGTGAATCTACTTGTATTTTTCCAGTAGCATGCCAAGATGTTCTTTACGTACTTCTGCACAGTTGGATAGAAACACTGCTGAGCTGCATTTCCAGAAGGGACTCTGTGGCAGAAGAGAACTTGAGAGAGAGAGACAGTTATCTTAAAGACATTAGCGTGGGGAAGAGTAGTAGTTAATACTTACTTTAAAAATAAACAGCCCTGTGTTTCTCTTCAGTTAAACAGAAGAAATAACTCTTAAAGCCTTTTTTGTAAAGCATGGTGTTAAAGCAGTGCATTAGTATAAAAGGATTTTAAATCTTCAAACAATACTGATGTGTACAGAATTTGCTCACAAGGAGAGTAACTCACTTTTTGAGAAGTAATTTTGTTCCTGATTTCTGTACTTAACTCTCCGGTGCCCAACTAGTAATGCAATCTGTAGATTACCATTTTTTGTCTAATTTATATAATTGTTCTCTTTTGTAGCTGTTTTTATATCAGATTCTTCGTGGTTTGGCATACTGTCATAGGAGAAAGGTGTTACATCGAGATTTGAAGCCGCAAAATCTACTAATTAATGAGAAAGGAGAACTGAAGCTTGCAGACTTTGGTATGGCCTGAAATTACTCTGTAGCAAGCATTTTTTTTCTCTCAGCAAAGGAAACTCATTTTGCCTTATAAAGGAGAAATGAGTACATTGGATCTGTAGTGAATTTGGGTGTTCTCAAATGGAAAATGAAAGTCAGCCTTCTTCAGGGTATAAGTAATCAGAGTAATACCTCTATAGGTAATACTGTCACTCCACTTTCAATTTGAAAGTAGTCTCAGAGCTTCCTGTGAAATTGATACTTAGTCAAATCCTTGAGGTGAAGCTCAGGTTGCTTCTCCTAACCCTCCACAGTCACTCTAAAGCAGGGTAACCATGACAGGAGAGAGGAAGAGTTTGTTCATGTGCTAAATTGTCAGATGTTGCACTACCACTGATACACCAAATTCCTTGGGATTTATAGTAGAGTGGGACATTCGTATTTTCCTGTTACCTTCTGTGTCTGAAAGGTGCTTTGAAAGTTGTACTCTGTGCCTCTGATTTTACCCCTTCTGTGTGAATGAAATTTGCTCAGAAGATTGTATCTAGCATGATAGACCTCAATTTTATTGAAGATATTGCTGCCAAATTGACAATGTTAGGATGGAAAACCCCTGCTGATCCAACACTGATTTGGTCTGTTTCCACCATTTAGTTATTTGTTTGTTGCCTTCTGCCTTTTGCGATGTAATTTTCCAGAAACAGTGTAGAAGGTTTTTGCAGCAGGAAGGTGTCATATCAATCTAATGCTATAATGATTTAATGAAATTTGCAGGATTAGTTCACGTTTTGATCTGTTAACCTTTCTTCTGTACTTAAAAATGCTGACCGCGAGATTGCCATAAATTCCAAAGGGCAATAGAAATCTGTTTATTAGGGTCTTAAATAACATTAAGAGAAGGTATTTAGCAAGTATAATAAGGTTTTAAAAATAGTCTGTCAATTTCACACAAAAAGGATTTCAGGAAACTATACATGACTCTTTATTTCCCTTTTTATCAAGGATTGGCAAGAGCAAAGTCTGTTCCTACAAAGACTTACTCCAATGAAGTTGTCACATTATGGTACAGACCACCTGATGTTCTCCTTGGATCTTCAGAGTATTCAACTCAAATTGACATGTGGTTTGTATAGCTTTGTCTAACTCAAATTTTTGTTCTGAGTCAAGTTGAAAAAATGGCAACTTTGCTGTTAAATACTCAGCCTTTGAATTTTTTTAGGCTACAACTGAGTTAGATTTTTGGGAAAAGATTGGTAGACTGGGAAGATGCTATTATTCCTCTCTGAAAATGCGGAGTAGTTTTTTATTGCTCAGAGTAAGCAGGCATTAGGCCCACAGTATTAGGGAAGAAAACAAGCCTTCTTCTCGTAGTGACTAGGTAACATGGTATTTTACCGTGAACTTTAATAAAACTGGTTAACTCAGCATCTGAAAGAAAATAATATAATATAGCTATGACACAGGTTTTGTTTAGTCTTTGACTTCTCTTTTGTTGCTACACATCTTTCTAAATACTTTAATAGTAGTATGTGGCTAGCAATCACAATTTGTTTTAATTGAAGAGAAATCTCAGAAGTCTTTACGAGCTGAAATTATAAGATTATTTCTTCTTTATCTTTTTCTCTGTCTTTATAAAGGGGCGTCGGATGCATATTTTTTGAAATGGCATCAGGAAGGCCTCTTTTTCCTGGTTCGACTGTTGAAGATGAACTGCACTTAATTTTCAGACTTCTTGGTAAATGGATTCTTTTAGCAATGTTAATGTTAATGCACGTTTGTGTGAGAGCAGTGGATCTTTATCTCGGAACAGTATTATATATTGCATTATAATCAAGGTTATGAAAAATGATTCAACTGAGTGTACAGCTGAGTTGGCACAACAGAGGCTTATTGAATGATTTTTTCCCTTTCTCCTTTAAATTACAGGGTTAAATGCTTTTTTTATGTCCATGTTGTTTGTTTACATTTTTTAAGTCGAATTTGTTACTGCTTCTAAATGCAGGAACTCCATGTCAAGAAACATGGCCAGGCATTTCTTCCAGTGATGAATTTAGAAACTACAACTTTCCTAAGTATAAACCACAACCTCTCATCAACCATGCACCAAGGTACTTGGCATTTTATTAATAGAAAATATGCATTCCTGTGGCTTTGCATATTCCTAAGTGGGAATGCATTTTCAAGTACAATCTGCCACTGAGTGGTGTAAAACTATTCATCAATTGTGGTATTCTGGGCAGATGATAATGCAGAGCAGAATCTGGTACTGTGTGATTACTGTCTCTAATATCATTCTAGGTACCAGAGCTCCTTAATGACCTGTGTAATGATAAACTCTGATTAATAATGTCTCCATAGTAGGAAAATTCACGCATCATTTCCTAAAGAAAACAAATTCTCTTCTGGTCATATACTAGACCCAGGCCATTTGTTAAAATGGCCCCATTTCCTTGAGCCGTTTCTTGTCATCATTTTAAAACCATAATGAGGAAGGTGAGGAGTCTGTGCAGTTATTATAAATAAACTTAATAACACAAATATTTGTTGTCTACCTTGAAGAAGAAGATCTTACACTGTATCCCTCTAGTAAATGAGTAGTATTAAGTGTAAAAGAAATAATTTTTAAAATTCAAATAAATGATCCAGGTCAACCTAGTAAATGACAATCCAAACTAAGGATTTGTGTGTCCCCAGTGTTTTCCAAATAGTCTTGTTCTGAGATATTAGGACTCATATGTATTCACATTAACATGAATAAATGTTGTTTAGGTAAAAACATTTCCATGTTTAGATATAATTTTCAGGTTTGGTATCTTAATTAAGTCACTCCTTGGCAGTTTTGCTTTCATAAATACAATTCAATAACTGTTTTAATTTTTAAAATCTTTTTATTTTTAGGCTAGACACGGAAGGAATTGAATTGATAGCGAAGTTCCTTCAAGTAAGATGTGTTTTGTGGCTTTACTTTTATTAAAGCACAAGTTTCGAGTTTTAATACATTATGTACAAAATGCATTAGAAGCCAAAGTATTTAGATCTGTCTCAAAGTCAGATGTGTAGCTGAGTCTGTAGTGGATGACAGATGTGAGAAGAAGTCTGTGTAGTGTGAGAATTAAAAAACTGATGCTTGCTTTTTTCTCCTCCAGAACTGATTTCTTCTCTTACTACCTTTTGTAAAAATAGAATTATTCTCTGTTAGGCCTGAAAAAACTAAATCTCTTGTGAGATTGGATATTAAACCAGAACTTTAGAATATAAATGCTAAATTTCTTTAATAATAAACTGAGTTTAGTACTAGAGAAGGTGTTACTAAGATGTAATATTAATCCTTGATGTTGCAGCTATATTCAAAAGCTGAAGTGGTATGTGGGTTTAATCTTTGAATCTGTATTAAAAATGAGCTGGAAGCAAGATGGAAGGCCAACTCCTGTATCTTTGAGTAGATGCTGCATTGTAACTTATTTGTGTGCAGCTTTTGAAATGTCTGCATCCTTGCCTAGAATTGCACTGATGCCAAGCAGGAGATACCTAATCATTGTACCATCTGTAAACAAAGATTAGGTGTAGTTTTGACTGGCATCTATTTGCAGAAGTTATTTTTACTATTTTAGCAGTCTTGTTACATACTGGCAGTTCTGATTTTGATAAAACATTAGATTGTAAAGTGTGAAATGAAAATAATGAAAAAAAGTTGTCCTAATGAATTATGGGAAATATTGGGCAAATAGAACACTTTCTCCCTTTGATGGCAATCACTTGATGCAAAGAGATTTTTAATGGGAGCCAACACACTTGTATGTTTTTATATTACCAACGCATTTGTATGCTTTTATATTAATAGTATGAATCGAAGAAGAGAATTTCAGCAGAAGAGGCTATGAAACATTCGTACTTCAGAAGCCTTGGAACAAGGATACACACACTGCCTGAAAGTAAGAGGAGTAATAAAGTAGCAGAGTATTGTTAAAATAGTGCATTAAAGCTAAGTACATTGTGTAAGGGAAAACTCTCTAATGTGTTTAAGAAGTCTGATGCCTAGTGACTTAAATGGAAACATTTTTTTAATCTAAACTATATAATTAAGAATCTCATTTTAGTCAGTAAAAGATAGTTTTACATTTGTATGTGAATTAATTTCTTTGTTACATTCCAGGTGTTTCAATATTCAGTCTAAAAGAGATTCAATTGACAAAAGACCCTGGCTTTCGAAATTCCACTTACCCAGAGACCGGTATGGAAAGCTTTTTATTTTCCCACTTTCTCATGCTTGCTAAAAGAATGATATGCCAGAGGCATTTGGAATTGAAAAATGCTTTGTTAAATTGGTTTGTGTGAATATACTGAAAAGAAAGAATCCAGAATGATTTACTGAGGTTCATGTAGAGACACATAAGCTAAGTGCACAGAAAGATGTGAGTTTTACTAGGGGTGGGCAGGGTCTGTGAAGGTGAGAACATTCTGGAGTTTCAAACCAGTACTGTATGGGGATGAAAGGTGGCAAAGGGAAAAACCTGTGCAGTGAGTACAGTTAAAAGAAAGATGATGCTGCTGCTGGCTGAAGTACAAGGGGTATTGCCTTGAGGTAGGATGAAGATCTGGATAATAACTAAAACTCCGCTGTGCAAATGCTTCAGTTTCTTACCATAGTCCGTGTTGCATTGCAGGACATGGGAAGAACAGAAGGCAGAGCATGCTGTTCTAAAGGGGGCAGTGCAGAGTGAAGCCCAAGCCTATCCTGTCGATCAAGGACTCGGATCCGAAGGCAGTGCTTTCTGTTGGTGGACTTGGAATCGCAGTTTGTCTACACTGTCCTCTTAACAGTGGAGTCTTTTTATTTCCAACCTGCAAATTATGTTTTTATATTTGTTGTCACAGTGTGACAATTTCTTGTACAGTTGGTTTTAAGGTCTCCTCTGCCACTAGAGCCAGTAGGTTACAGCTGTTGATGTAACTGTAGCTGCAATTTTTGTGCAGGACTGAGAAACACAGTGCATTATTTATTGCGGAATCATTGCTGCTAAATAACTACTGTCTGTATAGTTAACACAACAGTTCCATGCCTGAAGAAGTTGCAATGGCTTTATAATATGTGAATGCATCTGTTTCTCTTGATAAAATGTTCTACTGCTGCGGGGTTTTTTTGTATTTCTTAAACTGCAGTGTTTCCTGGAATGTAAACATAGCTTTGCTTGGCTATAGGTGAGCCATCTTTAATGCTCTAAGTTCTTGGCACTTAATTCTTTATTTAACATTGGAAGTATGTGTTGAAATAGTTGAAAAATTATAATGCATATTATGTTTTTGAAAAGCACATGGTGTGAAGGTTGATTCAAACAAGTGAAAAGTAACTTTGATTTGCTCTCAGATCCTATGTTAGTTATTGATAAATTAGAGCATGAAGGCTGGACGTTTTGTCAGGCTTACTCCAGCATAACATATTTGCACATTGTTGTGCATATGGGGCCTGCAGAAACAATAACTTTTTTACCTTGTTTTTAACTTAGAAATACAGATAGTAAAAAGACAATTCATATACGTTGGACCCTGGCTTACTTTTCATTACAGAGGAACAGGGCAACTAATTACACAAACATGGGAATAATGTCACACTTTTCCCACCTTGTTGCTCTCCCATTTGTGCATTATTCACTTGAAATCAACTGGAAAGATGCAAGTTTGTACTTGAGAAGAACTCACTATGCTACAGAGCTTTTACAATGGGAACTTAGAGAGTTTTTCAGATCTTAGATGTTACCTGTTTTCCAGAGATAGTGAACATATTACTACTACGCTTATGCATCTCAGTGAGTATCATAAGTACACCCTTGGTGATGGTTACAGTATTTTTAAGCATTTGTGTTCACCTTTATGAACCTATTTGTTTAGTGCATCTTAAAGAGACTGTAAATCTTTATTGGTATATTTTGAAATGGTCATGTAAATCTTTGGCTGGTATATCATGAAAATAGTCATAGGTAACTTAATTTTTCCTGACATTCACTGTAAAACGTTCAGGGGTCCTACCATTTCTGTTCAGGAAATCTTGTAGTTTATTGTTATTTAACAGTATTAAGTGAATTTTTGTATATTTCATTTTAACTTTATTTGTGAATAGTGATTGTGGCATGTTTGGGGGTGTTTTATTAATATTTCATTGATACTAGTAAATTCGAATTGGGATTTTTTTTTATTTTATTTTCTGGAAGAGAGAAATTCATGTGTAACGGTGACTATTGGACCACTACTGCTTTTCAGCATTTGTAAACCGGTTTTACGTTAAATCTTGTAGACCTAACAAACTGCTGTTATTTCTAACTGACCGACCTGTATTAATATTGTACTTTTGAAAGTATAAATATTATGTGGAATTCTTTGGTTTTGTTTTGAAATTTATAATAACAAAAGCCCTGTGTTGTTAAAAATACAGACTAAGTGAACTTGCGGTTCTTGAGGCATTGTTGGCAGCGTTTAGCGAGGTCGGTGTGTTGTGGGAGCCCCCAGGGTCACCTTTGGCTGCTCCTTTGGTTCATTCAGTGCAGAAGCAGTGGCAGTGGAAGTGACATGGCTCATCTGTGGCTGAGGCTGCTCCAGTACCTTGTCAGTAGCATGGTCCAGAGTGTCCCTGCTGGTGAGCCAGCCCTGGGTGTCACGTGGCCTGAGAGCCTCGGACACACGGGTGGGGCTCCCCTGATCCCAGTGCAAGCGCTATGGGTGTGGCAGTGGCACAGTTGGCATTGATGAAAAACCTTGTCCTGAAACAGTTATATATATTTTTATAGTTATAGCTATGGATCTGATCTAGATTTTATACCGATGAACTTTGTAGGAAATACGTTGTAGACGTGACAGTGTGGAAGAAAGAAGTGTCAGGAAAACATCTCCTTTTTTTACAGAAGTAGTGAAGATAGACTAAATGTTCACTGTGGATAAGTGTGGGATTTAGCATTTCTAGAACGGTAATACTTTATAGGTCATAAAAGAATAAGTAATAATGTGACACTAATGAGTAAAGGACTTAAAGGTTTACCTGGTAAAATGAAGCGCATTAATAAACTTATAAAGGGATCAGCTGCACCTAATGAAAGAATATTCCATTTTAAGTAGGAATTCCGCTTTTTTTGTTACAGATTAAAAGATCTTCACTAAAATAAAGCAGTCTGTTTATAAAGAAATTTTTTCTAAGGACCTACAAATGAATTTGTGTTCTTCATTAGGAGGTAGCTTTAAAGAACATATTTAAGAAACTTGGCATCTGTGGTCAGGCCAGTTTGGGGCATTTTTAAATTGTCTGTTACTAAAATTCCTGCATCAGCAGAGACAGTTCTGTGGCAGTTGCCTGTTTGGGGCAGTAGTCAGCAAGTCTGAAGTTGCTGGGCATCTCTGACGTTCTCTCCATGTAATTGGGTGCTCTGTGTCCTGTCTGGCAGAGTCACATACTACAGACTTGGTTTCACTGTCCCCCAGGAACTGTAGGAGTGTTGGCCTTTTTGGGAGAAGACCTTGAGTGTGACAAAAGCCAAGCAGAGAGTCACTAAAAATGGATGACTTTCAGTGTTTGGTGTGACCACCTTTGCTTGACAATGAGTGATCAGTTAATGAGAAATGGCCTGCAAGTCATGGCTGATTTTAGGTAGTTATTTTTAGAAGATACCTGGTGTGTCCCACCTAGCCCAGGGTAGGGATGGCAAGGTGTGGGTGTAGGTGTGTGTCAGAGTCAGGTGGGCTGGAAGCCAGGACAGAGGCAAGTGCTGGTGATGTGGTTGCATTCACATGCAGGTTGCAGGGGACAGAGGGTGGGTGGAGGATGGGGATTGACAGGACAGGATGGGAGATGAAAGGGGCAAACCAACAGCTCAGCAATGCTCTAGTGGAACGTGCATCTCAACATGGCTGTGTTATTTTTGTGCTGTTTTACCACAGCATTAAGTAGCCAGAGTGTATCCCTGAATTGGGCAATAAAAGTTAAAATAAACAATTATTAAAGAATCAACATACTTTGTATATGCTAATCATTTGAAAAACTGCAAGGTAGCATTCTTTGGGCTGCTTGCTTGTTGTTTGTGCATGAGTTTTTCAGTGTAATAAAGGTACATTGTTTTTGTTCCGCAGTGTTAAAATTGAATTAAGGTTAAGAATATATTCCCTTATTGAGGGAAAAATATATGAAAGATGTGTTGTAAATATCCCCAAGCTAAGTATTATAAACCCAGGAAATACTCAGAATTAAGGTCAGACTTGAAAGAAATCCAAACAAATCAAGGTATGGAAATACAGAGCTATAACACATGGTGACACTGAAGAGAAATCAGAGCTTACCTTGTCTGTGATGTGATCATTTTGTCTGGTCACTTATGAGCACAATTAAAGTAAATCATGCACCTTGATAGCACATTTCAGTAACTTATTTACCTTCAGAAATTTTGGCTTTAAAACAATGTAACATCTCTATGAAATGCTTTAATTTTGGGAAGGAATGTGAATGCTTACTTTATACAGATTGGGCATTTTTACTTTTTCTGAGATTGGGCTGTTAGAGATTTAATGCTCCCATTTGGCTTTTGTGTACATCCATATATGTCACCAGTATCCATGCCATACCAATTTAGGAGACTGACAAGGTAGCAAGTGTAATTATGAAACATAAAGGAAGTGTGTAGCAGTTGGAACACGGTAGGTAAACTCTGTACATGTGGGATGACTGTGAAAAGTATAAAAGCCAAGCAGATACACAGGCTTTGGAATTCCTACCATGCACCTTCTTTCATCTGTGGAGTTCAGCTGCACAAAAATCACAGTCCTGTTCTTGGCCATAGTGGGAACCTGTTTTCAGAACTGGGATTAGAGTTCAGATATTGTAGATTGATTTTTTTAATCTCTTGTATGGGACTTTCATTGGGCAGTACTGTGCCTCTCTCCCTAACTGAGTAAGACTGATGCCAGTGGAAAACATGAACAATTTCCAGTTATTTTTGCATGTTTTCTAAAATCCCTTAACTCGTGTAAGTTCTGTAACTTTTGAGCAAACTTAAACTGTGAATGCACACATACACACATGCTACTGTGGTAAATAATTACTGTGCTTAATTTATTGTGCTGGCTGCATCCTCCAAGCTCACTCAAGAAGCAGACCTGCCTGAGCGCATCACTTTCATGGTCCTCCTGATAAAATATGAGTCTTACTTGGCTCAGATGCCCTGCCTTGAAACATTTTTCCCCAGAGAGCTATGAATTTCCTTCATTTGTTTCAGTGGGATCTTTCTGCTGATGGAACTACCATAGCTGTGGATTGGAAGCCAGGGAAAATGCTCTTTCCTGACTCTTGTCCAACATGCTCTTGCAGAGCACCTCCCTCCAGGCCTTGCATGGTAGAGTCTGTGTTGTCACCTACCCCTCCTCTTTCACACCCTGAGCTTGTTTTTCAAAGACTGTTTTTTCCTTTCTTCACTGTCTTGTTATTTGATTTGCAGGAGGGGGTTAGCTGGCCTGGAGCCATGTTAGGAATAATCAAGTTTACATTCATGCATTTGCACTTCTTGCAGAGTGAATGTGAACTGATGGGAATCTTTCACAAAAGAACTCCAACGTATCCTAAAATCCTTTCTCCTAGGATGTTTTCTTCAAACTCCGACCCCCACTCAAGGCAGGCCATGTTGCCAGAGTCTTTGCTTGAGGTTCATTCTGCTTTTTTCCTTTAAATAAATTTATACTGCTTCTCACTCATGCTGTCAGTCTCTGTGCCCTCAAGAAATAGGTTTGTACTCCATCTGTGTAGGCAGAGCACTCACACATTAATTGGTAGGAACAGTTACAGTTTGAGGCTAAAATGGATTTTAAAAGTTGCAGTTCTTTAATGACTTTGGAGGGATATGCTTAAATCTGAGGCCTGTGTTTGTTTATCCTACAGGATATACAGACAGTCTGGAGATCAGAAGGGAATAGCTATGCCCTTACATGAAAGACTACCTGTACTTACTGTGCCTTTTCTAAATTCATTTGGGTGTCATGATGGCTTCTGAAGATACGCCCTGTAGGCACAAGATCACACAGCCTTTTAATGCAGAGAGTTGTTCCGTTAAAATTAACCCTATAGCCTTGTTTGAAAGGACTACCTCCCCTTTAAACAGAAACCTTATTGACAGTTCTTCACTTCTTTGGAAGGTATTTCCAGATAGGTAAGTGCCTGTCTGATGAGACCAGTTTTATTCAGACAAAACATGAATAAAGTGCATATCTTATAATAAATCCCCCAAGTGTGATCAAATTGCAATTACTACCAAGAATACTGAAGAGAGAATAACTCCCATTTTGTTCCCCAGGATTGCTGACTTGGAAAGCTCTCCATGCCACAGAAATATTGACACTTCCACGGTATTTATTTAAAAACATTTATTCAATTTTTCTCTACAGTTAAAAAGATACCTGTTAATAAAATTCAGTAATTACCAATAGAATATTTTCTTCAAAGCATAAGGCATAACAGTCTAGTGTTTCGTATAAGTGTTAGACTTGAGAGGCTGGACTTTATTTGTATAAATACTTCACAGTAGCAAAAAATTTTCTTCCACATTAGAAGGCAGATTTTGACAGCCTGTTTTTTTCAGCTGAAGTCAACTGGCAGAAAATGTGCTCTCTTACTATTTTTATTCTCTCAAAGATGAGAAGACAGAACTTCTTCCCACTTTCTGTGTGTCTTCCATTGTTTTATTGGATTGTCTCAGATCCTTTCCAGCAATTTTTTGGAAATGGGATTTTGTCCCAGAGTTGCTGTTTTCTGCTCTTTTAAAAAATGCCCAAAATCATTTAAGGGCTGGAGGGTGGGAGGGAAGCTGGGCATGCGTTGAGCCTTTTGAGAAGAAAAAATCTGCCTTATTAATTGCAAAACCTTGGAAGAAATAAAATAATGGGAATCCAGGTACTTTTAAGAATCTCTTCTCCGTCACACACTCCCTTCTCTCATGGTCAGCAGGCTTTTTGCAGTGTAATACTCATTACCAATGTGTTTCAACTTTACTTTTTAAACTCATAGTGAGAAACACTGTCTCAATGCCAGGTTCTGTTCATGCCTTATAGGTGTAAGTAGGTATTCATGGGTTTTAAAAGTGAGGCAGGAGTCGGCTCTGTAGTGTGAAATTATTGCCTCTCTGTAACTTACTGAAAAATATTCCTTGTGCCTGGGAGGAATGCACTGGAAGAAAAATGGTCAGTCTGCAAGCCCTTGTGGTTTATGTCCACTAACCTCATCAATCCCATCAGTACACGGTGCCCTTTCTTCCAGCCTGTTCTCATTTCACATGTATAAAATTTGCATTCACTCATAAACTTTGTGTAGGTTCATCTTCTCTTTTTGACTCCGTGGGGTGGCACGTCTTGAGCTCTTGAAACGCTGAGTCGAGCAAATGACATCCCAAGTGCTTCATTCATTCTCCTCATGTGTGGCATTCAATTGCTGTGTTTATCAGCTGGTACTTACATGGATACAGCAGGTTTTTATCACTGCAAGTGGAACTCACGAGTATTCTGTGGTTGTGCAACCCAGGAGCCTGAGGAAAATTCCTGCTGTCTTTTGTCAACCACCTTTGCCCCAAAAATGGCTTTTCAACATCAGAACTGCATTAATAAAATGTTTATTTAGCACCTTTCGGGTTGAAGAATCCAAAAGCACTTTACAAATAACTACACACATCATCACTGAAATGCATCCAAGCAGAAAATCAGCAGACAACTCACTGCATACATTTCAAAAAGAATGGACTGTGGCCAGCTGCTCAGCCAGAAAGCAAAGTCGAGGTTCGAAGGACCTGTCACAAACAGGAATCGGATTTGGGGTTGGCTTTTAAGGTCTCATCTGAAAAACCAACACAGTAAAGCTGCATTCAAGCCAATTTAGCCACCTCAGGAAACTGAAGATTTGCATCAGCCCTGCCAGGATTAGAGTCTGTGGTGCCAGGGAGTCTGGCCTAATCCTAACCTGACATTTAGATGACTAAACCATACCCTCAAGGTAGAGGACATACCCAGTAGAGTTCAAGCTGCAAGTATATAGTAACACAGTGCTGTTTTTTCATCCAGAATCCAGCTGTTTATACATAAACATCCCACATGTATGGTTTCTGCCTCTTCGCAAGCACCAGGCATTAATTTACAGACCTGCAACTTTCCCAGCTTTGGGGGAAGGGGAAATGTGACCACCTGAGCTTGAGTAGCTACAATGGTCTTTCCAGGGAAGTAGTAGTAGGCACTTGGCACAGCTGAACAAAGCACCTGGAAATTAATGGAAATGATCCTCATTTCCTGGGAGGACAGAGATTACCTGCACTCTTTCCAGCTGTAATGTTGACAGTTCATAAGAAGTATAGGCCAAATAAATTCTGAGCAATGCCTTCTTTCCTACAGAAGTACTCTCAAATGCTGGGAACGTCTCATGAACATAGCCCAGTTCCTCCCTGTGGCAACTTGACAGAAGAACTTGGGCACAAATGTGTAAACGTGGCTTTGTTACTCTGAACTACATCTCCTGGCTGTAACACGGATTACGTTTTTCACTTCAGCAAAGAAACATAATAAGGCTATTTTTATACAGTTTGAAAGCACTTAATACAAAGTTACATTAATACACTGCATCATATGGCGTATCGGTGGAGAAAATACTGAAATACTACCATAGGGCTGTTCAATACTAGTTTTTTTCTTTCAACTTTTTATCTTAATACTAGAAAATATATAAATCATTTACATGACTTTATGCAAAAGAAGGCACAGCCGGTTATAGTTTACACAAGCACAATGCATAATATGCAGAAAAAGGGATTAAAAAGAAGCTTCATATCCCTATTAGATACATTGTTGCAATCCATTAAGAAAAGTACTTCATCAACAACAGAAGTGTTCAACACTTGAGAGCTATGATATAAAAAAATTATAATTCATAACAGATTTATATATACTTTTATATATAAACACTGTTGAAAAATGCTAAATAATAAACGTAGATTATCCATGTAATGAAAAGTGCAAACCGAAGTAATAAAGGGTTTCACAATGTCCTTCTCATGACACAGGAAAGACTAGCCCATAGGAATGAAGTGTTAAATCCACCAATACATCCTTGGTGTGATGAGGCATCATCAGGATTTCTGAGCATTTGGAGGAAGCAGTACTGGTGAAGAGGCTCTGTCCAGACTGGGGAGTGGCACTGGTATGTGGCCATTTAGCAGAGTTGGAAACTGTAAGAGGGCAAAAGGTAAAAATTAACCTTTAGCTCAAAACATTCAGCCCAAGAAGCACAGGGATTTAGCATTAGCAACTGGCTCCAGATGCTTTCCAGAGCTGTGATGTCTATACAGTAAGACATCTACCAAATGCCTGCATCAGCTGTTAGGAATGCAAAATAGAGGACAAAACCTGAATAATTTGTAAATGCACGAGGATATAAAAATCTGTTATTGGCTATTTTTTATATAAAAGTTCACATAATCCATTTATCATCACCCTGGGAAAGTGAACACTACAGAGGAATCTTCGCCATACATTCTGCTTCCAAAAATGTTTTTCAGTCTACACTCAATTAATTAAAATACATCCTTGCTGTGTTTCTTTTATGCAGGAAAGAGCTTGGCAAAAGTGAAAGTTGAGATGTAGTTTTAGGGCAGAAAAAGTACGACTGGGGATACAAAGCATGGGGAAAATTACAGTTTAAAAAAAGTAATTAAAGTTTCTGTATTGACTCAGAAACCAGAAATGAGCTACACTGGGTCATTCAGCATGCAGAGCAGAATATGTTGTCATTTATATGAACCTGCTGCTTCTGAAGTACTGTGCAAAAAAACTTACTCAATACACAAGCCGTATATTGCTAGTTCATTACAATGGCATCATGACTGCAGCTTGCCTGCAGTGGTGGGTATTGACTAGTTCTTAACATCTGACCTGAGAAAGCACGTAGGTGGAATATACTTGCTGCAGCATGAGGCAGGAATTATCCCAGTGGTAGATACTGATCTGGCCTCGAGGCCCAGCTCCATGGGCTGTGCTGGGTTTCTGCTGGCTTGAGGGAGACTGAGCTGAACAGCTTCAAGCATCTGGTGTATTTTTACCCTTTATCAGATCAGTCCTTGGACAGCCAACTGTGGTGTAATCACCCTCTCCACATGAATATAACAACGTGCTTGTAACAAGTTTTCTCTTCCCCTCAGATGGTACTTGGTGATACCTGTCTTCCAGCACTCCGTGTAAAGCCAGGCTGGGCCGAGCAGCGCGGTGCTGCAGGGGGTCTGGCACTGTGCTCCTGTTGTGGCCCAGACTGGCTGATACCTCTGCTTTAACCACACCAAACATCAGGAAATGCTTCCATCACTTCTGCCAAGATTCACTAAAACACAGAACCTGATTACAAGCTTTTCCCTGGGTATGCAGGGAGTGTGGGCTGGCCTGTGCATGCAGCCTGAGGAGAGCTCTGCCCTGACACCTACACTGGGTGACCCATCAGTTCTCAGTGGGCTTGGCCGGGCTTCAGCTGTGGTTTTTGTTTCCTGTTTGCTATTAAAATAAGGCTTTGTGCTCTACAACTTGTCATCATGGCCTTTGCTTGAATCAAATGTCATTTCTAAGGCCCTTGGGTCTCTCAGAAGGGAAAGCCAAGACCACGCCTCACTTTCAGTTCCCCCAGGGAATGGCCATCATGTGTCCGTGCGAATTCATCCCAGGTTCTGGCACAGGTACTTCCCAGATGAAATGTCTGGCTGTTTCTAACCATGTGTGCAAAACTAAGGTTCAGCAGGGATTCATGAGTTTCTCTGAAACACAGTTAAGGAGCCCTGAGCTCCATGTGCAGCTGGAGGTAGAAAGACTGACTAACCCAGTGCAAACAGTACCTGAGCAACTACCAGAGCTAAAGTCCAGCCCTGGATTTGAGCAGTCAGCCTCCCTGAAGGTTCACAGACTAACACAGAGGGTCCCTGTCTAGCCGTAGCCTTCTCCTCTGTTAGTGCTGGCCCTCCACAGCAGTTGGTGTGTTCATTCCAGGGGTGTCATTGCACTCTTCGTCTGTGCAGATGGCCATTGGGTTCCTTGCCAATCAGCAGATCAACATCATTTCTTCTGTGACTTAATCAAGGATTGGAAGAGGGTACAAGTAAGTAAGCCTCTCTTTAAAAGTGCCTGTTAATGCCTGTGTTTTCTTGATCTGTTTGAAAAGCTCCAGACTGATGTCAGGAGATGTTCCCGCAATGTCTCTTCCACATGTGTGTGTTTAGCAATGAAACCTGAGCATCAGGAAGACCTACCTGGAACAGAGTGTTTGGTCCCTGCAGCCTGGCAGGACTCAGAGGAGCAACAGGACTGAGGCTGCTCCAGAAGTGAATGCTGGACAGCAGTGGGCTGGGGGTCAGCAATAATCCATTGGGGGTCTGCAAGACAAAAAACACCCCATCACACACAGCTCAGAGTTCCAGCTCCAGGCAGCACTCACATCCCCTAAAGCCTTACACAGCATCTACTGGCTCTATTTCCCAGTGAATTCAGACATACAACATGGTCGGCAGCAGCTGCCCACCCAGCCCTGCATCCTATCTTTGGATACCTGCACATTTAATATTCCTTCATATGCAAGTTGATTTAATTTCTCTTTGCTTAACAAGATGCACAGTTATTGTTTATTTGAAACACGCTCATGCAACTGTGTAACATACAGAATAACACCATGTGTGCCCCAGTGCCTGCCAACACCACCTCGTCTCCTTCAGAATCTGTTTTTACCTTTTGAAGGGCAGCAATTCCTTGACCTGACTGCAGCTTTTGAAGCATTACTGCAATCATGTGTGGAGCTGGAAGAGTCACTGACTTCTTGACATTTACTCCCCTGAATGTGCCTCTTCATAATGGAAGAGGGTTCAAGAAGCTGGCAATGCATGGGCTGAGGCAGGGAGAGGCAGGTGCATGGTCTCAGTGGCCAGGGGGACAGCAGTGAGCACAGCTAATTGTTTGAAAAGAACCAAATGGGCAAGAATTTAGAATCCAAGGCTTTCCCCAACTCAGAGTTGCCTCCTTCCAGTGCCACAATGCACAAGAATTGCTGGGATTGCCCTCAGTATTCTTAAAGCACAATTGGAGGGGAGGCAGTTAGAGCACATGCAAATCTTCATTCCAGTGAAGAATTATGTGAATTATTCTGTATCCAGAATAACTTTTATCGTGCCAAAAAAGAACATGTGACAGTTTTGAAAAAAGTATTTGTCATAATGAGTTAATCTCACCAGTAATCTTGATGCCAATTATCAAAATCAGTCCTATTTAGCAAAGCACTTAATGGAATTTGAGTACACACTTGGCAACCAAGCATGTGCTTTGCTGTGTGGGCCTCAGTGCTCTGCTGAACTGGGCCATCCTTTTGTCCAGAGTTTAAAATATGTAAAGAGAAGGCAGAAGATAGAAAGTATCTGCATCTCCTGTAGTACCCAGGCCATCTATTCTGGTGCTCCCACCAGGCCAGAAATACACACTCCCACAGGGCAATTGCAGCTGGGGGTCTCCCTTAGCAGCTGCTGGCAGCAGTGCCCATCACACCCCTGCAGAGAGCAGGCTCACACAGGCACTGCCACGGCTCACGTGCATTTCCAGTATCACAGATCCATCTGCCAAGCACTGCCTGAGGCATCGGCTGTGGTGTTTGGGGCTCTGTGCAGGCACACAGGAACACAGACCTACTGTGACGTGCTTGCACTGCAGTTCACAGCAGGGTCAAATAGCCAGTTTGGCACCAGCAGAAGAGATGGGAATGACAAGGGGCACCAACATTAAAGTTATCCTGGTGATGCTGAAAGGCTGTTTAATATGAAGACCTTGGCTGCTCTTAAATAATTTTGTTAAGGAATCTCAGAAGAAGTGGCGTTCATGGAGAAATGTGCAGGGAAAGAACCCTGGCACCTTCCTTGTGCTGAAGAAGGTGGATCAGAAGCACCAAACCCCATGGAAGAAACCATGTTTGTCCCAAGGAGTAATAAACCTGTGGTATCACTGGGAAAGCAAAAGGTGTTGCTGCAGTAAATCAGCAGATCACAGGAGTGACTGGGCTGGGATATATCTGCATGCCAACAGAAGGGGCAAAGAGTGCATGGAGGCCTGGCAAGGAGAAGTCTCTATCTCATCAAGTGACAGCTCTTGTAAAAAAAAAAAAAAAGAAAAGCACTTGACAAGCAGGCATTTGTCAAGAGTCCTTTACAAACTCTTCCCAGGACCATGGTGCTTTCATGGGGAAGGAAATCAGCAGTACTAGCAAGAGCCCCTTTCTTGTGCTGCATTTCAAGCTGATGCTCCGTTGGCAGGCAGCTACCGATGGAGATTTATGAGACTGACAACACACTGAATTAGGTCAGGATAAATACTCAGATCTACTTACAGAAGAGCCTAGTGACCTTAAAACCAAAGATGTAAGTAGCTAGACCCAACAACATTCAACTGACACAGTATTGTGCCAACTTCACTAAGAATTCCAGTGAGCAGCCTCCATTCTTTATTTTTTCTCTGAGAAGCTGCAAATACCCAGAACTGAAAGTGCAGTTCTTGAGGGGGTCTTCTGAAAATAATGAGGAAAACTTGGAGGTGTTTATTCCTACCTAGGTGCAGCCAGAGCAAGTCTTCAGGGAGACCTGAAACTGGGTTGCCCTCCATTCATCTCCGGAAACACGGTAACATGCCTAACAACAGTGCTAAGCAAAAGCTCATATCCTTTGATGAGCAGAGCACTAATGTCTGTAAGTTCTGACAGAACCAAGAGCCAGCCAAAGCAAGCCTCCAAATCTGTTTAATATTTAATGCAAAAAGAGCACAGGGCCTCCCAGGCTTGTTCTCAGTATTGACATCAGCCAAGCATCAAAACCACCAGAGGAAACCTAAGTGTAAACATCACCACAGGACAGGCTATCCCTAAATTACATGCAGAAATTGATGTGTCACTTCATTTTCTGCCCACATGCAGCCATACATCTGGTATTAGATGTGGAACCTACTGAGAAGTTCCTACTTTAAAAACGTCATTATAATCTAAGCACAGGAACAGTTTAAATAGAAGTAATTCAGTGTACAAAGAGACTTATGTCAAGCATTGATGCTCCTGACTCCTGTGACAATGTGTGTAAGTATAATCTTGTCACTTCTGGCTTAGGTAACAGGCAAGTGCTGTCACACATACATTTCTGTCCTGAAACTGATTGTGTGTATCATGTGCCTTTTTACAGCATTCTGCCTGAGGGTATTCCTCATGACCAGCAGGAACAGTGGAAAGCCATTTGAAATACCCTCTCAGGCAGCAGGACCTTCTCAGAACCTACACCACTCCTGGAGCAGACATCCTGTTCTGCACCTGCCCCTGGCAGCAGATGCTTCACTCTGGGATCAGATAAATCTGAGAACGTTTGAGATAAGATGCATGTTCTTCCTTGGATAATGGGATGAACAGCAGATTTCCAGTCTAAATTATGGCTTTAGTTATTTTGCATTGTGATATTACAGATACCTGAATACAGCTGCTATGTAGTTTTCATTTTATATTCACTAGAACAAGTGTTTAGGATGCAGGGTACTTCATATCCACACTAGAAAAAGAAGGCTAAAGGAGAGGATAAAAGCTGTGTTGCTGTACAGCCAAAAGTTTAAATAATGAGACCTGGGAACTATCCTGGACAGATGCAATATGCCTCTTCTGTGTTAGGACAACCAGTTAAAAATATTTGTGATGGCTTTAAGTTGGTTAACGCTCATCACAGCCTTAGCTATCCCTCCTGCTAAAGGAGTGCCACAATCCTCGACATAATTCCCTTCTACATCTTTCAGGGCAGTAAGTACACCAGTTTATAGATGCATGGGAAAGTTAAATATTCAAAGAAATAACTACTGCACAGGGAAACAAATCTCTGTTCATCCTGTGGTTTGGGGCAGCAGCAGATTAAAGTGAGTTTGAAATCACTCACACTGTCATTGTGTCTGGTTGGCATCTCATATGATTTGTCAGATTTGCTCCCTACAAACAAAATACTGTGGTTATACCACAGTTAGAGGTCATGAGTTTGTCAATGCATCTCAGTTTTGGTTTGCCACACTTCTGTTCTTCCTGCCAAACATAACTTCATTTAAAGGCCTTATGATGTCAAAAATGACAGGTGTCAGCCCACAAACTCCTCATTCTTGGTGACCCAACATTGTATCTCAGTGGCTTGCAGGTGTGTCTGAGCTGGACAAGCTCACTCTGCAGCTGGCAAGCTCAGGAGAGCAAGTGCTGTGCTGGCTGAGAGCACCTGCCAACACTCTCACATGGCCAGGCCTTTGTGCCGTACAGGCACACAATGCTGCCCGCATCAAACACCTCCAACACCTTCAAACAGAGAAAAGGCGATGGGATTCTGGATATCATGTATCTTCTAGGCAGTCTGAAGTGAGTGAGGGCCTGTAACACATCTTTGTACTCATTTATTTAGTGTCCAGTTTGCTACATTCAGTGGTAGTAGTTGCATTAGCTGTTACTTCAGGGCTGGGGATCTTGGGGGATGTTCCACATTGGAATAATTTTACTCTTAGATTTTTTTTGTCTGATTTCGAGGTGGTATTGTAAGACAAAACTCACCAATCAACATACTGAGTCATATCTATATGATTTTCCTCTTCTGCTCTAAACTCCTAGGGTTTTTTCATAGACTTGCCTGAAAATGAGAACTTGCTGTTGACATTACCACAAATATGTTATTAAAAAGAACAAAATAATCTTCTGGTTGTTCAGTAGGTCTGTGCTGAAGAGAATTTCTGGCAAGTACTCTGTGAATTTGCACAACTTTGGAAAGAAACTGATTTCAGAGCCTGTCTTAGAAACCACTTAATTTGCTCTATATTCAGAAATTAACAAAAAGGTCACAGAGTTTGAATGGATGCAACATCTAATAAAGAAATCTAACCAAGCATCCCACATGCTCAATTGGTGACCTACAAAACCCCTGTGGTTTTCTTTTCGGCTTTTTCCTGTTTGTTTTGTAGATCTGGAGGCTGGTTTGAACTGATAAACAGTTCACTAATGGCTGCCCATCTCCTTATCCTTCCAGGCAGTCTGTGAACTGTGATGGCTTTTCCCACACTCAATTAGGAACAAACCCCAGGAGAAATCTACTTTCCACCCCTCGTTCAGAGCACTGCTGTGTTTCCCTCTTTCCCATATGTTGGGTTTCTTTCCCATCAGATGGTGACAGAGCCATAGAACTAACACTCTTGGCCACATGGAGGGAATGCCTGGAGACAGGCAGCTCTTACCTGTGCAGTGAAGAAAGCTGGAGTCAAGGATCCCGAAGGAAGCGCGGGACTGTTGAGGGCGATGGAACCGATGTCGGTGCTGGAGAGAATCATAGGTGGGGCAGAGATTTCTAAGCCTTTGGGCTTTTTAGCCTTTGGGGGAAGAGATGGGGATTTGGTCTTGGAGCCTGAGGAGAGGTTCAGAGGCTCAAGGGAATCTGAGTCGTGGCAACTGGAGTCAAGGAAGAAGCTCCTGTGTTCTGTAGGGAGGGGTGAGGTGGGAGACAGAGATGGTGACCTGGAGGAAGATGATGATGGAGATGAAATGCTGGCACTGTTGGGTAGCATTAAGGAAGATATTTTAGCTGATACTGAAGAGTTGAGGAAAGCAGAGGCAGCTGCTGTTTCAGAAGTAGAAGGCAACGACACCATGGGCCTCGTAACTTGTTTGTCTGTTTTGTTTGTCACAAATCTGATAACAGTCCGAACTTCTTCAACTGGTGTGTTTCCTTCTGACTTCTCCTCCAGTTTTTCTGTTTTGATTGTCTTGTAGGGGTCTGGCTGGTTCTGCAGAGAGTTGATAGTGAAAGAGGAGTACAGGCCAGAGTGGATGTATTCATTTCGGCTTGTGCTTTTCAGTGCTGACAAGCTGTGCTTGTGCTGATCCCTGCTCTCCGAAGGCATCTTACAGTCGCTGTCCTGCAGCAAAAGGCTCTCTCTGCTGATTTCCACAGCATGTGGATCCATTTTTAAAATCTCAGGAAAGGAGACAAACTTGTATACAAACTTTTGTCCAATCACTTTCTTGATGATGTTCTGCAAATAAAAAGAAGGTGCTAGAAAGATCAGTGTTTCAGAGGCACCCAGAACGTCAAACACAGGGGTGGGGGGACCTGCTCCCTTGTCAAGCTATGCAGGTCGTTTTGTGGGGCTCCAAATGCTGACCACCCTTGCCTTATTCCAATACCTCTCTCTGCTCAGCCAGGGAGTCCCCTCCTGGCTCCTCATGGCTTCCAACAAAACCACCATCACTAGGGGGCAAAGACCTACAGGTGGCCTGTTTGACTTCTGCTTCCTCTGAAGCAGCTTGGGAGTATTTTCTTTCCAGTAAAAGCAATCCTGCTGCCTTCTGGATTCAAGCCTTGCATTCCACAATAAAGGCAAATTCCTTCATTCATGCCTCCTAAAACTGACACCAACTACCACGAGGATGAATTACTCCCAGAATGTCTGCAAGGGACAAAACCACCTCAGCCTCCTGACCCCAGTTATTTACCCTCTGTTCCTTACCACATAAGGAAAAGATTGAGTTAAACTTACAGGGACTGTCTTTCTGTCAATGATCATGAACTTACGTCTGTGAAAAACATAACCCCTTCCATGGGCTGGAAAAGTACTTGTGTCCTGCAGTATTCCCTGCACTATCTCCAGGCCTGCATTAGGCTCAGGATGCTCACTGGTGCAGGCAGAAAGTTTTCATCAGTCTAAACTGACTGTGGAAATTAATAATTGAAAAAATCCTGAACCTCTCAAAGGTTTGTACAACCATTTATTGTTTCTTAAAGTGTCCCCTTCATGTAAAGAAGTGATTCCTTTTGAGACTTTTTATGAGCATCCTGTTTCTAGTCCTAGCTCTCCTCCTGCAAACCCAGGCTGGCTGCCTGCTCTAACACAATTCCCAGGGATATGTGAGCTCCTCCACAAAGGCACTTTATGGCACAGGCCTGGCCTAGGGACTGGAACATTTACCACCCTAAGCCAAGTGCTGTGGAACAACAGAAGAAACATGTCCTGAGATTTTCAAGCTAATTTCTCTCTTTTTGAAGCCCCTGGTGGAGAGTTTGGTAAGTCAGCTCTGAAAAACCCTTTCCAAGAGGCTTCCCTTTAGTCCAGCACATCTGCTGCACCTCCAGCTGGTATTCTGCAGACATCTGCTTTGCTGTTCATATGGGAATGTAAATATTTACAAATTTCCTAAAAATCTAATTGATTTTTCATTTTATCACAGCTTCTGACACCAATAGTGAAAACATTTGTTAAACTGACTGAAAACTTAAAAAAAAAATTAAGGAAAAGAAACATCATCTCTCTCTATATATAGACAATACGTAGTGCTGGGGGTGCTCGTAATGCCTGCACTACACCTTGTTCAGTCACAAAAGCAAGGATAATTCTGTGAAAGAAAAATCTGCACTTGGGTATCAGAACCTCTTCTGTAGTAGCTGAGCTACTGCACTCTGTAATTCATCTGTCTGAATGTCCTGGCATTTCATTCAGGCACCTTCTTGAATACAAAACTAACCCTACAAAGAACCCTGGTATGCAGCTTCGCATCACAGGTCAGGAGCTGTGGCACAAATAGAAAATGTTGTTTCCCATGTTGATAACAGGGAGCTGTAGCAAAGAGGAAGAACTAAATGCAGCAAGTTCAGGCTAAAGGCACAAACTGCCCTCTTCCAAGCTGAATTGTACACATATCTACCTACCTGGCAGATGCTGCAGTGTCTTTTTTTGCCCTCCAAAGGTTCAGGACAAACAGCCCACAGAATCTCAGTCTGCACAAGCTTTAATTCCCATGGCTTTGGGCTTGGCCTACATTTTTTTTTTTCACTGCTAATCAGGTGCAACATTGGATGATTGCACTTTTTCTGCACTCGCAATATTGCATTCTTTTTCCAAAGAGCAAAACCTCCAAACTACTCACATTTGAAAAAAAACCATCCCAACTGGATTTTTGGTTTCTTCCTTTAATATATATATTTTAATTTAAAATAATGCCTCCCCTCTGCTCCTGGCAACTCTCAGTTATTGCTAAATCGAGCACTAGCAACTGAGATCCTCCTTGGAAAATGTGACTCCCAGCAGAACAAGATTAAATGTATTTAAGGGTTGCACTTTTACACTGATGCAGGCTTGAAACGGGGGAACATTACTATAAAAAGCAACTGAACGGGCTGGTGAGTTTATACTTCCTTTGTTATTATTAAATATAGTTATATTCTAAGAACATTGCAGTGCTCTTCCTCCAAGTCTGCCAGCCTGCAGCAAAGGCCCACTTAACGATGGCTGGAGATGAAAAGATTTGAGTGCAGATCCCTCAAGCATTTTGCAGGCTTCTCTTAAATGTGTAGCCTGAGGAAATCTCCACCAGCGTGCAAGAGAAAATAAGGACACAAATTAATGAAGTGCCTTGGAAAGGCATGGACTTTACTATAGTTTTTGACAAATAACTGAAGGAAAAAAGCAGTGTATTTTTACCATCACCTCAGTGATCTCTCAAGAATCATTGAGCTATGATGGTTCAAACCACAGAAGACAGTGACAGGCACCACAACAAGCAGTTTGGAAGGCAAAGAATTGTGCCTTCCTGCATCTGTAGGAAGATTAGACCACTTCCTTGGTAGCAGAACAGTAAGTGTGTGTGAACATTTGGCCCTATTTTATTGTTGTTGCTTGTATTTTCTAGGTAAATTCCCTCACAAATAGGCTTGCAGTGAGTGCTAGTGGCTGCTGGCCAGGGCTGCAGGGAGCAAGGGAAGGACTGCTGGGTCCATGCAGCTGCTGCAGAGAAGAAATGAGCAACCAGGACAGGAGCAGGAGCTCCAGTCCAACCGCTTAAGAAAAAAATCTTATCAATAAACAGCACTCTCTGACACTCAGAGAGAGGGCAGGATGCAGGGAATGCCCCTCTTCTGTTGGCTTCTTAACTATTCCTCACTTGAACACTTCACACTTTCCCTCCTCTGCCCCAGTGTAAAGCAGTGACTGCAGCAAGTGTGCCCAGCCCACCCTGTTGGGAACTGCTCAGAAAGCTGCTGGTAGAGCCGGGCAGAGCCCAGCCTGCTGCTGCTCCAGCACATCAGCCATGCCAGGGAGCTCAGGCTTATTCACACCCCAGCACTCCAGGAACTTGCTTTATGAGCCCTCTGAAACCCAGCCTCACCCGAGAGCTCTGAATCACCAGCTGCAGGGATGGGTCTCCTCTGCTCCTGTCCTCCACAGAGCAGCTGGCTGAGCTGGATGCCAAAGGCTTGGTGGACTGGTTCCCCCAGCAACTTAAACTAGACTATCCTGGGGAGGGGTTGTAGCAACTATGCATATGCACTACGGAAATCTGTCATGTGTTTGTGTTTTAGTTTCATCAGCTCTGACTCCTACTCCCCGTTTGAGCCATTTAGAGCAAATGTGTAACTATACTACCAGGGTGACTGAAGATTTTAGTGGCTTGGCCCACATCTGTTAGCTAGCAAGTTTGCTGGATGCAGGAGCCACTTGGGAGACTGATGCGAAATGGGATCCACTTCCTAGTTAAACTTCAGACTGAGGGACCTCAGGAGCAGGAAGACCATTTTTCCCTCTTTCCAGGAAGTGACCTATAATCAGGATGCCTGAGATCTCAGAATTTATGACAGAGCAGGATGAACTTGTTTGTAGGTACTAAACATCCCTGGTCAGGAAAGAAGAAAGACCAGAGCTGTAGCTGCTGCTCTTGAGTCCCACTTGGATGCGTTCAAAGCTCCCTGGCTCCAAGAGTACTGAGGGGTGCAACACGTGTAGGAACACAGGCTACAAATTCCTCACAGAACTCTATCCAGGCTGCTTCCAGCTATTGGGACCCCTACCCAGAGAGAGGGCTGCTCACACTCCAGTGTCTGAAGTACATTTGCTGGCAGGAGGCACCTGTGGCAGGATGGTTTGCTCTGAAAAATGGGAGTGTGTCCACATCAGCATGTGCAGGCAGGCAGGTTCTGCTAACATCACAGATCATGCAGTTATGCTTATTACACTGTGTGTGTAGAAGCCAGATTTTGTAACATTTTTGATGCAGGCACAGGTGCTACTACACTGTGCACCTGTCCTGACCTTTGGAATATCAAGACTCTCATTTAGCTGGATTTCAGTCTTTCCTCACTCACCTCCATCTGGAAGACTCACCTCCATCTCTGGCTGGCACCTATGCCCAGGTTCTCCCCTCTCTCTATTGCAGTTCACTGGACATCCCTTTCCTCTCACATCAAACATGAACTATTTTATGTCTCTTTTCAAGGCAGGTGTTCTTGGTTTTTCTCCTCTACCCATCACCTCTTACTGAGTATCAAATCCTTTAATCTCATCTTTCCATATGGGTAACATTATAGAACCACTTATGCCATTTCAGCCAAGCACTTTCTTGACTTCCACAAATCACTCTTGGATGAACCTCCTTCCAGTTTTCTACAAAGGTACTTTCTAATGCTCCTTAAAGCATTTCCTTGTAACACCTCTTACCTGCACCACTACAAAATGTATAGTTGGTACTCCAGCACAATCACACTGCTATTGTTTCATTGTAGGATTCTATTTCCCCTGAGGTGTCTTAAGAGAAGACCTTCCCAAAAGTAAAATAATAGCTGTCATTATCACTTTATATCATGAAGTTTTGTAAGCACCCAAGCAAGGGACCCTTGCCCAAAACAATTCTTCCATGCTTCCACCCACACCTGGACATTAAAAATAGGAACTAGTGACCAAGTTACTGGGTTTGACCCGTTATGGGAGGGGAGGGAATGCATTGGCACATCTGAATCCTGAGAGCACCTGAGAAGCTCTGTCCCCCACACTGCAATAAGCACAAAAGAGCCCATATTATTTTTATACTATAAATCATACTGCCAAGCCATCTAAACAAGTGGGCAGCCATTAACTGAAACTAAAACTGAAACAGACTCAATAGCACTCACTGAATAAAGCCTCAGGCCACATACTGTTCAGAGAGGATGCAAAAATATTGAATAGCTGCTCATCAGAGCAGTATGTGGCTGTGTAATTAAAGATGCAGCACAACTCATGCAAACATTAGGGTTATCCAGGGAACTGCGATTCTTGTATTTCCTAACTTCTGAGGACTTGACTTCCACAACTGCTACATCTTATTAACGCCAGTATCTGCATGTATTTTCCTGGATTCACCCTCCTTCCTTCAAAAAAAAAAACCTTACAGGAAAATGGACTAGTTTCTCTGTTGTGGTGTCATTTTGAAATATTCATAGGGAGTTTCAGTAGTCTTGAAATCCCTGGTGACTTCCAGAAGATATGTGCCATTACAGCTACCGTAAAAACAAAATCACTGGGTAACTGGAGAAAAAAAAGAAACCTATTAACCCTACTTTTGAATTTATTTCACTTCAAGCTAAAGCGCTCTGTGTGGGAATAGCGCTGAAGCATTTCTTTGCCTGAAAGCATTACAAGAGATTTCTGACCAGCAGAAGTGTGTGACATGATGGACACAAGCTGTAGGTAGAGTGCAGGATGCCTTTCCTCAGTGCTATCTGTCATCTGTGCTGCTGCTCTGTTGAGGCAATAGAGGAAATGCATTAAACAAAAATAAGAGTGGGTGTGGGGGGAGGGGGAGGAATTTGGGGAACAAATGAAACAGGAAATGGAATCTTCAGATTACCTACATACCTTTAGCAACTATAATCATGGTAGTAAATTACAATCAAGACATGCCATACTCTACATTTCCTGGGGTGCTTTTTATGTGAATTTAACATGAATCTAGCCATCAGCCTCAACAGCGTGTCACGCTTGCTTTCAAAGCCAGGGTAAGGAACTTGTCCTAATTGTGTTATTTTTCTCACTGTACTGGAATTAATTTACTTTTAAGTTCAGATGAATCAGATGATGAACTCTAACAAGCCAGTGTTCCCCCCAAGCAAAAGACAGAGCTCAGAAACCCCCATTTATCCAGCAATCAGGTTTTATTTCTCCATGGTGAATAATTTCAAAGATAGACCATGAAACATTAGTTCAGTATCAGCTGTATGCATTAAGAGCAGAGGGCAGTCCAAAAAAGGAAGGTCCAGCCCATGTGCTACCATAATTTCTAAAAAATCACTGACCCTTGTCTCAAACTCACATGATTCCAGATGACTTAGGAAATGTAGAGAAATCCCTGTCAATAATTCCACAACACAAATGAAGTCTTGTCCAGGGCTCTGCTTCATCTTCCCTGCTGCCACACCCCCATCTGGCACCTCTATGTTTGTCCCGTTCCATGTGCATCCCATTTGCCCCAGGACCCCTAGCTGCCAACACATTTGCACACCAGCAGGGAGGGGACAAGGATCTCAGACAATTCCTTAAGGATACCTCAGAGTCTAGACTGCTCTTGGGTTTATTCCACTAAATGGTGAATAGTCTAAAACAAAAGAGCATTGAAGTTTGAGAGAGGCTCTTTCCCCACCCCAACCTTTCCCCTTTTGTTCTGCAGGGGGGAAAGAAGAATGTCAAGGAGCCTTTCCTCCTCTTCTTGACTTCCTCCCTTCTGTATAGACTGAACTGAAGGCAGAGGAAGCGTTTAGGACTGAACCCACTGCTGAGCACACCCTGCCAGTCTACAAGGATTCACCATCTGCTATCTTATGCCATTATCTCTCATACTTCAAAACCTGCAGCAAGTTGCTCTATTCCTCTGCACTCTCGCAACAATCCACCTTTCTCCACTGTCTGGGAACCTGGAAACAAAACACTAAACCCACAGAGTGAGAAGCTCCCACTGTTTTGTTCTAAAGGAGTTACTCTTGCAATTTAAATAGAAATAGCCATAGGTTTGGGTTAGGGTTCAAACCCTGATTGCAATACATGGGGAAGAAAGAATTTATCCTTCTTGCCATCTAGGAGCTACGACATCCATTGGACTGCAGAATGCAGAATGCCTGAAAAAATGGCCAAAATCCTTGTGCCACACTTAGATAAAACAGAAAACCATTTCTACAAACAGCAAGCAGTCATCTCAGCCAGAGCCCTGATGAAGAAACTGTACAGTCAGTCCCCCATCTGCCATCAGGCGGATGCTGCTTGACCAGAGACAAAACAGATGACAAAGGTGTGTGTGTGCTGGGGGTGGGGAACTGAAAACAGAACAGGGGTTAAAAAAAATGGCTAAGGGATAAAAGAAGCAAGAGAGTCTCAGGTAAGGAGCCATTATATTCCATTACTTCAAAGAGATCAGAGAGATCTCAAAGCACAGGTGCTACAAATATCTTGTTCCTTGTTTCTAAGCAGTGCCTGTTCAGTCACTAACTGCACCTTTGGGCTCTGCCTGGCTGTGCTGTTCATGCATCAGCAGGCACTCTTGTCTCCATTGATCCAGTCAACTTTATAACCAGAGGGGTTGGAGTCATATAATGAAGCAAGCTTCCCCATGCTGAGCAGAAGCCTTTTTAGCACTTAGTGTAGGGCATTCATCACACCAACTGCTCACAACAGCCAAATCCCTTTGTGCTTCTCAGTCAGGCCACTTTTGAAACACGTTAAGTGGGAAAATCTGACTTCTAGTGGACAAAACACTAACAGCTCTAAATCTGAAGCTAAAGATTTTTTTCAGGAGAAGGAGTCCTTGTGAGTCATGAAAAGTCTGATCATCAAATTGTTCATTGCTAATTTGCAGTCAACATGCTTTTTGACTGCTGTGTTAGACTGACTGCATAGCACTGTGCCCTGCAATAACTAGTGCACTACAAATAATACATGACAGCAGTACTCTAAGGTCAGTCCAGAAACAATATCTACTTTCCTCTGCCTTGTGCAGGCAGCAAACATGCCCTAACTGTGCTGAACACTGGCATTATTGACTGTATAATCTCACCTCACCCTCTTTTCTGAAAATTAAGATGAAAACAGGCCACTAAGCACAGCTATGAAGTTTTCCCTTTTAATATACAAAATCTATAACAGTCTTTGTCATTAATACTTAACGTTCAAGAATACAGGAAATAGTAAAACCTAGTAACTTGGAATTTAGATATCTTATTGAAAAATATCCATTTAAGGAGAACTAATCCAGAGAAGATTTAATATTGACTAGTAAAAGCAATATAATATTCATCCAAAAAAAAGGTGCAGAAACAATTTGGAAATTTCTTGAATTTATTGGAGTCTAAAATTGAGAAATGTAAATATGAAAGATTTGTATTCTATAATATTTGTGTATTTATGTTCTACAATCTTTTCCTTCTAATATCTTGACTAGTTGGAGGACCTTCCAAATAGCTTCCACAGAGAGGAGAAATATTAACTAGTAGCATTTCTATTTTCTTAGTCTGCATGAGAATAACAAAATTTACCTTGTCATAATAGTATCTGAGCGCTCGGCTCAGCTTGTCATAGTTCATATTAGTTTTGTTTTTTCTGAGTCCCCACAGCTTAGCCACTTCTTCTGCCTTGAGTAGCTTGAATTCGCCATCATTAGACGTCCAGCAAATGAGGTGCTCGTGTTTCTGGTCTAGCAGCAACTGCAAAAGGAACTGCCACAGTGTGATTGCACTCTCCATACCTACAAGGGACAAAGGAGAGCAACAGTGTGAAGAACATTTGGGAGCAGGTGTTCCACCCAACGCTCATTTCAGTAATAAGCTCTGTGCAGGGGTCATCCTCCATAATTGAGACAAGGAAGCTACCACATCATTTACAATCAAACATCCACAAGACCTACAGGCCTTCCACTGCTTTTACAGTATTTTTCCCCCTGCTGTTTTCTGAAGGCACACATAGAGTAGAGGAAGTATTTAGAAAAGCACTGCCCACATAGTTCACATTATACAAGGTCACCACCAGTCGGCATCTTCCACTCAGTGTAAGCAATCACTCTTCAAAGGAACACCTATGGGATGGGGGAAGGACTTAGTATAACTATCCACTGAAATGATATTAAAAACCTGCTGTTTACTGTCAGGAGGAGTATACTGGACTTGTTTGGATACCTCACTGTGAAAAAGGGGTAGACAAGGGAAGACCAGAGCAATTGCCTTTGATCAGAGGACCAGAAGTCACATCCTTCCCCCTCCCACCACCAGACAGCCTTTGCCCATTTTGTTTTTTCCAGGGTCTGAAATTCCTCTTGCTGCTTCTGTTTGCCAATTTCAATAGCTCAAAAGATATTCTTTATTTTTTAGAAAAGCTGGAAGTTCAGTACACTTAAGCACTGCAAAATAAGTGATGTTTACCATAAATCTCTCTTTAACAGGGATCTTTTCTTTCATTATCACACCTACTATTGAGAATTAGGAATATTTTAAACAGTCCCTGAGTTTCACATCTGAGGTTATTTGAATTTTTTTTTCTCTGCTAAAGGTTGTTTTAATGCCTTTTTCCTCTGCTAACTGCCTGTGCTACTGAGCCCTCCCCAGAACAAACCTTTTGTTCAGGCACTGCAATAAAAGGATAAACTGAAGGCTGGCTATATTCCAGTTCAGCACATGTATATACACAACTTAAAAATGGGGAGCATTATCACTGCTAACAACTTATCATTTTAATGAAGATGCAGCTAAAATTGACCTTTCAAACTACAGAATCATTAAATGATATTTTCACGCACTTTCAAAAACATTCCCAGTCTTAGCATGTTAACAGTGGATCAAATAATTTTTTTCTTGGGCTCTTGTGATTCTTAACTTGGATATGCTATGTCACACAGATTTATTGCTGGCATTAATTGACTGTGATGCTAATGGAGCTACTTGTTACCTGACTTACCTCTGTGCATGAAACAATGGGTATTTTTGTCTTTATCTGGCCAAGCTCAGGATTTTTAGGGCCCGTATTAATTTTGTTTTCCCAATACATTGCTGTTCGTGCCCGACGCTTCCCTGGATGCGCGTACCACAAGAGGGCACAAGACTTCCAGCTATCCCCGGCATGGAGCAGAGCAGCGGGAGGCTGCGGGGACAGCTGCCTCTTCAGCTCTGCCCCAGCGTGAAGGAAACCACCGTGCGTAAGGTTCACCAGTATAAAGAAAATATTGCAGGAGCTTCACTACTGTAAAGCAAGTTAATGATACTAGAGAACGCTGTCAATAGTTTTGCGGAAAAACGGGATTCGGAGCTATGTTCTGGTGCAAATAATTTCTAAGTAAGCTGGCCAAACAAGGGTCGGCAGAATTAATAATGGTTTTGCTATCTCTTCAAAATCCTCATTTCTCTAATTAACTGTGAGTCCCGTCTGAATGACAAAGACAAAAGCAGTGATGCCCAGCTGTGTGACACCATAACTGTGCAGCACTTTCAGAGGTCATTTGAGGTTCCTAGGACTGCTAGGGATCCTGGAAACCGAACAGCCTATATGGATCGTTTGGCACTTTGAAACGTTTGCATTTGCTTCATTGTGATTTTGTGCAAGTCCTCTTCCACACAGAATAAGGCAAGATAAAAACCTCATAGTTAGGATTAAATATACCTGACAGTTACTCACTTTACAGCCTTTAAAAGTTCCTTTAAACTACACCCTCTGTGCAGATATCAGCATCTTTAACAGATTATTTATCTATAACTTTGTAGATAATAAAATGTCCCTATTAATCTGATATCATAAATATACAGATAGACATCATATATATATATATACTTTCTGATACCTATAAAGTTTTGCAATTTACTTTGCTGAAAAGGTATATTTATATACAATCATGTTCTGCTTTTAACATCCTATTTTCTGTCCTATTTTCTCTACATCACACATTATGAAGCCGTACCCTGCATAATTTCAACTTGCATCACACAGCTCTTCCTAACAAGAAATCACAAACAGAACCTTTGTTGCTCTGGAAGATTATAAGTAACTTTTAAATACCTTCCTTCAAAATTGTACTAAAATGTGTCCCGTGCTACAAAGACCTGTCAAACAGAACTTCAGCTGAGGAAAGTAAAGAAGGATGAGAATTATAGAAGTACCAATACAAACTTCACTGCCACATCATCACCCAAAACTGTAATACCTCAGAGACACAATTCTCTCATCCAGATATTAAACTACAAGATCAGCAATCATGACTCTTCAGAGAGGTTAGGTGCAACTGAATTCAAAGCGAAGAACATTTTGCTGCATCCTGCTCCATCCCCATTCACCTCTGACCATGAACACTCACAGGGTAATCTACAGCTAACTTTGTCCTACACTTTCCATTATGAACCTGTTTTCTGATGCTTATCATCTGTAAAATGCAAACAGTTTTGGATTCCATTTTACCTACTGAGTGTGGTGCTCAAGGTGACTCAGCCATAGGCACAATGTAAAATGCATGAACAGCACAAGGCTGGGCAGGAGAATCCTATAGGAATCCTCACTCCACAAACCGTACATCCCGGTGAGTAAGGGGAGGTGACTCCCAGCAGGTTATTACATAAAAGGTTACTGCCACCTTTTGGAAGTGACTCAGTTATTCCAGCTGAGATCCATGGATAATCTCTGGGGGTCACTTCAGGTGCTGCAGCCATGGCAGATGGCTGTGGTGGGATTAGATTTAGGCAGCTCCTCACAACCGTGTCTTGCCTGACCATCAACTCTCCCAAGTGCGTGGCTCTGAACAGGCTTCGTAAAGGACCTGTGTACCTCAGACTTCAGCATCAATGTGCTCAGTCGGTACAGGCATAAATCTTCTACTGGTATGACCCAAGTCTGCCCCTACAGAAATGAGATTAAAGCAGCTCAATGCTGCATTGTGCTTCATCCCTCCATCTGCCACTGAGTTCCTGCATAAAGCTTCCCACATTGCTGGTACAGCAACTGCATGTATGACTCCCTACATGAGGCAAATCATGCTAATTACATTTTCAGCTGATCATTAATTGTATGGTCCTACTCTTCTAACCATCAAACTTGAGGTATTCAAGTCTGAGTTGCACTGAATATTCACAGCTGTAACTACCTACAACAGAAGCCTTGCTCTAAGCATATATGGTGAAGTAAAATCTCAGATTTCTTGAATTTGGTAAACTGGTGTTTATCTCATTTCCATTCCGTAAAATGTGATTTGTGGGGGAATAGTTGTAGCAGGATTCCCTGTCTGGACTCCTCTCTAAGAAGGAGTCTGGAAAGCAAAGGGGTCCCTCCTGCACCCCATGACTCAGTGGGAAGGCTTCTCTAATAAACTTTGTCTGAAGCTCCCATTCTGCCCACGGCAAATTCCCATTCTGCCCACAACAACAGTAAAAATCTAAAATCCCACGGTGACAGGATTTTTTAACTGATGTAAAATGTTTAATTTCTAAACAGGCCGACAGAAGTATTAACCTGTCTTTCTCTATGGGAACCGTTTTGGGTTCCACAAGGCACTAACTGCCCCCTTGGGAGGACAGAATGGCCACACAGTGGAACTAGAGCTTAACTTGTGCTTCATTGGAGTGGTCTAGTGAGAGAATCACCACAGATGTACTGGACTTATTAGAAGACATGTAATTCAACCAAAAATCTGGTACCTGTATTAAAAGTCACAATAAATTATGACTATGAGAAGCTGGAGATCTTCAGACAACATTGTATTTCATCTATGTGTTTTCTAATTCTTCTGAATTTTTACTGACTCAAAGGGAAGTCAGTGTCTTGCCTTACTCTGACAGAAAGGTTTGTTAGGATGTGGTCACTGCCTACAGTGACCACACTTCATTCAACTCTTTCTTAGTATTAAATAGCAATAATAAATATTCCTCTTACTTCTGTCCTCAGTACAAGATTTGAATGCAGGGCAATAAATAATACATAGAACCACATACTGAATTACATGGATTAGCAGAAAAAATAGTTTTAAGAAACCCCTTATTTAGATAGTGAAACGCATCAGTGGTACAGAACAAGAAACACAACCTGTGTTAGAAACATATATCCTGTGTCATGGAAAGCCTAATCAAAATTCATACAGATAAAAGAGTCTACTTTTTAATCCATTAACTCTGACATATCTGATTTTGCCATCTTACCATTTTTTAAATATTTATACAATGCATTTGACAGTTAAAGATGCTTTCTAAGTCATGAAACAAAACTTGCTAGTTTGACCTGACCTAGATAACCTAGTAATTTTACTTTGTGATCACTTCCACTACCGCTGGTGCAAATAATCACGGGCTTAGTTAGAAGGAATTATACTTGGAAATGCTGCATTAGACAGCAAAATGGTATTTCAGGACTGAGTTTTCTGAAAATCCATTTCTCTGGCAGCTGAGACAGAGAACCACACTAAGACCATCTGCATTAGCAATTTACATTCCTTGCAGTGTGCTTCCCCCCATACAAATCCTGGCAACTGCATGATCAGTGTGACACAACATGCCCTCCACATACAAAATTTTAAGTTCAGGTCTGATGCCAGAAGGCAGCAAACCAGAGTATCTGTGCTGATAATTCTGCTCCTATTTCAACCAAACTGAAGGACTAACAGAAATGCCTAAACTTGGAGCAGCACAGAGTCAGCACCATAAGCTCTCCATGAAGAGGATAATGGAAATGGATAGAGACATCCACAGAGCAAAGTGTCCCATCTGAGAGATTATTCTCCTGTAAGGGGCCTACCCAAATTCCTCACTTAGGCAAGGGGCCTACATGCCAAACACTCTCTTTCCCTTTAGCATACGAAGACTGGCTTCAACCAGCATGAAAAAACGCTATGAAAACATTATGCAAGCCGCACTAGAAATAGTTAAGATGTGATAATATATCTGCTGATGAGCTACATAGGCTTTTCTTTTTTTTACCAAGACAATGCATATGAAATTCCACGTGATAAAATGCTGGTTAGTAAAGTGGCATTAAGATCCAAAAATACAGTCATTAACCTGCTGGGCAAAATAAAACAAATAAGCAAGGCACCTTAAATCCAAGCAGTAGGAGGCTCAGAGACAAATCTATCTAACTAAAATCTCAGTATTGGAAAGATTTATGACATGAACTGTGAGACAAGCAGGACAGTCCTTGAAGAATTAGGTTTTGTAGGACTCTTGCATAGGAAAATCCACATGAAAAAGGCAAAAAGCTGGAAAGCAGCTCTGTAGCAAATCAGGACTTCTGCAGAGCTTCCATACAACTGTTACAGCTGTAACACAGCTCTGCTCTCCCAAGTAGTCCCGGTTTCCTGCTTGGATTTTTTCTCCATGTTAGCTCCCCAACAGCCTTTCTAAAACAGAGAGAAACTGCTGATCCTAGACAATCAACATGAACAAGTTCTGAAGGCTAAAACTAGGAATCCCTCCAGGCATTAGGATCAAAACCAGTCCCTTTTGCTTTAGAGGGTCTGCAGAGGAACAACATCTGGGAGCCTGAGCTATAAACCAAGTCGTGGGACCTGGGGCGGAGGAGGGACAGCTGAGTGGGACAGACTGGCTGGGGTGCCCAGAGGCTGAAAAAAACCAGCTGGAGACCAATTAAATCAGGAAGACATAAAAGGTGTTAGCCAGCATTATGCCATATAGGTAGTCACAGAAAGATGGTGATCAGACACGTACATGAAAAGGATTAAGAGGCTGAGTCAGAGCAGGGAAATTAATTTCCCTTAGCAGATGAAGAAACTGCTGATTCCTTCTGTTGCCAAAGCAGCTGCAAAAGATCCAGCTCCTTTTTGTATGCCCCATCACAGCAGGCACACACCTCCACTTACATTTCCCTTACAGGCACGTGTGTGCCTTGCAAGCACACAGCATTTCTCAGCAACAGATGCCTTTTTTTACCATTTCAGCTACTCTGGAGAATGTGTGTACATTTTCTGTACGTCCATTTTCTGCTTTTGTATCCCAGTTCTGCCCAGCACATTTCTCCGAGCAGTGTGACGTGGGGCATTGTTAGTTTCTCATTCACGTTAGCATTTGGCTTCCTTTATTTCTGCAGGTTGCAGCCAGGAAACTGGAAAATGGGCCACAGGAAACCTGGCCTCCTACATCTGTCCCAGTTTGTAATAGCAGCTCTGGTTTTATTTTTCTAAGTGTCTCAGGTTCATTTTAACCCTTGAGGTGACTGCTGCAATGCCATGTGCAGGAATGTGACTGTTTTGCCGTTATTTTTTAACCACCATTTCTCAGTACTAGAAATGGAGATTTTTACTTGACTAAATTAATTTTAAATTCTATTACTATTCAGGAAATAAACAGTTTAAAGAATTTTTTTTAAAAATCTTGCTGGAAATTACCAAAACAATTACACACATAAATTCCATGCTATATAAAGTATCAGAGAGTATACACAGAGAAAAATATGGAATAAGACAGTGTCTATCTACATCCTAAACATAGTTTTAAAGTAAATGTCCATATGAAATGATGAAGAGCTTACAGAACCTCTAGAACAAGTTTTCTATTTTACATTTCAGTTTTTATTAAAAAAATTGAAGTGCACTTGTTTTACATTTAATTACAGAAGCAAGAGTGTTGATCAAGAAAAGGAACCCCCCCTAAAATAATTTAAAAATTAGTCAGCCATAACATTTTTCACTGAAATTCATCTGTATAACTATGAGTATATCATGAGAGGTTAAAGATAATTGCCAAATTTTCCAAATGTTTACTCAGAACTATTTGAAAGAAAAGGCTGAGTCAGTCCTAACACTTTATTTCTCAACAGAGATGCTTCAAGGGTGATAAATAGGATGTGGTTGGTGAGGAGCTAGTGATTCTGCCAGAAAGGAGGAAAAACAAATATCAAATTATTTACTCAGAAAGTTTTCAAATATTCATCAAAGGAGATCTTACTGCTAATTTAATTGGGCTTGAAAAAATAAGCTCTCAGCTAAGTGCGTAAATATACCCGGTTTCATTTGATGCCGAACTTTCTCTATTAAAGGTAATAAATCAACCTAGTGGTGCAATCCATACCCAGGACGCTTTAGGGAACAGACTGTGTGTATGATACAGAATGCTGGTAATTTTTCCACATCCAGCAACCAGGACATTTCCTGTCAGAGCATCCTCCAAGTCCTTCCATTGTGTTGAAACTGCAAAAACTTTCTAAATCTGGACTTCCTCCTATTATAGTTTAGAGGCGTCTTTCTGGGAAATGCAGATTCAAGTGAAGAAAAAAAAAAAAAAAAAAAAGGAATTCCTGCAGCACCACCCAGTGGAAACATTAGAAAAAGCTACAGGGGTGCCCCAGCACACCAGTTCCGATTTACTGCAAAACTACAGTAATATTGCCACACAAACAGACTGCTTTAAGGATGTGCCAGAAAAGCACAGAGGGTTTTGCTGGCTGACGTACCTAACAGTCATACAAGGTATGACTACTCTGCTACTCCCACGTAACAGTCATCTTTTCACTTCAAATTCTAATTTAAAAGATTATTTACAGTAAAAATTTACAAGGTCTGCTTCTCAAGCAAGAATACCCACTTATGGCCCAGCACATTTAAAAAAAATAAACAGACTTCTGTGGTTAAGAGCAACACAAAAGAGACAGCAGCAAGATCTTGCAAAATATTAAGGGATACCATCAAGTTCCACCACAGAGAAGAAAGCACTCACACATATGTCCAGTAATGCTTCAAGTAGGTATGTTTGGTAATACAGTGTTTGCAGTTTTTAATTTTTTTTACCTAAGTGAAAGAAAAGCAGAGGCAGATGTCCAAAGGAAGAAAGTTCTGCAATCTCCAAACTAGTACAACAAAGGAATGGTTGCCTGCCAAGCAGAGGTGTGATGACACCGCCTTTACAACACGAGTGTTTTCACATCTTCTGCAAGGATGCAGTTCAAGAAACAGTTTTAATCCCACTGGAGTAAAAACCCTTAGCAGGAGGGGACAATGGCTAGCTGCTTCCCTTAAAAAATAACCTGCTCAATTATTTCTAAAGCTAGCCATAAACAAAACTACATAAATCTGTAATGGCTCCAACCCTTCACCTTGGGACAGACATAAAATGAGTGCAGACTCCTCACACTGCTTTCTATCTGCTCATGTGGTGCACATCTGTGGCATGCTGGCAACATGCTACACTGCAATCTGAGGGACTCCTGCTTTCAAAACCAGTCCTATATGTTTATTTTTCCCATATGACTTCCTCTGATATTTTTGTCGGCATCAGCAGGACACAGACCATGATTACTTGACCGTCCTATATAAAATTTCTGATGCTCCCAACAGCTGAAGAGGGCAGAGGTTCCAACCTCCAGGAACAGTGGCTATTCTGAAAGTTTACTTGATATATCAAGCGATGATTACTCCCAAATGTAAATGCTTATCTGTACTCCCTTCTTTAAATGAAGTATTAAAATTTTCAATTTTGCAATAACTGAATGATTTGTAATTTGTGCAGCAGTTAAATTGTGTGCTATTACTATCTGCTGTCTCAAATGCTGCATTAATACATTTCATATCCAGATGTTTAAACTAATCTTCCCTTTGCCACTGATTTTTCCTAGACTAAAACTCAGATAAAGAAGCAGGTCTTTTCCATACTGTGAGCAGAGAGGAACCTGGCCAAAAGGACAGGAAACAGTCCTTGGAATTCTGTTAAGGAAAACCAAGGTGGCTGGCAATTTTCTTGAAACCAGAAGCACAGCAAGATCATCACAGTTTGGACTGGTGGTCAGACTTGCCTTACCATGGAAACTGAATTTTTAGAGTTTACTGGATTAGCAAAATGAGCCATTGAACTATTAAATAACATTCAGGCTTACCTGCATATTGTCATGTTGCAAGGAGAGTCAGTTACAGCATTATACCAAAAATGGTGTAACACAATTCAGCAGATGGTAATGTACAAATATGGAATCATTTTACTTGAACAGTTTCTTCCCAAAACATTAGCTCTATTGCAGTAGTTTTTGGAGCCAGACTGTAAGTTCCTTAGCCATAAAAAATGAGCAACTAGTCACAGCACTAGTCAAGGTGTGTATTTTTATTATCTCATTGTAAAAACATAAATTAATAATTATTCTTACACCTAAAAATCCCAAAGATCTGCTATTCTTCTCAGTGCTAATCAAAGTTCTGATATGTGTGTTTATCATGCACTAACCTAAACCAAAACCCAATCAGAAGATTTTAATCTTCTGACATTATTCACTTGCCTACTACACCAACAAGGACCTGCAGGTCACATCTACACATTTCACCCCTACATTCCATTCAACCCAACAGAATGTATCACAGAACACATGAGATTTCAGCCAGGAGAAGATCTGGTGGTCACTCTCCTGTACTGTCTGTGTCCTGTGTGCTTAAGCTAATTCCCACAGCTGCTGCAAACGATGAGTGAGAGATAGATGAGACACTATTTCAGTGATCACAGCAAACTCTGCTGTATACAGAGTGCTCAGATTGCACATTTAGAAGTGACATCAATACACCAACTGGTTTGTCAATGTCTCTGCTGGTCAGGATACATAACAGCCACTGTTTTGACTCATATCCTGGATTCTGTATAAAATCACACATTTAAATAAAATGCAAAGACTCCATTCCCTCCTCTCAACTTGGATTAGGCAGCACAGTCAGCATTATTGTGCTCTGCTCCCAGAGAATCAAACTGCTCAGTCTTGTGAGGGTTTTTATCACAGAGCTTCAGCACTGAAGTGGCAGCACTGAAGGAATGCTACAGTCATACTTTCTTTACCAGCCCTATTCCATGCTCGCAGTTTGCTGAACTAACCACACACGCCACTTGCTCTGAGTGTGCTCTGAGTCACCCCACTTCACAGAGGTCTATATCCAGAATCTAAACCCACATTCCCATCTCAGCTATGTTAGTGTAGCATGGAAGAAATTCTCTGAAGGTAGTCAGCTTTCTCCTGATTTCACTAACTGAGCTGCAAAAGGAATTTGTTCTTGTTTTCTAAATGCTTTTTAAAGATTGCTTCTTCACATGAATTATTGTTAATTGCTGGGAAGAGATAATGGTGGTACTTCAGCCTATAAACTTTCTGTTTATGCTCCATTGTGACTCGATACAGCAAAGACCACTCAACATTACCACAATATAAACATTTAAAAACAGTAACAGACATTAGCATCCTTCTCAAAAAGCCTAAACTGAAATACATCTGATCAATTTTCATTTAAAAAAAAAACAAAAAAGAAGAAATATACAGAGACATAGTAAAGATCTGCTGTCACCACATTAGAGGCAAATGGATGTGGAACACAAATCTGTTTCCCAGATGAACTATCAGCTGTGTTGCAAAATGAGGATGGGAAACTTAAAGGAGGACATTTGATTAAAAACATTTAGATTCTTTAGATGAAGGACAGAATCTAAGTCTACTCTTCTGTGTACAACTGCGAAAGCATGTTTTACACAAACATTTTTGCTTGTTCACTGATGTTTTCAGAAAAAGACCCATCTTGTAAAATCGTATTAGTGGGACTTAAGACTTAGGACTTAATACTTAGGTTAGAGCCTAGCAGGCTTTTACCAATTTTGAATGATTGGTAAAATCATAAAAATCACTTATTATTCATTACATAGTTTACTAACAATGAAAACTAAAAGACAATGTGTAAGACACGAGTCTTTCCCTCATAGTACTTCAAATGATCATCAAGTTAGGAGCAACAAGATAAGAAAATTGTATCTTTTAAGGCTCAAAAAACTAAGACAGGATTGTTTGCACAAGAGCCAAAATGCATTAACATGTAGTAAACTGGTATTTGCAAAGATCATCCAAGTTATATTCTGAATCTTCAAATATTGGGTAGTAAATTGGTAAGCAGAGACACAGCTGTGACTGAAATTACTCATGGGGAAGCCATGGAATGGGCAGTATCATTCACACACTCAGAACATCCTGACACTGCAATATTTAGAGCTGTGGAAGACTAGGAAAACCCTTCAGAGAGCAGGCAAGAGCTACTGCAGTGCCTTAGTTACATTCAACATGCAGCTAGTCTCATTATAGTGCATTAAGAGAAGTGGTGGCACACTCAAGTGTAAATACATGCCTAAGTGCCTTAAAAGATCAAAACAAAGTAAGTTTGTGGCTTTCTACAGAGACTCTTCTCCTGGAGATCCTGAGCTGTATCTAACTGCTCAGATGTAGAGAGATCACATGCTACAATCTTCAAAAACCTTTCTTTACACAGTTGGTTGATATTTTTTCTTAGAAGTCCATGGGTGTCATGTCCATAACTGTCATCATATAGCTGAACAGTTTTCAACACTTAGCCCATGCACACAGGGGTCAGTGGCCCTTCCTCCTGACAGTGAGGCAGAAGCACTGCAGCACCACTGCTGTGGGCACACCTGCCCAGAAATAATTATGGATCCACAGATATGAAAAGGGCAAACCCCGCTGCTGTAGACAATCACAGCAATGCTACTTGAGCAAGCAGCCCAAAATCAGATGTGGTACTGAGAACTGCAACTCTGTAATACTAAAATAAAAGTATCATTTTCAGCCAAGTTGTACCTGTCTAGGGCAGGTCTCCTGTACTCTTGACTGCAACATAACTTTAAAATATTACTTCAATATTTAGTTGTCCAGTATAATATGAGATGCTGCCCATGAATTGCACCTATCAAGCAGATTGACAGCTCCAGGGTACATTTTGCTAGTGCAAAAAAACTACCACAGTATTCATAAAAAATCAAAAATGCAGAATTGACTATACAGTTATTAACTGGCATTGAATCAGCTGGCAGTGGTGCCTCTGTGATATTTTTGTATCTATGCTTATTGGCAGGTGTTTTCTTTAGTTCTTGCTTTTAGAAAAGCAGCAAGTCTCCTTCAAGGAGCTTTTGAATTAAAATCCACTCTTAACAACAAACGCTTAAGAACCTGAAATCTGATATAATTACTGGTACATAAAATCACAATGCGTTTAAGAAAGTTCTAAGGACAAAGATGAGTTTCTTGTTGTGAAGTGCACAGATGAGAGGCACTTTGTGCTTCACCTGCTTTGTTTCCATCCATGCAGCCTTGTATTTTGTGGTGCAGTGAGCTGGACTTCCTGTGCCTACACCTTGACATTCTCCTCAAAATCATGACTAAATCTTTGATCATTCATTATTCAACAAATACTTCAACACAAGAACAGACACATTCAGTCCTTCAAGAGCCTCCAGAATACTCATTGATTCATTTAACAAGCCACAGATGAAGTAAACATCTGTCTAATGATTCAGGACGATGAAATTCCCTATTGTGGGAAACACCAAGGAGAAAGCCAAGGTGAATCAATCCAAGGATACACAGCACAACAGGACTTTCACAGGCCAGTCAGTGACAGCCTGTGGCATGAGCCATTGGGTGTGGCTACCAAGCACAGACAGCAGCTCAAAACCAACAGTGCTCTTTGAAACTGGCCGAGGATAACTGTCCTATAATCAGTGTCACAGCCCCAAAATGGATTCCAGCAGCAGCGCCCAGGCGTGCCGTGCACTGCAGCCACCTCCACCAGAAGAAAGCCACAGACTGATAAATCACCTCAGTTGCAAAAATTAGTCCAATCTGCCATATCTTTATGGGAAGTACTAGCTAATTTATCAGTCCTTCACTATCTTAGATTAATTAGCATTATGACAGAGAACCGCTCAGAGAGATAATGGCAACTATATGAACTTACAAATTTTATATGATGTCACCAAAACACACCAGTTGAAATCTTCTTTATAAATAAATGCATCACAAGTAACTATGTGTTGGTGCTCCCACCCTTATCCCGTGCTCCCTTATCTTTAGTACCCAAATGTCTGTTTAATTTGGTACCTATTTCTTTCTTCTGAAGCAACACATTGTCATGTGATTGCATTCCCTAGGCTAAGATTTGTATTTTCTGCACAGCTCATGGATCTCCATGTCTGTGTTATGTACAGCTACCTTCCTACGTGTAAACACGTGAGTCACAACAAGCTCTGTGCACCTCGGTGAACCTGAAAATTGACTTTCATTCTGTGCTAAGTCTTTCAGAACCAGTTTTTGATCAATATTTGTGTTCACTTGACCAATAATACCTGCCCCTAAGAATAACTCTGTCATAGGAATACCTCTATTCCATTACAACAAGAAGGTAAAGTTTACAGAATTGGATTTTCTGCACAACAAAGGGGAAATACTTCAATCTTTGGAGTGATATATTTGGTTTCTTTCCATGACTTAAGTTTAATGAAATAACATTAAGCAACAGGAGCAAAGAACTGCTGGGAATCAGTAAGCACTGAGAACCGCTAATGAATAAAACAAAATACACTTTTGTTTTTACATATAAAAGTGTCCATGCGCACGCAAGGTGTTATAAACAGTTACAAGGAAGGCTGTAGCTGAGTTTCTTCCCTGAGACTGAGTTGCTGATTTCAGCTGTTGCATCTAGGTGGAGTTGGTGATATCAGAAAGGATATAAGCATGTGGGTCTTTTTCTTTTTAGGAACAACTCACAGAGTTGATTTGGAAAAATCAAGACGTAAGCAATGATGATAACACTCAGCAGACAACATACACTCCTCTTCTAACACACTTTTAGACAGGTGAAGAATAAAATTATATTTACAGTAAAAGCACCTTTAGTACTTTTTTATTGTTTGAGTGGAAACTGTCATGCATTATATTATACTTGCATTTTTTTTTCTATTTCAGACAGAACTGTTGTATTTCTAACACCTCTATGGATTACTTCTCATTCAGTCTTTCAAATTTACAGAACACACAACACAAAGCACACTACTACTGCATCTGTTTTCCTGAGGACATCAAGATGTTTTACACTTAATGTCGAATGAACACAACATAAGAAATTTATATAGTGTGGATAGACTACATATATATATGTATGTATGTATGAACATGTGTGCTTCATCTACTCTGATTCAGCAGACAGCACACTGAAATTCCAGCAATATTTAAAGCAATAAGTGAACAATTTAATGTCCATATTTCAGAGAGAGACAGTAAGAGCCCAGGAAACAGTCCTCAGTAAGTTTTGGTGTTGTACACCACAGTAACTGCTCCATAACATATTCAACAGGTTTCTGAACACTGTGTCCAGTATTGCACTTCTTTCTCTAAAATTTAGAATTTTACAGAAGAAATAAACCTCCAAAACTGAAAAATAATCCCTCACTTTCTGATGGCTGCATTTGATTGAGACAGAGATTAGGCATTGTCTGGTTTGTACACTATTCTAAAAATTCTTCACTGCCCGGCTAGAAAATCAAGAGACATCTGTGTCTGGAGATTGTGTCATTAATCCACTAATAGAAGTCCTCTGTGAAGTGATGTTAATGAAGAACTTTTCTGTGCCACTTCGACATAGAAAGTGCAGGAAGCACTGCAGATCGTCAGAGGTAAACACGTGGTATACTGCAAGCACTATTTTTTGCATAATATTTGTTAGTTTAATGCTATCACATGATAATACAAGTAAGCAGCTAAGTATTATTTCCTACTGCATACCAATTTATTCACATTTATGACATTTCCTTTAGCTAAAATCCACTTGCAAGCAAGAATCCATTTTCTTTGTTTGCTGCAGACTTTTTGTTTTTTCACAAAAAGTTGTTAACTTCTAATTTAAAGATTGGTGGGGCATGGCAAAAATCTTTCTAATTCTGAACATAGACTTCTTTCATGACCATTATGAAAGAAAATTATCATAGAGTAATTACACAAGCCACTAAATTAAAACTGGTATGTACAAAATCACTTGAAAACTAGATAGCCTATGGAGGTGAATATATTTTTCAAATATGGCCATCACCTCAGTATCTTGGCTCAAAAGTCTTCTAACTTTGCAATTGCATGCAATTGTCAGACATGCATAGAACATAGAGTGTTTATCATAACACAGACTTCTGCTACCCTTTCATATGCTTCACCCTATGGAAATATTTATGCATAAATTAATCTGAAATAATTGAGAAGTCTGTACGAGCAAAATATGAAACGAAACGCAACTTTCAGTTTGAAATGAAATGTAACAATTTACTTTCGGAGTCCTCATGACCTAAAAGGTGCTACATTATATAAAATTGTCATAGCACTACGCTCCTAAGTAAATAAAGATGTAACTTGTCTCCCTTTCAACTGCAACGTTAGAAAGGCTGACAGGGCTTCACAAAACCCTCCTGTGTTAGGGAACGGAAACTCCTAATGAGATTAGTTGGTGTATGTGCAGACATTACTTAGCCATGACTAAATGGGCTCTCTTCCTGCAGCCAGTGGAAAATTCAGGGAACTTTTTCCCCCTGCAGCATCAGAGTCCCTCTAACCTTCAGCAAAGCCAGATCCAACAACAACTCTCCACTTTCTCTCCCTTTCTCTCTCCCTCTCTCTCTCCTTTTTTCCCTTCCCTTACAAACATTTTTTGTGTTTTTCTTTTTTTCAGTTGGTGGTGGAAACTATCCACGTCGGCCAAGGGGGTCTGGGGGCAGGGGCTGGCTAAGGAAAGCGGGTGGGGGGAGGTCCGGGGAGAAGGCAGAAGACTACAAAGGAAACTGTAAAAAGGAGCAAATACATAAACCTGAGAGGGAGAAAACCACAGAGTTTCTTTGTGAGCTGCAGTGACTCATTTTCAAGATGTTGTCTGCTGCCAGTTTCAAACCGGAAGCGCATGGCAATTAGTCTTGCTGTTTCCAGACAAGCCAGAAACTCTCCCGACACTTTTTTTTTTTTTTTCCTTTTTTCCTTTTTAAAGCCCCTTCTGCAGTTTCTGCAGGAGCCTTCCCTTCCCTCCCCCCGCGGGTTCCCTGGCCCCGCTCGGCCTCGCAGCGCCGCCGGGGACCCCGCGGCGCCCCCGCCGCCCTGACAGGCACCGGGAGGCCCCCGGGATGCCGCTGGGAGGGGGCAGCCCACGGCACCGCCGGCCGCCACCGCCGGGGAGGGGGGCCCGGTACGCCCCGGCACCGCCGAGGGGCTGCGGGGCGGCGCGGGGTCCCGGGGCTCCCCGCGAACCCCGGCGCCTCCTGCCCGGCCCTGCCCCTCCTCACGCCCCAGCTCCTTCCCCCGCATCCCCCCACACACGCACGGTCCGTCCCCTCACCTGCACCCGCAGCTCCCGGGGGTCGGCAGGGCCCCTGGGGACACCTCCAGCGGGGCAGGGGGCCCTGCGGCGGCGGGAGCCTCCTCGGGCATCCCGCCCCCCCGACCGCCGCCCCCCGCCTCATTACGGCCGCGCTGTCCGGGCCCGACCTCGGGGCAGGACCCCCGGGCTCCCCGGCCCCGAGCGGGGCTCCGAGCCCCCTCCCCGCGATGCCCGGCAGCCTCAGCTCCCTCCCCTCCCCGGGCTGCCCCGCGCTGTCCCCCCCCAGCCCCGCCGGCCTCCCCTGCCCCTGCCCGCAGCGCCCCGAAACTTCGCGGGAGCCGCGGCGGGCGCAGCAGCACCTTGTACCTACCCAGCGGCTCAGGGACTTCTCCGCTCTCTCCTGGTAGTTTAGAGGGAGCTGACTAAAATTCCCTGCTCCTCCATGCTGACAGTCTTCTGCAGGCGCTCTGTTGCTCTAGTAATGAGATCCTGATTTTGTTTTCCCTTTTTCCTTTTTTTTTTTTCCCTTGGGCCGGTGTGTGTGTGTGTGTGTGTGTGTGTGTGAGCGCCTGCCCGTGTGAGGGAGCGAGCAGGAAGCCGGGGCAGTCAGACAGCGGCCCGGCTCACTTCCTCTCCCGCACTATTCCCCGGGCGGTTTGCAGTCTGTGTAAACAGCCTTTTCCTCCCCGCGCCCCTCGCTCTGGCCGCCGATGTGCAGCATGGCTGCAACACGGGACACACGCATAGTACAGCGCGGAGCGCCGACTCCGCCGGCTCGCACGGACCTCCGCGACTCCCCCGACCGCCACCCCTTCCTGTGCTACACCCCCAGGGAGGAGCTTCCCGCCGGCAGCCCCAGCTGCTTGAGCCAAAATATACCCGCGTTTCCCCGGAGAACACCGGAGAGATGCTTATGAGCCCCTTACGAGCGGTGCTTCGCCATCCCGGAGGATGGTGATGGCCTTTGGCCCCCGGAGAGACGGCCGCCTTTGTCCCACCGTGCTGGGACTGAGGTCACCGTGGAGGGAACAGCTGGGCACCTCTGGTCGGGGTCACTGGGGGCTGAGGGGCTGGTGGGGTGCAGTAGCTCACTGGACACTCGCAGGCGAGCTGAACCTCACGTGGATAGCAAAGTACAAGAGCAGTGCAACACGGCACAACTACTTAAACTGAGGGAAATAACATCTTAAAAATCAAGAGGCACACAAATAATAGAATCATGGAATAACAGTTTGATTTGGTTTGGAAGGAACCATTAAAGGTCGTCCTGTCCAATTCCCCTGCAATGGGCAGGGACATCATCAACTTGATCAGGTTGTTTGGAGCTACTACTCCAACCTTGAATGTTTCCAGGGATGGAGCACCTCCACATCTCTGGGCAACCTGTGCCAGTGCCTTACCACTGTTATTGTAAGAAACGTCTTCCTTATATCCAGTCTGAACCTATCCTCTTTTAGTTTAAAGTTATTATACCTTTTCCTATTGCAAATCATCAAATACAAGCTGGATCTTGCAGTCCTACATCATGTCTCAAGAGTCAGACTAGTGCGAGCTACCTGATTGAGGTTTAGGTTTTGACCTTCAAGCTGTAGACCTCAGATGTAAACTGTTGGTTTGGATTTATTAAAAGGGACACATTTCCAGTATTTGGAGTTTGCATAAATTTTATCTTGTCTTGTGTCTCACGTATCAGCCTTTCTAACTCTATTTGGAAAGTTTCAGAGTGAGTGACATTATCTTCTGTCTGCCTAAGAACACCAGTGACGTTCAAGGCATAATACTTCAAAACCAATACTGCTGCTTCTTTTAACAGTAATGAGATTTATCACTCCAGAACTGTAACTGCAGTTGAGAATGTTTTTTATGAGCACTGACATAGAAGCCGTGATTATTTTTTATCACTCTATTGGTTTTTTGCTTGCAATGTCATTGGGAACAAAAGTGTGTTTTGATGGAGTTAAAGAGATTGTCACAGTTGGCCACTAAGCATCAGTCAATAGCATCTGAACTGAGGTATAGGATCAAATTCAGTCTCTTGAGGAAATCTATCAGGTTTCTTCCTTCTTGTCTTCTAACATGCCATAAAGGAGCAAGAATAACTTGGTACCAGCAGACCAAATAATGCAACTTCGTTATTTTTCTTAAATCTTTCCTTTTTAGAAGCCATTCTGAGTTTCAGAATACAAATACAAGGTCTCATAAATCTCATTTTGTGTTTCCCAAATAAAGAAGCATTAAAATGTTTAATTTCAGATAGTGTCTTTCCCAGGTTAAGTGTACAGTGGATAAAGTCTGTGCTGTAAGAACTAGTTTAAGTCATGAGAATGAAGGAATCAATCTCTATTTGGGAACTACAGCTGAAGACCTGGTTTTGCAAACAGGACTGTCAGAGAAGTTTTCCTGACACCAAAATGAAAGGTTGAACTGACAGCTGGGAGTACCAGTATTCATCATCTACATTTATCTTTTATTGGCTTTCTCACCAGGAGGTGAAATAGATACACCACAGTTACCTTGACCAGCTACTGGTGTGGAGATCTGAGAGAACAAACTCTCTAAACCAGTACAAGTTCTTTTCTTCTTCAAATAACACTGTGTCTCTGAAAACATTTAAAACTTAAATTTTTTCTCCAATTTCCTATGTTGTACCTGTTTACAGCATCAATTTTTAAATTGTTTTTACATCACCAGTCCTTTTTTCTTGTCTAGTGAGGTAGAAACCTAAATGAGGCTGCCATGCTGGAGGTCAGATGACCACTGGATGAGGGCTCTTCATAATTACCCTACAAAAGCTGGAGTAAAAAGTCCAGAACTAGTTTAACAGGATGAAGACACCAGGATGTGTTGGAAACACAAGCAATTCAGAAAGTTCTGCAGGAAGCGGAAGAAAATGGGAGCTTTTGGCCAGGGCTACTGATCCTAGCACTATGGATGTCGTAGGAAAAGTATTTTTGGAAACTACATCTATGTCTTGGTAACAGCGCTGTGCTTTACAGAATGATTGTTGAAACTCTCCTCTGCAATATCTGCCTGGCTCGATTAATCTACATTTAGAGTTAACCTTCAGGATTATCTGATGCAAAAATACAAGATGATGAATGCGGAAAACAGTGTGTTTGTGTTGGGTAGGAGCTTTCTTCTGTTTTTCAGAAAACCTGTTGGTTGACATAATTATAAAAATGCTGGGTATATTTTTAGCAGAGTCACTAGTCTGCTTCTGTGTCTCATTTCACATCCATTCATCAGCACATGATATCATTACAACTGTTAACTGCAATGCCTTAGTTCTGTCCTCAAGCTATGAAGATCTGAGGGTTTAGCTTTGGAAACTGTTGCTCCTTGCTCAGAGTTGGTCCAGACAACAGCTGTTGTACTCTTAAAGGACTAAGTTTAACTGAGACAGCTCCCCTTCGACCAGTAAGGCAGGTTACTGCTGCTGAAAGTCCTAATCTGATGGGTTCAGGCAATCCTTGAGCAAACATATGCACCCAGGATCTCTCTGTTTACCTAGAGAGAGCATGGTTTGTAAAAGAGCCTGTATTTATAAACCGCTCCTGCTGAAAAAAATTGCCCCAAAGCATTCCTAAGAATAGTGACTATAATTCTTCCTCATTTTATTAGATTACATCAATTAAGAAGCTAGGCTTTGTCTATCTTTTCAGATTGTTTCTCCTGCATTTTTAAACTGTTCATAAATCTCATGTGCTGCTGTAATTAAACAATCTAAGAGAAGGAAACAAAAAAGTAAAGGTAGATTTGCTGTCCTCCAGATCTCTGTTTAAAGCTCTTCAGGCTGAGACTCATAAATGGGTTGGACTAGGTTTTAGTGTGATTTCACTCTGAGCCTTGAGTCCCTCCGTAATTAAATTATTAAATTAAATTATATAATTGTAATGTCACTTTGCAGTATACAATTTTCCTTAAGTGTACATGGATGCTTATAATCACGTGTAATTATCAAGAATAAAGTTGAAAGCGGTTGGAAATAATTGTTGTTTCATTTAATATTTTAAGTGCTAATATATTTAATGGATGTATACACTGTTTCATCTTCTCTAATAATTTTTTATTTCTGTCTAGATTACAGGCTCTGCAGTGAAGAGGCTTCAGATTTGTGTCTGCCTTTATGACAATGAACACAATAGTACTGTGGGAGAAATGCTCCTAACCATTCTTCTCTCTTATTTTCTAGCAATTCTATCTTGAATAACCACCTCACAGGTTACAGGAGGATTTCCAGGGAATTTTGGAAACTGGGTATATAGAAACTAATTACTTGAGCTGAAATGACAGTCTAATTCATGTAAGAATCTTAGTTGCCCTTCACAACATATTATTTAAATATCTTGCAAATGTTGCTCTAGGAGGTTTGGCTTTTCTCTTTCACACTCTCTTGTAGCTGAACGAGCACAGACTTTGGAGCCAACAACTTCATTATTGCAAAAAGCCCTGGGGGATCCATACTGCTCACAAAGTGGTGCAGCCGTCAGTTTTATCTCATCTCACAGGCAGCTTCACTGGCAAGAAAAGTGCTGCGTGCAATACCATAGCTCCAGCATGTAACGCTGACTCTAAACCCATGGAAACCCAAGGCATCAGGTTGCACAGTGTTTCCCACAACCATTTCTTCCTGGCCTTTTTGCTGAGCTATCTAGAGTAAAATTGTGAACTTCAGAAGAGGTGATGGCAGATATCAACACAACTCTGTTTGTTCTTGAGAAACCTCTTGTTCAAAGTTGGTTCAGATTAGTGGGAAAAACAATTGCATGTTGCCATCAAAAGCTTCAAAACTTCATGTCACATTTTCTGAAACAAAGAAACCCTGCAAGTTTTAACCTAAAATATTTCCTGTCAGAGTCAGGAGAAGGGCTAAATGCTTCTTCACACTGTAGTACTTTGGCAAGGGAGCAGGAGCTTCTTCTGTCTTCCCAGGGACTTCTTTTTCCCTTAGGGAGCAAGTTCTAGTCCCTCGTGACTGTCTGTGAATGAGACTTGTTGTTGGGTTGCAGCTAGAAGTCTGCCTCCAGTCTTAAGAGAATGATGTTTGAGAGACCCCGAGATTTTCCTCTTCTCCCCATCCACCCCCGGAAGGCTGTGGTGCTTGATCAGGAAGGAGTGTTTGAGGGAAATGACTGCTTTTACACTCCTCTTCCTCTGGCACATTTTGCTTTCCTGAATGTTTTGCGTTCCCTGTGTGCTGTGGAAGAAAGCACATGACCCAACATGTTTCAAGTAAAAGCATCATTGCGTGTACAATTTCATTAGGTTTGCCTTCTTAGTGAAAGATTTATAAGGAATTACATCCTGTGTGCAGTGTAATTGCTTATGATTTCTTTTGTCATTAAAGGAATGTGGTGTCACTGTCTATTGAAGGAGCCTAGAGCATCTAAATGAGCAACCCGTGAAAACAGGGAAAGAGGATTCCATGAGTCTCTGACTAACCATGAAGTCTAATCTAACTGCAAAGATTAACTATTTCAGAGGTCACCAGGCTTCTCTTAAATCTTTCAATCTGTTCTACCACAATTTCTTTTCCAGGCTAATTAATTAAAGGTATGACCTAGAACTTTAGTTGCATTTTATTGGTCTCTTTCCCTTGCCCAGCTCCCCACCCCCCCCCCCGTTTCCCATCTGTCTATTTTATCCTAACCTAATCTCTAAATATAACTGATCCAAGGTAATTCTTCTGCCAAATATCACCATAGCATCTGAACATAATTAAACTGCTTATACTGTTCTCAAATGCTTTTGGTCAAATGGAGCACAACTCACTGCCACTTCTGCTCAGCCTACACTAATTCCAAAATCTTTAAATGATTAATAGAATTGTACAGATTTTACCTTCAACATATGACCTTGTATTTTTTATGTTTCCCAGTATGACACACACTTTGGGGCACAGTTCTACTTTAAAAATTTCAGACAGGTGAAAATGCCAACATTTTTTTTCTCTTCTAATTGCTGTGTATTTTATTATAATGTTCCAATTAATGTATTTTTATGTTTTATAGTTACAAAGTTAACTATGCATGTCCTTGGTGATGTGCATTTTCTAATAAAATAACTGATGTTTTTTTAAAGCCCTTCCTGTTCTCATACTCCATAGCCATAATTACAAACCTCATATGAAAGACACTTTGGAAAAGCAAAGTCTCCAAAATGTTTGGTTTTTAGAAGTCAAAACTAACTCTTTAACCAGTCATTGGTGCAGACCATAAAGTACACAGATTATGTGTTTCTTATGGGAAATGACTGCTATTAGCATAATTGTAGCCCCATTTTTCTTGTTTTTTTCTAAATCACATTACACAAAAAGAGCTTAAAAATTAATGTGTCTTAATACCTTTACTTTAGATATCCACATGCACTCCTTTTTCTTGAATGGTAACAGAGAAAGATTTTGGAAAATTATTCAAGGCATGTAAATGAATGATCCAGGGTTGATCCAGGATTGCCTGATATGAATGATCCAGAGTTGCCTGCTTCTCCCTGCTGACTATGCAGGGATTCGGGGAAGCCTTTCCAGATAACTCAGCCACCCTAACTATGTGCTTAGGGTTAGAAGACATAGGTATATCTTTGATTCATGTTCTGCCTTCTGTATGAATAAAATACGGAATCACTTTTCAGCTGTTAGTGAGGAGATTTTATTTGCTATACATTTTAACTACAAGTATGAAAGGTTTTCAGTGTAGACAAACTCACATCTAAGTAATTCAAAAGTGACAGCATTTTGATCCTTCTAAAAACTCAAGTAATGTAGGCTTGCAATGCAAACTTGATCTTGTTCCTCAAAAAAATTTCCAGTCTATACATCTTTCATGTACTGGCTTGCTCTATAATAGAACATGACTACTGTCCTAACTGTACCTTACATATGGACTCTAAAAAGCTCATACCCATTATCCCAGCTGATACCCTTACATCATATACTTGTCATAGTTGAAGCTCTAAGAGAATTGATGATGTGCAGCCAAATTTACAGTTGTATGAATATTGCCTTGGCTCTTGTCATGTGCTCCTGACTGGGTGCTACCAAAACATGCCACATTTATGTGGACAGCTCTTTTGATGCAAACCATAGGCTCCTTTGTAGCCAGACTTAGCAAAAGGCCATAAACACAAGCCGAAGTCCATACTTACCAAACAAATTCTTGGGAGCTAACCATGTGCTCTTATGTTCTGCTTGACACGAAATATATTCAAGCAACTACATGTTGAGGAATGCATTCAATGCAGGTAGCTCGGGGTGCAGCTGCAGCTGGAGCTGCGGGTTGAGCTCTGGGCGGCTGGAGCCCCAGGCGAGGGGCTGTGAAGCGCATAACAAAGGGCTCAGGGATCTGAGGCGACGGCCGGGGGGGGACCAGACACTCAGAGACGTGGCAGCAGCTGACAACCCTCACACTTCCCTGTGCTTAGGCTGTGAGAGGATAAAAACAAAGAGGCTCCTTTTTTCGGGGTCCCTCCACAGAGATGCGAGCTCGAGTTGGTGTTTTGTTAATTAGTTATTGCACCAAGATTAAATTATTTTAAGGATCGTCTGAGACTCTGCTGAAGAAAACCTGGGGTGGAGCTGGTGTGAGTGTGGAGGGTGTAGCTGGACAGGGGCTTCAGTCTCAGCTCAGGCAGTGTGAGCGTGACTGCCAGGGCGGTTCCTGGATGGTCAGGCAAGGACGTTCCCTGTACATACAAGGCGATGGGAACAGCTATCACGGGTGTATCCAAACACTGGCACCATCCCACCATTGCCACCATCCCACCATTGCCACCATCCCACCATGGCTGCTCCAGGTGATAGGACAGGTCTTTGGCTAAACCCTCTCGTTCATATTTCAGCTGCCTACAACACCAGATTTAAGCATGTTCTTAAGCTTTGCTGAAGAAAGCTCTTCCATTCTTCTGTAAAAGGTGTTGAGATTTTGTTAGGTTTCTTTTGACTGCGGTGGATTCCAGTCAGAGGTTGATTGAGGAAGTGGTCTTCTGGGGGACTTTGGTTAAATACCAAGTTTCTTCAAAGTTCTACATAGATTGTAGTGCAAACTTGTTAGTCTGACACTTACTCATTCTGTTAAAAGGAGGATGCTATCCCAAACAGATTACTGCGTGCATTACTCTTACAAAGCTTTCACAATTCATGTTAAAAATCGGTTTGAGATATTATTGCAAGAGAAATTGTAAAAATACTTACACATAGTAAAGTGTAGTAAACTATGCTGCAATGTAACTGTCCTTAAACATTTAAAAATAAAAAGGAAATGTTATAAAGTGTTGGTAAATTTTTTGGATGCTGTTTATGTTTGAACTTTTCTGTTTTCCTGTAGAAACTTCCGTATCCTCTTCCTGTGTCCCTACAAAGTTTTGTATAATGCAGAACAAGAAATGCTACAGGGATTGTGCTCCACCTTTCTCCTTCCTGCTGGGATATCCTTTCTGTAGAGAAATGTAAAGTATGTAATATTCAAGTAAAAATGTTATATTATTCTTTATCTCAGTAATTTTCTGTAATCTACAGCATATCAAGTTGAGTGGCAGAACTGCACCACTATTCTTACATTTTTGACAAATGAATTTGTCAGCCAAAGGTAGCTAAAATCTATTACAAAGTTTCTTGTTTTCCAGAGTCTTATCAAGGGTTCATGTCTAAGCCAAACAAGACAAGGGTGGGTTGGGTTTTTCTTTTCATTGTTTCTACTGAATTAACAGGAAGGGGGGAGTGCTTTACCTGTCTGACATTGGAGCAGTATTCATTAGCTCCCACTTTTCACTTGTCTGTCTGTCCAGACTCTGTCTGCATCCTTGTGGGAATTGTAGGGGAATTTCCTAACTCACAGTAATAAATAAGGAAATTAGTACAGGCCTTTTATTTGACTTCCAGTTTTAATTCATTCTGAAACTTAATACTTAAAATAAAATAAAGGAACAGAACTTCAAAAGCATAGGCAATGCTAATGGACGATGTTCCTGAGCAGTCAGTGTAGGCTTTAACCATTGTACTGCTCCTCTCTATGCTGGAAGCGTGTTTTGTAACCCCACACACATATAAATGCAGATGTATATATTTATGTTTCTCATTTGGATCATTTAGCAGTCCTTTCCTAGCCATAGCAATAAGGCCTGATACTGGTTATGATGGAAGAGAACTATTCCATTGTCTGGTAGACATGGAAGATCCAAAATCAAGCATTTTAACTGAGGTTCATATATGTTAAGTAATAAAAAATCCATGGGGTTGCCAAGCTAAAAACAATGAAAATGTAAAAAGGCAGATACTTTAAAAATACATATGGGGGTTTCAGATGATTTGTTGAAATACATAGCAAACAGTAAGTAGATGGTTTAAAATTTACTTTTAAAAAAATACAGAACTCCTACCTCTTCATGGATGAGAATCTGCTGAGTTAAGTTCCCTATAGTTATAAGTCTTTAATTTTCCCTCCATATTTTCTGATAATGTATATATTTTTTGGGGGTGGTTATCTTTCTTTTTGTGCTAAATAGAAAAAGCAAACAGAATAAAGGCAAATTAACAACGTAACTAGTAAAATTCATTGTTTCATGCTTGTGTCCTCATCGATTACCAAAATGATTAAGAAGTACGCATCAATTTAACCTTTATTTTATTTATCAGTCCTATTTATATGATAATGTTCTTGCCTGGTCTTTACTTCTATAAAAATTATGTCTTTAATAATAAGCAATTTAGCACAAGGATAATATGTGGCAAGGAATGGTCCCTAAAAAACCCTTGTGTTTAAAATTGATACAATGACACTGTAATTTAGCAAATCACATGTGAGTGCAACTGAGAGAACCAATGTGTGTGTGACTGATTTGCACACTTTGATGAGTTTGAACAGCATCTGTCAGCTCTCCCTGACAGCAGATAACCCAGGCTCATTTCAGTCAAATTGACACAAATGGTCGTAGAGGTCCAACCAACATTAGATTCAAAGAATCATAGAATGGTTTGGGTTGGAAAGGACCTAAAGATCATCTTGTTCCAAGCCCCTGCCATGGGGGGGGGGCAGATCAGGCTGCTCAAAGCCCCATCCCACCTGGCCTTGAACACTTCCAGGGATGGGGCATCCACAGCTTCTCTGGGCAACCTGTGCCAGTGCCTTACCGCCCTCAGAGTAAAGACATTTTCCCTAACATCTAATTAAACCTACTCTCAGTTTGAAGCCATTCCCTCTTGTCCTGTCACTACAGTTACTGACAAAGATTCCCTCTCCAGCTTCCTCACAGGGCCCCTTCAGATAGTGGAAGGCTGCTATGAGGTCTCTAGCCAGTCTTCTCAGACTGCACAGCCCCAGTTTTCTCAGCCTCTCTTCAAAGGGAAGGTGTTCTGATCCCCTCATCATCTTCATTCCTTCCTCTGGACTTTCTTTAACAATTCAATGTCCTTCTTGTGTTGGGGGCACAGAGCTGGGTGCAGCACTCCAGGTGAGGTCTCACCAGAGCAGATCAGAGGGTCAGAATCACCTTCCTTGACCTGCTGGCCATGCTCCTTTTGATGCAGCCAAGGATTCCATTGACAATGCCAGGTCACGTCGAGTTTTTTGGCAGCCATCACCCCCAAGTCCTTCTCTGCAGGGCTGCTCTCAATCATTTCTCCACCCAGCCTGCAGGTTTGTCTGGGTTTGCCCCAGCACACCTACAGGTTCAGCAGAGACAAACTTTACTTTAAACTCCATGAAAAACCTGTGAAAATTAGCTCTTAGGAAGAAGAGCCTGTTAATGCTACAATCAGGAGGACATGCAATGGAACCCAACGAGTCACAGACACCAGTGAGTCCACATGATGGTAAGGTATAAATGCCTTTATCATGTGATTAGAGTCAATTGGAGTTTCCACTTATTAGGCAACAAAGAACCCCAGTCATAAAAGGTAAAGCCATATGAAGCCAGACTTCGTTATCTCTTCCTTTCTGGAACAGCTTGGTTTTTTGCACAGCTCCACAGAGACAGAAATTCCTCTCTTCTTGTCTAACCCACACAAGAGGCTACTAGGCAAGACCAGACTGTCCTCGAGGACAGTGATACGCCAGTTAAAGATAGACAGTCTTTAACCATCTTCTTCTTTGGTCTTTCTGGTTGTCTCGATAATCTTGGTTTGCCTATCAGAGCCTCAGGAAACCACATATCAGAGGGTTCAGATGACTTTGTTATGCTCTCTGGATTAACTCCAAAACCAGTGCAAACTGTCCAGTACCTTCTCCTAGAGGTTGCAGGAGTCTTTTTTCCTTGAGAGCAACAGTGTAAAATCACACATGTGATTCTAACAAGAAGAATTTTTATTAAAAATGAAGTGAAAACTCAAAGAAATGTGTATTTTACTCTAATTTATTAGTTGCTCTTCTTATCAACTTTATTAGATAAGACCTGGGCTCCATGGAAGTAGAAAGGGGCTGCTCTAGTGAAAGACTTTAATAAAGGTAAAAAACAGTGTCTTGAATGTTTAATAGCTATTTCAGAGCCTGCACTTTCAGGTGTGTTTGTTTGTTTAAGCCTCATTATAAGCAGTTCCAAACAATTATTTCTTCACCCCAGAATAACTGTTTCATCATTTGATTCATTTTTTTTAAAAAGCGTGTGTTTCTATGAGGAGTGTTTTGAGGTCAAGACAAAAAGAAAAAATGAGTGCTCTGTGTAATTCTGAAAACTGTGAAGTCAGAGTCATGACTTGAGTCTCCTGTGGGAGGTATCCACGTTGGGCATTTACCATGATGCTGATAGAGTTTCCTTCCTCTTCCCTGTGCTTCCCCAATTAGCATGGTCAGCACAGCAAGGTCTCCATACACTCAAGTGTCACATCATTAAATCATGCCTCTAAGTCATATTTAGAGCAGGGCTGCATCTGCCCCTCCAAGTTCCACGGTCTTCACTTCCATTTCTCTCCCACAGCAAAAACCTTCCTTTGCGGCCTGATACTTTCCCTGCTTGAGCAGAACAGCTGCCAAGCGAGTTTATGTTTGTGAAAAAAACAAAAATGAGTCACAGGCAGAAGATTAATTTAATAATCTAGAAACAGATGCCCTCAAGGATGTGTGGTATAGAAGAGGAAACAGCATCTTCTATGATGCCTGTCTTTCTCCCGGCAAGAATCACCTCTGTCTTTCCTCACTGCAGCTTTGCCAGCTACTTTTAAGGTAGGACTGTTAGCTTAGAGATGTCTAGGCACAAAGAAAATCTGGAATTGTAGCATTTTGGTCCTTCTCAATGAGTTTTTCTTCCCACAAGACTTCCTAATTTCCATGGAACTGTATGGAAAGAGAGGTGGTGTCTTTTTTTCCAAGATGCTTGTTGTTTCATCACCTCTCTTCAAAGTTCTGCATAATAGTTGAGTGGGTTGAAACAGGAAACTGAGATGTTCTGGGTCTTGGGGCAAGGGTTCCAGGAAGTGATGAACAGTTATTGACAATGGTCTTTTGCTTCAGGAAGAGAGAACTTACCTAGCTGTTTTAAGGTCTTTGCTGAATTGTGAAAGTATTTTATATCTTTCAGGGGTTATTACCTTGCACTGATTTGTATTGTCAGCCTTCTCAGGTCTGGAGAAAAAGGTAAGTCTGGAAAATATCTGTTCAAGAAGGCAGAGCCCCAGATGTTGAAGCTAAGGCTTCTGGCATTATCTGGGGTTTTTTTTCAGTGAAACAGCTTAGAAAGGGGTAGGCAAACTCTGCAGGTAAGATATCAATCACACTGTCACACTTCCAGGGTATAGAAGAGAAAAAGTTACAAAGATGGAAAGGAGACAAAAGACATCTAGTATCACCAGCTTCCTCAAATGCAGAATGAAAAATGTCTATTCAGGAGAGCTGTAAAGCAAACAGCACATTCTGGGAGAGAAGAGGAGAGGAGAGGAGAGGAGAGGAGAGGAGAGGAGGAGAGGAAGAGAGGAGAGGAGAGGAGAGGAGAGGGAGGAGAGGAGAGGAGGGAGAGGAGAGGAGAGGAGAGAGAGGAGAGGAGAGAGAGAGAGGAGAGGAGAGGAGAGGAGAGGAGAGGAGAGGAGAGGAGAGGAGAGGAGAGGAGAGGAGAGGAGAGGAGAGGATTAGCTGTATCTAGCAGTTTACACTACATATACCAATATCCTTATTAGGAGTTACACCCTCGAATACGCACCCAGTGGATATTCTGTGTGTTCACTAACATAAATGCTTTTGTACATTGTGCTGTGCTGATTGTGCTACTGTATGAGATTACAGCGCCTTCCTGGTTGCAGAAAATTATTGGTCTGTGAGATATGAACTGAAGAAATTTTAGAAGTGTCTGCTTTGGACTGTCATCATTGCTTAAGAAGTTTCATGAAGACCTTGCACTGATGTCCTAATTTTAAAAGTTTGGGGTTTTTTTGGTCACTGGTACTAATGAAATTTCTGCAAATAAAATGATAACTGCTGTCATATTTTTTCCCATTTTTTTTGGCAGTTGACAACTCACGTATTATAAGCCAAATGAATTTGGAGAATTAGAACCTGTAGCTGCATGTGAAATGTCTTGCATGTCTTAAAATTATGAAGAAGAAAATCAACCAAACCTCTGTTTTCTGTCAGACAAATACTTGGGATTTTTCAGTAAGCCTGTATTTTGAACATCAAAATTCACTGAGAATGAGGATTAATTTCTTAGAGGGAATAAGGACTGTAGCTGTTTGTGCTAAGTGTTCAGCAGACACAGATGAAGCCTCTAACCCCACAGCTTTTCAGGTGTGGCTTTTACTGTGTTCTTCCTCAAAATAGTGAGAAAAAACCAGTTTGTGTTATTACACAAAACTGATTAACTTATAGAACTTACTGTGATGAATTTTCTCTTTAGAAGTGCAGTTGTACATCTTTCTAAGCCTTTCAGCCTGGAAAGAGCCCACACACCACAGGGGAGTGTATATGGTGTTACTGTATGGAAACTTCAAAGTAGCCTTGGTCTCTGATTTATAGAAAACAAACAAACAAACATTCTTTTAAGTAGCATGCTGATCAGCTGCAGAAATTATTTACTACAGTCTGTTTAGGGTCAGAATTTAGAAAATTCCTGATCATCTTTTGAAGTGTCATCTCTCCAATTTTTTTTAAACTATGATGCAGAGACTAGCTTTTCCTAGGTAGGATTATTTTATTTGCCCTCCTCAAGTCCTGTCAGCATTTTTTTTGACTTCTCCAAATCTTCACTCACTTTGTTCTTTTCATTGATTTTGGTTTTTTAGTCCTATGATGCTGTATTTTCACCTTATTTTTCACTTTTTCAAGTAAGTTGTTTCTGCATTTTGAGGATATGTTAAAAAAAAATCTGGCTTTCTTTAAAAAAAATTTTACAGGTCTGGATTTTATTTTATATTCACATTTAGATTTTTTTATATCTGTTTCTTTTTTTGCAAGTATTCTGAGGCAACCACTTTGTTTGAAATTTTTTTCAATTACAAAAGACCTCAAATTCTGTTCCTATGGATTTTAAATATTTTCATGTTCAGTTATCTGCAAAATAAAATTAGTCTTCAACTCAATATTGTTTCAAAATAAAAGACTATGATTTTAGGAGGCAGACAGGAAGTTATGGCCATTTGACCCAAAGAACTAAGAGGAAGGTTGGGAGGAAGATTATAAAGAAAAAGAAAAGGAGAATACAATTTGTATGCACTGGTAAAAGTTATAAATTATCCCAGTTATAAATGTTAAAAGTTATAAATTATCCCAGGAGGTACTTGGGGAGCAATCCTAGGCAGAATGTGGAAACATGCTGTAGTGCACCACACTGTATTGACTTTTTCTGCTTGTCCCCTGGAACTGTAACTTGGATATAGCTATTCCCAGACATCTCACAGAAGACTGGGATTTTGTGATCCTTTGAACTGGTTATGGGTGAAATTAGTGCTTATGAGGACAAAATGCTCCTGCACAGTTTTGTCAATCTGGGAAGTGCACATTACTGTGGAAGTGAAAGCCTCAGCTATGCAAATACTTGGGATCATGATTGCTTTTTGACCTGGTTTGAAGGACAGGTGTCTGTTAAGGAAGGCAGGAGCCTCCCTTGGAATGGGAAACTGTAACCCCTCTCCCTCCGAATTATTATAAATTTGAAATCAAGAGGCTCTCAGGCAAAGATATGGGAATAGGAATAACAGTTCTTTACTACTGTCTAAAACAAAGGATAACAAATAACAACAACTATAACGTTGACCAACAAACAGAACCAGAAACCCAGTGGCAGCCTGCTCGGCTTCAGGCACCTTTTCCCTTCGTGCAGTTCCAGTCACAGCCTGCAGGGGCGCTCTGGGTGCGGTGATTCCCCGGTGGCCTGCAGGGGGCGCTCCGGCGTGAGCTCAGGTAGCACACGGCGAATGGCGGCTGCCCGAGGCACGGAGGGATGGAGGAGAGCCCTTGCTCCACAGACCCTCGGGAGGGGCAGCTGGTGTCGGTGCCACAGCAGGATCCCTGGACACAGGGAGCTGGGACGGTAAGGGGTCTCCACGTGCAGGGAAAAACCCCGCTGCAATGTAGCGGAGAAAACTCAGAGCGGGCTGGTGGCAGGCAGGTCGGCTCCGGATGGGGCAGAGGGCAGAGACTCACAGCAGACAGACCGGCAGCTCCGCGCTGGCTTCTCAGGGGCCGTGGGTTCAGCAGACAGCAGCTCCGACCGTCCAGCTCCGAGGGTCCCGAGCAAGAGGGCGTGACCTCCCCCCTGCCCTTGCTTTTCAGTCTCTCCAAATCTCGCATTACCAGGCTCTGCTTCCATGAGGGGCAATTTTGCCCCACCCTGCCAAGGAGAAAGGCTCTACCCTTGTGCTTTGTTTCTCTTAAGTACCCAGTCATTTGTGTCCTAGCAACCCATGGGAGAAAAATTCCTGAGGAAAAGAACCAGATCCAACCTTCAACACTTTTCTGTACCTTTGGTTTTTTCTCCTTCTTATTTCACTCTATTTCCCCCCCTCTATTCTTCTCTGGCTTGCAGGCTTTTATCTTTTGTTTTTAATCTGTTTTTCCTAAATTGCTTATATTTATGCTTTTTTACATCCCCCAGCCCTCCTTGTAATCTTCCAGTGCCTGTGGGAAAGGAAAATGGAGCAACGCTTATCTTTTTCCTTTCTGCAGATGAAAATCCAGAGGTTGCACACAGAGAGATTCAGAGAGATAGGGGAAGGAGTGCTGTTGGTGTAGGAGTCTTCTCTGCTTCCTCTTTTCTGCAAGAGCTTATCCTTAGTGAGTCCAGGGGACTTGGGACAGGAAAGGGCTCTGAAATTCTTGCCAGAAATAGAAAGCAGGTAACTTGATTCTCCTTTTATCCCACAGAAACCTGAGGACGAATGGGTGTGCCCAGTAAGTGTGACAGCAAGGCAAGAAACCAGAAACAGTCCCGTGGATGAGGAGGCTAAAAGCGAAGAATGGACAGAGATGCCAGGACTGCACATTTTACATCTCCTTGGCATGTTGAAGGACAGGAAAAGCAAAGAATTGCCCTGACCCCCTGTTGCAACAGCCAAAATGTACAGTTGGATGGTGACACAAAGTACTCCCACAACCAAGCAGATGAGTCTCACTGCCAGTGTGTCCCAGTGCTCCTCCTGGCCTGGGGCAGCTGAATGCAGAGTCCTCCTGAAACCTCGGATCAAGCAGAAGGGTCTAACTAGTAAAGCAAAGTGGCAAATGTATATGGACTTTTCTGGTAAACTTAGCAGTTTTCAAAGTCTGTGCCATGGCATTTTATGCTTTGCCATAGATACGTGTCAAACACCTTGTACGAGGAAATTGTTAGCTGCTGCAGAGTGCAAAACTTGTCTTTAATTGAAATGCATTCCACACATCTTGGACATTTGAATTTGCGACCCTTACATTTATTAAAACAAACTTTCTTACATCTTTTGGGTTGAAGTGTTATTGGAGCTTATGTTTTCAGGCACTTACACCAGGCATATCTGAGCTTAATAAATGTCTGAAGACTGATGAAATTGTAATAGAGAAGAAGTTGGTCCAGTCTTTTCAAAATCAGGAGATCTATAGGTGGGTGTAGTTGCCCTACTTCATATTTGCCTGGAGAGATGCACATGAGTTCCTCTTAAATTTAATTACTTCATTGTCTTTATAATATTCAACAATTTTTACATACACTTGTCCTCTTAATATCTTTCCAGTACATCTAAAAATGAATAGGATGTAAAGCTGCTGATAAGTGAATTGCACGTTTCCACTCAAATCCGCATTCTTTGTTGGGGTCTTTTGTTATTTTTCTTTAGAAACGTCCCAATATTTTGCCTACCACATTTCCAGTATACCTGTACTTAATGCTCTTTCATTTCCTTTGTCTAGCACAAGATGCTGTTATTCCTCAAACTCCCAGGGAGAGTAGGGGGGGAAAAAAAGGGAGAAAAATGTTAATTTAGGAAGTAAATCTGCTCAGTGTTTTATCCCAGCATCCTGTCCTCCCACTGCTTTTCATATGACCTTTTGCACTGCACAGAATTCATTACTACTGTAAAAACCACGGTTATGTTTCTTACAAAATTTCAAGAAATCCATCCTCTGTTTTAAAGCAGATGGGATTCACAAGTGACAAACCATGCTCTCTTTGAAATCCTTTCCATTCAGGAGCAACTCTGGAAGTTTGCTATTTAGACCCAAACCAAAACACCACAGCAATAACGCTGTGCAGAAGGAAAGGAGAAGACATCATAATCAATCTTTTGTTTACCATTTCACTGAAGGACAGCACAGGAACCCTAATCAGCTCACAACTACTTTGTGTCAGGTGCTGTACAAAATAAACAGCAGTTCCTGCTTCAAGAAATGTGAAATTTGTGAATATATTTATAGCCAGGTTTGTGGCCTCCAGGTAACTCCTTTCATGGTTACCTGTACAAACACTGGTGTAGGAATCCAGAAATGTTTGCTACAGGATACAAACATCTCTGGTTTTCTCCAGGCTCAAGCCCAGTATAGTTACACCTCCATGGAAGAGTAATGGCACCTTAGTATAAATTGTGTGGAATAAAACCCAAGACACTTTGTGTTCTTTAAATTAAAGATGCTCTATACCTATATATGTTTACTGAAACGCCTTTCAAAGAGGCATAATTATGTAGGCATCTTTGTAATACACCTGGGTCAATGCTAATGTCAGAGAGTACTTATTCTGTTGGTCAGGTGCATTGCTGCTGTTTGCAGCCCTGGCCTGTGAAAGCACCTTGATGGGAGCATTCCACCCAAAGCAGAATGCCTGGAACAGGATCCTTGCAGCCCTGATGCTCCCATCCGTGCAAGCCATCAGCACTAGCCACTATGTGCTAGCCCCTCATGCTGCAGTGAAGCTGGAAGCCAAAGGCAAGAATTCCTGACTTGGCTGTCCTGAATCCAAAAATCTGAGACTTAAAATGAAAAAAAAAAAAACCAAAAAACAAAACAGTTAGCACTTCTCAATTGAGTTAATAATTGATGCATTTTCCAGGCTTGTTGCATCTGTCAGGGAACAGGAAGCAATGTCCCTGAAAAACTTCAATTTTCACGTGTTACCCTGGCCCATGAGGGTCACAGAAACAGCCTTCCACCTGGGATAACCCAGGGCTGCTCATCCTGTGAAAACACTAGCAGCCAAGTCCCCTGTGTCCCGCTCCAGTGCCTGGGATCGATTGGCACCACTCTGGAGAAGGCTTTAAAGGGTTACTAGGCTGTGAGAGGGAAGGGTGGGGAGCGGAAGGAGCAGGAAGGCAAGGGGGAACCGCAGTTCTCTTACAATCATCAGATCAAGTCACAGGGTGGAGGAGGATTTTCCAGATCCTCTGACCTTAAGGTTGGGGAGTGAAAGGAAGAGGAAGCACATTTGCACAGATCCTCTGTCAGAGCTTCCTCAGGGAGGGGCTCGGCCCTTCTGGCCCTTTGCTACATGCAGGGCCATGCACACACATATGCACAGCTAAATAAACACGGGAATGAAGTTCAAAGTAGACCCAAAAGAGAAAACATAATCTATGGGAACCTGTAATTAACCCTTGTGCTCACCAGCCCCTCATATCTTAAACATTAAGTGTGTAACCAGACCTAAAAGAAGATTTTTGCTGGGTAGCAGGAATACCTTGCAGTCCTGTAGCACTTCCTAAGATCTTACAATCACCTTATGAGCCATTAAGCCTGATTATGCCTTTGGGCAGGAACTTTAGCAGAGTCAGAAAAGAAGGGAAACTGAGGCATAAAGCATAAATTAATTGCTAGGATCACTTGGAAATCCTGTGGTAGATTTGGACAGGTGGCAGAGACCCCATAGTCCCCCATCACTTATTTTGTGCCTGATTCAATGCCTATCGAAAACACCAGGAGATTTTTCATTGACTTTAATATGTTTTGGCTTAACCTCTTCTGCCAAAAAGACATCATCATTTGTATTTTACTGGGCACCTGCCCTGCAGAACAGATATATGAATAGTCAGCATGCATTTCTGAGACAGTAGGGTATACTAGAAATAGGCCTGAGAAAATATTTTTTTCTCAAAAAGTGATAATCAAAAATAGCAATTCTAAGGTTTTTTAATAGTACAACCAAATCTCTCCTATTTTTTTTCTCCTTTTTCTCCTCTTGGTCATGTTTTTTTCCCTCTTCATTTTGTTTTCAAGCTACAGGAAGTTTTAGTATGGACCATTTTAGATTAGACACAGGATTCAATGGGTGAGACCTTCCCTTCAGCAGATTTCGAAGAATGTTATCACTGTGAAGAGGCACTCAGAGCTGCAAAATTGACCAGTAGTTTTTGTTTCCTAATCCTGAATAATTCCCCTCCTGAAGAACATTAAAAACAATAACCTAGCATGCAAGAAATTAATTTTCTTAACTGTGTCAAAAGTTCAAGTAACAAAGTGTCAAATTCAGCAAGAGCTCTTTTCAACAAGTATTTTCTTCTGTTACACACATCATAATTGTGTGTGAGTGTCTGCAGCAGTGTGGTCTGGTCAGTGAGCCAGCTGAAGATAGCTGAAATGTTTTCTAGGGTCACTAAGCTGATTTGCCAAGGGTAGCAGCCATGTTGGCATCTCCGTTGATTCTGTGGCTGGATTTTCATCTCAGGTGGGAAGGCAGTTCAGTGTCCCTCACTGTTAGTCTGATCACATCTCAGCATTTGCTCACTGTTTGTCAGTCTTTTTCTTTTTACATGTCTAAGTCATTTTTTCCCTATCCACCTGTACTCCTACACCTCTTTCTTTTATTGCTCCTCTGTTGCTGGTTCAAGGAAATAATAAAAATCTTCTAGTGACTGACTGCATATTTTAATCTTTTGGCACTGAGTGATGTTTGCACAGCATTCTGTTCACCATAACAGGGAAGAAACACACCCTTTAAACAGCGATTTACAAACCCTTCAATCTGTCATTTTTATATCCTAGAATTTGGTTCTGACAAATGAGCCAACACATCTGAACATTGGTACATTCTGTATTTTTGATATTCCTTTTCTTCCAATCATCAGCTTTGATTTAGACTATTTGTTTTTTCCTCTTTCTTTTGAGTACTTCACTCCTGAGAAATAGATAATGACATTTATTAATTATTACCTTCTGGAAGTCTAAATTTTATTCCTATGAACTAACAAAAATGTCAATAGACCTCTTGTGATTACACACCACCTCTGCCCATTACCAAAAAAATGCACAATTCACACAGATAAAGGGACCTAGACAGAAGGAGAGCATTGAATGCTGTCTCCTTCAGAGACAACTAAAATCTCTTGCCTTTCTGGTTTGCAACTGAAAGGGCTTTGCCACCAGGAGGCCTGCTGGTATTTGAAACCCAGGTGCCAGCACTTCCTGCTCACTACTGGATTTCTATGAGCCATGGTGAAGATGCAGCTCTTGAAACTCTGAGTGAGTGGCCTCTTCCAGGTCATCTTCATCCAGCCCCATCCTGCAGGAAATCTCCAGGGCGTTCAGTACGAGTTGTCTTCAGGAGGCTCCAGAGTGAGGAAAAACAGCAGGAATTGGCTGTCTTAGACTGAACTCAATGCATGAGTGGTGACATTCCCTCAGTCTTTCTGGAGCACAGAAATTCAGCATCATCTCTCAATTCTTGATAATGTCAGTCATCACTTGATGTCATCTTGGTAAATGATGCACATATGACCTAAGTATCTATTATTGAGTGTTAACATATTTGGACTCCTGGATGCTTCTGAATAACCCTAATAGTTAACACAGTTAAAACTTCATGTTCACTTTGTAGCTGCTGAGAAAATTGCAGCCCTGTAATAACCTCCCAGCTGACTTCTGGACACAATTTCAGAACATCTTTAGCACCAGCAATCCATCCAGTAGCTGGAATTCATTGTAGGTGTACCTATACCTCTACACTGGGAATAAAGCTGCCTTCATTCCTTCCCGACCTTCCAGATCATTCTTTTCTGTCTGTGACAGCACCTGGCTGTAACATTTGCATCCTCTTGAAGCATCAATGTTATTTCCAATAGGAGGAAAGAGCCAGGACTAGATTAAACTATACCCCTTACTACACCAGAGACAGGACCAACTGCAGGGTTTGCAGAAGGGAATCAAAGGCAAATCTAATTTCTCCAACTCAGCATTCCTTCAGCAGCATTTTGGGCATATAACAGGGAATTTCAAGCAGTAATACCTTATTACATATTCCAAAGCTTAGTCCTATGGGTGAGGGGAGGAGGAGGACAGACAGTCTTTTTTTTCTGGAGGCTGGTATTCCTCCTGCCTTCTTCTGGGGAGGCTTTCCTGAACCTGTTGTCACAGCCTCTCCCATCAGCAGCCTCTGCACTGATGCTGGTGACAGCTTCTTCTCCCATCTCCAGGCCCACCTGGAATGGGGTGTGGCTGGATGGGGTTCCTACAGGAGGACTTTGTGATGTGAAAACTGAAAACCTAAGTTTTTAAATGCAAAGCGAAAAGGAGCTTGGTGCTTTCTCCACAAGATCAGGAAGAAAAGCTTCCAACTTGTCAGTCTCGTGTTTTTGCTCTGCCTTGTGTGTACAGAGTAGTCGTATTTGTCTTGTTTTGAGGCTCCCAAGAGAGGCCAAAACTAAGTTACAACAGATTTTTACATTTCAGGAAGGACATGTGGTCTTTCAAGGAAAAGAATAAACAGTACTGCTGTTCACATCTTGAGCTGCCACTGGAGCAGCATGGCAATGTCTTTTCATAAAGCAGCCTCTCTTCACTTACTAACTGGACCAGTGCTCTCACAGGAAATCAGACAGCTTGTGCATTGGGCTCTGTGAACCTCACACAACTACCCCATCTTGTCACCCGCAAAAAGCACTCCACTGGGTTTGGTCAGAGTTCCTCTGTACAGGGTCCTTTACTTTCTGCCACTTCATGCAGCTTTTAATGCTATGCAGGCAGAGATTTGAGGCAAAATCCCATATCACGTTTGAGAAATTGTTTGCCGCTCCAGGATCAGATGTCTGCTGCTAGCTGAGCATTTTGAGTTACAAAAAGTGGTGGACATGGCTTAGAGGCTTAAATAATTTGCAAAATACGTTTATGGTATTGAATTTCTTTTTGCAATCCTTTCTGCTTTCCACTTGATTCGCATATGACCTATCTCAGAAAGGTAAAGAATAATCTTCTAATAGTGAGGTCAAAATCTAGTAGTATGGTCAAATCTTTTAGTAGTCCAAGCTCTGTCATAGTGGTGCTTGAGCAATTATAGCTATCAATCTGGAAATCTGAAATAAGCCTTAACATTTATCTGGGCATTATTTCTGAGAGGAAGAGAGAAGTGTCTGGGGAAATCTGTCTGTGTGAATACTCATTACCACTAAATTTTCTGCTTTTCTTATAAAAAAGTACTGTGACCCAGACTTGGCTACAATTTTCATTTTCAAATTTCCATTCCTAGTAGAACACCTGGCTAGCTGCTGACTGCTCAGGGGTGGGTTGGAGCATTTAAAACTGCTCCTGATGAAGGAGCAGTGCCTGGCACCCATGTCAGAGGGTTGAAGTGGCAGGAGGGGTGCCAGCAGGAGTGCAGAGGAGGGACACAGGCCAGAGCCACTGCTCAGGCATGCTGCTGAGTTCTCTTGCACAGAGGCAGGAGAAGGCAGCAACAGCCCCAAACTGGGAGTGTGCTCCAGACTGCCTTCCTGCCCAGCTGCTGGAGGGGTGGATGTGATGAAGTGAACTGTCCTGCCCACTGAACCCACTGGTGCAGCAATTGCAGAGTGAAGGTCAGCTTGAGCCACTACTGCCATGGATTTACCTCATCACAGGAGTGGAGGCTACTGTTAAAATTTGAAGAGTACTGGTCTCTGAAAACATTATGGTACTTAGATTGTGATTTCCATTAAAAATATCTTTCATCCTCTTATTGTTGGGTTGTTTGCTGATTTGGGGTTTTTTACGAGATGAGAACACCTCTATACTGACATTGGAAAGGACAGGGAATTATCCTGTAACAGGATACAATAATGAATGAATTGATCCATTTTTCTTTTGGAGAGGAGGGAACAGAGGGTAGGGAGACATGGGGGGAAGCGCTAAATGTTCAATTAATCAAATGAACCAGCAGGTTCAGCTTTGAGGAGTTCTTTATGTGACATATCACCATGCAATTAAATGGCAATATGGTGTGTTTTGGGTAACATCAAATTCAATTTAATTTCCTGTAAGCTGACATGATGAAAATGAAGGTAAAAGCTGATTCTGTTGATCTCTTTTGCTCTAACCTACTGGACAGCTCCTCAGTGGACAAATGACTGTTTTCCTTAGGTTAGCAGTATATGAACATCATCTAACCTTAAATACTGTGAGGTAATGACTTTCTTGTGTAATAAGGCTTCACTGCATGCCTTTGGGACATATTTAGGATGTCATCTGGGTGAATGCACAGTGTGTATAGCTATGTGGTGCTAAATTTTTGCTGCTCTTTGTTTTTGTTCTGTTTTTCAGCATTGTCGAAATCCATGATGCTGACTAATATTTTTCCAAATGCAGAAGTGAGTCACTTTTTAAAGTGGTTGAAAACTAAAGATGGGGGGTGTGTGGGTGTGGGTGTGGGTGTGTATGTGTGTGTGTGAGAAATTAGTACTGCAGGCTTAAACAGGTTCATTTTGCCACTTTGTCACAGTCCTCAGTCACTAATATACCCTTCATCTGAGGACTGAATCTTACAAACACATTCCCCTAAAGCATAAACAATGAATATGGTTGTGTGAATGAGGGGGCTTAAACTAACACAGGAATGCATTGCAAAGTAGGGATGTATCTAAGTATATTATTAAATGCTCACAGCTTTAATTAAAGTCTTGATTGTTGGCCAGTTACTACAGTACTGAAATATTATTATTTCATATTCCTTTCATTATAAGAAACTTCTCTAGCCTTAAATTGCACAAAGTGAGTAATTCTTCAGTTCTTGTGGCATCTCAGTTTCTGTAGGAATGGATTTCTGACCACCCCTGTCAGTCTGGAAAGGAGCATAACCTGGAAAAGGGAAGGAGCACAGCAGCTCAGGGCCCAGCTGAGAAGAAGAGCTAGGACAAAGACTACCTGAGATATACTGAGACCATGTTAGCTCCTACTTACTGATCGTAATTTGTAATTTTCATGAGCGTTATGATCAAATAAATTTACAAAAACATAATCCAGATTGCTGGGGCAGAGGAACATTGAACACAGGTCTGTTCAAACATCCTGTGTATTATTGGCCCAGAGCCATTGCCAGCTGCAACATTTTTCTGTTAGAGAGATGAAATTGCTGCTCCTGAATGCACACAAATATTTAAACAACCAAGACAATATAAAGCAATGGATATAAGGATGTAAAAGTAAATCAGCCTTTTGGCAATATATCTTGACAGGAAAGCAACAATCTAGTAAATCCCATCTAACTTTTGGCAGAGCCTTAGCCCTAACACTGGCCTCTAAAAAGACATTTGTTTATGGATTTGATAGCAATCCTTACCTCTTGGGTCTTGGTTTTCCCTTCACCAAGTTATTACTAACACAGCACATTTGACATGAATGTTCCACTTCATCTGAGACCTGCAAAATAAATACTCTCTTTCATTTACTTTGAGTAATAGCTATAAATAATTTGCATTTACAGCACCTTCTCTTGAAAACTGAAAGCACTTCGTAAGTAGGAGGATCAGAGCCCTTTAATACTTCTGAGAGGCAGGGTATTATTTTCCCTATTCAAAACTACAGAAGCTATTGCAGAATGTCACATTTGGTGTTACGGCTGAAAGAGAAAGGCAGAGCCTTGAGGAGACATCGAGCCCCTTGAGTGCTTTTGCCACAAAACCACCCAGCAGTAAATGAGAAAACTGCATGCATCATAAAAAAGGCAGTCACTCTGAATGAAGTCAGTAGCGGTACCTCTGAAATACTGAGCCATTTTAAAGTCAAAGGATTTTCATGAAACCTGTTCATTTGAAGTACTTCTCATGAGGCATTTTTGAGTGAGATTCAGCCTGCTAAATAGAGGGAAAAAGTGTTAACTCACATTGAGGAAAAGGTCAAAACTGTACTGACTAGCAAATGTGGGAAATAACCAGGCTGTCTCCTGCTCAACCCAAGGAATGCTGATAACTGGAGACCTCAGTCCTCCCGCCCTGTGGGCCTCAGCAGACTCCTGCTTACTTGATGCTCCTCACAGCAGCAAAGATCTCTCACAAGAGCACTTTATGGCACTGAAGTGTTCACAAGGCTCCTTCTTCTGCAGCGTGAGGGTGGAGGGAGCTGGGGTGGTACGAAGCCGGGTTTGTGCCGTCTCGGTGATGGGAACTACAGCAATATGTTGCCTAGTAATGATCTTACTCAAAAGGCTTTATAAATTTTTAATGCTCCAAATTCGTTTTCTGATAGTCTTAATACAGGTTTATGATTTCAGTCTGTGAAACAATAGCTGGTGCACATTCCCAGTTGTTAAGGTCCCACATTTTTTGTTTAATCTTCAGTAGTGTCTCAATTTTGTGTGAAGTGGCTTTTTTAACAAGAGACTTGGCAAGTTTTATCAATCTCAGCTCACTGTCCTGTGCTGGCCACAACAAGGTGATTCAGGTCTCATGCAAATGAGTTTTAGAGTGGCTTTAACTTCTAAGCTCCCTGTGGAGTGGCTTCTCCTTTACACCATGGCAAGTGCAGGATAAGGATCAGGCTATTGATATTTACAATTTCTTTTCCCTAGGAACTGTGAACCAGAGTCTACCTCTGTGATATGGGTAGTGGACATCTCCATTCTGCTCCACTTACAGGCATTCATTTCCTGTAATAAAATTTTAAGGTAGTTCAGTGAAACGAGATTTTTTTCTTTTCTTTTTGATCTCTCTTAAAGGCCTATTACTACTTTTAGTTACTGTTGTTTAATTTTTAAGGACAGAAAGCAGACTGCTTAAGTGTCTTGTTAATCACGCCAAGTTAGCAAGGTTTGTGTCAGCTGCAAGCAGAATGCAGAAGAGGGCAGCAGAGGCAGGGACCGTGCGTCTAACCTCGTGTGTCTCCATTCTGGCGTGCTGGGACCTGTTCTTTCCCGGTTTTTTGTCATTTTAGTCCTGCTCCAATTGCATCATGGACACACTGGCACCATAAGGTCTGCAGAATCAAGAGTCTTTGCCTGCCTGTGGCATGTCAAGACCCCAGACCCCCACCACAACCAACCTGATCCAAGTGAGTGAAGTTAGATACAGTGCCAGAGAACAGAATATATGGTGGGAGAAAAGAGCTTGTCTACACCCTGCCTGGCTGCAGCAAGCTGTGAAGCAGGTAAGAACACTGGGAGAGCATTGGTGCTGCATGTCTGCAGCACAGCAGGCTTGCTCCTGCTTCCTACACAAATCACGTGTGGTGACAGTTTGCCCTCTGTCACCAACAACCCCTGGTCATCATGGATGAAAATTCGTTTTGTTCCCCAAGGAGGAGCAGTTTGGGTACTCTGCCATGGGCAATAAAATGTTCATGGAGATGGTTGGTCTTCTCCTATCTGTAGGGTGTAGATAAGGGTGCCCTGTCTGCAGCTTTCCCCTTCCTGCACACTTCTTTACATTTTTTCCTTTCTCTTCTTAAGAAAACTTTGCAGATGGAAATGCGTGTGTTAGGCAACTGCTCAGTTCTATCAGTGCTCCTTGAAGACCTCGTGACTCCTGGTTATTTATCTGGTTTATGTAAGTGAGAATGTGGCACTTGAATTGTGTTTGAATGGAGAGAACAAAAAAAAAAATGGTATGATGTGTTAGGCAATTTTTCCTCCTGAAGATGTAGTGAGGCTGTTTACTGCTGGATCATTGTTTCTTCCTGCAAGCTCTGTTGTAAAACCTCTTGCTGCCACCATCAGGACATCAAAATATAAAATACTTTTTTTTTTACATGACACAACATCAAATAAGTCAGTAGAAACAATAAAAATATCACTGAAACATAAGTCTTTTGAATGTACACAACAATATGTGCTGGATTGTTGTGTCTCTGGGAAGACACCCATAAGGAAAAGTGGGTGAGTCTCAGGGGATATGTCTATAATTTGTGCCGTAGTCCTCTGGTAAATAAAAATATAATAAAAATAACTTGCATTGCTCATTTTCATGGACATGAATTAAAGGGACATTTAATTATAACACTGTAAAAACATTAAGAATATTTTTGCCTGTACTTCAGAACATTATGTATGGTTCATTGAATACTGTCTTCTTTCCACATCGATGCCGACTGTGTTCATGAATTCTCAGAGAGCTTTTGTGTATAACCTGGAAACCTAAATTCTTATAAGAGTCTTTCTACCACTTTGCAAATTCAGTCACAATTTTCTATGAAATATTCAACTATCTGACACCAAATGTAGTCAGGAAGTACCATATCTACATGGTATCACGTGTCTATTGTCAGGAAGGGTTGGTGGAGGCTGGACTGAGCAGGGTGTCCAGAGATGGAAATAGTCTCCTTCTAACGTGATGTATATGAGCAGAGAATGCAATATTCTCTGTATAGATTTGTGTAGCAGCTTAGTGTAGTCCAAACAAGGAACCACTAATAAAAGAATAAATAATAAAGGCATTTCAGAGTACATTGCAATGCAACACACCAGACAGCTTTTGCAGCCAAGCATGTGGAAGAGCATGTGGTCTACCGCCCCATCTCCATTAAAGTTTTGTTTACTCCTATTCACTAATGAATTATATCCCAATCCAGGTGAATATGGTTGGGATGTTTTCAATTAAAGTTATATCAGCCTTGAATCAAACTGTCTTCCCTGAAGAATTTAAGCTACCCTCCTTCAATGTCAGTAGCTCTCTACCTACCGTGTAGTTGCTCCAGTCCACTGCTGTGCTCTTGCTGCTGTGGCTAAGTACCCCAGGGCCCCCATGGGTGTGCAGACAAAGCAAATACATAAAGAATTTACAGGCATGCTAAACATAAGTAAATATTTACTATCAGGAATTATGTGCATCCCTGCATCTTCATTGTCTGATAGCATCACAGATGTTCTAAGGAAAACCCTTGTGACTTTCCTGCTTTAATCTGTGTAACTCAGACTGACAAATTTGTAGGAAGAACCTTTGCTTTTCTGAATGAAGAGGGCCTAGTCTTTGATAGCAAGTTGTTTTGGGACAAGTTTGTTCTCTGGTGGCTGTCTCAAAAAGAGCCTTCTGTAATTCCCAGTGATTCCTTTAAAAGGAGAGGTGCATTAAAGTGGAAAGCAGTGGGAGTGGGAGTACCAGGGGAGTGAAGAGGCATTCCTTATGGTCATTTATGGGAACAGTTTTGAGAACACATAGGGGCTTCTCCACAGCTCAGTAAAGGGAAGCATTTGGCCCTGATGGGCTTACAGAAAAGATCCGTGGAGGAAGAGGCCATGGAAAATGAAAACAGGTGCAGACTGAGGACAAGCAGCCTGCAGTCTTGCACCTCACAGCTGACAATCTTTTGTGGGATGGATGGATGGATGGATGGATGGATGGATGGATGGATGGATGAATGGATGGGGATTTCTTCTGGACTACATTTCTTGAAGTGTTGGGGAAATACTCTGGATCATTAAGGAGGCTGGAAGAGCAGGCGAATACAAGCTACATAAGACTTGGCAGGTTTGGGGTCTAGATCTGAGACTAGCAGAGGTCTTCCAGTATTAGGAATGGGGCAGGAAGGTTCCTGGGTAGGGGACTTCTATAGCTGAATTTTAACTTTGGAAGAACATTATACCAAAGTTGCACTACAGCAATTTCCCAGCCTTCTTAGGGAAGCTGATTCAAATGAGGAATCAAGGCATGGTATCAGTTAGGTATGTATTACTGCAGACCAGTCAGGACCTTTAGGCTCCTGGGAGGGTGGTATTGCACAGCTGCAGTTGTACTGAAAATTACTTGTTCTGGATGAACTTTTACAGACTTTCAGGAAAAATACTTCCAATTATCTGAGTTTCTGTGGAGGTCTGTGGAGGAAGACGTGGCCCTTCATGGCCAACCTCTAAACCATTTACCATCCATCCAGTTTTATACACCACTAACAGCTCAGATTACATCCAGATGGGGAAATGGTGTGGCTGTGCCATTCCTTCAGCCTGTTCTCCCCCCTGTGGAAATATGCTCTGCTCATGATCTGCTGCTGGAACAGGTGACTGGCTTTGCTATGTTGTCACTTGCACCAGACATGGTCTGTTAAGTAACTGAATGCAGGAGGAGCAGTTTCGTGTGAGGTGGAACTATGAAGGTTTGGTACTGTCTCAAGTTTGAATTTTCAGGAATCTAAGGAGACATGAACTCTAGCAGGTGATTTTCCTCTGCTTGAGAAGAAATGGTTCATAATGTTTCTCCTCTGTGATGCCTAAAGAGGGCAAAATGTCACAGCCCTCCTCTCAATAGAGGTACTAGTAGGATTTTCTTCCCTTCCCAGTTACTTATTTTCATTAAATTATACTAAGCATTATTTTTTCAACTCACTGTAGCTGGCCTAAGCATACTTGATTGTTACACCCCTGCTTGTGACCAGTTTCAGACACACTGAGAATGGTTTCATTTTGTAAGTGCTCACCTCTAAAACAAACAAATCTGCCTGCCTGCACCAGCATACTGCCCACCTGCAAGCCTTCCAGCAAAGACCTAGAAGAAGACAAAATTAGAAGGCTGTACCCCTGATACAGCTGAGTAACAGAGCTGTAAGCAGGTGTTTGTGACCCTCTAAGGATGCTCTTTGCAGGAAAGGTACCCAAGTAATCAGAGTACTGGGAGTCCTCCTCTCAGCTCTGGAGAACGTGTTGGGGTCGTACTGAGAGTAAGGCTGTGGAGAGCTGCTATTCTCTGCACCAAGAGCAATACAGGACAATCTGAAGCAAAATTTTAGTGGGAACAACCACTCTTGTTTTGTGCTTTCCAGAACCAGAAGGAAAAATGCCTCCTTCTTTTATTAATGCACTGGGTATGTGGATGGTTCCCTTTGCTCTCTTTTCACATTTTGGGTATGTTTGTGTATTGTATTGCAATTACCTCTAAATGGATTTGATAGAGACAGATTCCAGCCCAGAATATTTAAATAGTCTGACTGGATTGATGTATCTCTTTGTGCAAAGATGAGATTCTCTTTTTGTTCCATGCAAAAGCACAGAAGGGTGCAGGGGGAAGGCGAAGAGGAATGTGGGAAAGGCATGAAAAATGAGGAAAAAGGCACCTGGAAAAGGCAAAGGGAAATGGAAAGCGCTCCACATACAAGCCTTCTTTGGCTCATGAATTTAACATGTGTGTAATGTTTCTTATGAGAAGTCATGTGAGCAATTTAAACTAGCCCCTAGGCAAGTCTAATCAGAACAAGCTGCTCTGAGACAAGCTACAAATTGCAGGATTTAATAAAAAGGGTTAGCAGAACGGAGGATAACACAGGAGGGGAAAGGCTAGTATAATATCAGAACTAGAAATGAAGTCTATGAGCAGATCTTAAAAGTACATTACACTGAGGTAGCCAAGGCTGAAAAGGAGATATTGCATCAAAATTGTGCACAGTTGGGGGTGTAAATTGCATAAAGCATCCTGACATTGACTTCTCATCCATGAAAAGTGACAGAGTTCTTTTATCTCATTTTCACCCCTGCTGTGTCCTTGTCTTACACTGTGTCACTACCATTAGGTGTCACCACTCCACAGCAGCAGATTTCTGAGGAGGTAAACTAGAAACTCTCATCCAATGTGACAGATGCAGTCTTTCTTTCTTAAGGGTTCCTCTACTCCTACAAAAGAATTTTCCTGGCTAATGAGCAGAGTTACTGCAGCAGACAGCAAGAGAGGCACTGGATGAGACTGAGCAGATCCTGAAATTCCCTGGCATTGTTGGAATGGTTTGGTTTCAGGCTCTTAATATTGAGGTTCAACTTCTATGTAGGTTCAGCCTCAACATGGTAAAGCAAGACCCCCACCTGGCCTTCAGAATGCTTCACTTGCCTTGCTTGGGACTTGTTTGGCTGGAATGAGCTGGGTCTGAGCCTTTGCCACTGCACCTGCAAGTGGTGCACCTTGGCTTCACATCATCCATGCTGGTCCAGCAGACCAGGAGCATATCTGTGGGTTCACAGCAGCCAAAGTGGCATGGGGGTTAACATAGCCAATTGTGTTTTGTGAGGAAAACAGTGCTGGAAATGTGTTCTTTCCTCTCTGCCTCATGTATCGTAATGCTCTACACCTTCCCCACAAGAACACATTGTACTACAGGGGATTGGACACTGGTACAACCCTGCTCCTGGGATGTCACCTGCTTGGCAAAACAGATTTCAGAAATATTGAAATTATTTGTTAACTGGTCACAATTACAGGGATGGCCAGCAAGGCTCCCTCGAGTTTTCATGGAGTTAAACAACTCTTTATGCAGAAGTTTTCATAATAAACTCTTAACAATGGCTGAAATGTCTAGTTCAACCAGTTTAGGTCTGTGCAAGCTTGGCTTCCATGCGAATCCCCAAGAAAAGACAGTAAGTTTTTGGCTTCTAGAGTTGCTGCCTGACCCCACTCCTCAAAGAGTGGAAAGGTTCCAGACCCCTGAAAAGAGTGACCAGGGCAGGGTATGAATTGCCAGACTGCAACCAGCAACATCTTGCCAATTAATTCAATACCTTCAAAAAACTATTTTTTAAATTCAAGGTTCAATTATTCTCCTGTAACTGATACTTCCTTAGCAACAGAAACAAGTGACTGAAGGAGAGAACATGAGTCACACTGTGAAATTAATACTATTTGTAATTTTTGCTGATAGGTGAGCGCTCTGTCATGCTGACTTCCGCCGCCACGCTCATTTTGGCCAGAGACTGTGCAAACCCATTTCTTGGATGTGACAACCTCTTCTGTATTATTGGGAGAGTAACACCAACTGAGCCAAGTGTGAAACCCCCATGGTAATACCTTTCACCCTTCTCCCATCAGGAGAGATAGCTAGAGGGGCTTTTTTCCTCTCGGTGCTCTCTTGCTCCTTATTTAAGCTGTATCCAACGAGGTTGCAGGGACCCTGTGATGCAAGGCCCTGAAAACATATGCCCTCCCCACAAAGCTTTGTAGTCAAAATCACAAGATGAAGGTGAAACTACTCTCATTTAGCAAAACTTTTGAAATGAGTCACACAAAGAGCCTGTGGCAAAGCCCAGATGAGCATGATGTTCTCTGAAATCAGGGTCTGTGACAAGATCTGCACTGAGCAGGCCCATATCCTTCCAGTCAGACACTACACTTCTGAGTGGGATATATGGCTTGCCAGGGACAAAAACAACATATCTAATTGAGAATGCATTGATTAAGAGGGTCCAGAAGCAGGCTGAACGAAGGGCTCACCTCACTCAATACCTTTGTTTTGCTTAAGAAGAACAGCATAAGATGCATGGAGTGAATTTTACCCCTCCTATAATATCCCAGGTTATGGAAACCTGCACTTAATAGATTTCAGAAGTTGGAAGCTGCATCCACTCTGAAGTGTTTCAAAGCACTGTTAGATCTAGACTTCATGATTTAACTCTTTTGAACCTGTTTATAGTCCCAGTGTCCACAACATCCTGTGACAATGAGTTTCATAGTTTAAGTGGCTGCATTTAACTCAACTGCATGAAAATTTGCTTTCTTTTTCATACCTGCTTGCCAAAAATTTCATTGTGTGCCTCCTACTTCTCTTTATGAGAAACAATGAATAACCATTCCAAGTTCATCTTCCCCAGACTACTTGTGATTTAATAGACATCTATTTTAAAAATGTTTAAAAATACATTCCCTGAGCTTTCATCAATTTCTTCACAGAAATGTAAAACCTGTTTCATATTACCTGGGTTGAAGCTTGCTGTGGCTATTCTCCCGCTACACGTTTTAGCAACAAAATTAAATATGTTCAGCTCAGCCTCTTGCATAATTTTGTGTATTTGTCTGGCAATATTGTTTCCTCCTTTAGGGTTTGGTGGGAAGTATTTATTTAAAAGCAGGACTGGATGAATACTTTCCTCATTGAAATGTCACAGACACTCAAGGGTACTCCAGAGATCAACTGGAGGAAAATCAGGGGCTTGGGGCAATCCTGCTGGATACTGGCAGTAGAAGAAGGACAAGCACTGCCCTTCCCATGAGCTGGACCAATGGCTGAAAAATATCACCTGTCAGTGGGTACAAGTCCCCACAGGGTGATTTAAGTTCCAGAACATCTGTGTGCATGGGGATTCATCCCACGGTTTGAGGTTTACTGTCAGCTGGGAATAGAAATGGGGTGCAGTTATACATTAAATGCAAGCAAAAGTCAAAACCAGGTGTAGCTGCTTACTTCTAATAAATTTTAGGAGAGAGGCTGTGCAGTGTGAAAGGTCATATGCAGGATTTCCTTTCCTTTCCTTTCCTTTCCTTTCCTTTCCTTTCCTTTCCTTTCCTTTCCTTTCCTTTCCTTTCCTTTCCTTTCCTTTCCTTTCCTTTCCTTTCCTTTCCTTTCCTTTCCCTTGGACATGCTACTGCTCTAGTGGAAAGAGAGACTGCTCACCATGTCTGTGCTCACTTGTTTGTTCATTTCTTTGAGGTGCTTGGCACACTTTTGGCTTCCTTCTGGCAGCCCATACACTGGCGTAAAATTTACCATGCCAGGAGATGCTGGTAAGCTAATGAGAGCAATCAGACAGGAAACAAAAGTTTGAAAAAAAATTAATTCCCCACAACTGAAAAGAGAAATCTGTTGATTCCTGGTAGAAACAGTGCTCTTTGTATTCTGTAAGTGGGATGATGTTGAGAAGGCTTTATGCTGTGCTTTGTAAAAAGCAGGAGGGAAGGGATGTTGGAAGATTTAAGCTGCTGTACCTGCACCAGACCACATGTGGTCTGTCTGCACTGCTTCTGAGAACCATCTCAGTGAGGATGGCCAAGACTCAGTGGGTTCGTGGGCTCCTTGGAGAGTGGCTGGGTTATCCCATCGGCCTTTCATGGTGATCCTTCCCACCCAGCCCTGGCTAATGGGGGGCAAGAAGGAGAAAAGTGCCAGTCTGGGAAGCTGGGGTGCTGCATTCCTCACAAAATCACAAATCCTTCATCCCTGACCATTGGCTCTCCTGGCTTACAGAGGGCATGGCTGAAGGAAGGTCTTACCACTGGTCCTGGCAAATCCCAATTCCCAGAACTACAAAGGGGATGCAGCCCCCTTGGCCACCGTGGAGTGCCTGAAACCAGATCCCAGACAGCTAAATGTGCTCCCTGGGACTTCAGCCAGAAACCTGCAGAGGTCGGGCTCTTGTAAAACAAATGTATTTGAACGTGTCTTCTGCTGAAGACTCTCAGACTTATTATTTCTCCTCAATGAGATTATTTGAGCCATAATTACTTCAGCTTCTGCTAAAGAGAGATATCTATGCTATTTCTTCAGTCCAGGCTGTGCAGTGTTTGCCCAAGCACTCTGGTGTGTGTTCAGGATGACAGGATCCCACTCCTCTGAGGAGTCCCAACAGTTACAGGAAGTATTTTTTTGACATGCCTGAGGGACTGCCTGCATCTCAGTGCAATTCATGTTCAGGCAGAGTTTTCAGCTCTGGCCTCTTGGGCTTTCTTGAACCTTTGTCTCTGCTAAAGATGGCCTTGCACAACTCAGCAAAGACTTTCCTTGAGGTCGTGTGATGAGTGAAGTGAAAAAGCATCTCAGTCCACCCCTGGTTACCTGAACTCAATCAGACTCAGGGAGTAGGGATGCAGCCCCAATGTTTTCCCTTGCACTGGGAACATCCCCCACCTATTTCAGCAGGAAGACCAAAGGAGGGAAGTGGAAAGGTCTCCAGTTCATGGCCCTGAACAAAACCTTTGCTCTTGGTGTGAAGCCTTTCCCAAGAAGGTCCTGCTCCCCAGGTCTGGAGCTCTCTGCACAGAAAAGGCAGGGTTGTAGGCATCGTGCTGGAGCAACATCACGGGGCTGAGGTTACACACAGTGGGCCAAGAGCAGGAGATCAATGCCTCCACTGAGACCACCACACGTGTGGAAACCTGGATGGAAGGGATGCTTCACTGGTTTTTAGAGGAGAGACTTCCACCTGAATAGCATATTTAATCAGCTCATGTATTATGTTCCATGTTATGCAATAAATTGTGGGAGAAGTAGGAAGACACTTCTGTCTTGTGAAATATCTGTGGCAAAAAACAGCTATGCAAGAAGTATGAAAATTACTTCCTGTGTTGTGCAAGGCTGGCAGTGGTAAGGCTCTCCAGTTGTTCTCAGACTTGGGGCATCCACATACAGACAAAGGGGGAAGTCCGCTAGTACATCTATTTAGAGACACTTCACTTTATGGGCAGAACACTGTGGGCTTTGTGGGTATTTCTGCAAAGGAACTGAGCTATCCAGAGCAAAGAAAAAGCAGAGACAACTAATGAAGAGCATTGCAGGGAGCAGCTCATCATGCAGAGTAAACAGTGGGACTTACTGGCCAGTAGCTAAAATGAGGATAAGGAAAGTTTTGCCTGGGTTTGAGAAATAGAGGACAACAAACTGTGAGCAAGAAGTTGCTGTTCATACCCTTACAGCCCCTCACAGAGGAGTGATAAAGACTCACATTATCATTCAGTGATTTTGGAGAAAGCATTTGTCTTTGATTCTTTCAATAGTTCCTTTGCTTCCTTTCTATTTTCTTTCTTATTTTTTCTCCTCTATAATCTTGTTTGATTAAACTTCTTTCATCGTCTATTGAGCAAAAGCAGAGTTTGCTAAGTATCAGCATAGAATAACTCCATTTTTTCAGCTTGAACTCTTCAAATTGAGGTCAATGCTGCTGCCGGGCAAAACCTAGCAGAAAAGTCATAGAGGGAAATTCAGGCTTAAAAATATGAGATTCTTATGCATCTGGCACAGAGCTTTTGAAATTTGGAGAGACTGATAACATCACATAAGGCTGTGTGGTAATATAAACATTGCTCTAATGAGTAGTCTTCAGCTCACACTCCAAGTCCATACATAAGTAGGGACAGAAATGTAATATCAAATGATCTGCAGAAATTTCCATTGGCTGGTGCTGCAGCAACAGCAGGATGCTGCAGGTGGTGTGACTGTAGTAAACCAGGCAGAAGAAATAAGCAATGCCACTGCAACCACAAAAGTTACAGAGATACTATTGCCCTAACTGAAAAGAGGAAAGCACATGACTGAGCTTTTCTTACAAAACTATAACAGAAGCTTTTGCTATTTAGTAAGTATTTCTGTTCTGCTCCCACTCTTGAATAAAGACATCTTTAATTGAGATGTATAAGACTTCTGCTTTTTGATTAAATCTTTGAGTAATAAAGTAGTCTTTCTGCACAATTCTTTTGTTTCTATGTGTGGTTTTTCTCTGGTTTTCATTCCTGCTCTGAGTATAGATATGGGGGACAAATATCCAGATAATTACTTGCACTATTTCCCTGAAGAACCAAAGAAAGGTTCCAAGAAGTCAATCTAAGGCAAAAAAATAAAAAAACCAACTCAAGGCTAGTTAAAGGAAGTCCAAGTTACTGATCTACAGAAGTAGGCCTGACAATGACCTCAAAAGAAGCCCAGTTGCTGCATGTTACAGCGACCAGATGGCACAGCCTGGTGCAGAAGCAGGAGGTGATGGATGCATGTGCTGGTGAAAGTCAGCAGCAGATTTAGGTGAAATTCCATAGCGCTCCTGTTAAATGAAGAGCCACTGCCCGAGCATTCTCACATCATTCCAGGAGTTGCACACACATTTTTGTAAAAAAAACCAATTTAACAGAGCAGTACAGCAGAAGGTCAGCTTGAGCTGCATGCCTTTGGAGACATCTCCCCCCTCTTCCCCCCATGCTCATCACATGCCTTTCTTGGTCCAATCATAAATTTTGGTCTGGGGTCTTCTAACACCTCATTAGATTCTTCCTCTCTGTCCATGCAGGCAGGCCATTCACTGCTGTCATATTGTCAAGCTGTGGCTTCTGCTGAGAGGTGTAGCCTCCTTATCTTGTGATTTACACTTGTGGTGCCCTTGCTCACTGGGAGAACGTGAGAAACAAAAAAGTCCTACACTTACGAAAAAGATTACTTAGCAACTACCAAACCATCGGTGTGTTATCAACATTCTTCTCAGACTAAAGACAAAACACAGCACAGTACCAGCTACTAGCAAAATAACTAATAAAATTATCAACAATTAGTATCTTTCAGCACTCCCAACTCTAAAACAATATCCCATGTTTATCCAGAGGCCAGTTTGTATTGATCTCCAGAGAAAAGGTCTCTCAAAGCTGAATCCTAAGTAAACAAGCATGAAATTTCATCTTGGAAAGCTTTAGACATTAAACAACAGAAAAACACGTCCCTTTTGTGATCATTGAGTTTATTGTGCATGAAGATGAGCATCTGCAGCCTATTCAAGTGAGCATGTTTTGTGTGAAACATATATACTATCTCTTTTGTTTCAATGTTAGTTCTTGGGTGCTTAAAAGTTAATATCAACTTGTCTGTTTGGTACCTCATGGCACAGAAAGGACCCAATCACCCAGAAGCAGAATTTTTTTTAATTGATGACTGAGAATATAGTAATAGCTACAGATATATGTAAAACATAGATGATTTCTTCATATACCACAATTCTGTCTGTATAAAATATTTTGTATGCACTAGGGTTCTCAGATGGAAAAGGGTGTTGTAACCTGCTGCTGCTACATGCAAGTAACATGAGCAGAAGGAGGAAGTGTTGTCAACCATGGTATTTCAAAACATTAAACAAAGGGAAAATTTGAGACAAAGCAAAATCCTGAATAGGCAAAATGGTGTAACAGACATTTAGCATCAAATTAGCAGAAGAGTTAACTGTGCATCATCTAGATTTTTTGGGTTTGGGGCAGGAATTATCCTTTCTTGAGCCAGTCATGATGACACCCTGAGGTTGCCAGCTCTCCATGTACAGTTACATAACAGCCTCTGGAGAAGAAAACACACTACAAACCTTGAAGTGGTAAAAAATAATTGTGCTGTAACTATGTAGAAATATAAATATAGTCAGTTCAAGTAGCAATTTTAAAGTTAGTTACTTAATAGTGTATCCCAAAGCTGCAGGTTAATGTTATCAAATGTGTATTGTGATTTTTACATGCTTTCCTTTTGAAATAATATGAGTGAATCTGAACATCAGGTCTCTGTAATAGCTTCAACATATCCTAAAAAACATAACCTAAAAGTTGAGGCTAATTTTTCTCGTGGTGTAATTTGTGTGCGTGTCTAGCAACATAATTATATTGGACAGTGGAAATTATATTTAACAGACCTTCTGACAGGTAGAGATAGAACTGTATGAAGTAATTGTTCACTTGTACAATGAAGACAGCACTGAGGATCTGTCTTGCTCAGGAAAAATAAAAGAAATAGAATAGACATTCTAAAGCATTGTAAAAATTAAATAAATGGAGAATAAACTACTAAGACATTGCTTTAAAATATTTTCCATCTACATGTCCCAGGAAACTGGATCCATTAATGGTCATTCATGTACAAATGGAAAACAGTTTCTTGAGCATTGTTATGTTGAAGTATTAAGTGCTCAAGATGTTAAGAGCTACTGAAGAAAAAGTGGACTTCTAATCTACCCTTCTCATAGGCAAATGTGGAAAGATGCCAGGCTAGTCTGGAGAAGCCATAAAGCCACAAAGCATTGGGGTCAAATGCCTTGATGGTGGCCTGGGTATGTTTTAATTGACAGATAGGTCAGCATCCCATTTGGTTCATATTATTGTTGTTATAGTGACCCAAGTGGAGCTGCAGGAACATCCAGCACCTGAATACTGAGACCTGTGTAAAGATTTTGGAAATTCTCAATGAAAGGACTCCATTGCCAGCTCCTTGGTGGCATTCTGTGTTCACAGCCCCACATCCAATGTCCTGACCTGCCAGAAAGCTTGTGAACAATTTGTCACTGTCTATTCCTGTCTATTCTACCCCTTGATGGGCATTTATAGTGACATTTTCTAATCTGGTCTAGCTGATCTCTCTACTTACTGATTAGTTTACTTTCAAGTGATATGCAATTAACATATGTTACTAAGTTTGAGAAGGGGGTTCTGTCTTCTTTTCTTCGTCCTTGCAGTAGTCATAAATACAAAACTTCCAAGATACTCAGTTCTCCTAAGTTTGTGTTCCTTCATTAGTAATGACATAAAGTTGTTTTTAACATTTGCAAGCAATATTTTGCTCTTCAAAAACCTCCTTGACAAAGGTTAATTAAAATGTTTGGCAGAGTTAAGCATACATAAAACACAGTTAAGTACACATATGAATACAATGCTCAGAGGACAGAATACCTGAAATTACACAGTCCCCAGGGTCTGAACACGCTTAAAACAGATGCTTTAGCAAGATGCCATTAACATGCTTACGCTGACACTTCAGCCCACACCTCCCCTCACTGCTGCTTTGCTACCAGCCTATGAATTCAGCAAGACTGTAACTGGTAATTTACTCTCCAGCCTGCTCTTTTCTTGCTGGTTTCACCATGAACCAGCCATAATACTGGCTCTCCATGAGCTTTGATAAATTGAAGCTGATAACACATACACATGATGACAAGCCAAGTGGGAGGACTAGAAGCATCAAAAGAAATGAAGGTTAAAGCTGTGTGTAGATAATTAAAGAAGAAGAAATCTGGGCCAGAATTCTACTGTCAATACTGAATTGTATGCTCCTCCAGATTTCATTCGTGCTCATTCAAGTTTCCCTTCTGCAAACAACTGCAGAAGTCTTCCAGCCCAGCGATCCCTCACCTTGTGCCTCCTGTGGACTTTGCCCATGAGGAAGCCATCCTGAACTGCACTAGAACTCTCAGGAAGATCTGAAATGTGTGGGGAGCTGTGTCTGGGTTCACTGGCATTCCAGCTGTCCTGGCTCCACATTCCAGCTCTCCTGGCTGTCCCTGCCAGCTGGGGAGTGACAGCACCGTGGAGGGTGTGGGAAGGATTTGCTAGTACAGGGGAAGGGAAGGAGGTTCAGCTGACCTGGATGACTCAGGTGAGAACAAAGTACCCTGCAGGTGGAGAGGCTGACCTTGTAAAACCCTGCTCAATGTCCTGAGCTCTTTGTTCCTTCTCCTTTCACCTTTGCCCATGCACTAATGAAAATGCCTTTCTGGGAATTCAGAATTTGTTTACAGCTAAACCTTGTCTCTTGGGTAGTGGCTTGTGCACTGTGAAAGCTAAATCTGAAAATAAGAATCACAACTAAGCAGGTATGAAATAGCTTACAAGGCTCTTTTTTATGCCTAAAACCACTGTCAGCAGAATTCAGGTTTCAATTAATTGCTTTTCTAACCCTTATTGTTTTATGACAGCTGAAATTGCTTGACTGGATGCCAACACACATGAACTACTAAATGGTTCTTGCATCTTATTTTATGGTCTAACCTCTGTTTTGAAATAAACTGCCTACTAAACAAAATAAGTTCCCTCGATTTTCTGATGACATATATATGTGGATTTGGAGAAAGGGAAGTGAGCATGGCAGGAAACTCAGAAATCACGAAAGGAAAAATGTTATGGTTATTTTTTCTTCCTTCTATAATACAGCAATAGACCTACTGAATCTCCTTCCCTGTCCCAACCTAGTTTGTCTGGGCTTGTGGCTCTAGTCTAGGAGTTTATACAAAGCTCCAGTGTGTCACTGTGGGTGGTGCTCACATCCCCTCTTCTTCACGTGCTTCTCACATTGCCATCTCAGATTCACATTCAGATGGGACAGCTGGGGCAGTGGGATGCTCTTGAGAGGCCCATTGGCTTTGCCATCAGCTGATGAGCACACAGAAACCACCACTTGGTCTTGCACAGTGCATCAAACCTGGCATTCCTCCTGTGCCCTCAGCTCCCCACAGCTCCTGGTGTGCTGCTCCCATGGCTGTGCACACTTGGGCTGGAGGTGTGCTGCTTCAGGAACCAATTTCTAAGGGTGACAGGGGTTAGATGCTGCATTTGCCATTACATGTCCATGGTTCCCATCGGTGTTGTGTCAAGAGTAATTGCCCTTTGTTGCCAAACTTTTCTGTCGAGTTGCCTCTTAGCTCTTATTATGCAGAGAAAATTTCTCCTGTGTATATTCTCATTTGAGTGCTTGCTGTTGGTTCTGTGGCTGATGCAAGGTTGCCCGTGGTACAGAACAATTTGCTTTCAGTGTGAAGCCCCGGGCATCATATTAGTTTTACTGAAACTGTCTGAGTGCACAAAGCCAGGGCCAAAGAAAGCCTCAACCAGCTCCTGCTCACAACACCAGGCACATGCATGCCACACCCCTCACAGCTGGGTGTCTTGGCCTTCTGCCTCCGGTCCTAATTCCTTACTCCTTTTATGTGCAATTGGCCATGGAGCTGTTTCCTGACTTGGAAAAAGAGAAATTTTGGCCATCATATTTACTGCTCAGCATCTGCTGACCACTCATAGACGGGAGATCTCTTTTAGTATTTTTGTGCTTAACGGCGTAGTAAATAAATAAATAAATAAATTTATGGTGAAAGGATTAAAAAAGAGGAGGTGCCTAAAAAGCATTTTCAGCAATAGTAAGTGAAGGCAAGCAGGGATGCTGGAGTCTCACAGCTGTTCTGCAAGCTGCTCTTAGCTAGTGCACCTCCAGGCTCCAGCCAGGACCCAGTAAAGCCTCGGGGCTTTCCACTCGCTGAAGTTCTCCCATCGAGCACAAAAATGTCAGGCTGTGTTACCACAAGCCAGGACACGGCCTCTGGCCTTCCCCCTTTTCTCGTCTGCTGTGCCTGTTTGACCTGCCTCCCTTCCCATTGTTTCTGACTCAGGTGAGGCTGGGTTAGGGTTTTTTCCATCTCGGTTTAAGAAAAGGGTGAATGTTTTTGAAAGGTTTAACCCGTTTGTTCAGCTGTTTGAGCCATTAAAATATGAAAATACTCTCCCTGCTCCTGCTCTCAGCTCTTCAGCCAGTCTTGTGAGATCCTGCCGCTAACCCACCCCTGGGCCAGGCAGGCAGACAGATCCGGACGGATTTTGCTATGTTCTTCCCATTTCAGAGTCGCAAGGCTTTTCCTACGGCTGTCTGGGAACAGCTCTGATACCCCAAAACATTGATTTTGCTTCTGGGGCAGAAGCAGCTAGGAAGGAGAAGGAAAATATCGGTACCTCCCCGTCGGGGAATCGAACCCCGGTCTCCCGCGTGACAGGCGGGGATACTTACCACTATACTAACGAGGAACTGTACGACGGAGTGTTGTAGAGGAGACCTGATATTCTATTTGTCGCTCGCAGGTTGGCGAGAGCCAGTTCGAGCCAATCACATCTCTCGTTCTTTGCTCCGCCTCTCTCGCAATGCACCACGGGTTTTGTAGTTGTCGCTCAGACCATCCGCCCTCTTTGCGCGGAGGGCGGCACTACAGCTCCCAGGGGCCTCCGCCGCGCTCTCCACGGCGGGCTCGGTACTACCCGCGGTGGCACGGCCGGGCAGGGCGGGCAGACAGCGCGCAAGCCATGGCGGACCCGAGCTCGTTCGCTTCTCCCGCGTGCTGCCTCACGCGGCACCTCCACCTGCGCTGCCGCGCGGACTTCGGCGCGCGGGCGCTGCGGGGCACGGCCGCGCTCACCGTGCGCGCGGAGCGCGAGGCGCTGCGCTGCCTGGTAACGGCGGGCACCGGGGGGGGGCGGTGAGGGCGGGGGGCGCGCGGGGACCCGCGGACCGTGAGGGGCCAGCCCGGAGCCCGCCCCGCTGCCGCCTTCCCTCTGCCCCGTCCTTCCCTCGCTCCTTGTCCCCGTCCTTCCTTCCTCCCTTCCCTGCCGCCGCTCGGCCCTGCCCGGACCCTCCGCCCCTGCCTGCGGCTCGGCTGCAGTCTGACAGCGCCTCGCAGCCCCCGGTTGCCGCTCAGCCCCCCAGAACCGGCGCGGTGCGCAGGGGAAGGGCGGAACTGTGTCTCTTCCCTTTAAAACGGAGAAGCGCATGCTGCCGAAAAGATGGGAATAAATCAGTGGAAGTCTGAATTTAGGGCTTTTTCACCTGTGTGTTTCGTTATGCCAGCTGCTTTCTCTGTTATCTCTGCAAAAAAGCATATGAACCTCTTAAGCTTTGCAATATAGGCAAACTTCGGGGGTTGTGGGCTTTTCTCATGCTGACTCCATAAGTCTTTCGTGGTTGACGCTTATTTTTTTAGGAAAAATGCCCGGTCCTGTTATTAATAAAGAGTAACGCCTCGTTCGTGCTAAAAATGAGTACTGCGCTATTCAGTTCATCTTCCATTGCATGAAGGTCTGGATTCACGATGGCGTGTTCCACGACGGAAGCCTGAGCAGGGGCTTTCATACCGTTCTCCTCACTTCATAGTGCACTGTGGAGTTTGGTTAATAAACTCACTTCCGTGGTTGGAAGTTGGTTGTCTTCCTCTTTCCCCTCCAGCTTTCCCAGTTCAGCACTGCTCTTGTAAAATGCTGGTTCCTGGTGGTCAGCACACTTAGTCAGCTTTTCTGGTTTTACCCAGTACATAATTTTTCATTCAGAGAGATTTGTGTTTAAGATTTCATAGTGCTGCATTTATTATTACACTATTTAACTGGTATGCAATATGTTCTTTATCACAGGTCCTGGATACAAGAGATTTACAAGTATTTAAAGTGACTGTAAGTGGACAAGAGGCACAATTTGCTTTTGGAGAAAAGCACAGTTTCAAGGGGACCCCCCTAGAAATCACACTTCCAAAAGAACTAAGAAGGTACACACTTTTGCCTGTTCCTTTGGGTGGCTTTCAAGATGCACTGTCTAAGCTGCTTGTCTGCCTGTAGGGTTGTTGAGTAAAGCCTGCAAAGGGACTTATACATTAGAATTAGGGTATTGCATTCATTTGGTATGATCTTGTAGATTAATGTCATATTTGGCTTTCATTAGTCAAAACTTTGGGAGTCTTTTTGCCTGTCCCCAGATCTTATATCATGTACAAAATTACGTACTGAACTGAGTAGCAAAATGATGTGCAATGTATCACACTTTTTCCAGTGCTTCTTATCAGTAATATTGTTTCTGCTTTAACTGCATGGTTCAGAATTGTTACAGTGTAGTGTATGTGGAGCTACAGCCCTTGTTGGATCTTCTTTTATACAAGGGCTGGTTCTGCATTTCTGTAGAACTTCAGGCAATCACTGTGATTAGACAGAAGCATGTTTTCAAATAATGCAAGTTTTATTTTGTTGACTACCCTAAGTCCCAGTCCCTGAAAAGTGCAACTTGAGTTTTGGCAGCATGATGGAGAGTGAACCAACCATGAATTAAAAAGCTGTTGTGAAATTACAATACGTTTTTTGGCAGTTTGCTTTGTGTATTGTAACTCAGTGGTATCTCCTTGGTGCCAAAGCTGAAAGCTGGGATTGTATAAGGAAATTCCCTTGTTTGAGTACAGTTGAATATTAAGTTGCCTCTTACTTCTTATTGTTTGGTTTTTAGAACTAATTACTACCTGTAAAAGCTCTTTCAGTTTATTCTGGTTTCCAAGCTTTTTTTGAATATTGTTCTCTGAATTAGTGGAATTAAGAAACACAAATAATGAGGAAGAGAAAAGAATGTCATAAAATAGCTGTCCCTTCTGGAGAAGCACTTATGGTCTGTTATGAAATTGAAGAAATTAAGTACTTGAGCAAACAGGCCACATCATAAATACAAGCCTTTTCTTTTATTTGACTTTCAGCTGCCTTTTGTTTGGTTTTTTTTAAGTGCTACATTTCCTGGTAAGAAAAAAAAGAGGGAGGTATGAGTTGTGACTGTAAGAATTCATAATATTGTGTGAGACATAGTCCCCCATGTAGCTATCAATAAAACAGTGATAGGAAAGGGTAGGAGTTACAGCTGAAAGTCTGATTGTTCAGAAGGCAATGTGCCTTGTGGCAATATCAGTTATTTTCTCTTTTCTTGTCAAATTCGTACTTTGGAATACTGGTTATAAACCAGATGTGTACTCCTGGTCAGCTTATCTAGTGTCCAGGTCCTCTGATTAGCTGAAGTTTGTTCTGATTTATGGCTGGCTTGCTTATTCCAAGAGTTGCAGGTGTAATCTGGAACTTTCTGAGAACAGAAGCAAGTACTTCCATGTGGTTTTGGTTTCAGTGATGGCTAAGATACGTTTGTAATAAATAAGAATATGAATGTGTCAGGTTTGTGTGTGTTCTCTTGTTAGCTAACTGACACCTGTCTTACACATAACTGTTAGTTTTCACTTGATACCACTTTTGAAACCCTGAATAAAATCTTAACATTATTTATTTTTCTTGTTAACCCCTACAGTTAATAGGAATTTTCTGTAATACTGATAATTTTCAGGGTGGTTTTTTTTTCTTCTTAAAGATAATCATTATTATCAGATGAAAAATCTAATTTTTTGTCTACAGAATACACATTCTATGCTATTCAGTCATGTATCTTCTTATGTAGAGTTTTGCACTTTTTTGTTTGTGTATTGCAGAGGGTTTTTTTACACTTACATGTACAAAGTTACTTAGTTGTGACAAAACTATACATGTAGCTTGTCCAAATAGTTCAAAGAAAAGCTCTGTGCTCTCCTTGAAGAGAGAAGAGGAAAAGTTTCTGGTTAGTAAAACAAGAATAAAAGTGGCTTGGGATGTAAAAATTGAAATAAACTAGCAATTTTTAAATATCACAATTGAAAGGGAATAATTGCTTTTAATATGATACTTATTCTCATTTTTAATGCTTTTGAGACAGTACTGCACACCTATTTTCCAGCCATCTTTGCAGAGGAATTTCAGTATGATCAGGGTTTGTGTCAAAACAGTCTGACTGTGTTCTTTATTATACAGGGGACAAGAAGCAATTGTTGAAATCTCTTTTGAAAGCTCTCCACAATCTTCAGCTCTCCAGTGGTTTACTCCTGAGCAAACTTCTGGGAAGAAACACCCATTTCTCTTCAGCCAGTGCCAGGTTGAGTTCATTTTTTCCAAACTTGTTGACATACCACTGCAATTTCCCTTGGTTTCTAAAGATCTGGAGAGGAAGGCTAAAAAGGGGAAGAACAGTAGCCTGTAACTTCTACCTGTGTGTGTTCTTAATGAAAACACTTAATGTCAGGGCATTGTTGAGATTTTATTGCATGTTCGCAGTTTGTTAATTTTGGAATTGCTTTACCCACTTCAGTATTCTTGTTGAAGAACTTACAGTCCTTTACAACCAATACGTGAGTCTGTTGATCTGCCTTACCTACTGTTACTCCTTTTACAAAGGCCTGTAAGCTCTAAGTGATAGAAGTATTGGTTTATAAATAATGAATTCTCTGGAGGAGCTGTATAGATTTCCACTATAGTGTAGTAGTTCATTTATTTCTTGTCCTCTGCATTAGAAAGACTGTTTTGTTTTATCTTTTTTTCTTTTCCTTTCTCCCTCTCTAGGCTACCCACTGCAGAGCCATTTTTCCATGCCAAGACACACCTGCTGTGAAACTAACCTACTATGCAGAGGTAGATGAACCTAAGTCATGTGTCTTAACTAAAGACAGCTGCTACAATGGGTGAATTTATATTGGTCAGGATTTTTTGGTAGCTGCCAGCATGTGGCCTAATATAAAAACAGAATATTCACTTTCAGCTTAATGTGAGAGGAAAAAACTGCTGATCTTCCTTGCGGCAGTTCTTCACCATTTCCTTTTTGAATATATCAACTCTTTTGTCATTGATATGTATCTATTTGCAAAAGGAAATAAAAGTGCAGCAGTAAGAAAGAAAGAAAGATGCTGTAAAATCAGGAGAAGCTTATGGTTGTGTGCCCTTTCAGATATCCGTGCCAAAGGAGCTGGTGGCTCTGATGAGTGCTAATCGTGATGGAGAGGCTCCCGACCCAGAGGACAGCACTCACAAGATTTACCGCTTCAGCCAGAATGTAAGTGCTGGGCTAGGAAATGCTGCATGGGGTCTTAGTCCTGACCTGTGCAGCTCACAGTCACCTCAGGTATGGTTTTGATGTCACTGGTAAATCATGTGACTCATGATGGGTCTTTGCCACTCTAGAAATGTGAGGCATTGTAGAACTCCAGCTCTGAGAAGACAACCAGTAAGTGCTGGTGCTGGTGGTGTTTACTGGTCTTTTTTGGCATTCCCAGAAAAGCCAGATTTGAGTTTTGAAAATGTTGCTATACTCAAAACTAGTCCTGTCAAAATCCTCTCTGTCTCCACTGATTCTTGGAAAATTGTGCAGATGCAGAAGGTATGGGAGCAAGTTTTGGAAAACAGGTCCTGCAAATTTTAAGATCACCAAGGTCTAAGCTGTGAAACTCAGCATGGGAACCATTTTCTAGCTTGAAGTTAGGCAAACTCTGAGAACAGAATCTTAAATTTATTTTTTCTAATGCAAAAACTTTGGTTTCTATGGAAAGTATCTCCAGTCAACTAAAGATTATTGTTCTCTGGAAGTTTTATTAAGCAGAGCAGCTAGTCTAATGATTCCATTGCTCATAAAGCAGCAGTCCTGATTTACTCTTCTCGCATTTTTGTTCTTACGGTTTTTTGGGTTACAGTTCTGGTGCTTATGGCGTCTTTTGGTGAGCCCAGATCATTTTGCTGAACAAGCAGATAAAATTAACGTAAGATCTGGGCTTTTGAGACTGTATGATTGCAAGGAGGGATGGGATGCTGTGATTGGAAGAGAGCAAAGGAACCTACTCTGAACTGCAGCAGCTGTTGGATTTGATTTGGCTGCTCTGTGAAACCTGAGAGAGGGGAAAATACAGTTCCCTTATCTGTGAGCTCATCAGCAGGCAGTGCTCTGCCCTCTCGGTGGAGCCAAAACATTTGCCACTCTCGGTTTAGTACTGTCGCAGTAGAGACAGACACAAGACATGCGAGCAGTCCAAGGACAAAGAAAAGCTCCTTTATTAGTTCGTGCTAGCATCTTTATACCCTTTTTCCCAGCTACTGTGATATGCTATTATTGGCTGCGTGACAACACCAAGGCTGTCTACATAACAATTTTTCCCAGCACGTCCTAACAAGCTACACAAGCGGTTAACTGTACACTATAAGTCCTCTGCCACATCCCTGATGCTCCTCAGCAAGGCCATCTCTTGGTCCGGTGCAAAACATTCCCCTTGATTATCTTCTTGGCTGTCCTTCACTGTGGCTGCAGGTGTTCATACCATCACCTTCTCACAGCGCTTTCTCACGGGTAAACTCTGATCACTTCTAAGTCCATGTCCAAGAGGCTTTCAGGCCTGCTGTAAGCCTCATCCATCCCCACATAGTACAGAAGCCTTCTGTGTTGTGTGCAATCCAGAGCTGAATGTTACCTAGAAATATACTGTTGATAAGCATGGTGGACCTGTACTAGAAGTAACATTTCGTGTAATTGAAATTATACTACAGTTCCTGATCTAGGAACATTTTTAGAAAAGATATGCTTTTCTTTAAAAAAAATGCATTAAGCACTAAATGCATAAATGAAAAAAGACATGAAAAAGAACATGCACATCATCTGACGTGCAAAACCATGACAGTGATTTGTCAGAAGTGTCTATTTCCTTAGATGAAAAAGGCAAATGCATCAAGTTCTTGGATATGTGTGTGTGCTGAGCTTACCTAAAACTACTTTTTTTTGCTCCTACATAGCCAGGCTGGAAAGAAGGGTAGTGGGGAGCAACCTCTGTAAAAACGAGTTTACAACCCAACAGTCATTGACATTTGAATTTCAAAATGTCAAAACAGCAAACTGGACATCAAAATGTGGGGATCTACTGATAGTCTTTTGATAACTCGTCTATAACATAAGTCAATGGACTTTATTCTTTTTCAATAATACGTTCTTTGGGTTAATAGATAAAATTAAAACACACGTGATGATATGGGTATTTTAATAAACTGTTTAAATGGTTTGGGGATAATGGTGGAATAAACTTTTCTGACATTTTGTCTTCAACTAATTATGATTTAAAGTCTTTCTAATTTAACCTTGTTTAGTCAGATAAAGTGGAACTTTTACAGAGATGGCTGTATTATCCCCTTTTCTTTCCAGAGCATTTGGAGAAAGCAGTTCTCTGTAAAGATACCTCAGATAGGTTTTTTTTTCGTTAAAATAGCAAATATTTAGAGTCTTCTTTAATTCCAGACATGTAAATCAAATATGTCCATTTTAATTTTTCCTGAATCTTTTGTCTTTAATGTATTTATATCTCTAAATATTCTTGTTTATTTCATTAAATGTCTTCCTGTGTCTTTCTGTGTGATAAAACTGCCCTTTATCTGGGCAGTATCTCTTAACTTCTCCTTCCATAAAATGTAATGGAACTGAAAGGAATATGGAAAACTGACTTTCTTTTGGAGAGAAACCAAATTAGCGGGGATTTTGTATGCAGATTTTTTCAAACACAGATGATACAGTTTTGTGGATTTTGCCTGGAACATCTGTGAAGAAAGTACATCCTGTAGATAAAGGAGTATCATTTGGGGAGAAAGAGCAATGTTTTTAAAAAAAACGGTGCCTGCCTTTAAGGCAGGAAACTATGCTTTATTTACATACCTTTGTTCTTCTCTGAGTCCGTAGTCTGATAACTGACATTACAAATAAGATTTCTTTATTTTTCTCTTGTTCTCCACTAGGTTCCCATACCTTGCTACTTGTTTGCTTTAGTGGTTGGAGCTTTAGAAAGTAGGTGAGTGAATCCATACAATGTATAAATATTAATAACCATAATAAGTCTTCAGGGATTTTTAAAAAAAAATTTTTTTGTTTTATTTCTTAAAGGTCCTATTAACCTGTTTATTTGTATCAAACTGTGTATCTTGATTGGCTCTTGAATAATTTTTTTACTTTTGCTGTAAATTAGAGAAACAGCACAAAGAGTTTGGACCTGAAAAAGCCCTTAGTGGTTACAATTTAGCACCGGGAATAGATCTTTTTCTTAGGTAACAGATAAGCCTTGTCAAGTACAAAAGGCAGAAAAGTATTGCTTTAGCTTCATTTCTCATTGGCACAAGGTTGTGTTAATCTAGGCCACAATAGTGCTTTTATATTGGGGCTTGATAGCATTTAAAAAGCTGTGAGTGGTTTTCCTATTCTTTTGTTCTGCACAATGCATGCGTGTTGTTTGTTTTGTTTTCTAAAGCTTTGCTTCAGCAATGGAGAAGAAAAGCAGACAAAGATTCTCTAAAGAGTTTCCTCTGCAGCATGGGTTACTCAAGAGCAGAGTTACACATATGATCTCTTTATTAGTTTCCCATGTAATTACTTCTGGTTCATACTATCTTACTGGCATTTATTTTTACTTTAAACAGAAAGATTGGCCCAAGGACACTGGTGTGGGCTGAAAAGGAACTAGTGGATAAATCAGCCTATGAATTTTCTGAGGTGAGTAAGGAACAACAACAAAAACCAATGTTGTAAGATAACTATTTCACATAGTATTGGAAAAGAAACAGACTGCAGTTCACTGTTTTGTTCATCTTTAGTTCTCCTTTCTCTACCTCCCACCCACCAAAATGCTGCTGTTCTATTGCAGTATAAACCTAGTACTGAAAATACGTATTGGTACAGTCCCATACTTGTTTTACATGTGGTACTTGCCAAGGTGAAAGAGAATGAAATAGGGGATCAATAGCTTATTATTTGTTCAATGTTTGTAGTCAGAAGTCATCTTAGAAACTGTGAATTCCTGTTTCAGGCTGAAGCTATGCTGAAAACAGCAGAAGATTTGGCAGGACCTTATGTGTGGGGACAGTATGATTTGTTAGTCTTACCACCTTCTTTTCCTTATGGTGGAATGGAGAATCCTTGTCTTACTTTTGTAACTCCAACACTACTGGTAAGTGATAAAAGTCAACTTTGCCTTAGGGTTTGTTTATCAATCAGGTGATGGATATTAATGCACAAATTGGGGTAGTCTTCGTCCTAGAAAGACCTGTAAATGTTCCTGCCTTCTTTTGAGTTAGGAATCATACAAGAAACTGCATGAAGTTATTTTGAGGTTGACTTGAACTGAAAGCTAATTTGTCTTTCTGTTTTCTTTTTAGGCAGGTGATCGATCTCTATCAAATGTAAGTCAAAAATTCATCTCTTCAAGTAGAACACAACTCGAAGTTGTATAGTAATTTGTTTATAATAAATACCTGAAAATTTGGTCTCTTTTCATTGGGGAAATTAAAAGTTAAGGCAGTAAGTCAAGAACTCTTACAAAAGTGAGTGTTAGTTTTAAGTAACACTCTGTAAAACTGGAGACATATCTATCTTGTATAATGGACAGATGGAAATAACATGGGTGCCTGTATACATAGGGGGCTGACTGAGGTTAGCTGTTCTGTAGCTCTTTTCCTGTCCTGTTAAACCACAGCACCTGTGTATACATATGTTTAGAAATCACAACCGAATTGACCTCATCGAAATTGTTAGCAGATAACTTCTATGTGTGTGTCTGTGCACTAGAACTCATAGTTTTCTTCAAAGTGGAAATAGTGAGTACAATTTGAGTAAATTAATTTATTTTCTGCAAAGTCGAATATTCTGAATGCCTATTTGTACTAGACTGATGTCCTGCTAAATTAAAAAAAAATATTGTCTTAAACCAAGAATACTTAAATAGTTGATGTGGATACTTTTTAATATATCATGCGTCATTAGGTTTCCCACTGCAGAAATTGCTTAGGTGGGAACATAGTATTTGTCCATCACTTGGCATTCTGTATTCTGAAGTGTGATTTCATAAACAAGTCACCTACACCAAGCTGCCAGAGGAATTATTTTTATTTATCAGTATGGCATTATGGCTTGCAGGCTGGACATTGAAAATTATTTCTGTCAGCTAGGGTGGTGTTGGTCCTCTGCTTAAAATTTGTATGAATAGGTCTACAGAACTGTGAATGCTAATTGGGTTTGTGAATATAACATAGTAAATGAGATCCCATCAGCATTTTATTCTTTCTGTTGTGATTTGATTGGTTGTTTTTCCAGAGGAATCTAAATGGTAGATCTGGCTTTTGTGTTTCAGGTTATTGCACATGAAATCTCTCATAGCTGGACAGGAAACTTGGTAACCAACAAAACATGGGAGCATTTCTGGTGGGTATGATGTTCAATGCAATGCAAATAATATTTTAAATTTAAAGAGGTTGACTAAATTCATGTTGCTATCCTATGAGTACAGACTTTCTCAATGTCTTTGCAGGCTGAATGAGGGTCATACTGTGTACCTGGAACGCAGGATTGGTGGTCGCTTGTTTGGTGAGCAGTTCAGGCACTTTCAGGCTCTAGGAGGCTGGCGAGAGCTGCAGAACACGGTAAATAGTTTAAGAACTATCATACATGTTTCCCACAAATAAAATTTGTCTAGTCAACTTTTCTAACACTTTCTTACTAGAGGATGAACAACTTTGATTCCAAGGGGTTTGATTGCTGCCCAAGGTAATAGCTTAATATACCTAGATTAGATAAAGCTTTTTGAATTGTTTTAAGCTTTTCTGTAAGGGTGAACATTTTTACAAACTCTTCTGGTTTTCTGGGTATGGCTAAATTGCAGTATTACCTGTTAGCATACTGGTAAGCAGCTGAAAGCTTATCAAAATTATCTGCAAATATGACCATCTGAATTTCCAGTGCCTCATGCAAGCAACTGATTTCTTACTGTCAAGAGGGTTGATTAGTTTTTGGTGTTTTGGTAGCATAGTCAAGCTTTATTTTTCAGATTTCTAGTCTGTGATTTCTTACTAGTTCCCTGAGCAGCCTGAAGTCTATTCTCCTCATATACAGAGCTGAAGTTTTGCTGGCGCTTCTCCTTCTGTCAACAGAGGTTTTAAATTCAAAAGCTTAATGATGTAGTTCAAATAATTTGCTAATAAAGGGATAAATATAGCTAGACTAGGAGGTGCTTATGGTTATGACAGGATAGTAATTAACTGCTCTGAGACAGCTAGAGCACAGGGTGGTTGATTCTGAATTTTAGTAAACTAAGGTTTGTGCAGATTCAGAACTTCAGGAAAAAGAAGGAGAATGCTTTGAAATGAAGCTGTCTCAGTTTTGGATGGTTTATACTTTTATAAATAAAATTAGTACAGATCTGCAGGAGTGCTAGTTTTCCTAGATTAATGTGTGTTCTTGTGTCTTTGACACAGATAAATACTCTTGGAGATAAAAATCCTGTAACTAACCTCATCATTAATCTGCATGAAGTAGATCCTGATGTTGCCTATTCATCTGTGCCATATGAGAAAGGCTTTGCTTTGCTTTTTTACCTTGAACAGCTCCTTGGAGGACCAGGTATGTATTAGCCAAATTTTATATGTTTTTGTTTTCCACTTTAATTTCAAACACTAAAACATTTTCCTTTTTGTTAGATGTCTTCATTGGCTTCTTGAAGGCTTATATTCAGCAGTTTGCTTATAAGAGCATTGTCACAGAGGACTGGAAGAAGTTCTTGTACTCCTACTTCAAGGATAAGGTTGGATAGTATTTAAGACTGATTGCTTGAAATCTTTTAATTATGTGAAATTAATGAGTTAGGCCAGAACTTATTATGATGTAATTTGGCATCTTATGAAGATGAGTTTGCATTATGATGCCCTTTTTTCTTTTCCATATAGGGAAATGCTTTGTTTTGAAGTAAACTGTGTAGGATTCTCCAGGGTAATTGAAGAAATGTTACCAAAACAAATAAAAAGATTGAAACTAGATTTTGTTTTTTCAAAAAAAATTCCTAAAATCACATTTAAAATTAAAAAAGGCTTTGTGTTGCTTTGTAGGTAGATGTTCTTGATAAAGTTGACTGGAACTCATGGTTTCATGCTCCGGGAATGCCATCAGTGAAACCTACGTAAGCTGCATTCTTCTGTGGTTCATTTCCTTCTCCACATTGCATGTGATTTTCCTAACAGTCATGAAGCAGTTTGTAAACAGGGTGAAAGTCTTAGAAATGTTTTATTTGAAAATGTCCTAGTAGTATGTAGGTGTATATAGGAGTAAAAATAGTCACTGTTAATGTTTTCAGTCTTTTATTCTGTGGTTATTTCACTGTGTGAACCTTTGTTTTTAATATTTGACAGGTATGATATGACACTATCAAATGCTTGCGTTGCCTTGAGCCAAAGGTGGATCCAGGTGAGTGGTTAAAGAATGCTGAGGTGTCTCTACCTTGAAAAGCTAATTCTCTTTGTTACACAAAGTGAGCCATTCTTTTCTGAAGTCTCTCAGTTGCTGAGAGTGTGTGTATTTATAGTCAGAGTATGGGAGCCAGGGATCTTGCATTTCCTAGACTAGACCTTCATCACAGAGTCAGGAGATTAGCTGTGACTTCTGTCTTTGAAGTGCAGTCCATATTTTAACAAGGCGAAGAGCCAGCTTCTTGTTACACGTATGTAGTAACCAAACAGAAAATACTCTATTTGAAACCCTGATATTATGGCTTGTTTAAAAACAAATGCTAGGTTACCTCTGCATATTGTACTAGCAGTAGTTCCCCTGTGATGTACTGGAGTTAGTATGTGTTTCCCATCAAAAAACTGACACATAAAGTATATTAATTAATACTACATGATTTTCTCCTAGTTTGAAGCATAAAAGTCATACAACTAGTAAAGAATTCAGCGTACCTTCCTTTTGTTCCCTCTATGGCTTTTCACTGTACTTGCGTGCTATCTTTTAACTTTCTTCTTCTGAATGTTACCTTTATGAAAAAGCATTTGATTTTTCACTTAACTAACAGACAGTGGAGATAAAAAGATCAGTGGAGAGAAAATAAGTGAAGGATACAAACATCAAACAGCAGCTTAAGTCCCTCCCTTCCCCTTATTGTAACATCCTGCACAGATACAAATCAGTATCTTCTTTAAGTGAAATGGCTCAACAGTAAGTGTGGATGTCAAAACAGAAAATTACACCCGATTGTATTTTGAAATATCTATAAAAAATTAAGTTACTGTTCTCTTTTAGGCAAAAGAAAGTGATTTGGGCTCATTCAGCTCAGAAGATCTGAAGGAAATGTCCTCTCATCAGTTGATTGAGTTCCTGGCGCTGTTGCTTCTGGAGGTAAATGCACACCTGGGATGACTTGATTCTGGTATCACAAAAGCAGACACAAGCTCTACTGTGCTTTGAAATTGTTACTCTTTTTCTTTTAAGTTTTGCTAAATTAATCTGCTCTCACCATGCATAGTTATTGAAACCTTCAGCCTTGCCTCCCTTGTTATGTCTGGCTCTTCAGCTAATGAACAACAGACAGAGTATTTTGGATTGAAAGCTAAAAACAAAACCATGAGGTGCTTGAGTCGGTCTGTATTGGATGTTATAGCAAATAACCTATAAATAAAATTGAACAGAAATACTTTGTTTTGAACGTTTTGATAGTCCTGAATGTGGGAATTGGGTAATATTTATTCCTTGCTCCTTTCCATACACTGAAAAGATGAAAGGAACAAACAAAATATTTGTCGTGGTAAGATTTCAGTTTCTTTATAGTATCAATCTTCTTGAATTACTCTGCTTATTTTTGAAGTGTGAGGCTTGAAGTCTTCCTCTGGCTTATTCTGACTGTGCAATTTCTTTTTCAGGAACCTCTTCCATTGTCACATGTCCAACGCATGCAGGAAGTATATAACTTCAATGCTATAAACAACTCTGAAATAAGATTCAGGTTTGTTCTAGTATGGGCACTGTTCAAATCTTAAATGCTTTCATAAAACAGGGTGTCCTGCTTCATCTGAGACATCCGGTTTTACAGAACTCGGGCAGGGTTTGGGTTTGGGGTTTTTGTTGTTGTGGCTTTGTAAATGAATGTACAAGCCTCATGCTTACTAGAGTGGTATCCTGTTATTCATGAATTGGGCAAATACAGTCTAGTAGAAGAACTCAGTGAACAGTGGATAAGCTGTTCTTTATTTTAATCTCGCATGCTAGCAAAGGAACCCAATGACCTGATAACAAAGTATTTTAAACATATTGTGTAGATCAATTTCTTTTTAAAACAAAACAAGCACATGCCAGGAGCTGGTGACATTTCATTTAGTTGTTTGTTTGTTTGTTTGTTTGTTTTATCCATTGGCCAAATGGGACAAGTGCTGTATAATTCAGTTCTGACTGATGCAACTGGACACTATTGTAATATAAAAGAATACATAGCTGAGGAAAATAATCCACCATTTTGGAGGAACTTGGCTGCAAACTTTTCCTGTTTTACAAAAAGGTTGATATCTGTAATGTGCTGGTCAAACACTAAATATTTTATGTTGAACTTAGCCAGAACCTCATTCCCATGATGACACAGCAGTGCTCAAAGCACTTATGGGAACAGAATCATTAGATAACCAACCACCACACTACCGCAAGTGAAATTAAAAATGCAAATTTTTTTTTTCACCTCCAGATGGCTGCGTCTCTGTATCAGGTCCAAGTGGGAAGAAGCTATTCCTCTGGCCCTAAAAATGGCAACAGATCAGGGCAGGATGAAGTTTACTCGACCATTGTTCAGGTGAAAGTAATCTCCAAATTGCAGGAGCTCATGCTGTTGGCGTTTCTAGTGTAATGGAATGTATAATACTTGAAATGCATTTATTGTACATGTTGAAGTGTCATAATACAGAATTCTCTGTATACTGTGAACAAGCTTATCTTCAGAGGTGCTTTCCACTTGCTGACACTTTTTTGCATAGAAGAAAGCTTAGTCCCAGTAGGTGCCTTAAGGCAAGGCTTTCAAGGGAAAAGTAAAAACTTAGGAAAATCTCAGTTGTATTATTTTCCTGAATTTTTGTAATGGTGCCTCTCCCCACTTCTTCTTTTACAGGGACCTTTATGGTTTTGACAAGAGTCGAGATCTGGCTGTCAAGACATTTCTGGAGCATAGAGCCTCTATGCACCCCGTCACTTCAATGCTTGTGGGCAAAGACTTGAAGCAGGACCAGTGACAAATATACTGATTTCTTTGAGATTTTCATGTTGCTGAAAGAAGAGATTGATTGCCCAAACTGTTGATATCCATGCTTGATTATGCTATAAAATGCTCTGCTTCTTTGGTACTAATGTGACTTAAAATTAATTTTCCAAATCAAGTTCAGTACTTTCTATTTTGCTTTTCCAACTAAAGCAGCAAAATTTCTGCATCTCTGGAACTGAGAGAATGTTTTTGTTACAAGCAATTTTTAGAATACACAAAAACTGTTCTGAGATGTGGTCATTTGTCAGTGATAGAATTGAAAACCATGGAAAATTAATTGGTGGATGGTATGGCTCTTTGTGCACAGCTTTCTTTTCCATAGCACTGGTTGAAACTTCAAGTACTTAAAGACTACAAAATAAATCTTTTCATTCCCTACTTGTCTCTGTATTGATCTGTACAAAAAGTTTTGATTTAATAGTTTTATTTTATTTTTTCTTCTTTGTTGTGGGAGAAATTTTTATTATGAGTCCAAGAGGGCAATGAAGACCAAAATGTTTTTTCAACCCACTATATATATATATATATTTAAAACTTACTATTGCATTGGAGGCTAAAGCCCAAATCTTTCCTTACCCAGTTTGATTATTTTAATGGTTAACCAGTTCTGGGCACTACCCCTTATCCTAATATAACAACCGAGAGATAAGTTTAAAAACAATGGGAGAGCTGTTTTTCCCGTATTTGTTACAGCAGTTCCAGCCAATGATTCAGATGATGCTGTGGCAAATGCTGCCCTCTCTAGGCTGGGTCTTGCAGCAAGTTTGATAAGGACTGCTTTTCCTGAAGATGATCAGTTTACGTAAATTAAATCTGTTGACATAGGGATAACCTGTATCAAGGTTTGACAAACTAAACCAAAAAGTGCTGGTTTAGGGGAGAAGAGTGGCAATATAATTGTGGCAAAAGGCTTGGTTTAGTACCAGCACTTAGGATGAGAGGGGAGAGCTTATCAGCTGATTTACTTCTGAGTTTTGATCGATACAAACTTTCAACTTGTGCTTTAAACCCAGGCAGTAACTAATCCCCACACAATCACTCGCTCTCTCCCCCATGGGATGGGGGAGAGAATTGGAAGAGTAAAAGTGAGAATACTCATGTGATGAGGTAAAGAGAGTTTAACAGATACAGCAAAAGCTGCACACACAAGCAAAGCCAAACAAGGAATTCATTCACTGCTTCCCATGGGCAGGCAGGTGTTCAGCCATCTCCAGGAGAGCAGGGTTACTCAGGGAAACAAATGCCATCATTTCAAACATGCTTCCTCCTTCTTCCTGCAGCTGTATATGTGAGCATGAGCTCTGGTCAGAGGAGGGGATATCTGAGGTTAACAGGCTCAGGTTTGAGTTATCAGATTGCAGTGAAAACTGCCCTTTGTTTATAAATGCTTTATGTCACTAGTTTTGGGGTAACTTGCATTTTGTTGTAAAAGCCCATGTATCATATATAGTGCTTTGGCAGTTAGAGTTCCTGCTCTCAGATAATCCTGGTTTCTTGCTGTCAGAGTCAGAAAAAACAAAATTGTATCAGGTATGGCTTTCTCTAGCATGATCCTAGGTAGCTCTGCTGGGACAGTGTTCTCCCACTGATGTGGCCCAAGTTAACATTCCCTACAAAATTAAACCCTAGGTAGTCCCTTTGTTTGGGAAGACTAGTGTGGGTAGCACGGCATGGACCCACATTTTTTCCTTTAAAAACAAAGGTATTTTCAGATTCTGTGTGTACACAGTTATTGCTAAACTTTTTTTTGGCACCATATCTTTTCCTCTTTGCATCTTCTGCCTGCAAAGGAAGCATGACACAGCAGCACCAGGCTTGATAGTGTGCAGCTGTGGCCTAGCATTTGTTGATACCCGTTCTAGTAACATCTTCCAGACCATAAGGGAAAAGGTTATAGAAATTAATGAATCTCTCCCTTACCTACAATAAAAAATTGTGTTATCAAACTTGAGCATGGGACTCATCAAAGCAGGCTTGCTGCCTCTGCTGCCTGCCTTTATCCTGCTCTGGATAGAGCTGTAAAAGTGCAATACAATCTTCTTTCAGTCCTAGCAGCCATGAGCAACCCAAATTCCCAAGGTGCCTCTCTTGCAGCCCTGTCCCTCACGGAGGTTTTTTTTAGTGTGGTTTACTGCCAGACAATAGCTGTTAACTCTTGTTAAACCCTTACATTTTTAGAACAGTTGCACTGGATCTTAGTCTGATTTATCTATTCCTGGGACATAAGCTTCAGCTCCTGGATTTTCATTTCTACATTCCTAACGTGATCTTTGGAATAAAATTCCTGTGGCAATAGCTGTGCCTTTCTGTGAAAAGGGTGTGTTCCCTGGGTTTGGTTTGATTGGACGAAGTCAGCCAAACACGTTGATCTCGTTTATTTACAAAGGTGAGGATTTTGAGAGTGGATTTTTGCCTCTATCCGATTGCAACACTGGGCTGCAGATAGGCACAGCTCTTCAGGCCATCACACAGTAAATGTGAGGCTGCTGCACACTGCAGCCCTTCTTGGTCAAGGAACAGGTTTTGGAGAAGAAGCATGCCGAGGTACACGGTGCACGTCCGAGGGGAATGGCTGGCAGTGCCGTGCCTGAGCTCCACAAACACCATTGAGTGGCTGGGAAAGGAAGCTGTGAGACGGTACATGAAAAACAAACCTGACAATGGGGGATTTGCCTCGGTGGAAGAAGTGAAGTTTTACATTCGAAGGTGCAAGGGACTTGGCTTGCTGGATCTTGATGATACTGTGGGGGATGCTCTAGAGGACAATGAATTTGTTGAAGTTGGTAAGCAAAATGTTAAGCATTGCATTGCAGAGTGACTGTGTTGTCATCTGAGTCTGCAAACTGTGGCTTTATCTCGATTCATCTAAAATTGCACCTGAGATATTGTCTACAGTTTTTATGGAAAAATGCCCAATATATTAAGAATATTTAATTTTTAGGAACAGAACTACATAAAAGAAGGTACAGGATTCCATATACATCTTCTGTATCTGCCATCATGTATAGTGTAAGCTGTTCTGCTTTAGCCTTTGGAATACCTTAAATAAGTACATACTCCCTTGTTTTCCCAGAAGCATACAAGTATGTTCAGGGCTGATAACTGAAAATTAGAATTCTTACTGCTGTGAATAATAAATTAACTTATGTGAAGAATGCAATTTAACCCTATATGTGTTTATTCTGCATATTCCTTCTAGTTATAGAAGGAGATATAATGTCTCCAGATTTCATTCCATCTCAGCCAGAAGGAGTTCATCTGTATCCTTTTTGAGTGCTTTGTGAAGTTTTTACAGTTACAGATGTATAATTTTCTAGATTGCTTGGGTCTTTTTAGAGTTCCTTCATTCTTATAACACATTGCCAGCTGTAATTTAGTAGTCACTACCTGTGAAATCCTGTCTGCCCTTTTTCCTTTACAAAACTTTCAGATACAGCAAATACCGAGAACCAGAACAGGTAGGAATCACCAGTGACTTTACAACTTGCTAACAAATCCTGCTACTCACCAGAAAATGCTGAGAGTTCAGCCAGTGCATCATTCACAAAAGCAGGGGCTATTAGATTGGCTGGATCTAGGAAACTAAACTACAACGTGCTTATTATGTTTTTGTTACCCGGGTTCCTGTCTTATGAAGAAGCTTCCTGTCATTGCTGAGTTTTGACTGTATTTATATTTATACTGGTTATTAAGCAACTTTGTATGTATCCATATCCCAAACTAAAAGGTAGTTCTTTGGTGTAGTATATTTCTTTAGATGGCAACAGCTTAACGACGGAGGACTTGGTCAATTTGGGAAAGGGGCTCTACAAGATAAAGGTAAAAATTCTGAGCAAATGCAGCTAAATATAATAAGTTCATTTTTCTACAACTAAATAATGACAAATAAGCTAATGTTTAAACTACTTATGTTTTAGCTCACACCTGAAGCTGAAGCTAAAGTTAAACAATCACGAGAAGTGATTGAAAGGATCGTAAAGGAACAGAAGGGTAAATACTTTTGCTTTTAACTATGAATTGTTTAGAAGACCTCATCAGGTTCCCTCCTTAACCAGTAGTGTACATTTCTTGCAGTTGTTTATGGAATCACCACGGGTTTTGGGAAGTTTGCCAGGACTGTCATCCCAAACAGTAATCTGAGGTATGTTGTGTGTGCAGCCTTCTCTGTCCTTTCTATACAGGGAAGGAAGAAGAGTGAGTAGTTCGACCTTGTAGTTGTATGGTCTGGGGTTAAATGAGAGAGCTGCTTCAGGAATTCCTTCTGTTTTGTGCAAAATAAAACCTGATGAGACATTTTTGAGGTTTTGTTTTTTTTTTTTTGTTTTTTTTGTTTTTTTTTTTTTTAGGGAGCTTCAAGTGAACTTGGTTCGTTCGCATTCTGCAGGTAATGAGAGATTGCTTGGTGTTTCCCTCTTCTGCCCTTTTTGTTAGTGGGTGAATAACCAAGAGGGTTCTGTTACTGTTTCAGGTGTGGGGAAACCTTTGACCCCAGAGAGAACTCGCATGCTGTTGGCACTGAGAATCAATGTCCTAGCCAAAGGATACAGTGGAATATCCCTGGAAACCCTTGAGCAAGTTATTGAAGTGTTTAATGGTAAAAAGATGTTTAAAGAAAATCTTCCTTCCCCTTTTCATTTTTGGTTCTTTTAACTGTTTTGTTAAAGGGTGTAGCTCAATGGGTCAAGATACAGATGTTGGTCTTCCAATTTGGTAGTTGTGAGAGACCAGGACTAGAGCTTGGCTGTACATGCTTGCAACTGGACACCGTTGCTCTGTTGAACGACATTGGGTATGAGCTGAAATGACCAGAAAGGCTGAGAGAAAGGGATGCAACAGACAGAAATTTGGGAAATGAGCCTCTGAAAGGTCAGATAATTAGTTCAAGACTAGGCTTGACTAAGAGCATGACTCTGGGCAAGCTCTTTTACAAAGGCTCAAGTCTCTTAACTTCTGTCCTGGAAGGTGGTATTGTGTGTGCCACCATCTCTACAGGGATTTAGCGGGGAGAGGGCTATTACCATACAGAACACTGCATGTGTTGGTGTTTGTCAAGCAGATCCACTTGAGCAGCACCTGGTTTTGGGAGCAGACCCCCTGAGACCTACAGAAGTGTTTGTACACAAGGGATGCAAGGCAGCCCCACAGAAGCTCATGGCTAGTCAGCATCTCACATGGCCACAACTACCACAGCATTTCCAGCTGAATGGCCTTCCCTCCCTTGTCAGGTGTTGTGGCACAGAACCCAAAAGGCTGGCTGATGTTCATTAGCTGATGACCAATGATGGCCACCCTAGTGGGGCCTACCAAGCAAAGACATTCTCTCTAATGTCAGTGTTAGGATCAACTCTCATTCTCTTCTTTTCCTAAACTGTAGATTGGAAGTTTGTTCTGAGACCATAGACCACATGTATATGAAAGAAGAGCCATGTTCATTTATGTGAGCCCCAAAAAGAGAGTCTGTGTTCTGCACTCTGTTACACCCTCCTCCTCCTCCTCCTGCAGTGGGTGAAGGAGCTGCAATTCAGTGTTAAGTTCTGCAAAAGAAGAGGAACTGATGGGTCCCCTCCTTGCTTTTTCTGTTTTTTCCCAGGCTCCATTTCTTCATTTCCACATGTTTCAGTGTCCAGAGGATTAGGATGGGGAGAAGATGGCTCAAAGATATTTTCTAGAATAGCCCAGTGTTTCACGGAGTAAGAAATTAGGAGAGAGCTTTGTCCACACCAGAGGTCACTCTGTGATGGAGAGCTGAGAGAAGTGTTGTAGCTGTCTTGCTGCAGATGCAATCACCCTGGGCTATGTCCCCCAGGCTTCAGTGAGAGTAGTCCTGCTGGTGCCAATGATTGTAGGCTGTTTCTGTGACCACACTTCTGAGCTGGCTTCTCTGTTTTCCAAGGAGTGTATCAAGGGAAGGCTCTAAAAGGAGTGATTTTTATTCTCTTTCTAGCATCCTGCCTTCCTTATATCCCAGAGAAAGGGACAGTTGGAGCCAGCGGAGACTTGGCCCCCCTCTCTCATCTTGCTCTGGGATTAATTGGAGAAGGAAAGATGTGGTCCCCGAAGAGTGGCTGGGCTGATGCTAAATATGTAAGATTCATGCAGCTGATTGGGTTTTTTTTCTGCTTGCTGACTAATTTTTCGAATTGCATGTAGCTTTGAGAGAAGGAGAGCTTTTGCTCAGATTAATAACATGTAAAAGTCTATACTGGATTTTCTATACCAGTTCGAATTGGGACTAGCTTGCCTTTAGCTACTCATCCTCTAATTTGAGGAAGGTGGATCCATGGAGAATGCAATAACTGACCCACGTGTCATAGGAGCAGACATAAATTAGCAGCATGTTACTGAGCCCTAAAGAATATCATGCCATAGTATTGCAGTACAAGATACCACAGTGACATCATTTATGAACTGGAGAAAGGGACAGGATATGATACCAACTATGAAAGAATTATTACTGTATCTTCAGCTCCATGAGCATCAATGCTTTTCTAACAAATCCAAGATCACCTCTCAAATGCTGAGAGTACCTGGAGATTTATTGGAGGCAAGAACTTCACAGTAAAATTCCTATTGATTTTATAAGGGCTTTAAGTAAATACACAGGTTTGGATGTTTTGTTTTTTATAAATTAACTAGGGTTACAAGGAGCCTTTATATCATTCTCCTTCACAAAATGGAAGTGTTACAATGGAATTAGTTTTTAACCCATTGTTATTCTGCCACTAATATATCAGCAGATTGATCTTGTGTTAAGTATCTCCGAGTCTGGTCCCTCCGAAGTCTTTCATGGTCATTTGTTCTGCTACACCTATCACTCCTGTCCTTGAATATTTGAATACCAGACTCGTTCATGGGTTGAGAGGTGTACATCACTATGGATTGGAGAAGGATTGAAGACTACACAGGGAGAGGAGTAGAGATGAACCAGACCAGTGTGTCCTGGACCTTCAGTGCCAGAAGTTTCAGCTGTACACTTCTAAGATGCATTACCTCTTCCGCTGGAAAGGGCGAGAGCATTAAATCAGAAATAGGTTATGTTCTTTCTCCATTTCCCACAAGAAAAATTGCCTTGTAGAATAGACATGAACAAACTGAACAGACAAATTGCCTTGTAGAATAGACAGAACAAACTGGGTAGGACTCCTCCTGTCACTAGAGATTTTCTATAGAACAGATTAGGGATCATTTAAAAAGGAATAATTTATGCCAAGCCAAAATACTGTGAGGCAGGGTGTAGGCAGAACTACCTTCACTAGAGGTTTCCAGCCTTGTTTCCTATTGCCCTCTCCCATTATCTACAGCATGACAGATGTTAATGGCCTGTGACAATCAATGACAGTGACATGTATCTTGCTTCAGTTCTCCTGCTACCTTCTTGTATTGGCACTAGGAAATGAGGTGCTGGTTTGGAAGCCCTTTATTTAGCCCAGCAGAAAAAATTATGTTATATGTTTGTGATATAAAGCTCTTTTTCTCCCATCACTTAAGAAATTAGTTAATATTTCTGTTCATGGAAACATTTATGTTTTAGTGATTTAGTTACTGGAAAGTACTTTCCATTAATTACCTTGGCATTAAATTTCTTCGCAGGTCCTGGAAGCCCATGGGCTGAAACCAATTACCTTGAAACCAAAAGAGGTAATAAAGCATAATGATACCAGCCAATGAAAAGGAGCATAGTCAATCACTATTTGCTTTATATGTGCAATAAAATCGTTACATGAATTAATAATAATTTTAAATCAAGCTTCAGAAGGATAATGATGGAGTGTTGTCAGGAGTGGGATTCAGCCCTTCTAGTGTCACCCTACTTGCCTTGAAATGTCAGACCCAAGCCTGGTATTCAGGTTGGCTCTGTGGTCAGTGGAGACACACAGGCCTCTTCAGAAAGCACTTTGCACCATCCTGAAACAGCTGTCAAAGAGGCACCTGCAAGGTACCTATCTGACCTTTGGCCATAACAGGAGGTCAGAGGACTGACTTGAATCTGATTTGCTTGGATCTACTGGTGCTCCAAGGGTGTCAGCAGTGGCTTAGTGGGGTCATGAGCATTGACACTTTACAGAGCAAAGATGCTCAGTCAAGCTGTGCATTTTATGATTTCAGGATGGTCCAAGAAGCTAGGCAAAGGTCTTTAACTCCTTCACGTGAGAAGGAGAATTATCACAGATATGGGGAGTTGTCACAGCAGGTGGAATATCTGCAGTGAATTTTCTTACCATCTGCTCTGCCTTGGAAGGGTCTGGCCCTCATCAACGGAACACAAATGATCACCTCACTGGGATGTGAGGCGGTCGAAAGAGCAGGGGCTATAGCGAGGCAAGCCGACATCATCGCTGCCCTTACACTGGAAGTCCTGAAGGGTACCACAAGGGCCTTTGACACTGGTGGGTACTGAGCCCTCACTGTCTGTTTGCTTAACAACCCCTGACAAGAGAGGCAAAGCCTAATGGTGTAACTTGTCTTACCAGATATCCATGCAGTGCGCCCGCATCGAGGGCAGGCTGAAGTGGCCTTTCGATTCAGGTCCCTTCTAGATTCTGACCATCATCCATCAGAAATAGCAGGTGAACTATCTTAACCTTCACCCTCTCAGGTTACCAGGACAGGCTGGGTCCTTCAACAGGACACAATGCTTTTGTGTAAGGAATATTTGGGTTTTGCCCCCCTTATGTCTTCTAGAGAGCCATAGATTCTGTGACCGAGTTCAGGACGCGTACACAATGCGCTGCTGCCCTCAGGTAAAGACCGACTTTCATATCCTTCCATAACAATAGAGAAATGATGGTGGAGTTTCCACCTCAGAACTACTGCCAGTTATGTGCAGTCTGACTCTGTTAGAGTGGCTTTATTTTGCTGCTTCTTCACTTCAAAGTGGTATTAATGGAGACATGTAATTTGTTGATTGCATGCATGCACCCATCAGGCAGCATCTAACAAAGCTGTGTCCAGATCTGGAAGAGGCCAGGAGTCAGAAGCAGAGGGAAACTACTGGTTTCCATGCTCACAGATTTTGAGGGAATTTCTTCTGCATTGGTGTTAAGAACATGGACTGGGTGTTTCCAAAAGCTGACAGAGTGTAGTATCTCAAACATATTAGAAGAACTCAATCCTATGCATTTTAACAGGAGCAAAGCTATTAAATCAGTGAAATTAATGGAAGTTAATTAATTAATAAGAGGTTTTGTTTTCTGTGAGTCTTTGTAAGGCTACTTCTTCCCACATAACACTTCTGCCATTGAATAAATATCTTCCATTTAGGCAAACCAACCCAAATAAGTAAAGAATGTCATATTCAGATTACTCTTTTGGCAAAACTGCCATAATAATAGTAAGTACCATCTTTCAAGTTTCTAGGATTGGCAGTGATGCTCCTTATGTTAAAAGCAAATGCAAGACTGTCTTCCATGTGTGAAAGTCGAGTGGGGTGATGGGAAAGAGGGTCCCTGCAGCACAGTCAGCATCCTGAAAGTGAATTAAGCACAGATACTAAGCTCAGGCACTGTCTTTTGTTCTAGGTCCATGGAATTGTAAATGATACAATTGCTTTTGTGAAGGACATAATAATGACAGAAATCAACAGCGCCACGGACAACCCTGTATCTTTTCGATTACTTTATTAATATGTACAATTCTGCCTGCACTTTTTTATTCTTCTCTTCTGTAGAATTGCTCACACAGGAGGTAAAAAACTCATAACTGGCTTTAGTCAATAACTGCCATTGCTTGCAACAGCAACCTCTCTTCCTTTCCCTATGACTGCATTGGAGGATTTCTGTCAGCACTGTAATGATGCTATACATAGCATCATGTCAATTGCTGATAAGTATTATTGCTTCTAATCTGTCCAAAATTGTAACTGTCATGGAAAGACTACCAAGGAACTGAAAATCTATGCTAGGATCTGAACAGACAGGTTTCTTTGCACCCTAAATCAAAGACCTCCCTTTCTGTAGCTTATTTGAAAAAAAAAAAAAAAATACATGTCAAAATTGTATCAACAGGTTTGGAGAACTGAGATTGGGTCTTCATTTCCTGAAAAGTGGAAGTGTGGATGAAATATGACGTGCTTGCAAATAAAAGCCTATTGGCACAAACATTCCTTCAGTTAAGATATTCCGATTACTGGCAGATATCTCTCATGTAAACTGTATTTTACTTAACTTCTCCTTAAAGATGGTGTTTGCTGAAAGAGAAGAGACCATTTCTGGAGGAAATTTTCATGGTGAATATCCTGCAAAGGTAATTCAGCATTTGAAGAAAGGAAAAAAATTGTTTCTGCTTTGGTTTTTTTTTTTTTTTTCTTGCTTGTTTTTGTCATCTGGTCATCTGTTTGTTTTTTTTTTTTTTGTAGGCTCTGGACTATTTGGCAATTGGTGTGCATGAACTCGCTGCAATTAGTGAAAGAAGAATTGAGAGGCTCTGCAACCCCTCACTCAGTGAACTGCCTGCATTTTTAGTCACTGAAGGAGGTCTGAACTCAGGCTTCATGATTGCACACTGCACAGCAGCTGCCCTGGGTGAGTTCTTGAGCAACACCATAGAGAGAGCAAGCTAGAAAGACTGATTTCTTTCAAGACAGATGTAATCTAATAGTAGACACAAAGGTACCAGGCTCCTGTTTTCTGTCTCTTCTCCATGTGTTTTGTGCTGTCTTGTAAAGTATAAGCATTGAGTGCAGCTGCAATTATTTCAGTTCAGCCTTTCTTATTCTGCACTGACCCTTGGGCATGTTCAGTGCTCTGAGCATGCAAGCTCTTAAGGGGACTTTGGTGGGAAGGCTTGTCTCAAGGGTGGCCTGATGCCCTCAGAACTGGGGCCTCCATTTGACAGCCTGGTCTGTACAGTACCAGACCCCACAGTCCTCACAAGACCAGACATCGCAGGGCTGGCTATTGGAGGAGCACACTGGGATTAAACACCAGTTTAATCCCTCTAGAACTCATGACTGAGGCAGCAAGAAGCCTGCTGGCTGCTGGGACACTACAGTTCATAGCTTCAGAGAAGCATGAGCCGATATAAAGATAAGCATACTATGAGAAGAGAGTAAATTTTAAGAGAGCAAACAAACACAGGAACAGAGGCTATCAGATAAATGTGTAGATAAACATTCTGCAGAAAAACAAGTGAATTAACTAAATCAATGTGCTAACGGAATCCTGCCTAGAGGCTGGTTTGGGACATGGGTCTGGAAGAGGAGTTGAACTGCTCATCCCCTTGTTTAAGGGCTGGAAGCTTTACCTTTTGGCTGCTGGCAGTTCAGGATGGCTCCAGGCCTCAGCTGGTTGCATGGTGTCAGGTTTCACTGCACACTTCTGCAATCTGGAGTGATGGATTCTGGGGTGTTTGAGATTTCTGTTGTGGGAAATGAAAATTACAGCTCTGCCTCTGCTGACACTAGGAGTCCATGGGTCAAAATCATCTCATCCTGATCAAAATAGCCAGGATTTATCTGAATTGAAGTTTGAGTTCCTTTTATTTTTTTAACTTTTTTTAAAATCACTAATGTTTTTTTAAATCATTCTGCCAGTTTCTGGGTTGTTTGTGTACCAGCTAATGTTTTTCACTCCCAGGGTTAATAGATAAATCTGAAAAAAAAATCACAGATATTTTGCAACGCCACTGGATGTGTCTGTCTGCCCCTACTCCAGAAGCTCTGTGCCTGCTGGGCCGAGCTGCTTGCAGTGGCCACATGCAGTCTCTCTAGGACCTGCTGTCACCTGCCTGAATGTGCCAGCTGGGCTCTGGTCCTAGACTGAGTCACTCCAGCCTATTTGCAATTGATGTCACCACCTCTCTGTTGCTCTTGTTGCTTTTCTGAAGCCACTAATTTGGCAAGGGCATTACACAGCATCCTGCTGGGCTTCAGAAAGAAAAGGCTGAGTGTAGCCAGAGTACTGTGAATGCAGACCTCATTTTTTCTCTTTTAAAGAGCAATTCTCAACATCAAATAGTCACTGAATGATGGCTAAGGCCTTGCCTCCAGCCAAATTGCCGTGACTTTTGGGTGCAGCATGAGAATTTACTCCCGAGCTCACACCTGGCTTTCAAAGCTAGAGTGGTGTCACCCTCAAGGACACGGGCAGTCTTGTAGTGAGGTGAGGGGGGAGAGGATTTGAGCTGCATTCCCCCATCTTTCTAGAGGAAGTTCTGAAAGCCTCAGCTGCAATGAGCAGACCAGATGCTGATCTCTAGCTGTTTTCTTGAAAGCAGGGGAGGGGTAATATTTGTGACCAAAACCAGAGGGAACCAATGCTCTTTACAGAGAGTTGCCCTAGAGCAACAGGCAGGGCCAGGCTTCTGTTTCAGTTATGCTGTCTGCTCTTCTCCTTCAGCTTCCTCCAGGCCTTTGAGCCACAGCAACTCAAGCCTGGAGATGAGGGAATGAAGACTGAGCAGTCGTTCCATATTTGGTTAATATTTGTGTCTAAAGACTGATGTTGGTTGGTTACTGTTTTCAGAGGCACTGTTTTCACCACTTCAAGGTGGTTATTACAAATTACTCAGTCCAGGTAAAATACTGATGCGTCCTTGAAAGAGGAGCAAGAGTTGGACCCGAGGCTCTTATCTCCACGTTGTCCATTGCTGTCTCATGCCTATTCTGTGCTACATTCATTGTGCTGGATTTTTTGCAGTTTCTGAGAATAAAGCCTTGTGCCACCCCTCTTCCGTGGATTCTCTCTCAACCAGCGCTGCCACAGAGGATCACGTGTCCATGGGAGGATGGGCTGCAAGAAAAGCTTTGAGAGTTGTTGAACATGTGGAACAAGGTAAAATTGAAATTTTGATTTCCAGGCTGACCTTGACTCATGAAAATGAGGAGCTAATACCAATAGTGATCAGGTGTGAGGTAGGCAGATGCAGTCAAACTTCTCCAGACAGAAGACTCTTTTCCAAAGCACTGTCATTTTACTGGTGTTTTCATGTGGGCTCTTGCTAGCTTCATAGGGAGAACTTCCATTTTTAGCTCAGCCCCCTCTTTCTTCAGTCCTAAAGAAATTTTCTGATTTATGATGGACATCAATTTGAGTATTCAAGTTAACCTGGAAGAGATTCCTAGGGATTTAAGACTCTGGTGACCAGGAGTTCCTGGTACACTTGAAAGGTCTGTACAACAGAGCACCCAAAATCTGCTTGCTGAAATGCTGGATACTGCCCCCAGCATCATCCATGAAATGATGCTGCCAACTGGGCTGGCTCTCTGGGCCACATGCATCCTCTGTTTTTTCACACTGCCTGAACTAAATCATATTAGTGAGAAAAAAGGCCAAGGATAGCTTTACACAGGAAACCTCGCCTGGAGCTGTACCTGCCAAACGTCCCTTCCACTGTTCTGGTTTCCCAGTTCTGGCCATTGAGCTGCTCGCCGCCTGCCAGGGCATTGAGTTCCTACGCCCTCTGAGAACCACAACCCCATTGGAGAAGGTCTACGACCTTGTGCGCTCCGTGGTGAGGTAAGAGCAGATAAACACCTTCCCCAGAGGCTGCCTGCCTGGAGAGCAGCTGCTGGCAGTGGGGGTTAATGTTTGCCCAATGTCTCGTTACAGGCCCTGGATAAAGGATCGCTTCATGGCCCCAGATATTGAAGCAGCTCACAGGCTGCTCGTGGAGCAGAAGGCAAGTGCTTGCTTGTGCTGTAGGATTGTCTAGAAATCTTTTTCTTTGTCCACGCCAGCTGCTGTTTTTGCTGCCCAATCCTCTTAATGGTCAAGTGGTTTTGTAGCAAGTGGCAGTGATTCTCTCCCAGCTATTGCAGACAGAGTATTAGCCTGGTAGCAAGATAAGACAAAGCATTTTTGTCTTGAGTCCTTTCACCTTGTCCCCTTGGACCTATATCCTTTCCCAGCCTTTGTCAACTCCCTCTACATTCTCTTCCCTAAACCTTGCTCTGTCTGCCTCCCTGGTTCTGCTCCTCCCATACAGCATATCCCACCCAATAACTTTTATTCAGGGTTTCCTGAACTTATGTGTTGATGTCTTAGCTGATCTTTTGTTTTGCCTCTTACTCTGCTGTTTCATGTTCTTGTTTCACAGGTGTGGGAAGTCGCTAAACCTTACATTGAAAAGTACAGGAGGGAACACGTCCCTGAATCAAGACCCATTTCACCTACAGCTTTCTCCCTGCTGAGAATGAGTGCAGATGACAGTCATGACCACAGGCATCAGAATGAACTTTAAGAGCTGTGAACCTGTGGAAGAGAACAGATCCTTTCCAGAACCTTGCCTGAGCATGGCTGTTCTACTCAAAGTCAATGTGGTTTCTCCAGGTGACCCAGAGGACCTCTCTAGCTCAGGAGCACAAATAGATAGTAAAGAAAAGTCTCACTGCTTTTGTCACATGTGAAAGACAACTTTGTAATGATAATGTGGCTTTGACTGAATTTAATGAACTTCTGAACACCAATCATTCAGACTTCTGCTGAAACCAGTATTTGTTTTGTCAGTTCTTCATTTGTTTTCTCTTCATCTGTGCCACTGATACCAAACAGCCTAAATGTGATATTCTTACTTTTTTTTCCCTTTTGGGTAACTGCTGTGATCCCCTTCATTTTGCCACAAGCAAAATCATCTTCACACTTAATTCTTCTCTCTTTTGCAGATCATATGTGAGGTACAGGTTCTGGTATAACAGGAGCATTTTTAGAGCAGGTGTTTCACAACTCAGAAAAGCTGTGTGCATAGGAATGTGCTATGGAGATCATTGCTCCAGAACAAATGTATTATATTCTGGTGATGGACTACACTTAATGCAGCTTTCCAAGAGCTGTGGGCTCACACCTGCAATCAATAAACTGAGGCTTCATATGTGGCTGTAGCAATCTGTTTTCCTGTGACATGTGTGATCATGCAAATGTAAAGCAAAAGTTTAATTTGGAAAGAAGTAGGACAGGTGATACAGGGGCCAGAAAAGGGGGAAGAGGAGGTGTAGGAGTGGTGAATGTGAGCCAGTGCTGAGGCAACAGCACCAGACCTGCACTCCCATGGCTCACCAGGTCTCTGCCTGTCTGCCAAGGACCCTGTCCCCACAGATGGTGTCATGACAGAATGTGCTCTGTGTTACAACACTGACCTCTGGCACAGGCTTTATTTTGCAAGCGAAGAGTCAGGATATGGATTTTACCTCATGGCACAGTGATGACATGGCAGTACTGATCTGGCTGAGGGGCATTCAGCACGGGCTGGAAGCCTCCCCAGGCTCTTGGCTATGCTGCCAGAGGCAGCCAAAGCAGCAGTGTGGGGCTGCCTTCGAGTGTCTGACACCTGCCATGGTAAATGTGCCCTGAGGAGAGGGCTCATGCCTGCTGACAACCTAGCAGGGAGACGCCTATCCTGGCCAGAAGACCTGGGAACTAGGGCTCCCAGCTAAGCTCCTTCCTTCTGCACCTGATGTGCAACATCTCCATCCTGTCTCTCCCTCATGTGCCAAGAAAGTCCCTATTCCTTCAGCCTGAGGCGCCCTGTAGCAGGCAGGTTGCAATCTCACCCTGAAGCTGTTTCACTTTCTATAAAATCAGGTATTAATTAAAAACAAGTGTGAGAACAAACAGCCAGGCTTTTAAGTTATAGGATCAACTATTTGCCTTCAGCCTTGTGTTAAGACCGACCTCTGGCAGAAGTTCCCTATGTCCATGTTACCTATGTCCTTCTCCCCGTGCTGTGGGAGCCAGCACAGTGGATGTCATAAAAACAAAAAAGCTTCCTGCATTCCAGAGGGGTGTGCCTTCCCTGGCAGCTACACAACAGTGGGGGAAACAGTGCCATGAACTGCAGGACCGCATAGCTGCCTGTCAGGAACCACTCAAGCCAGCTGTGCTCCTGAAGTAAAACCCCATGCTCTGACTGAAAACTGCCACTAATCACATCCCTAATTACAGGCACATTCCCAAATGGCTGCTGTATTCACCCAAGCTGGTCGGGAAAACACACAGCTTCAGGTTCCCATCAGAACTTGTGCATGAGAACAGAATCCCCTCACATCAACAGTTTCAGAACATGGATGCCCATTCCTGTCCAGAAAGAGAATATTTGAGGCTTTTCTTATGCAGACTTGGGCCCCAAATGCCTTAGGCAGTCAGAGAAGAGATTCTGGGTCTTGTTTCCCACTCTCCTCTGCTTTTGGCTGCCTGGGCCAGGGAACCCCCAGCAGACACTGAAGCATGGTGACCTCAGGTATTGCACCATCCCTGTGCAGAGCTGTGAGGCACCATTCTGCCTGCGTACTGCATTTAAGAAATTCATGTTCCCCTTCCCTGACAGCCTTCCCAAATCCCTGAATAAACATTATTTATGAAGGCTGTCTTGGGCAGAATGGACCGTGCAATCACATGCTTGAGATGTTCTTTCAAGCTTTATAAAAACAGAGTTCCACACCCACATCTGGTACATCTGCTTGCAGGAAAACACGTCAGGTGGCACGAATGCTATTACATTGTTTTAAAAACTGATTTAGTTGGCTAGGCTGGATCAAATAAAGCATGAAGAAAGATACTATAGAAGGCCCGCATATTTTGGGTGTTAACATATGTTCCCAAGGCTCAGGGAGATCAGGTCATAATAACACTCCTACATTTTTGTGATGGCTTTCAAATATCTGTTAATCAGAATGACACCATTGTCCTTCCTCAAGGGTCTGGTTCACTAAAGCACTCTGCTCTGTATTACAGGTTATGTCACCTGCTTATATCAATAATTTTGATGTGAAGTTCTTAATCCTTGTCAGGTGTAGTTTTATGACTTCACCTTCAGAGAATAAATCCCTTTTGCTTCTGCAGCCATCCATTTGAAAATCTGAAGAAAAGACTCAGTCCATGTGTCTTATTTGAGAAGGATACAATTAGAAATTACTTTACTGTGCTAGAGAGAAGGACAATGGACATGGAGATGTGCCAAATGGGTAATGCTTGATAAGGTTTATTTGAATAAGAGTAAGGTGAGAAGGCAAACAATTTACTGGTAAATACAAGTCTTATTTGTCTGTTGCTTTGAAATACTCCATGCTAATTTGATTTTAGTAGCTTACTAAATTACTGCCTTCTCTCAATAACTGCTCATTGTCTCACATCTCTCATTTTCATAGACGACTTTTCCTTTAACTATAACATAGTTGATCAGTGATTCATGTCCACCAAACTGGTAAATCAAGTGCTCCCACCTGAAAAGAAAAGATGTTTAAGAATATATAAACTTGCACAAGAGCAGGTCACATGCCCAGCATACCTGGAAATTTTATAAGATTTGCTTAAAATTGGGAAACACTATTCCATGTCTACATGTTGTCTCTTGCTGCATGAATACAGTGAGTTTATCAGTAGACAATTTATTCCACAAAATAAACACATTTTATCTCTAGGTAATCTGTAATTAGGCACGGATTATTTGTAAAAACAGCCCCAAAAGTCGTAGGCTTTATTTTCCACTGGAGTAATTAAGGAAAAAGAAAGCAGGTTTGAAATGCTACCAGTGTCCCTTTTTTTCAGTGGGGATAACTAATGTTAAAGCACATTTCAAATGCCAGTGGGAGAACAAACCTTGATGAATTTATGATAAGAAGATCCCCCTGCTTGCCGACCTCCAAGGAGCCATGTGTGTCTGACTTGCCCAGAGCATAAGCTGCATTAATGGTGGCAGCTGCCAGTGCTTCATTCATTGACATCTTCATGTTCACACAGGCCAGATGCATCACCATGGGCTAGTAGGAGAGGAAGGGGACAATGGGAGTTACCAGGAACACAAAGCTGTTTGTGCTTCAAATCCCTAAGCACTCTCCTTCCTCCTTGCACAACAGAAGGAGCTGTTCTCCACAACATACATCTTGCCAACTCCAAAAGGAGAACTCTAAAATCAGTAGCTTTGAGAGCATTTTGAAAAGGCCTCCCAGTGCATATGAAAGGTGGAATCTGGTTTCAAGAATTTCTGGTGAAAACTACCAACACACACAAACAAACATAGGCAGCTGTCTGTGTGGGGCACACAGTTCTCCTTGTGCACATGAACCCAGCTTTGAGTGTGCAAGATCCATACACAAGTTGCACTAGTGAGAAATTTCATAATTCTGTGGTTTCAGTATTAGTATTATCTTACCATTGAATAACAGTATGCATTAGGATTAAAGTCACTGCCAAGAGCAACTATAACACCTTCTTCCAACATTTTTCTAGCTTGAGGTTGCTTCAGTCTAGTGGGGAAAAAGAAACTTATCAGTACAATTTGCTTAGTTATAATACAATGATTTACAAGGGCATTGAGTTACACTGATCCTTCAGGAGGTGAAAGCCCAAATTCTCCCCTTGCATCCCTACCTATAATCCTACGGACAACATAAATGGGAAGTGTGAGCCACAGCCTTTGCTGTAACAGCATGTGGCAGCAGCCAGTACCAACCATCAGGCTCCGGGCCACAGAAATTCTGGTATTTATTCAGACCTCAGCCACTTAAGAATTTACAAGATGAAAATCTTAATTTCTCAAAAAACCAAATTTTCTAGATCTTACAGCTTCAAAGACAGGCTCCCAAATATGAGCAGTGGCACTTGCAATGCAATAGTCCCTTCCTGATTTTTGAGTCTGTGAGTTTAGTCTCCACACATTAGAGATCTTTTCACTTAGCAATTATAATGCAGAAGATGTTTTCAAGAGCTTCAATATCTGGAATAGCCATTTCAAAATTGTTCAGCCCCTGATTAATCTGTGTAGGTGTTTGCAGGGTGGGCACTTGGAAATACACTCTCTAGGAAGTTTTAGCCATAGTTGCTGTAAATCCACTCCAAATCTACTGTGAGACTTTCTCAAGTAATCTCACAGAATTCTGAGGATTTCCAGCAGAAACAAGACATAAGGAGTGAGGTTCATTCAGTTCTCTGTGCATGTGATTGTCTTTGCTGGCCCAGAGTGATCCTTAAGGCATAGATACACGCTTATGCTTTTACATTAAAAGACCCTCAAACCACACACATGGAATTGCAGCCGCAGAAATTTCCCTTCAACCCAGTGGCCTTACCTCAGCATGTAGGCTGTTGTTGGCAGAAGGACAGCAGCACACTTAGCTCTTGCCATTGCCACAATACCTTCATCACTAACTTCTTCCAGGTGGCTGATGGCCCGGGCTCCTAGTTCAGCTCCAAGCTAAGTAAATTTTCAAGCAAATAAATCACTGCTCTCAGTAAACGCAGCTAAAAAAGTTGTTTCTAAACAACTGGAGGAGACAATTCACTATTAATGCAGAATTTACCAGAAGAGAAATAATAAAGGATGTTTGAAAGAACAATCAGAATACAGAGGTAAAATATTTGTTCATTTACTGCAGGAAAAGTTGATCACTTTATCCATCCACTGAGCAGAAGCACACCTTCAGTGGTGTTTTGAACAGCCTAGCACACAAACTATGTGACAGCTATATCTGAAAACATTATCAACTCCTGTTCATAAAGGATCCATCAGAAAATAGTTCACAAAACTGAATGCTGCCTTCAAAGGAGAAGCCAAAAAGGCTTTTATGATCAAGTTTTTAGTTTGTTGTTGCTTTTCTTTTAAAATACAGCAGAGAATAATGTGAGCAGACCCCACAGGGAGGAAGGAATGTTTAAATGATGGTGAAACATGGTGTCAAAGAGACTTGCTTTATCAAGATATTTGGGAACCTAGTCTTGACTAAACCACCTCTCCGAGTGTGCTCAGATATACTGATATGCAAGCAATGAGATCACTGAGTGTGCTCACTGTGATTTGACTTGTTGCTTCTAACAGGATCTTTAATAAAAAAAAAAAAAATCCTCAAGTCACATAGAAACTATGTTTTTGTCATTCTTGGGTTCATGGATATCCACCTTCCTGATCTGTATCCCATGTGGAAGATAAGCAAAGTCAATGTTTGATTAGCCAGTGCATGTTAGTCCCAGAGGTCAAGGCTTGCTCCCGCGTCCTTAACTCCAAAGCTGCACATGGACTGCTCTTCCTATCATCTGATAGAAACAGATGCCTATGAATGGTCTACTTCATAAAGTCTTAGAAAAGACAACCTCAGTTCTGAAAACTGCAATTCTTTCACAGATTGGGCTCTCACAGGAACAAAAAATGAATGTTAAGAAACACATACCTCAGCAGATTTCATCGGATGGAGTTCATCACCATGGAAGTTAATCTGTAACCCTATATCTTTTCCAGCTTGAAGTATTCTCCTTGTAGACTCCAGATCAAAGACTCCCTTCTCACAGAACACATCTATATTGTTAACATGTATTTCACCACTTAGCTGGAGTTCTTTCAGTTTAGGAAGGTGGTTATTGATAATGTCATCTGTAGCTTCAGTAGCAGTTTTCCCTCTAATGAAAAGAAAATGTTACAGAGGCATGTTGTTAATGTTGTTATGAGTAACATCCATGAAGTCTGGCAAACATTCAAGCCATACACGCAATTACTAAATTACTTAGGAAATGATGTAAATATGAATCCCTCAAAAAACCTTCAAATTAAAAAATTAAACCCCATTGTAATTCATGTACTCTCCAACATGAGTTACTTTCCTTTCAAAGAATATTAGATTGTGTTACTGAATGTTTTTAATAAGGTTGGCATCTTGGATGCTAACAAAGATATGTGATACTTTAAAATAAATTCTTCTGCTTTCCTATTCATATATTCTGACCTCCTTATACTGGATTCTAAAAAATAACTGTTTAAAATATGTAAACGAGTGTTTAAATATGTTAAATGGTATTCATGCAGTATTTTTATTCAAGTATCACAGCTCAAAGGGAATATGCAGTATAAGTCATTATTTTTAATTGACCTCTCCTCCTTTTATATCATTCAGAGTGATGGACAGATAATTGTTTGTAGTTGAGGAGCTTCCCAAGGTTTGATTTGCCAAAGTCAGAATAATTTATGAATCCTCTATTACATAAAGACAACCTAAGAGAGACCCCTAAATGCCTTAGAAAGAGTAAATAATCCCAAAACACGCAGTTGAATTAGCATTTTCCAGTTTTAACGTCTAAGCACAAGGGATGTACAGCACCTAAACATCTGAGAACCTCAGTGCTCATTTCGGGCACCGTAAGGCATGCAGACACTGGCACTATGGAGTGCCACATGTGGCTGAGTTGGGAGCCCTGCAGTGGCAATAAATTCAAGAAGACAAATTCTGCTTGAATTTATAAGCAAGTTTATAAAGGAGAGCCCTTCTTTCATTCCCTTCTCACTGAAACATTCATTGGGGTTGCTCAGCCTCTGACTGTGCCAAGGCTCCTCCCTTTTCTCTTTCTACCCAGCAGCCTTTGAAGGAATTAAGGCTGAAAGATTAGGGCCAGAGCCAAGACAAAACAGAAGGAAACACTAAAAAATGGTTTCACTTTTTGAGGGATATAATGCCCTGAAGTACAAAACAAAACTGCTTTTATTTTAATGAACAAGATTTCTGCTCAGGAAACCACTTTGAAAATTTCTTGCTGAAGTTGAAAAAGGCCCAATAAACACTTGCCAATAAAAATAATAATAATAACAACAACAACAACAACAACAACAACAACAACAATAATTATTATTATTATTATTATTATTATTATTATTATTATTATTATTATTATTATTATTATTATTTTAAAAATCAAGATATTCCCCAAATCATGAGTTTGATTCAAAATGATGACTGGAGTGACCAAGGAAGAACTGCAGATTTCCTTCTGGTCAAAATGAAAACGTTTTGACGTTTTGACGTTAAGTTTGACGGCTAGCATAAAATTCAAGCAAAATATTCTAGACACAAACATTTGATTGAAAAAAGAAAAGAGGATTCAAAAAGACCCAAACTGGAAAATATAGATAACTCAGTATTTCTTCAAATCCCCAACTACCTTTTCTCCTTACTTAAAATACAGTATCGTTACTACTACTACATTTTGTTATGTGTGATGTGCATCAGTGGGGACAGAAGTGTGCAGGAAATGAGAAGGTACACCTGTCTTTCTAATACATGAAAGTTGGTATGTTTGTAAAAACACTGGAATTTATTTCATTGGTTTATAGAAATGCTCAAAGCATTTTGGTGGGAATACACAATTTATCAGGATTTTGACTGAGATCCTGCCAAGGCTTTTTAGAAGAGGGAGAAGGGAAGGACTAAGAAATACATATATAGTTTGGGGTGTAAGCTCAATTTCATTTTACCATTAAGTCCCCTAAATTTTAGCAGAACTTCTTGAAAGAAGTAGCTGATGCTTTCAGCTGATTTTAATAGCTTTATTCTTAACCATCTTCCAGTTACTGAAGATGATACAGGATTCATTTTCCATTGTTAAATTGACAAAAGAAAACTTACCATCTGCTCCAAATACATAAGAATTAGATTGCAAAAAATATTTTCTGGGTCACATTTTCTTGAACATCAGGAGAGGTTAGGGGGTTGTTTTTGAGTATGCTTTTTTTTCTTTTAGTGAACGTCTCTTGAATATTGACACATAATAAGCCTGCCTCCATCTCACATGCCTTGTCCTGCAGCAGCCTACCACTTAGCATGCCAAAATATCTAGCTAAAACTCCTCATTAATTCTTCATACACTGAAATCTGGGAACATGAAGGTGTCTTTTTCATCATAGCGAAATAAAAATCAAAAGTGAGAAAGGATTTTTATGATATGTCTTCTTGAGCCATCAGAACAATTGATTAAACACAGTTTAATCCTCTACTCATCTCACAGCTATACGATGTATGCAAGTCTTCAATGCATGGGAACATAATTAAATTTTGTTTATGGAAGTATATAAGGACTAAATACAGCATTTTTTTGTTGTTAGCTGGCCAAAATTAAATCTCATGGCAGAGAGTAGGCTTGAAGGATAACAGCAAATGGAACCAGAAAACTTTCTGTACAGGAAACCCTCTAATCCATGTTATGTTCAGTGTGAGCATCAGCTGGAGGCAGGTGTTCTGTGCTAAGCCTATGCTGGCATTTAGGAGTCATCAAATAATGTTGCCCTGCCTTCCTTCAAATTTAAATTTAGGAGAGCTTCCTACAAATATTGGCTGTTGCTTCCCAAGTACATTGTATTTTAGGAGTGAGGCAGAAGAAACCTTTCTGAAAACAACAGCCCTTTTCAGTGCAAAGCAGCAGTGTTTAACAAGAGAAAGAGAAGTCGAGTCCTGTTACTTGGGCACAGCGTGAGCTCCGCAGTACGTGGAGGAAATGCCGATATCCACAGATTTCCTGGCGCGCTCGATCACCCGGAGCATCTTGAGCTCAGTCTCCAAGTTTAAGCCATATCCACTCTTGCACTCCACCAGCGTGGATCCTGCCCTGAGCATGCGCTCCAGGCGGTGCTGGAAGGTGGTGAGCAGCTCGTCCTCCAGGGCCTTCCGAGTGTGCTCCACTGTGAAATGGATTCCTCCCCCCGCCTGGTGGATCTCCATGTAGGATGCACCTGCCAGCTTGGGTTAAAGGAAAGAAAACAAAAACACCCCCCTCCATACAATCAGCTATGAACTGTGCATTTTCCATCCAAGAGATACTGGGGAGTGCCTCAAGGTCTCTTTGCAGTGAGAAAGATAAAGAAAGGAGAAAAAAAATCCCCATTAATTCTTCCTCCCTCCCCCTTTTCTTCTCTCTCCTTTCCACTTAAGTGAAGAAACTGTGCCAGAAGTGGCACAAAGATAATTACTCTGAAGATTTGCTTTCCCCTGAGTCCAAGGGGAAAGCCAATCTCTAGCTCAAAATTCATTTATGTGGAAAAGAAAAAGGGAGGAAAAAAAATCAAGATTTACATGGTAGTAGAAGGCAGAACTCCTATATTGCTTCAATTAATGCAAAAATATATCAAGGCTGGGTGCAAAGGATGCAGGTATACTCCTCTCTCAGCCAGCCAGTATTCAAAAATCATCCCTCCTCCCTCAGGTAGATTATCTGAAAAAATTACGTATTTTTCTATAAAAGAAAGATGACAGTTGCTAGGAAGTAGAAATAGTTATACATTAAAAAAAAAGGAGGAAGAAAAATCCATCTGTGTAATTTTATGCTGTTACCTTCATTGCAAACTCATGAACCCTATCACCAGCCCACACTGGATGTGTATGTGCATCTACCAAGCCTAAAGAAAACAAAGTAAATGTACACTTCAGTTACTTCATTGTGTAAGAGAAAAGATTATGAACATGCAAGCAAATTAAATAGATAGCAGAAGCTCCCCTAAAAAGTCTCTGTTGATTAGAGAAAAATAAAAATCCAACCAGTCAAATATCTAGGATTTTCTTCAGAGGCTAGTAATTTTCTTTCAATTTTTTTTTAGGTCTGGCACCTTACACAAAATGTCTCCAGGTGAATGCATCAGTTGCTGAGTTTGTCATGTTATTTTGATAAAGTTTTCAAACTGTGGAAAAAAAGGACAAATAACAAACTTTGAAAGATTTCATTAGACTTTAAGGCTGTACTCTTGGAAAAAAGGCAAACTGCTCAGGCTGGGCTTAGCACACCAGACTTCCTCTCATAACATTTACTACAGTGGGAACCTTTTCTATGAGCTCTGAAACTGACACTGCTGAGAAACACAGGCCTGACAGCTCCTGTGCCAACACCACTTGGATAGTTTAACGTGCAATAGACTTGCCCATCTTTTGGGAGTTTTTTATCAGGGAAAGTTGCAGAATGTGTGACTTAAAATCCCTTTTGCCTCCAAACAGCTGTGGGCAGGATGGACAGATTGAGCTCCATGGCTAAATGGCTGATGGGCTGAGAGAGCACAGAAAAGAGCAGTGAATCTGAAGAGTCACTCTGTGGGGCAGCTACATCCCTGTTACGATCTATGATACAGAGGAACAGACCTAAAGACAAAACAAGAGGAGACAGATCTCCACCACAAAGCCCAAAAGAACCCTTGAATATCTCCAGTGAGGGAGACTCCACAGCCTCTCTGGGCAGCCTGTTCCAGTGTTCAGTCACCTGCACTGTAAAGAAGTTCTTCCTTGTGTGGAACTCCCTGTGCATCAGTTTCTGCCCATTGCCTCTTGTCCTATTGCTGGGCACCACTGAGAAGAGCCTGGCTCCATCCTCTGGGTATCCCCCACTTCAGACACTCATAGACATTGATGAGGTCCCCTCTCAGTTGTCTCTTCTTGAGGCTGAACAGACTCAGGGAAACTCAGATTCAAACTCTCTCAGTCTCTCCTCTCAAGACAGATGCTCCAAATTCTTCATCATCTTCGTAGCCCTCCACTCCACTGAACCCACTCCAGGAGCTCCATGTCTCTCTTGTACTGTGTAGCCCAGAACTGGACACAGCACTCCAAATCTGGCCTCACCAGGGCTGAGTAGAGTGACAGGAACACCTCCCTCAACCTGCTGGCAGTGCTTCCTCTGTATCATAATAAAAACAGACCTACCTGGTAGCACACACTTCCCAGAGCAGTCAATTATCCTTTCAAACGTTGCTTCTGAAAACTGACTGCGAATAACATCTGCCTGGCCCACAGCCTTGATACAACCATCCCTGCAAAACACAGACAGTGAACAAAGAACACGTGAGCCTGTTTAAAAGCCAAGTGCTCAACGACGGAGCCCTTGTAACAATGGGGCCAGGACCTTCAGGAGGACTGAAGATGCTCATGTGGAGGCAGTTTGCTCATTTCACAGATGCACAGCAAACACTGGGGTAATGCCGTGCGTTACAAGCTGTTTGCAATAACGCTTGTCCTCTGCTTAGATGCCTCTGGATGACACCTTAGTACTCTTCTGTTCTAATTCCTGCTAGGTAACACTTTTCCTCCTTGGATCAGCGAGCATACAGCATCGCTCCAGCAGGTATCTATCTGCAGGGCACTCGCCCCCTTGCTCAAATCAAACTGCCCGGACCTCAAATCATGCCCCCTCCCCTGGGAATCCTCTTTGGGACTGTTCTCCCAGTGCAGTTTGAGGATAGTACCAGGAATCCTGGATTGCGCTTGGGGGATGCTTTCCACCCTTGGCAGGAGCTCCTGTTCCCCGAGACCAGCCCGGAGCAGAGCCCGTTCCGCCCGGCAGCCCCGCACTCACAGCCCCAGCACCAGGCTGGCTCCCCGCACTCACAGCTCCACCACCAGGCAGCTCCTCCGCACTCACAGCCCCAGCACCAGGCTGGCTCCCTGCACTCACAGCCCCAACACCAGGCTGGCTCCCTGCACTCACAGCCCCAACACCAGGTTGGCTCCCTGTAGGTCCCCCGCACTCGCAGCCCCGCACTCACAGCCCCACCACCAGGCTGGCGCCCCGCAGCACGGCCAGCCCGGCAGCGCCGTCCCGCCGCAGGTAGGGCTCTCTTCGGCCGCATACCAGCACCAGCTGCTCTGCGTTCTCCAGCAGCAGCCGCTGCCGACCCGCCATGCCCGCGGCCACCCACTGACCCCTCGGCTCAAAGTCCCCCGGGGCGGCGCGGCCGAGCGCCCCTCCCGCCCCCCGCCCGGCCCCGCCTCGCCCGGCACCGGCCCGACCCCGCTCCGGACCCGGCCTTGGCCCTGCCCGGCTGAGTCTGCCCCAGCTTTGCTGCAGCCCGCTCCAGGCGCGGGATGCTGGGCTGGATTCGGTCCAGGATAACGCCGCAACATCCGCGCATCGCGCTGGTTCATCACCAGCTCCGAAGCACCAAAGGGTTTCCCAGCTGGGGCTTCCCGGAGCTCTCAGTCCTTACAGCACCACCTGGAGATTTCCTTTTGCCAAGAAAATAGGAGCCCTCGATTTGGGAGCGTTTGTTTGCCCACTTGCCCCCTTCCCGGCGCCCATCACCTCTCCATCATTTTGACAGCACCCACCACCTTGCCCGCATCCCAGCAACAACCCCTGAGGGACCACACCACCTCCCACCCACCTCGCCAGATGTTCAGGCAGACATTCATTTATCCTGCAGATATTAATTTATCCGACTCCAATAACCAAAAACGTTTGTGCGATTCTGCTGCCCCCTACAGAATGAGGGATGGGAGAATCAGGGAGCAAATATTTACCCCCAACACGCATTGTTTGGTTTTCTTCTCTCTTCACATTTTCATAGCGTCTATAGGACTCCAGTATTTCCCAGATGGAAAATGGAGCCTCTTTCTAAACAAGTGGTCCCTCAAACACTTTTCCCGGGGTGGCAATCTTCTTTAGACACCTTCTTTCCTTTTACAAATAGAATCAATTTAAAATGCTGGTAACACATCCACGTGCACGTACATATCCCTGTACAGCAGAAACAGTTGGATACATTGGCTCTTTGAATGAGCCCTTCTGGTGAAGTCTTGTTTGCCAGAGGCAAGATTTGCCTCATTTGCAGAAACGTAAGTGCACAATGGTTTCTAGATCACATCCTCAGGAAATTGAAGAGTTTGGCTGGAAAAGTACAGATTGTAAATACTCTGATGTATTTTTGGCAGAATTCACTGGATGCAAACAGAGGACTGTGGGGTGCTAGAGGAACCCTGCCTAAATCTCTTAAGAGTTTTAAATCACCTTAATGTTCCAGTGAAAGATCTTTTGAAAAAAATTTTTAAATGTGGCATTTTCGATAATAATGAGAGAAAAAATCCCAGGAAAAGTAGAGATTTAAAAGTTGAGTATCAGGTTATTGATTTAAGAGATTTCATCTCTTCTTGCTGGTGCTTTCCTTGAGAATATGATACGCTTATTCCTCAGGGACCCCTTTTCAAATACACTGTCAGAGCTACATTAGAATGTTGGTTCTTGTAAACAACTCGCAATTAAAAACAAACTGTCCAAAGTTAGAGATGAGTCTCAGATCAAATATTGGCTAAATTTTCCTTAAATTTGTACATTAGTTTTTTTCAACCTCTAAATCATCCTTTCCAATAATACACATAGCATGATGGAATGTTCTGAAAGGGGGCACTGTGCATGCCTTAACACAAGTTAGATACTAGTGAAATTTGCTGAATGCTATTTCCCTGTTTACAAAAGCAGCAGAGGTCACTAGACCCTGAGGAGCAAACATAGAAATGGCATCACGTGGATGAAAGTGACTTGCAAATGTGAAATAGAACCAAACTAAATTGAAAATCTGTTATATATCTTTGGCTTCCCTCACATCAGATTGAGCTTAACATCACATTTACAAACACTTTTTGCATAGTTTTGCAGAACTGAAAGTGAATTCTTCTTCTTTTTTTCTTTTTTTTTTTTTTTTTTTTTTTTTTTTTTTTTTTTTTTTTTTTTTTTTTTTTTTTTTCTTTTTTTTTTTTTTCTGTGTAGAAGAACCTGGTACCTCTCAAACCATGGAAACATTGTGTTTGCCCAGATGAGCTTTCTGAATCCTCTGTTCCCAGATCTGCCTTTGGCAAATTCCAAAATGGCCCAGGGAGGGGAAGACCTTTGGGGAAACACAGAGTTTGCTCCAGGGGACAGGGACACAATTTGGTTTTTCCTGAGCACAGTGCAACCTTGCCAACCTATGTTTCCTTTCCACAAAATCTGCAGCTAAGGACATTTTGTGTGCACCTGTGTCCTGTCACGAGTGGGATGTGAGCACCTGGTGCAATTCTAGCATTTGGGCTTATGGCCAAAGCTTGTCTTTCTTTGCAGTCTACGATCTGCCCAATACAGAACTGGAGTTTGCAGTAATTTTTCTCTTGGCAATGAGAAGAATTTAGGGTCTTCTCAGGTAGGTTGTGTACCCCTAGGAATGGGAAGGTTTCAAAGTAAAAAAAAAATAGCAAGCAACCTATACTCAAATGAGAAACACAAAAATAAGTTCAAGATTACATGTGATATGTGTCCTGCCTTACTATTTCTAGGCTCTTTTAGACCACCTTTTCACACTTAAGTGAATGTTTGCAGTTCTTTTGCCTTTTGGATTTGTTCCAAAGAGATTAAAAAATCTGTATTCATGTATTTACTCCATACCAGCTAAGAACCAGCCCCAATTACTCTGATACATTCAGAGTACCTTATCTTCACCTGCACTGCAATTCTTTTCACTTCATTTAGGACCAAGATCTGAGTTAAGCACATGTTTAAGTTGTCTGACTTCATCTGCGTGGGTTCTTCCATTGAAATGGATGGAACACTTGATGGTAGCACAGAGAAACACGCCTCCATTTTTGCAGCATAACTAAACTAAAATTAGTTATCAAGTTACGCAGCAAGATTTTACTTAAAGTGTTTGATGCATGGTGCTATGCAAAAGTAAAATGGTCTGAGTTTGAAGTCTAAGGAACGTTAACTGTCAAGAAAACACGTATAACAAAAAATCTCAGAAGAATGTGAACCTATGTGAAAGGATCTCACTTTTGTTGAGGAAAACTCAACTCTATAAAGCAGCTTATCTGTCTGAAAGACCGATTACATGAGAAAAGTATCTGTTTTCTGAGGTCTTGCTTTTCCAAAATTTAAGTCTGTCTTTCCTATTACTCATCTTACTGTAGATTTTCAGTTTGTTTCTTTTTCACTTTTTTCTAGATAGTGGTTTCACCTAGATATTCAGCAGCTGTGTCTGTCTACTTTGATTCATTTCCCAACAGCCCCCTGTAAAACCAGATGTGGCTGCTTTCCTGGCGATGGGTATAGGCTGTCTGTCCTGGAATATCAACAGCCCATTTTTAAGCTAGGAAGTATCTGCCACATTGAGGACAAAATGCTCCCTTGCTTCTTTTGTGCTTCAGCTTGTTTTCTTTTTAAAAAAGTTTCTACTCATTCTGCTACAGGACTTTCCTTATGTGAAGATATTCCCTAGGACAAAAATCAGCATTTCACCAACAGCCACCAGTGCTCTACACTGACAAATTTTCACCCTATAGGAAGGGAATCAGAGGTGCTATGAATTACAGGAGGTAGCTCTCTCTGCAAGGCAAAACCGTTTTCTTTACCCTCATTAAAGGAATTAAGCATTCTGGCTGTACAGCACAACTCCACACATCCTTCTACAGATATGCCTCTGTTTAGGTGAGGGACAGTCACATTCATCTATGCACACAGAAGGGGTTCAGCATAATCCTGGTCTTCCCAGTTACTCCAGAAAGCTGAAGCTTGGTGAGTTGTCATAGTGATGGCCCCATCTGCTGATCCAGTGCTCAGGTAACACAGGACAAATCACCTCCAGTACCTCTTCCTCCTCATGAGGAATGGCAGCTTTCAGGTCAGTGCCAGCTCATTGCAGACAAGGAACTGATTGAGACACTAAGGGGACAATCACAGCCTTTCCTCCCCCAATACTGACAGCACTGTGACTACCAGTGGCAGCATGGGAAGGGCACTGTTCTGCATCATGAAATCACTAACAGGATATCCTGCATCGCAAACCAGGTGAGATGCTTTTTGGCCTCTCATTCTGCCACCACTAAGAACGCGTCTGGTTGTTCTGAGGTTTCCAAAGCTCATTGACATTTTTAAAGTACTCATTTATCCTTGTGGTAGTACTGATTTTAGTTTAAACAGCTCTCTTCTCTTTCCCAATGGGACTGTAGGGTACTTCAGCAGAGCCACAAAGCCTCCACAGTGCCAAAGAGAAGGGTCTGGTTTAAGCAATGAAAGACCTTTGCCAAGTACATCTAAAATTATTTTTCATTCTTTATGGAAATTTATATATGTAAATATTGAAGGAACACATGGACAGCTACAGGGATGATGAGGTACAGGGAGGTATTTCTCTGCAGGATCTATCCTGACAGGCTGGTGTCCTTCCCCTCTACAGCTCTCAGGAGGATTTTGTATGTGTGCCTGTTGGCTAAGTTGATACAAATTCATCCTTCCTTAATGACTGTACAGTCACACTTCAAGTTTTGTGACTCAAAAAACCAAAATATTTCTGAGAGACACTGGGGTATAACAGATCTCCATGCCTCACCTGCAGTGAAGACTTCACAGCTCATTCCAAATGGTTTATAAACAAGTTTAAACATAAAAAGTATCTGAATAATCGCTACATACATACTGTAAAATACAGAGACTGCTAAGTTTTCCTGTGATTCAGATGGGAAGATAACTGGTATTTTTTTTAAATACTCACTGTTCAATTTAATATTTTCAGCTTTAAAGTGAAACAATTACCTGTTGCTCCTCCAGCATTAGTTTTTCGGACACCATTAAAAGACTGAAGACCTTTTAAAGGGTTAACTTCCCCCCATACTAAAATACAATGGAAAAAAGTAAACAGCTTACTAGAAAAGTATGAAAAACAAAAAAAGAAAAAAAGTTTATTTCCAGAAATACAAAACACCTATTCTCTCATTTCTCCATCTTCTTCCTCTTCTTCCACACCTCTGATGTACAAAACATTATTGCACCTGTAAACAGAACCAAGAGTTCCCTTAGCTACAAATGTTATCATTTTCTCCACATAAAACATGCTTTAAACATTCTTCTGCTTGAATGTAGCCTGACAAGAGCCAAATTCTACAAAATAAAATGCTGCTGTTGACCTTGTACATCTTTTCCACACAGTACAGTAAATTGTGCAGCTTTATACATGTAATAACTAGGTGACAATGCTGTATGAAAAAAATTTTACTTTTGGGTGAAGTTTCAGTCAAGTTCAACTTCCAAGCAAGAGAAATGGTTCCAGTTGCAATGCAGTAGTATACAATGCTAAAAGATTCACACATATACAATAATGTGGAAAACTGAAGTATTTAATCATCAAGAAAGGGACAGTAAATGCTTCTTTAAACGTATTCAGAATTTATTTTTCCTCCTCTCACAAAATACTTCAATATAAAAGATACATTCACAGCCTTCCTGTAAGAGCCACACTTGGCATCTTAATTAGACAAGAACACAACACCCAACTTCAATGCAAGTGGTGACACACTTTAGAAAGAGCCTTCCTCCACCATAAATAAATACCACAATTACCTTATCAAAACTTCACCCAGGTGTCCAGACAACGCACCGTCTATGTACTCCTCTGTGTTTGCAAGCTTGAAAGGGTAACGAGAAAAAAATCAGAACGACAGTAATAAAAGCAGCTTCACAAAGGACGTGACAGTTCTGCCCCCCAGCCCAGGGCTCGGCTACCGCGGGCGAGGGCGGCCAAGCGGCCCCGCTCCCAGCCGGCACCGCATCCCACCGAGGCGCCGCATCCCACCGAGGCGCCGCATCCCACCGAGGCGCCGCATCCCACCGAGGCGCCGCATCCCACCGAGGCGCCGCCCGTCATCCCAGCACACAGCGGGTATGGGCAGGAAAGGTCCTTAAGCATCATCTCGTTCCAACCCCCTGTCATGGGCACCTTCCACTAGGCCAGGTTGCCCAGAGCCCCATCCAACCCGGCCTTGAACACTCCCACGGATGAGGCATCCACAACTTCTCCATCCACAACCTCTCCCGCCCCCGGCAGGGACCCGCCGGCCCTCACCTGCATGTTCATGTAGCCGTCCACGGAGACGAGGTAGCCTTTGTACTCCATCCCCCACTTGAGCTTCACCATCACCGGCTTCCCCGTCAGCCCGTTCAGGAACGGCTTGGGGTTGAGGGGCAGGCTCTGCCGGGGGAAGCACACGGTCAGCGCCGCCCGACGCCCGCCTCCCGCTCCGCCTCGCCCGGCCGCCCAGGGTCGGCAACGGCGCGGCTCCCGCCCCTCCCCGCTCCCGGCCCTCCCGGCTCCCGGGCCCCTCAGCTCCCGGCTCTCGGCCCGCCGCCTGGGGCCGGCAGCGGCCCGGCTCCCGACCCTCCCGGCTCCCGCCGCCGCTCACCATGGCGGGAGAAGCGCAGGCCGGCGCGGGACCCCTCGTGCGCGCCGCGGGAACCCGGGAGGCGATGGGAAGCAGCTCCGCTCCCGCTTCCCGTTCCGGGGGCGCCGCTCCCCCACCTCCGGCCTCTCCCCCGCGCCGCGCTCCCCATTGGCTGCCCATTGGCTTGCCGTTGGCTCGGACCTCTCTCATTGGGTGGCCCAGTCTGTCCCGCCCCCGTCCCAACCAATCGCTGTTGCCGCGGGGCGCGCCGTGGTCGCGCGGCCGGGAGCGGCACGGGGCTGTGAGCGTGTGCCCTGTGCGCGTGCCCGTGCCCTGTGCGCGTGCCCGTGCCCTGTGCGCGTACCCGCGTCCGTGTCCGAGCCGGCGGGGCCGCGCTGCGCGGCCTCGGCGCTGTGCGCGCCCCGCACCCCGCGTTCAGCTCCTGCTGCTCTGCACGGGCACGTCCCCGCGAGGTGGCAGCGCCTGACCGGAGCGGGGCTGTGGCACCGGGGGTAGGGCTCTGCCAGCCTCTCCTCGTGGTGCCTGCGGAAGCCTGGAAGCTGCCTGGAAGCCTGGCTGCCTCCATCCGGCTGCGGAAATAAATCCGCGGAACAGCGCGTTTGCGTGACTCCACACGCGAGGATAGAAAAGCTCAGTTTATAGGACACATAAGTGCGAATTCCCTCTCAGTGTCATTCGACTCTCAGGCAGAGATGTTCCGGAGCTTTTCACGGGTGTAGAGAGCCGTGAAACTCAGTCCTGCACTAACTACAATTTGTGACTTAAATTTTGGCAGGCAAATAGGTTGAACCAAAGTCTGTACCACTTACTAATTCGTCACATCCTCATTGATGTCTTCTACTATTCTGTGTAAATTCATCAAATGCCACAATGTGTATTTCTGTTCCTGCATACAACATATTCACTTGCTCTTCAGTGTATTGGGTGCTGAGTGTGGAAAACACACATTCAGGAAACTTAACCTTTCAGAAACAGAACTATTTTGGGGTTTGTGCACATCGCCTTCCAAAGGTGGGTCCAGTGCCCTAGTATTGAAAGCAAAATCATTATCACCTCCTCGAACCTGCAGATTTAAAGCTGTTGACTCAACAAGCCATCTCCAGGTCCAGACGGTCCGTACACGCAGTGGCACCGCGAATGTGTAGGAGCGAAACAGATGGAACTGTCATTGCTGTTAACACAGGACATGTTAGCACATACCAAAAATGCAGTTACAGAATCACAGAATTGTTAGAAGGGTTGGAAGGGACCTCTGAAGATCATCCAGCCAACCCTCCTGCCGAGGCAGGGTCACCAGGAGCAGGTGACACAGGAACGTGTCCAGGTGGGTTTGGAATGTCTCCGGAGAGGGAGACTCCACGACCTCCCTGGGCAGCCTGTGCCAGTGCTCTGGCGCCTTCAACGTGAAGTTCTTCTTCATGTTGAGGGGAAACTTCTTGTGAAGATATTTAGATGTGCATTTCCACGACCATTAAAAAGAAGTATGATTTTCTTTTAAGGTGTAGTGGATAGGCAAAGGAAACATCATCAAAATGATGCTAATTGTCTTTCTGGTAGCAGGACTCACTATGGGCCAGCTGAAAGAGTAACTAAGTTACATGTTTTTTTCTAAGGAAGTCTGTGTAGAAGACTATGTAGGAAGAATATGAACACAATGGGAAATGGTACATACAGCAAAATTTTTCATGTCATTTGCAGTATAGAATAGCTGATTTCATGTGATAACACGTATAATGTGACAATGCAGTGAGCTTAGAGTGAGTGTCTTCAATAAAATCATACTCTGAGAGCAATTTTTGCACTGTTCCGACAAGGATAAACATGTATGTCTGTGAATGGCAATATAACAGGTTTGGTATGTTATCGGTATGTAGCACTAATTACCTTTACATATGAAACCAATTCTGACCACAATGTCTCCTACTCATGTTGGGAAAACTTTTGGTGTTCCAAGAAATAGCAGTGTTTATATTCAGTTTTAACACACTCTGTTCCTCAGGTGAGGAACAGAAATATTCCAACCCTGTTGTTGCAAAAACAAGCATTTCCCAGGGCCATTGTTCTCAGTGCAGAAGTCAGAGAGAGAGTGCTTGACTTCTAGTTTCATAATTGGTCCATGAATCCACGCGTCAGTAACCTCACCAGCTGCAGACTGGGTCTGCAGCAATTTTATGTGGTAGTAGAGTAGGAAGGAGCACTGAAAGCACAGAATGCGTGATTACATCTGATGTAGTTAACTGGATAAGTCAGTTAATCAGGAAACGAAATAGCTGTTGTTTTTCTTTCCCCCTTATGAGGAATTTGCTGTTTACCTTGTTGACTGAATCATTCTGACTCAAAGACAGTCTTCTTACGCTGATCTTCAGGCCTTCAGCACAGGGGTGAAGTTCACCTTTTGTCCTTTTTGTGTTTCCCATGTAATAGGGGAAGTAATAATTTGCATTCTTTTCTGCCTTTGGGTCAGGGTATTTAGGCTGTTGCTCAACAGGAAATGAACAGGAAAGAGTTGTTGTAATAGATTAATCCAAACCTTAGCTCCTGGGTGGATGGATAGGATTTTCTCTTACAGTTTAGGGGTGGGAATTTAGCACAAATGCCTACTCTCTGTTCCTAAGGAAACACATTAAGCAGCTGGACAATCAAGGGCAGCAGCATTTCTGGTGGAGGGGCTGGTTAAATGGTGTTATCTGTGTAAGTGCAAATGCTCACAGACATCGCTAATGCTCTGTGTTGCCATAAAACCAGGCTGAGAGGGCCCCTGTACCATCACATTGCTGAGAGAAACCTCAGTGGCCCAGACCTCCTTCCTGATTCAGTCGAGTTTGCTGAGACAGGAACTCCCTGCAATTACCTGTTTCTGCCTGCCATAAACACATTAAGGAAACTTTCAGAGCTGCCCCATGTTCCAGCTTCTGGGCTGTACGTTTAGTGACCATCCTGTGCCTTTTCCTGGTGATATGCCAGTGTCAGTGGGGATTTCCTCCACTGCACTCTTATTCCACATCAGGCGAGCTGCTTCTGATCCCCCACAGTTATGTCCACCAGAGCAGTAAGAACATCAGCTTTGCCATCACACTGGAGACACCATGTCATGGGCACCAGCTGCAGAGAACTGACAGCAGCCACGAAAGCACAGCCCTGAATTAGAAGTGGGCAGAGCTGAGTTAACAAAAAGGAAGCTCCATCAGGAGACAGCACCTTCAAAACACAAGTGTGCATCAAAAAGGAACCAGTGTAGCAGCACAGAGTTAGCCCTGCTGTGTGGCAGATGAACCTTGGTGTCTGCTTCTCTTGGGTTCAAAATTGACAAAGCCATGTAGGAGCCTGTTGCTCTCCCCATACAAACCTGTCCCAGGTGAAGACAAACCACCGTCCTTCCTCCTCCTTGCCAGACACCCAGGCCAAGTCTGGTCCTTGAAAATATTAGGTGATGTGATACCTCAGTCTAAGGTTGGCAGGTGTTAAGTAGGCTTGTGCTAAGCAGTAGCTGATTCCTGACCAGCTCTCTGTTCTGACTTCTTGGGGATGCAGTGGTTATGACTCCTATGGACCTAGGAGGATTTTGAAGCTCCACGCACCCGTGGGGAGTTTTGTTGCTGTAGCAATGCTGTTAAAACATGAAGAGGACCTAGGACTCAGGCCAAGTATTGACATGAAGTCTGTTTTTCCTTCAGGAATAGGCATAATGGAAGATTTACCATTAGATATTATACTGGAATAGAAAATTAGATCTTGCCCACAATTTGTCTGTGGAAAGTATCTTGTCTAAAAATCTTTTTCGATAAGTAACACAAATTTTTTTGTGCATGCAGAAAATCTGTGTCATTTATCAGGTCTTGGTGACTTGGGAACTGCTGTAGCAGTATTGTGTGGGCTGTCAGCAGTCCTCACATGAGGTATAGTCCTGACTTTATGGGGCTTTGCCAGAGTAAAACAGTTTTGCTTCAAGCAGTATTTTTTCAGAAATCTCTACCAGAGAAACACCTTTCCTCTCTGCTGATTATCATTTTAGTAACATCATCTTTGATCAAATCTTCATGTGAGGTAATAACCATCCACCACAGACCTTCACTGCAGATTGTGACTGGGAATCAGTAGGTATTGATATCAGACTTCAGAAGAAGGGGCTGTAATTTCTCTCTGAGATCCTCATACACTCAAGCAAAGCCACACTGTGCTACAGGGGTGGATGTACAGGATCCAAGTACTAGGAGGCCCTAAGCTGTTTAGCCTGTTTCAGGCTTCATCCAAGCAACATGCCTTTTTCCACATGCTGACAGACTTCCATCTCAGTGTAAGATTGTAGCCCAGAACAGATGCTCAGTCTTGCTGAACAGCACTTGGAAACAGCCAAAGGGAAGGACACGGGGGAACCACATAAACCAGGAGACTTGCCATCGGCCCTGCATGCCTGGCAGTGGCTAGCAACATTAATATGAGGGAATACAAACTAAATACAAAAGTCTGTTTGGGATGGACTTGCCCAGTAAGCAGGAGACCTTGCTGTGAACAACTCCCAGGGCAGGAAACAGAGGTGAGCCTGGGAAGACAGAAATGAAGGGTTTCTTCTTGCGAATTATGGATTTATGTGCAGTTTCAGGTGAGTACAATGTCTTTTTTCTGCAGTGATGTCAGTATAAAATGAGACTGAGGGTGGAGGTGGGGGGCAGGTACATGCTAACAAAAGCCCAGATCTTTTGTCCACACCACCAAAGATCTGCCAGAGTGGCTCTTGTGTGAACCTGTCACAAGGCTGGGCTGTGCCAGAATGGGGCATGGGATGGGTATTGTACAGAAATTATGGGAACGTTAAAGCCTCCTTTTATGCATATTGAAAACCTTTATTTTTCTGTGCAAATAGTGTTCATGCAAATTATGCAGCTACACTAAAGAGAGGCCCTTTAAGAATGTGTCTCTGAAAACACAGTCTCCTGTGCCAAGAAATAATGGGACTTCCTTAATTATCAGCTGTTATCTTCTGGGTTTGGCAAACTTTTGTTGCTTTATGTGTGGTTGCCTCTTTTATGCTTTGACATTAATGAATTGGAATTGAAATTATGTACCGAGGAAAACAAAGTGATCTGTACAAATAATAAAATGGTGTACTTATGTGTGTCAAAAAGGAGATCAAATATTGTGCAGAAGGAATTTGGAAACTGTGCTTTCACACAAACATCCTAATAGATATTAATAACTGGCTCTGAATCACAGAAGTTGTTTAAGAGTTGGTGTTTTGAGAAATCTGTCTGATCAGAGCTCAGAAAGTCTGGTGGGTGTTGGAGGCTCTCTGTGTTAGGTGGCAAGCTCTGCTGTAACAGGAGCTCATCTGTTGCCATTTCTGACAGCGAATCTTGTGGGGAGGGAGGAGAGAAAGGAGTTTTTAGGCAATGGGCACGTAGGTCAACAGGATGCTGCTGGTTGAGAGAGACTAGATATTGTACAGATTCCCTCACCATTTCAGAGAGAGAAGAAGGAAACCAGCTGGATAAAAGAAAGTCAGAGGCATAAATGATGCTGGGTTAAAAGACAGAGCTAAATCTAGAATTCTGGAATTTCTTATAAAATTCTGTCTGAGCCCAAGCAGTATTCTGGAGAGATGAGGCAGAGAAATAGGAGCCCAGGTCCCAAAGGAACCTGAGTCATCAAGGTTGACTGGCAGCAGCAGGGACAAATATGTCCTGAACCCCCTCCATTACACAGTGAGGCTTTAATGTGCTGTGGTTCTATTAATTTGGCCAGATACATCTACTCTTCTGATAGCCAAAGGGAAGAGTGATTTGAGGTTGGAGCCTCTGCAAAGTCCACTATGTTATTGGCACCCCTACCAGGAAAGCCAGTGCTGGTCCTCAGGCAGCTGGGCCAGAGAGTCTCATTTCCAGGAAGGATCTGCAGACAGAAAAAATCCCCAGCCTCCTGTGCTCTGGAAATGTGCCGGAGGTGATGCCTGCAGTTTGTGTTTGGCTTGAACCTGAGCTCGAGGCCCATGTCTCATCTTGGAGGCAGTAGTCACTGTCCTGCATCTGAGACCAGTGGCTTCCAGTGGCTTCTGCCTCTCTGCCAAACTGGTGTTCCTTTGTGAGGGCCTCTCTGGGTGAGGGACTGCCAAGGTTCCACTGTAAAGGCAAACGTATGTATATAAACCTTCCCTGTGGGGCAGAGTGGAGGAGAAGCTTTCATGCAGCCAGTTTGTGGTCAGCTACCTGAATCTCATTGCCTGCCTGAAACAAGCAGGAGTCCAGGCTTATGTAGGTGGACAGGCTTTTCTTGAACCCTGCAAACCCCAGAGGCTTAGCCTGCCTGAGATGGGAAGGAGTATAGGAACCGGGAATTAACTGTGGGGATGGTCAGTTAATTAGGACCAAATGACCAAGGCAGACAGCACAAAAGACTGCAGTATGCTTATAACTCAAAATCCCATGGTTCAACACACATCATCTGTTACAAATCCAGGAGAGAAGGCATGGCTATAGCTGTTTACACTGGTCATATGCCAACCATCCCCAAATTACCAGTGCCCTGACTTTCATACTTCTTGGGACAGTGCCCAGCTGTATGTGCAGTGTGTAAGCACAGCAGTGCCTTTTCAGAGAATTCTCTAAGTGCTCAGTAAGTTGGAGTTTTGGCCAGTGAAGTTGCCACTGCAGTATGTCAATGACAACTCACAGAGACCAGCTCTACCTGGTTCTAGTCAGGAGTCCATTGATGTGATGGTGTTCCCTTGTCACAGCTGGCTCCTGTAAAGTTGTAAGTTGTCATTTAGTTTGGCACTTCTGCTTTTGTTTTGCTGAGTTCTCTGTTAGATGAATTATACAACGGTTAGGTTTTTTCCAAAGAGCACAGAGGACAAGAGCTGGCTTCTCTTTGCCCAGCAGGTGTTTCTGAGGAGGCAGCTGGTGTGCCCTGGGCTTCCCTGCTTGGGCCAAGAGCCTGGAGAGATACCATGAGCAATTTCAGTGCTTCTGAAGATGCACTGACAATTCCTGATGCTCCTTGCATGCCCCAGATGACCTGGCCCTACTGCCACACTGCTCTCTTTGGGTCCTTTTCTGTTCTTTGAATCTTTGACAGCAGCCACTTGGCATGAGTGGCCTCAGCAGCGTAGCATGGTGTTAGAGGCATTCACATCCATCGTTTTCTAGAGCAGTGGCAATTTGCACTGCAGGTGATGGGAAGGCCCAGGTGGGTAAGCAGTGCATGTTCCTGTAGTAGGACCCAGAGGAGGTCAGCAAGGGATCCACTCCTCTGCCCAGGAATGCAGTGACAAACACACTTGAACTGATAGGTTCTGACCAGGCCAGCAAAGGGAAGATTGTGTCCTGACTGTACTGTTTACTGTGGTGCAGGATAGAGACTCTTAGCTAGTTTGGGTAATAAAAACAATTGGAAAAAGCCTGCTTCTCTGCCAGCAGACATATTGTGATGTCTGAGCTGGCTCTCTCCAGCCACTGCATGCAAACTGCCATGATTTGGAGGATTAGGGTATGTTCAAGGGTTAGACCATGGCCACATCTCGCAAGCACAGCTAAAGGTGTACCCTTAACAAAGACCATTTTCTGCAGCCCTCAAGTCTTTCCTCCAAAACTCTTTGTTTTTCCAGAAGAAACTTTTTCTTTTTTTTTTTTTTCTTTTTTTTTTTTTTAGGTAGGGGGAAAGGAACCTATGTTTTTCCCAAGCACCATTCTTGGAAATGACCTTCTGAAATTTTCTTGAAACGTATCAGCTTGGAGCAGATATTTCCTGCTTCCAGGAGAGCTTTTCTAGAGATTTGCCTCCTGTAAATGTTTATACAAACCATTAAAGACTGCCAGAGTTATAAGTGGCAAAGATAGAAGAGCTTAGGATGGAAAACACTGAAACCTTAATAATAGCATTGCCAACTCCCCTTAATAAACAGATGCATTTGATATGGATTTTGTATAATAAATGCTAGTTTAGACATTGAACTTTTGTACCCTTTTTTTTTTTTTTTTTTTTTTTTTTGCTGCACAGGAAGCAAAAATGTCACATAGCCTTACACAATGTTGAGAATTTTCTGGCAAATGTTGTATTTCTTAAATTATTCTTAAGGTTGTTTGATCAGTTGTAGGTTGCAATGCACTGATACTGATGTTCCTTTCCTATGACACTTCACATAAGGCAAGTGACTACTTGTTTGACAGACTGTAGAAGATACGTAATTATAAGGGGGAAAGGGCTAGTTCATTCCTGTGACACTTTATGGATTTACATACTTCTGTGCATTGGACATAAAACACATCAGCTCATCTGTGGTTTTGTGGGGTTTTTTACATGCTCAGGAAGAAGCTCTTATCACGTTTTATCTCAGGGAAAGGAGATCTAGAGGATTAAACAATATGATTAAAGATTTCTTTAAAAACAGGCAAAAAAGTTCAGTGCTGAACAGTCTTGTTTAAGCTTGATTCACAATTTCACCATGCTGAGACACCAAGAATTTTAATGGTGCTATGGCTTTACATGGAGTATTTGATAAGATAATTCTCAGTAGAGTGCAGTGGGTGGCAGTTCCCATGCCCCCCTGAACTGGTGTGTCTGGGGCTAAGTGCAGTTGTGGCGGTGGGTGACACTGCTCCTGTCCCAGCATCCCAACTCCAGCTCCTGCTGGAATATCCTGGCAGGCACTTCACCTGTCCAGAAGATAAGAGTGGCTGGTAACCTGAATGCCACAATACTGTGTAATAATTAGCTGAGTTTGGGCCTGTGGAGGGACTTTCCTGCAGCAAAGATCTTTACTATAAACCTCTACTTTTTGTGGTGTTTGGAGGGCAACATTTTCCAGACTTAAGAACCTGTGTTTTGTGAGGTGCCTTTGAGGCTATACATAAAGGAACCCCCTTCCTCTAATACACTATTCATACAATATGTTTTCTTTATGGGTCTCATAAGAATTTTAGGGAGTTTCTTCTGAAAATTTGCAGTAAATTGGATGTTTTTTCCCTTGAGTAGTCAATATCAGTAAGCTAAGTATAGATGGAAAATAGTGCAGACCAGTGTTTCTGATGCTGAGCAAACATATGAATATATCGTAGCTTATACAAATGACAAATACAACATTTTTGATGTTGCCAAGTTGACTCCAGCCTCAGATAATGGAATAAAAGGTGCAAGCTCAGCACATTGGTTGTAGCTGTGATGGCTTTAGCAAATGAGGGAGACTGAATACCCTTTGCCTCCATAACCTTTGCCTTCACTGGTTTTGCCTGATTCACGTTTGGAAGTACACATCATCCTCAAGTGTGTTTAAATAGCAGCAGGATGGAAGTAATGACTGTGCTTTCAAGGGCAGAATGCTCTGAGTTCCATGGGAACTGGTTGCTAAATCATACCAAACAGTCATAGGGCACACGTGACCCAGACCCAAGCTGCACATCTGAAATGTTACTGTAGTGAAAAGCGTAACTTTTTAAAAATTTATTTATAGCACAGGCAAACCTATTTTATGTATTTTAAAAAAATATGTTATGCTTTCTATATTTTGTCTGGCTAACACTCATATGTATAAATATATATATATATGTGACACCACAGAATGCATGCAGACAATGCCATGCATATTAATATTTATTTGTGTGCTGGACATTCTATGTACATATACTCTATATTATTTACTAACACACATTTTATTTCAGACATCAGAAAAATGTGGGTTTCACTGTGTCTGAGAGCACTGATTACACTCACAATGGTGAAAAGATTAACCGTTTAGTTGCAGGTATCAAGGTTGTCACTCAAACTGGCAGCACCTCAGAATAGCTAAAGCTTATCAAAAATTGTCTGGATTGGAAATGACAGCCATACATGCATGAATGCGTCTGTATGGCTGGAAGATTGTTGAAGTGTGAAGTGAAGAAGTTCACTTCAGTTTATTTTTTATCATAATTACTGTATTTCACGAAGTAACATTGACTTGCCACATGATAAATACAAGCAGAAACAGAAAGAAACTTCATTCTCTTATCATCTTATTTCCCAAAGGTCACCACATTTGAACAAAGCGTATTTATTTCATTTCTTATGCATTTATGTAGCCATTTACTGTACTCTGTATAAGTGAAGCAGAATAATTTTTTGCGAGACTAATTAAAAGTTGCATGGTAGAAAATGTTTTTGTGATCACACCACCGTAACGAAATTGAGCTGTCTTTACTGACGTGTGCTCCATTTACTGGGTTTTTAAAAACATATTTCCCACACTTCTAGCAGATCATTATTTTTAAAAGCAAAAACATAGTAAAGCTTTTCCCCCTAAATAAATTAATATCCTTAATGAACATATTTAGAAAAATTAAGTGGCAATTAATCTTGTTTTTTTTAATATATTGTGTGACTTTGTTCTGCTTCCCAGCTCTATAGCATCTTACAAAACTTCCATGTCAAATCAAGAACAACTAAATGACCTCTTGAGTCAACAGGATCAATGTGTAAAGTTTATTTATCTCCAGCGTGGTGGTGTTACAGTCTCCTTCGATCCCAGCATGCAGTCAGACCAACCAGGCAATTTTACCATGCTACATTGTAGAATAAACCTTTAGTAAATTTAGGAATTTAGTTATTTAGTTTATTTAAAGCTTTTAGGAAAAAAAATATATATAGTTTAAATCCCCCAAGTTAACTCAAACCACACTTAATTCTTACCAAATACTGCCGTAGGTGGGGACAGGACCTAGTTCTGCGTCTGGTGCTTTTGAGGAGAAAATGATCAACTGAAGAAAGGGGAAGATCCAATCTTAACTGGCACATCACTCCAAAGTACCCATTTGGCTTCCTCACAGAATTTGGGAAGTTTTCTTCTTCAGCTGCTATGTGCCAGAAGCATTAACACTCCCTGTGTACATTCAAAGACAACTGCTGTGTCTGAACGAGACAATGGATAAAGTGTTGATAATAGCAGAAGATCATGTCATGCCTGAAAAGACTAAAACATGTGACACCTTCGATGAATGCACTTTATCATTATAGGCCTGGGGTCACGGATCAGTCTCACCCCTACTACTGGTCCAGCAAGCAGCCTTCAGCAAGTTGTGAAACTCCTGTTTGCAGGGCAGGGGCATTTTGTATTGTTCTGCCCCTTGATGGTATGATGGCACCCAGAAGACTCGTGCATGATGGAATCTCTGCTGTGGGGCAGCCGACAGTCATGAAAAGGGTGCCCTGCAGAGATGTTGAACCATGGGTGGGGGAAAGGAAGCATTGTTTAAAAGCTGGAGAATGAAGGTAAGAAGGATAAACCTTACTGCTCTACCTGCCATTGAGTAAGTGAAAAAGCCACTGCCAGGTTATATTAGTTTTTGTTGCAAATCTGTGGCTGCCTAAAGCAGAAACCCATACATACATTATTTTCCCTTCCCAGTGGCTGACCACATAAGTGATGATGAAATGCCTCCCTTTCCAACTGTGTACAAATGGCTCTGAGATATGGATAGATATGGGATTGTCAACTCCAATTAGTTGAAGAAATGACCTACTGTACTTCTCTTCTATAGGTATTACAAAAGCCGTTCCGCCCATGAATTAGACATCGGTGAGAAGCTGAATTTAAGCCCACTATTGTATGGGAATGTCCACTTCGCTTTGCCACACTAAAGACATTCAGGCAGGCAGAACACCCTCCGCTGACTCATTAGGGCATACATTAGAGGCAAGCTCGCTGCGCTCGCCATGAACCCACAGTGCTCTCTTGAATGGTAGCCCTTGGTGGACGCTTGCAGGGCAGGCCGGTTCCCACAGCACCCCGCTGATCCCCTGTGAACAGATTCGCAGCTCCCCGCTGGCTGCAGAAATGGATTGCTTGCCCCATCCTCACCCGCCACTGACAGCCCTCATAATAATAACCTGCCTGGGAGGCGAGGCACGGGGACGGGTTTCTGACAACTCATTAGGCTGAGATACGGCTGGTTCCTGCTAGGGACTGTCACCACCGCTGCAGAGGGAGCAGGACAATGCTGGGCAACATTCGGGCCCTTTCCAGACCACCCTTTCCCAAAAACGTTGCTTTCATCCTCAGAAAGGAGTGCCTGCAGGAGGTGACACCTTGGAGATCCCTGAGGAGGGAGAAAACAGAAAAACTGGGATGCCAGAAGTGCTGAGGAGAAAAATGAGGCCAGCAGGGGGTCGTATGATACCACAGTGAAACCAGAGCTGCTCAGAGGGATGGGAGGCAGCCCTGGGCTCAGGCATGCACACATCGGCTGATTTTGAGGCAGCAGTTCAGCTCTGAGCTCCTGGGTCTGGTTTCTGAAGTGCTGTCTCTCTTCCTCCTTTGGCTTCACCATGACATCTTGAGCAAGGTATCAACCTGGGAAAAGAAATCAAGAAAGGAACTGGGAAGACTATTAAATACTGCTTTTCACTGTGCTCTGCAGTTTGTGTTTTAAAATCCATGTGCACTGAATTGCCCTGTGACTTTTGTTCCTGTCAGGAGCTGCACGGGAGATCCGGTCCACTCCCCTGTGTCACTGGAGTGGTAGACAGGGAACTAACTTCTGAGTCTGGCAGAAATGCTGTGGATGTAACTTGTGTGTGTGTGTGTGAAAATCAGCAGCTAGAAGTTCTTCAGCCTGGTTTGGCAGGAGGGCTGTGGAGGGCTGTCCATGAGGAGCTGATTTTTCCTGGCAGTCATGGAATGCTATTACCTTACCTCCAGCTTGGAGAGTGATGCTTACAAAGAAGAGATCTTCACTCAAACCTCCCAGCAAGGGCAATGTTGAGTAGATTGGTCACTACAAGCAACAGATGCCTTTGCTTATAATGAGACAGGAGCAAGACTTGGGGAATCCTATTTCACCTCTGCTGCACGTATCTTGTGTGATATCTGAGAGAATTTTCTATGCAGACTGAAGCCCTGAACTGTATGTCATCTAACTGCTGTTTTCAGGTTTAATAATTTGACTCAAAAAGAGCAAAAGCATTTATTCGTAAGGTTTTTGACTGCCTGCATACTGGTAGACAATGAAAATGAGGTTTTTTTGGAAATTTTAATGCAGAAAAATGAAATGGTTTCATTAAGAGAAGCAATTTTCAGCACTACTGTAGAGAAATACCATCTATCAAGACTGGAAACAGTCACTCTAAAACAAATGCCAGTAAGACCTAATTTGACAGCAAAGAAAGAAAAAACAACTCAGGCCATAAATAAGTAAATAAATTAAAAGAATCATCACAGTGTGCTGTTCCCATAGCTCAGCTGCTTTAGAATTAAGAAAGAAGACTTTCTGAACCACAGCTCTCTAAGTACTCAAGTGTTGTGGTCAGGAAAGGCTCGCTGCTATTGCTAGAGTATTGAGGAGTATGTAAAATCACAAAGAAGCAACTTCTGTTTCAGAAGGCAGGAAATGGCCATGGTCTAAAGCCGTGTTATTTTATTGTTTCTATCTTCTAAGCAGCTTGTCTTGCAGGCAGGACTTGAACTATGGAGACTCAGAAAATTTCCAGGCACACTGCTGATGTTCCAGACCCACTAATAGCCCCCCTTAGCCATGAGAAGCAGCAACACATAGTAAATCATGCTGAGGACTAACGAAAGGTTTCTAACAGCTTTGTTAATGAGCTGGAGGTAAGAGCATGTCATTGACATTAGCAGAAAATGTTAAATTTGGATCTGATGCAAGCAGAAAAATTGCTCAAAGACAAATGTGGAGATTAAAATGATCTGGGCAGAACTGATACCAAATAATTCAATTTCGGGAACTGTAGCTGTTGAAAACAAAAGTCAAATATATTGCTCTAGGTTTCAGATGCAGTCTAAACCATGCAGTCTGCCCAGAGATCCAGAGGAACTTACCTCTTGTGAAAATAGAGGGCCTACAGATGTATGTGATGGTGACATCATCTGCTGGCAAGTGACAGCTGGTACTGTCCCAGTGGCCTCAAACAGAGCTATTGATGGAAAAAGGTGCGAAGAGGGAGAAAGAAATTAAATTAATGCAAATTAAAAGGCTGTCTGACAGGGCATAAGGCAGTAAGATACTGCTGAGTAAACAAGGCACATGTTTGTCCCCAAGCTGTCTTGAGAAATTTGTGAAAAAATCCCTAGGTGCAGAATTTCATGGGAGACTAAAACAGCAGAGGAATGAAATGGGTATGGATGTAGATGTGTGCTTTGTCAAAGACAAGGAAAATCAGAGTCTGCTGTTGGGATAAATCACAGAAGTGTCTTGTCCTTCCCACAAGGAAAGTTCTGTTGCTAGAGGAAGAAACTCTGACTTTATGAAGAAGGAGTTATGATTTGTGATGTAGGCAGGGAGTGCAGCTGGAGTTTTGTAACAACTCTGAGAGGGAGGCAGCGACATATGGCTCCTTCTCTGGGAGATTCACCAGTGACACCAGTGCCCAGTTTTCTGGACCAGGTTCATATTCCTGAATTGCTGTAAGCACACAGTACAAAGCAAGAGAACAAGCTCTATTATCTATTTTTAAGGGACTCTGTCCTACCAAACTCATGTTAAAGAAGCTTTCCTCAGCTGCAAAAAATTCACTTAGGCAGAAAAAAAATTGCATTATTGTGAAAGTGCACATTCTGCTTATTTTCTTCCAAGTTCATTTGCAGCACTAAATTTGAATTGGACTCAACAAGACTAAGAAAAAAGAAAGACAAATCTCAACTGGGCCAAAAGAGACACAGTCCACAGGAGCAAAGATGTGAGTGCTGCATCTCAGAGCCACTAGAAGAGCTGTGTTGGTCATAGCTCCCAGTGACACATGTCTTAAAATCTCAAATAAAGTATCTGTGTCAATATTCTCCTAAGTGTGGTCCAGACCACAGGTTTGTGAGTCAGGTGGAGTCCAGTGTTGGAAGACAAAAGTGACTGGTGAAATCCAGGAGTCTGGAAGGAAGAGGGTGAGGAGGAATTCAGAGATGAGTGGAGGAACCTTTAGAGGAGACTGATGCTTAAGGGCCACCACCTCTGCAATGGGGGCAAACAGCTACTCATCTAATATTCCTTGAGGCAGAGGAAGGAGCTGATTTTACTTTTCCTTGTACGTGAAGAGCTCCAGTTTCTGGGTGTGTGTTCATTTGAAAATATTTAAGACAAGGAAAAAATGGTTTCAGAACATGAGTCTTTCCACTTTATGATATGGAGGCTATATATAAAGTATTTCATAATGTTTGGAACACCTTCACAGCAAGCCATTTTGATATGTTCCACTGAAAATACTTTTCAAGGGGAAAACAAATACATAAAGAAGAATAAAGGATGTTTTTCAAACTCTCCAGAAGATGTTTTTGGCTTTTGCACACTTCCTTCCAAGCCTGCTAAATACACTTTTCAAAAGTCAAAGCCTTTCTTTCACTGCAGCAGGCTAAATGAGTCCAGAAAAGCAGCCAGTCCTGAGTTCTCAGTGCCATTTCTGACCCCTCTTATAATATTTTAGATACCTCAGATATTTCTTCATCAAGCTCTCTGAAGGCAAGGTCTGTTAAATCACATCTGTAAACTGAAGCATGGAGGATTCTTTACATGTGTAAAATTCCTTCTCATTATATAGAGAGAAACAGTTTACAGACTGCTCTAAGTACAAGGCAAATAATTCACCAGAACAATACAAGTAGTATATACAAGCCTCTTAGCCTTGATGATCTTGTTAGGCTACAAACGTCTGAATGGCTTGCCTGGTTTACTTGAAAGTGACTAAATTAAATGCTGTCTTTTGTTCATTAGCTGGAAGTTGGTTGTTTTTTTTCCTAAGCACTCTACTCCAATTCTGAAACATCTGCACAAAAATGAGAAAAAGAAAAGAGGGCAAAATAGCACATAAAGGGGATTTAATTCCCTCTTAAACAGAAATGCAAATTAAGGAATTCTTGCTAGCCTGGAAGATCCCTGCTCTTCCAAGGAATGCTGGATATTGGATGGGAAGAATATGAACATACATTTCTCAGAGCATTCATGTTACCCAGAGCTCCAAAACTGAGGTTCATCCATGGTCATATTCACAAGACATGATAAATTATTGTTTAATATTTATATTGAAAAATGTCAGGAAATCAGACCAGAATCTGGATTTCAGTGTTCTAGGCTGAATATACACATATGAAGACATTCTTCTGGAAAATTACCATGCTCCCTAAGGCTTGAATTCCCCTCATGGAGCTGTACTTCAGATATATGAAACCTGCTGAGTTGCATACATCCATCAGCGCATGGGTTTCAGTGCCATCTGACATATTTTCAAACATATCAAGCTCCATGTATTCTTTGTGCACTCCTGCTGAGACTGCAAATCCCCAGATAAATGCCTGCACCACAACACTGAGTGGAAGGCTTTCGTATTTTATTTCCTTCAGTGCTCACTGTGTCAGCGCTGTACCTTGTTTGGAGGCAGTGGTTGCCTGGTCCCTATCTCTGAAGTTCAGCAATAGAAGATCTGGATCCAGGAAATCACCTAAGTGCTGTGTCACAACCGTGGGGTGAACCTTACAAGGTTCTTTTCCTGGACAGTTTCTTTGTTTTCCACCTGGAAGCTTTGCTGGCTTTTGCCAGCTCCCTGTAAGGGCCTGGATGCCCTGATCTCCCTCTCAGCAGGGAGGCTGGGTCACCGTGCACCCTCCCAGGCTGCTCCATTGCACTGTCTGCTCCAGTCACAGCAGATGTGCAGCGCCATCCCATGGGATGCATTTTCTGAATGGGACAGCCAGGCTGGGTGGGGGCTGACTCCCCTCCCTGCTGCTGCTGAGTGCCACTGCTTTCCCAGGGACATCATCCCACCTGCAAGTGCTGACTCCCATTGCAGGACCCCAGGCATACCGTGTTCTTGCATGCTCAGAGACAGATGTTGAAAGGTGTGTTTTTAGACTTGCTAGCCATTTCTGTCTGAAGCATCTGCTCTACTGTGTGCTTTCTTGCTGTCTCTTATTCCCTCAAATAAGGAAGAAGCCAGGGTTTTGGGAGCCAAGTCTAATCCTGTTTACATGATGCTTTTAACTCCTGTATTACTAGTTCAAAGCATGTGTCCAAATTTAGAAGCAAGACTAATACAACCTCAGGCTTAGCACTCATCAGATCTCACTAATTAAGCATGTTCAGGCCTGGTCAGTACCAGATGGAAAGTTGTCAAAAAATGATACGCCTTAGCTAGGAGTGGTGTCAGAGGCTGCAGGTGATGCACTTCTCTCAGTGATCAGCTACTGTCCCAGCCACGCTTAGCTTGGCAGTCTGGAACATCTGGAGCAAAGCTTGTTTTCATTAGATGCATAGTGCTCCACACTCATTTTTCCATGCAGAGAGGGAAAAGCAGCCTGATTTTGAAGAGCAGCACGGGACTACTTGGCATTTAAATCCTGAAATTCCTATTCAGAGGGCAGAGAACTATTTTGATGCTGCAGAGCATATGTGCTGGCCATCAGCATGGCACTATCTCCTGGTGCCATCCCCTGAGTATATGTAATGAAAATGAGGGTGGTTTGGTCTGGAGTCCTGCAGGTGCTTATTTATCATCAGTAAAATACTGAAATATTTTTTTTTGCTGGAGATAGGACATTGATTGAGTATCAAGCTCCAAAGAGGAGAACAATTTTCTTTCCTGCATTCTTTGTCCTGCTTATCTGATTCCTACGCCGATCTGGCCATGCTGCTGTTGCACACTTTTCACATTTGAGTGAAACTCGCCCTTAGTTTAAATGTCTAGCATGAGACACATGAATGACTTCCGTATGAACCGGATTTATCATTGTATACCAGAGAGCTGAGTTCAGCCCTAAAAAAGGCTTTGCAAAAGCCTAGGGATGGTCATTATGGCACAAGTGGTTGTAACAAACCACTTTACATAGAAGACACAATTTTTCCAGTGGCAAATGCTCTGCAGCTGGAGAAGGTTTAGTAGTAGAAGTGTGCAAAACTTCCCAGCAGACTTTCTGCTATAAACTCTTTAACTTCATAGCTATATTGCAAAAACAAAGCTTAGCCCATCAGGTGACAGAAGTGCCCACAAGATTCATCCCATTTGCCACAAAACTGATGTGTGATCCAAAGCAGGCCGGGATCAACACTTTGAAGCAATGATGTCTTTTTGATTCCACGTGAATTGTCAAGAAGAGATAGAAGGTAAAGGGGCAATTTACAGATTTAAACCTGAGGCAGATTCCTGCCTACAACCTGGTACTATCTTTTAACTCTTTGTTTAGAAACATTCTCACATTCATCATGCATTTTGACAGTGTAAACCAGCTTGGCTTTTCAATAGCCAGTAAACAGCAGAAAATACGAAGTGAAAATCAAGGAGTTTTGCAAACAGTGTCTAATTCTGCTTATACAATGCTGTCAGGTTTAGAAATATCACTGCTTCCTTTGCAGCCCATCTCTGTGGGATGCCACCAGCACCATGGGATTCCCCCAGGTCTGTGGAATGCCTCTGGCACCCTTTTGACCCACAGGAGGTGCACACATGGAAAGGTCCCTGCACCCCAGTCCTTGCCCAATCCCCTCACCCCTCAGGTGGACTCCCCTGGCTTCTCAACCAGCCACACATGCTGCCTCCTTTTGTAGACCCGTCAGTCAGGATAACGTCCTTGACCAGGCAAATCACAGCCACTTTTCAGCTGGAAACAATGCTCGAGCCACAACAGGGCATTGTGCTCAAAGCGGATTACACAAGCAGGGCTGTCTGCCTGGCATGATATTATTATATCAATAGGACTTTTCTTTCTCCCGGAAAACGTAAGCTCTGTTATCTTTTAACAAAGAAACCCAATGCCAACCTGCTGCCAGTCGGCACTTTTAGCACAACACTGCTGCTTTTCTTGGAAAGCACTAACAGCTATGGCTTTTAGTGACAAAAGAGTCAGGGGCTCCAGTGGGGAGAGAGGGGAGAACTTCATCAATGGTCCAGATTCCTCTTTTCAAATCTGGCAGTGAGCAAACCGTAAAACGGAGGTCACATGAGTAAAACCCTGCCCTGATACAAAATCCTGCTCCAGTGCAAAGCCCCTGTGTGTCAGTGGAAAGCCCCAGAAAGTGGGTGCATGCAGTGGAGACAGCCCATCAATGGTGGGGTTCGTGTCCCTGTGGTGTCAGTGGGGTCGGCATGTGGAGCTGATGGTGAGGCAGGAGGAGGAAGAGTAGGCCAGTGGAGGTAGCGGTGGAAAAGTGACACTTGCCAAGAAAACTCTTTTTCTGTGTTTTTCACTGCTCCTGAATGATGTAAGGACCTCCACCGCTGGCCTATGAGGAGTCAGAGACAGCCGAAACATTCCCTCAGGTCAGCTGATTCCTCTCAGTCCTTGTCTTTGTTACATTCAACAATTTCTGGATGCATTTTTCCCCTGAAGCAGTTTTGCGCCACCATTGCTTTACACTCTCTGTCATCTCTGGCTCCAGCTGGGCTATTTATTTCTCATGACATAATTCCAGTCAAGTTTCAGAGCACTTGATTCCTGTAAAGCAGCATTAAAAGGCTGTCGCTGCTGTGCCCACTGGTTGTGGATAAAAACAAACATTATTCCATCTGGCTACATCAATCTGTCGTGTTCGCCCATCTGTGGTTTTGCCTGACAGTTAAATTAATTTATCACTAGCCTAAGTCCCTTTCAAATAAAGGAAAAGGAAAAGTGAGGCCATTTTTTGGGTTGAATTTAGTTTACTTTGAGACGCCTGCTTGACTATACCAAAGGAAATTTGTGAATAGCATTCCCAGTCCATGGTGGGAAATATGTCTGTCTTCACATACACTGAATGCATCTGCTTGCGGGGAGGGGCTGGAAGACAAGCCAGGTATGTACTCAGCTGTAGCAGGAACATTGTCCAAGGTATGGTCTGGTCATATTTGTCTCTGTGCATGTCAAAAGGAACCTTACTGAAATCAGTGCAGGGCTTTAGCATAAAACTAGCATTAAAAGGTGACTCGGTAGAAGGCGCTGGCTTACTGGTGCCTGTCAGCATCTGTAAGTACACATTTGCAGCACAGAATCTATGCTCTTCAGCATAGATTTTTCCCATCCTTCTCTATTGTTCATCTATGGGTTGTATTGCCAGAGAATAATCTTCTTTCCAGTTTGAAATGATCTAATCCTAAATCATTCAGTCCCTACAGAGCTGGCAGTCATTCCGTCTCCTTCATCAGCTTCAGTCTTTGCTGCACTGCTCCTTGTACAAGATGAGACATTTCCTGATTTAAAGCTCAGTTTCCTTCTTCCCAGAAGTATCTACTCTGCCTGGGCCAGGATTTGTAGAGCTGCTTGTGCACCTTGCCTTGCAGATAGGAAGGGGCTTGGAGCCCTCACACAAGCCAGAAGTCCTGGCTGCCTTGAGATGGAGCATGTGTGCGATGCAAATGAGCACCAATACTTCAGTGGGTCCACATTCCACTGCAGTGCTTGTAGCATCCCTAGGCACACACCACCTTCCAGATGGGAAAAGGTGACCCAGAACTGGGTCAGAGATGCTGGATATACACTGGAATAAATCGCTGAGCCTCTGAGCATGAATAAGCCAGTCAGCTGTAGTTCATTACCACCTTAGTCATTACTTTGCAAATATTTGGACTTCTGCCAGAATTCATCAACATATTTCTGGATTCCAGGAGTGTCAGGAATTCATACCAGCTGTTCATTAGTCACTGCTAACCACTCAACTTACTCATGCTAGGGAATGTCGGTGTTTGCTTAGAGAATTAGAAACCATACTGGTTCATCCACAAGGCACCCCAGTCACAAAGGTTCATTAGTGGAGCATGCTAGTCAACTTTTTGTAGGACACCCATAGGCGGAAAATTATCTGCCCAGACAGTCAGCTAATGTTTAAAAAAATACCCCAAATGCTTCAGACTCATTTCCCAAAACTTCATACTCCCTGCTGCGTGACTGCCCTGAGTGGCTCTGATCAGGGGATCTACAGGGGGCTGGTGCTAGGCTTCTGCCTGTCACTTAATTGCTGCTCAAAGCTTTTTTGAGTGTCTACTTGTCATTTCAGTAGTACTTCAGACCTAAAGTCCACATTGCACAAGGCCCTGGAGCAGAGCCCAGGATCAGCTCCTGCCTCATTGCACTGCTGCATCCAGCTCTGTCTCATGAGGTGACCCGACAGCCTAACTCAGGTTCACTTGTCCCTCCTGAAGGTGAAGCTCATACACTGAGGTGGCTCTGAGCAGGATCCAGCTGCTTCTCCATGAGGACAGGCTCCCCAGGGAAGTGGTGACAGCACAAGTCTGACAGAGCTCATGAAGCTTTTGGACAATACGCTCAGGCACGTGGTGTGACTCGGGGATGGTACTGCTCAGGGCCAGGGGTTGGAGCTGATGGTCCTTGTGAGTTCCTTCCAACTGAGCATATTCTATGATTCTGTGGCTCCCTCTGTGTGAGAGCAGCCTCAAAGCTTACTTTCACCCAGTGATGGGGCCAATGCTCTTTGAAAGGAGAAGGGAAAAGAGGTTAAGCTACATGATCAAAACAGGGTCCTCAATTCACCACAGAAATACATCTAAGTCCCCAGTATGGGACTTGACGTGCAAGCCTTGCACAGACATATTTCTCAAACACTTACACACTCCTGCAAAGGTTTTTTTGGAACTGAAGAGGTTGCAGCAGATGCTCCTTTCATGGTTTGTTCTGAAACAAGTAAATGGCTATCTCTCAGTGACTCTGCTCTGTGCAGCTCAGCCAAAGCTGCTGCCTGCCCTGAGTGACTGAAGGGTGGAAACGTCAGCTGGGACACGGCCTCTCCCGTCAGCTGCTCCTGGATGGGTTCCCTCATCAAAGACAGCCCTTTGCTGGCTTTGCTTAGTGCCAGCATCTTCTTTCTTCTATTTGTTCCCTCAGCATTATGGATGAAAGTGCACAGCCCTGGCTCACCGATGAGCACTGCCCAGGGGAATAAACCTTTGAAAATGGGCATGTGGCCCAACTCAGCTCTCCTACCTTTGCTCTGGGCATCCTGGTGCCAATGGAAGGGCATCTTCTGCCCTGGGCCTCCTAAGGATCTGCAAGGAGAGTGACATCCATGAGATTTCCTTATGTTAGCAGTATTTGCTCCAACAGGCAGCATTACCTGGCTATGGTATTTGGGGCTGGATGATTGTAGGTGTTGCTCATTTACAAGAGATGGGTTTGGCTCTAAACCAAATGTTCCCAGCATATAGAAGTCTTTCTCTTAAGCTCACTCATGTCCGTCTTTGCTGAATGATCTCAGGTGGAAAATTACTGAGGAGAAGCTAAATGGAAAATGTGGAGTCCAGTGTACCAAATATTTGTGCAGATGAAAGGAAATTGCATCTATTACGGGGAGATAAAGAAGGTACAAACACAGAATTTAACTAAATGGCTGATTTTTTTTCAGTTAGTCCAAAGGAAAGCTCTAATTTCCCTAGAAAGGACAAAAGAAAGACAAAAGCACAGCCCAAGGGAAGGGAGGAAAAAAAGACATTAAAAAGCGTAAGACAGTATTTCCCATTATGAAAGGGGCTTTTTGGAGACATAATGCTCAGACCCACATCATTACAAGATTTCTTGTGATTTATGACAAATCTTATAGCTGACAGAAAATACTTGACATAATTCAGTTAATATTACAAAAGGTCTTTGGAACAAGCTAGCACAAGCTTTAAACTTTCAACTTCAGATAAATTAAAATTCTTACACGGAGAGCCCATAAAGAGAGCGCGTGTCCCAGCAACACCGTGAGTGTTACAGTTGTTATGTGGACATATGCAAAACACTTGCTGGGTTAGGGGGATTGTCCTTTAGCCTACTGTTTTAGAATAGTCATGAAAATTAACTGGGGGAAAGGAACCCAAAATTCATAAGCGTTCTTATTTTCAAAAATATGAGCAATCATGGCTGCTCATTGAACGCTAAAATCTGCTGTCAGACACTTCAGAGTCAGTCCCACTGCACATTGCTTTTCTCAAAATACAGAGCTTCTGTGCGTAGGGGGCCACAAACAAACCCACACAATTACTCACCAAAAAAAAGCATAGTCCCAAGATGGAAAATATAGATCACTGACCCTTCACAACTGCGATCTGAGTCACTGCTGGCTATTCCCCAAGCTCTGTTTTGAACCTGTGCTTTTGGTTTGGACTCTGTCTTCCTTAGCAGGCTAGGATAGTTTGATTGCCTTCATTATGTCTCTATTCCTGTTCAATAAATGTATAAAAAATAGTGTGTTCCACATCTCCTTGCCTTTCAAAGCATAGTGAAGTTTGCTCAGATTTAGTGATATGTTGCTGTAGCAATGAGGAACATACTGTATGTTAAATAAAGCAGGAGATCTAAATGAGAATTACTTTCTGTGGAACATTTTAGAACAGAATTTTTAGTGGAATGACTTTTAAAAAATTCTTTTGTTTAAGCCCTGATAGAAAAACCCAAGCCACTTACATTTTTGTTTTTTTCTTTTCTCTGGCCTTTCTACACTAGAAAGGAGAAATAAAGACTACAGGGTAAGGGAGAAACTTCAGCTGAGATCAGCAGACATGAATGAACTATTACTTTATACATTGGAGGATGGGTAGAGCAAGGAAAATGACCCCTTTCATTAATTTTAAACATTATCAAATCCCAGAACTTGCTCTGTATCCATCCAGTCTGGAAAGGGAATTCATGTCTTGAAATGTGCTTAGAAATCAGAAATTATTTTCTTTGTTAAATAAGAAACATTTCAAACACATCAACAGGTTTGTATGGAACAAAAAATCCTTTTTTATTGACCTCACTAGACACTAGTGCTGACATGGCAGGCCTCTGCTAGATACATGTACAGAGCTGGTGGCTTCATGCTTTTTTCCATTCCCCTTTTCATCTCCTACTTCTCTCCTTTGTTCTTCAGTGACTTTCTGAATGGCAGCTTGTTTTTCTTGGCTGCCTCTCAGGAACGTCAGTCGACATTGGATCAATGGATCTCATCTTCTTTGATTTCAAACCAATTTTAAACCCATTAAAAATCTGGGCCATTTGTCCTGTGGTGTTCCCACTCCTGCCTGGCCTCCAGAAGCTGAGATGTATTTAGGCAAGGGCAGTAAGATGCCAAAATACCTCCCAGTTTGTGGTCTGAGCTTTGTCCTGGCTGTCCCCTCTGTAGGGCACAGTGCTGCAAGTGCTCTGGTTACACAAGGCTGCTGCAGCTCATGGCCTGACCCTGGCATGAAAAAGGGACCTGGGGACACCCCATGTCCCTGCCAGCATTGTCAGAAACCCCCTCCCTAAAGCAGCATTTTTCTGTGGTGCATTGGGGGTGGGTAGGATTCAGACCACAGATTTCAGATTTCAGTCTGTGACCCCCTGTAGACATTTCTGAGCCAGGGATCTATAGTGGGGATTAGGATGTCACTGGCCTACTGAAGCAGTAGAAGTTCATTCCCACCACCCAGATCTGCAGTGATCTGTTCAGGAGATAAGAAAAATTTTGTTACCTCCTTGTACCCCTTGCACTTGGAAAATCCTCCCCTTGCCAATGATGAAGTGAAGCCCTGGTCTCCAGCCTGGCTTCCAGTCTGTTTCCTTGCTGAACTTCTGGCAGCTTATATCCATGGCCCTGCCTGAGTCTCACAGCCACTCCAGCTGTTAGAAATGTCTAAATTTATCCTGTATGAAATGTGAGTAATTGGCTTTGTATCAGCTCATATCTCTCCAGATGTTTGAGTATCTCATCTGTCAGGAATGTATTTAAAATTTTGTCCAATGACAAAATCACAAAGCTATAAAAATCCTTAATAACTCCAGAATCTTTCTGAAATTTCCTCTTAAGCACTGCTTATCTCTCTTCTTCCTTTTCCAATGCTTTCTTCTTCCAAACCAAGGAGAACATTATCTCAGTCATAATTCAGTCATTCAATGTCCTGTCTCTGAGAATGGCCCAAGATCTGGTGAAGAGCCAAGTAAGCTCAGAATGGAAAACTATGAAATTAAATGATTTTACTATAATTAGAGATATTCCCCAGAGTTTTGTGTCTGCTATGTGTCTTAAAAATATTTTTGGCCCTGTCTATAGCTACAGACTCTTCATTCATATGCAGCTATGTATGTGTTTATTTGCTTCTCTTAAGAATCTTAGCTCTGCAGTACAGCACATTCTGTTTTATGGTCTGTAAAGATATAGAAACTGGAAATGGGAAAAGAGGTCTCTCATATGTCTCACTCTTACACTGCTGTGATATCCTTGTATTATCCATTATTATGTTTTTAATGGAGTTGGAAATCCCCTAAACTTCTTTAATTTGTTCTTTCATTCTATCTTTCATTTAATTTTTCCTGGCATTCAGTTATGGTATTCTTTTGTGTGCACAGCTGCACACTGTACTGCCTTGAACAACCATACCATGACTCATTTACTATCAGTATTTCTCTCCAGTCCTTGTTCAGCCAGATCAGGCTTCACTGTCTGTGCTTCTAGCAGAGGTCTGTCCTCCCTCTTTGTTTCCTCCTGTTCTTGTATGAATCCCATTAGCATAGCAGCATCTTGGGGTTCCCAAGTTGGTGGACACACCTCTAGGTCCTTTCTAAGTATTTTTCTGTTACAGAAGAGGTCTTAGGGCAAAGGGGACATTAATTCATTGCCTGAGTTACTGGAGGGCACTCAGCCTAATCCCTCTTGCATCATAAAACTCAAGCTAAAAGGCTAGGGTTGACCATGGTTTAGCAGTGCTTAAATAAGTAGGAATGCAATTTCCACTGGGACTGGGGCCACAAGCAGACAGAAGTTTTGCAAATCAAAGTGTCCTGCCATCTTGCTTTTAGGCATTCTGCCACCTTCTTGTCCATGTTTTCCTGAGCGAGCTGTCTGTGCGCATTGTAAGGAGATGGAGAAAGCTGGGTGCCCAGGGATGGGACTACTGAGGTCAGGACATTCGAGATGCAGGACATGAGTAGGGAATTCATCATGCCAGATGGATCTGTATGCCGAATCAGCATCTACCACATCTGTCCAAGGGGTTTTCTTTGGGCTGTGATGTCCCTATCATGCATGTGGCTTATAGGACCAGCCTGAAGGACAAGTCAGTCGTGTGATCCTGTACGTGCCCTGGGGTGCTGGAGTGCTGCTGCTGAGCAGAGCTCCTGTTTAGTGGTCTTTGAAGGAAATCTCATTCTCATGTGCCAGAACCACTCTGAAAATCCAACCAGTAAGCAATAAGTGGAGATTATCAGGCTATTTGTTTACAAATTGCACCACTACTCCTACAAAGCCAAGACTACTCCCATGTTTGTCAGAGATTTTATGGTCATAGGGGTGGAAACGTGCCACTGCACTGCTGGACTTTGTTGTTTTCAGCACAACAGTCACTTTGTCCCTGCAGTCACTGTGCTTGCCCTGTGAAGGAGGGGTTTCAAGGCTCTCAATGGACACTTTCTAAGAAGTCTAGACTCATTTTATAAAGACAGGAAGCACAAAGAGTGATTGTCTCATATTTTTTCATTCTGCAGATGACTTGGCTTGTGGACTCATGCTTTATAGCACAAAAGGACACTATAATGACCCAGAAGAGTAGAGTCTGTCATGCTTGAGCATTTCCTTTATTGTCTAGTATTCTTTAGGGATAGTTTCTTACACACAGTCTTATACTAATTTTGTAAAAAAAATAGATACCAGCAGAAAGGGAATGAGAGAACTGGGTGGGTATGAATAACAGATAAGGGAAGATAGATATCAGGTGAAGGCTACAGGGGTAGGATTGGGTTTTTAACAGGAGGGAATTAAAGGTCATGATGGCAGGAAGTAAAGGATGGATCTAGGCTGCAACATGGAAAAGCAGAACAAGTTTGAGACTCAAGAAGAACTAAGAGTAAGGAAGAAAACAACAAGACAAGGTCAGGAAAGAATCACTAGAAATGAAATCTCATTTAATTTTATTTTTCAGCCCAAATAGACCATTTTTTCCTCCTTAAAGTATACAGTATATGTTTCAGCTGATAAGTTCATGCCAAGGAGAAAAAAACTTCCCTGTCAAAGCTTTCATTGACTGAGGGGCGCAGTTTGGAGTAGCAGAAGATATTTTTGGGTTAAGGATATAGGTTTAGCTATAACAAGAAATAATGACGGGGAAATGCTAGGATAAACCTTTTCATAATGTCCACAGCAATTTTTAAGACTCATTTGTGTTAGCAGCAAAAGTTTAAATTCAAGCAGCAGTGGTACCAGCACTGATTGCTGCTGGTGTCATCCCAGCTGAAATACCAGTGCATCAGGATGCATCAGTTCAAGCCTTTTCACTACCTGCAGGCATTAGACCACTGTCTCCTGCCACACTGCTTTGGGTTATGGTGGGTGTTTTGGGATGTGCTGCTTTTCATCCATTTCTGCTTTTTCATTTTTTCCTGCTGACAGTGTACCTCTTTGCATATACATTTACTTTGCACTTAGATATGTATCACTGCAAAGGTGGGCCATTCCTCCTAATGTGGTGCCCAAAGCACCAGGTGATAAAGCCATCCTCCCATGCATAATCTCTCTGCAGCAGAGGCCGTGGAACTTGCTAAAGAAACCTAAATGAGCAAGAAAAAACTGAGAATTGAGAATAGTTCAGCCTACAATAGCTGTTTGGTTAGGTTTTTTTCCCAAGAAGGAGGTTGAATTCTGCGCCGGACTCAAACCAATACTTTGCTGTTCATTGGGCATTTAAGGCCTCACAGCCCTATAGCAGCTGTATTTTCTGTTCTTCCTGTGAATTTACTAGATCAGCTGATGAGAAGAGGCTGTGCAGAGTGAAGCTGGCTTAACCTCTCTTTCTTTTCTGAGAGCTCCTCCTAAACCTCTTGGGTACAGGTACACAGGCTGCTTGTCCTGGGGTGACAATCTGTCACTTTACTACTACGTACTGCAAAATGCCTTCAGATCCCCATGTCCCTGCTGCATGTCGTGGGAGCAGAGGCATGCACACCAGGGCCTGGAAATCTGAGCTGCTTTGGGGAGGATGAAGAATCCCCAGAGGACTCTCTCTGAGATGATCAGGCTTTGTTCTGGCCATGCTGATATTTCATGTCTTCACTGCTGCCTGCAGCGTGGCTTAGAGGTACCAAAGCTAGCTGTAAGCAAGAGCTTAATTTGGGCTAATTTAGCTTAATTGCTCTATTTCCAACCAGAGCAAAAGTCATGAGGCCCCTGGCATCTTTAGCATATGCTGGAATAAGGCAGGCTGGGAATAGAGTTACTTAGGCTGGTTCCCTGGCCATCTTCCCACTCTGTACGTGTTCTATGTCCGGACACACTGAACAACTAAGGCTGTTGTATTTAACTACCTATAAAAAATGATGCCTAAAAGCTCCCCAGTGATCCAAGCTTGAAAGCAGCCAAAGGGTGACTAGAGTAAATGTAGACTCACATGCACGAGTTACATGACTCCATAGCTCTGCTACATTGAGGTGCTACAGCAGTACAGACACAGCACGTTCCATATTTATGGAGCTCTTTCGGCTTAAAGAGAGAAGTGCTCTTCCATTTCCACTTCCACTGAAGCTAATCAATTTGACTACATGAGATACTCCAGATAATCTTCTAGATGTGTGTTAGACATACAGAAGTAATCCTCTTTTGAAGGTGTATTTTCCACCAGCCAGCACTCAGTGATGCTCACACCCAGTAACCTGCAGCGTGAAGTCTGACTGTAATGAAAGTACCTCAACTAGCACAAGCTCTTTCTAGCATTAGAACTTTCCACTCCACCCCATAGTGCATGGCCAGTATTTTCCTCTGAGTCAGGGCTCCCTTGGATTATTCTCAATGTCCTAGATGCAGATACTTCATTTTCCAAAAAACAAGAAGGGAAAATAAACCTGCAACATGCCTCTTTCTCAAGAGAGCTTTCCCATCAGTACAGGACAGACATAATTTCTGGCATGTTTTTGTGGAGTCTCTGCTACACAGAGGGGAAGGAGAAGGACAGCCAGTCATGCCCCTGCCCTCTCTGGCCATGCTGTCACTTCCATCTGAGGCTCCTTCCATCTTTGCTGCTGGTTCATGGGTACAAACTCCCCATCACGTATGCTTGGGGTCCTGCCTGCCTTTGGAGGCTGCACCACATGTCCTGCAGCAAGAAGGGTGGGAGCCCTTGCAGAGCTGCCCAAAGGGACTCAGGCTCAAGAGGGGACCAGTGCTCATGGTTACACCCCTCTTACACCCCAGGAGGAACTTTCTGTTCCAACAGCTCATTCAAACAAGTGAAATAATTTAATCAATGTTTTTTCACATATTGTCTGACAGTAATTTCTGTTTCTTTTTCAATGGAGTCCAACGGGATCATGAAACAGTGATGTGCTTTCTCTAAATGCTACCTTTACTGCTATGTTTGATAAATGGTCATTATTTAAATTGATCTGGAATGCCTGAAGGAGGTTATTTACAACCGCCTAACCCTCCCTGAGTTTGCCATGAAACCACTGCCAAATTGTTTGATCACTTCTAAATTGAGTTTGCCAGATTTGCATTGCTCATCCTGTTGATCAGGCAGACAGAGGCATGTTTTTCCCATCTTGCTTTCTACTAATACCATCTTTCCTCCGCATGAGTAGTGATTGCAACTGAAGGCTATTAAAACTCATTAATAGCCTTATTAATGAGGCTATTAATAAGAACTACATTAGTAGTGCAGTTCTTGAACAGGCCCACTGGGGAAGCAGGTTCAGCAACAAGTCACTGTCCTGGAGGAAACCCTGATCATCCAGTGCCTACTCCTGGATTGCTTAGTTAGGTTTTAAGATGATTTTCTAAATTCATTCTGTGTTTGCATCTGAAAGTCCCTGCAGCTGTCTCTGCTAAATTACCTTTCTGTAAGGTGCAGTGCAATAGGCTTGTTCCTGCGCTTTGGTACCAAATTCCCATTGATCAGGCCACCAGGGAAGAGCTGGATGCTTTGAGTCCCCAGGATGCCTGGACTGCTCAGAACCATGGAGTTGAGGAGGATCACAGAAGGATGATGCTCATAGATTGAACCAAAAAGTCAAGAGCAGATGCCAAAGAGGGTGGCATGGCCTCATCAACATCTATATCCCATACATCCAAGGTCCTGCAAAAGGGTCCTGCTGACAGATGTCCTGGTTGAGAGGTGGAAGCAAACACAGCTGTGTTGCCCTCCTTTCCCATTGGAAAAGGCACAGAGGGAAGCACAGCATGATGGTTTCTGTGTCCACACATGTAATAACACCCACCGGCAGAGGACCCCTCCCTCAGTCACCCTGAACCCCAGCTTTGGGGGTTTGGCTCACCTTACAGCAGTGGTGAGGCAGAGCAATGCCAAAGCTCTTTCCCACATCAGGAGCTGAGAAACAGGCTGTGGTATTCCATGGCCGGCCAGGCATTTCTTGGAGGTGAAAGATGTGCTAGCTCTTACCCTTGTTGGTTTTCCAGCACAAGGCAACATCCAGACCAACTTGTGGCTCAGAGGGTAGTGGAGAGGTGACATCAAATTTCCTCAGCTAAACCTTTTCCCTCTGTGTCCCAAGCCCACTCGTCCAGCTCCACATCCCACTGCTGTGGCTACTGCTGGCTGCTGGGCTTTCCTCTGGCACTCTGCTCCCAGCTTTGGGATCGGGTGCCAGGGCTGAAACAAAGCCAGTGTGAGGGCTTGGGAGGCCTGTGCCCAGCCTCGTCCCACTGCCAGCCCCATCGCTGCTGGCCATGGCCAGCTGTCTCACCAGCCCAGCCACCTCTCACCGCCTCGGCTGCTCTCCCTGGCTGCCAGGAGCGTTTCTGCTGACTAGATGCTGAAGTTGGCAGAGGTGGCACTCAGGAAGCAGCCAGCAGGTTAATCCTCCTAATAATTTGTAGCCTGAAGGACAGAGCAGAGAACTGACATAGAAAGCGTTGATGCTGTGGGTTTCTATGGCATTTAAATTTCATCCTGGTCTTGATATTTGCATATCAATTACCCAGGAAAGGAGGGGAGGGGGTAGGGCAGAGGTTATGTGGGAGCTGAGAAAACAATGACAGCAATAGTCCAGCAAGCACAGGTCTTATTGCAAAAAATAATGCTGACTGCCTACCAACACTTTTCTTTCTTCAGTAAGTCCTCCCCATCTCTTTCTGTCTTTTACTTTGCTTTTTTTCCTCCTGAATCCCCTATAAATGGAGCATGGGCAGATTTGCTGGTTCCCCTTCATTCCTGCTTGTCCAAAATGGACAGTAAAAAGAGAGGGAGAGAGAAAGGGAGAAAAAAAAGCAACTCAAAAAAGCCTGGAGCCATAGCTTGTGGATAAAAAACAGCTGCACATGAAAAACAATTGATGTGGGATTTGAGCTATTACAGCTTGAAGAATAAGACACCAACTCACCCTTCCAGAAAGATGGCAAACCTTTAAAAAATATCATTGAAAATAGGATTTGAGATTGGGTTTTTATAGCAGTGGATGTAGAGAATTTAATGCATTTGCATCCAGCCTTGTGCACTGCCAGGCAATCGCCTACAGCACTGGACTTGGGACTGACCTTTCTTCCTAAAACAAATCCCTGTCAGAAGGCATTTTGGTGCTGCTAGTCAGAGAAGTGTAGCAGCTATTGGACCTCCTGGATACCTGAAACAGCCTTAACCCTCTCATCCCTCCTATGAATCCCAAGAGAGGACTGTAAGGTGATGAACACTTACTGAAGCACTGGTGGGGGATGACCCACTCCCACACTAAAAGGACAAATGCTTTACACAGAGTGCAAGAATTCAAATCTTTACCAGACTACATAGTAAATAGGTTTTTCTGTGATTAATGAAGGGGTTTAACATATGTGCCAGGTGCAGAAGTCTACGCAAGAGACTGTCATGATCTCAGTTTTGCCCTCACATAAAATGTGAAGTGCAGTGGGTAACTCCAGGGTTTCTTCTTCCTTTCATTTTCAGGTTCCTGACTGATCTTTTGCATTTTTTCACTGTGGTGGGCAGAAATAGGGTGTTTTCCACCCACATTAGAGACTTCTGAAGAACAGCACTATCACTGCATAGTCCTTCTGTGACTTGACTTCCAGTTACATTGAATTCCATAAATCCCGTGAAAGTGGTCCCATTCTTGTATGCACACTGGTCCAGCATGCAAAATGCTTGGCTCCAAAGAGTTAAGTAACTCAGTCACTGGGTAGAGAGCAAAGTAAGGGCACTTTGGCTTCCTCATTTTCTCCAATTGTTTGTTGGGTGTTGTCACGTATGGTAATTCAGCTTTAACAGGAATTTGCGTATCACAGAGCACTTGAACAGATTTCCCAGAGAGGCTTTGGAGTCACTCTCATTGGAGATACTCAAGAACTGTCTGGACTCAATCTTGTGCAATCTGCACTGGGACGATCCACTGTGGTCCCTTCCAATCCTACCCAATCTGTGATTCTGTGACACTGTGAATATGGAGCTTTAATCAGTAGTTGCTGCTCTGGGTTTTCCTTTAGTTTATTTTCATACAGAAAACTTAGGAACCAAGTTGTTTCGAAATCTCACAAGCCAGTGAAAAGTTTTCGTTGCTCATTGGATGATGGTTGGAAGATTTTCAATTATTAGCAAAAAATTGGAGAAGTACAAGAGTTAACAAGGTGTTTTAATAGAAAGGATTAAAGATGTGGTATCAAAACAGAGAAGAGGAAGGTGACTTCAGACCCCATCCAAAATCCCCTTATCAGATGTCAACTTCTATTGACTTCAGTGGGCTTTGAATCAAAACCAAATTTTTTATTGAAACAAATTTCTACTCCTTTCTACAAAGCTCTTCTAACGTGTTTAAATGTGTGTGTGGTTCATCAGCCTCCATTCATAGCTAGAGGGGCGGATCATCTCCTGGAAATTGCAACAGCCACAAGATCTGGATCAGCCAAATTTTCTCTGAAATCAGCGGGACTGCTAGTCCAGTAGATCCTTCATAGAAACAGTAACATCACCTTTCCCCACGCAGTAAAGGGCCAGTGCTACTGCTGAGCAGAGTGAGATAGATCCAGTGCTGCCCAGAGGACACTGAAAGGTCCCTCAATGAAAAATAATTAACTCACTAAAAATAAGCATCTCTAGAGCTAGAGCACGTAAGTAATTGTTCAGCTGGAATTTCTGCCCTGCAGTTAATACTGCTTGGCAGAGACTGCTCTGACCCAGCCTCTCATCTCCCCGCCAAACTGTGGTGCTCTGTTTGGGTAGCACCTGCACTCCTTGCACAGCACTGAGCAGGCCATGCCCAGTCTGTGGAGGAGCAGTGAATGGACCAGCAGGCTCAAGACAGCACACGTCACACCACCCAAAATAGCCAGGCATGTCTGAAGGACTGCGCCGACCCCAAGGGCCACCTGTTAAACTGTAACAGGAGTTCTGCATACTTACACAGATGCCAGTAGAGAAAATGCTGATCTTTGAACAAGCCTCTAGTTAAAAATAAGTTTGATCTTTTGAATTTTTGAGATTTTTTTAATGGCAAAAGTCTAAACCAGGTGGCTCTAACTGGATGAGGTATTTCTCGCCCCCCATGGTCTGCTTCTAAAATTAGCTTCATACACTGACTTGAAAGTGTTACTCCCAGCTCATCCTTACCCTTGGCAGGGTGCCTGGGGAGAATATTCACTGAGGATCCTCTCTCCTCACATGATTCTGGGGCTGGAAGTGCACACTGACAGATAAGGCCAAAAGGCTTCTGCTTCCTCTCCCCAGGGATAGCATCATGCCCTTGGGGACCTCTACCAAAGCAGCAGGCTCCTTCCTTCAGGTTACCTCCTCAGCATCTCTGAGAAGGCAGGGGCCATACCCTCAGGCCTGTCATCCCTGATTGTTTCCTTCAAACTTACTGTGACATGTCTATTGAGGGAACATCATCGCTCTTTTATACTTCTTAAGTATAACTGAGAAATGCATACACTAGACAGATGATCTTCACATTCTGGGCCTTTCCATCTACCTGCCTACCTACAACCACACTGCAGGAATTGTGGAATCACGGAATGGTTTGGGTTGGAAGGGACCAAATATCATCTAGCATCTACTGCCTGCCATGGGGAGGGATACCTTGCACAAGCCCAGGTTGTTCAAAGCCCCATCTAACCTGGCCTTGAACACTTCCAGCAGTGAGACATCCACAAGTCTGAGCCACTCTGTTCCAGTGCCTCACCGCCCTCACAGTGAAAGGTGATGATGAACTATCAAATGGCAGCTGTAAGAGCTCTTGCTCTTCTTTAACTTAACTAGTAGTACAGCTCCAGCTTATGATCCTGGAGAAATTTGGTGGGTGGTGAACATTTGCCTCCTCACAAATACGTGATTTTAATTCCTCTGGCAACTCCAGAGGCAATACTGACAAAAAAAGAAAATAAAACTCTGCTGAAACACCTCTGTGCTCTTCTAACCCTTTGCTGAATTCCCAGCTGCCCTGTGAAGCAGCAGACAGCAACACCTGCCCTGGGAAGATGCCCTCAGTTTGTGGTGATGCACAGCTCCCCGGGATGTATTCACCGAGCCACTGGCTTGGATGCACTCGTGGCTGCAGGCGTGTGCAGGTCCCATGGAGCCTCCCGGAGCCAGGAAAGGAGTTCAGGAGGACACGAGATCTCCGTGGCCCGAGTTGCAGACTGTGAGGCCACCAACAAGTTAAACAAATTCATCTAGGAAGAGCAGAACTGCTCTAGGCAAGAAAGTGCAACTCAGTTATTCGGTTTAAGAGGACTGAGGCACATGAGCCAAGCAGCATCTTGAAGGAGTGGGCTTATGCCATCAAGCTCTCAAATGTGTAGACACGTAAGCTGACTTTTGGATGTTCTCTCTGAGGTTATCTGGAAATTGTCCTTTATTCTCTCCAGTTTTCTATTCCATTAATCTGTTTCAGCAATATCCAAGCTCCTGACAAGTGAGTTTGTCCTGGGCATATGCGCTTTCTCTCTCCTATCCCCACAATTACACATGCACTGTGAAGCCTCTGTCCTCTCATTTCCATTCACTGGGCACTGCTCTTCCCTCCTCCAATTTAAGCCCGAGCCTGGTTGCACTCTCTCCCTCCAGCTAGTGATAGCACCATTCATCTCCTTCAACATTTTTGTTCTGCAGTTTTTCAGTTCAGATCATCTCCTTATCTCCTTCTCTTCTGCTGCAGAGATTTCTCTACAGCCATCCTCTGCTCCTCTCAGTCCCGTCCTCTGTCCTATCAAGAAAATTACTCTTGCTGCATACAGACCTCCACCTGCTCTGTGCTCCTGGTGCCAAATGGGTTGACACAGTAGGGTGAGCTCTTGCTCAGGTCCACCCAGACTTATCACCCTACAGCAGACTTATCACCGAGCACTGTTGACGTAGAAGGAACTATGAGTTATGAGCTGCAATGGAGATAAACTCCCCGCCTGTGGCTTGCATTTTTCATTTCCCAGCCCTGCATAATGTTTCTGCTGCAACCTGTCTGTAACAACACAAACCCCTGTGTGACTCCTTGGCAACACATCACTGTTTTGAAAGACGCAAGGTACAAAACCTCTGGAGCATCCTTTTCCTCCATGGCCACTGCCATGAGGAGGCTCAGAAGTGTGGGAGCAGCCCACACCATGACAGTCAGGCTGCAGGACAAGCCCCTGAGTAGCTCACAAGTAGCCATGGGGATTCAATAGGTGTCTGGGGACTAGAAGTCCCTGTCTAGACACTCTCACCTGGAGGGCAGAGAAAATGGCAGTGGCAAGGCAAGCAAAATGCTACCCTGTGGCATTTAACTCAGCACTGAAAAATTAGAAAGATTACAAAGATCAACCTTCCTTTTAAGGTAAAGACATAGAGATGCCACTACCCAGTTACATGTCTGACTGCTAACAGTAGATTATGCACTAAATGCCTTTCAGTGAGCATTTTGGTGATGATATAATCCTAGAATCCTAGCAGCTCAAAATGTGCGGCACTTTTGAAATGCATTACAGGAGGCAGCACAGTAGTCTTAAAACACTGTCATGCTGCTTTTTGAAACAGAATTGTTCTTAAGTTGTCCAAGTTCAAAGTGCAGAGAATTACATAGGAAACATTTTGTAGCTCTTGCAACATGCTCGCCACCCAGATTAGATTCAGGTAAGTAAAAAAATAATGACTGCTCAGAAGTGCTCCACCCTTGCTCTCCTAATGGTCCTCTGCTGAGACCTAAAAAGGTAATGGTCTGGTGGCAAACAGTAGATGCAACTGTGTCTTTCCTATTTTCCGAGCTCAAAACTGCTGTTGAAGTATGGTGACCGGTGCTGCCGAACCCATCAGACCATATGGGAGCTAAGTCAGTTCCCAGGAAAGAAGGGAAAACCTCTTACGTTTACGTGGCTCCATCTCTCAGTTACCAGAAGAGCCGATAAAACAAGAAAGGTCTTCAAAGTTGAGCTACCCGGGGTTGCTCGAGGTAACTTAAGTGTCTCGTTTGAAACCGAGCCGGGCCGGAGGAAGGCTGCGTTTTGCGGCTTCACTTCCACCCTCTCTGCCCCGACAGCGCGCCCGGGCTCGGAAGCCGAAGCCTTCGGGGGCTGGCGAGGGGTAGCTCCCTGTCCCGGGGGATCGCGGATCCCTCTCTCTCTCTTGGGCTGCGCGGCGGAGCCGCTGGGGCTGCGGGACGGGGTGGGGGTGTGTTATGTATGCGTGTGGGGTGCCCTCCGCTGCAGTACCGCGCCTGGCCGCGCACCGGCAACAGCCCCCCGCGGCGCGGCGGCCCCGCGGCGGGCGGGAGGCCGGGAGGGCAGGGCGGCGGCGGGCGGGGCGGGGCGCGGGGCGGTGCGCGGGCGCTGCGCGGCGGGCGGCGGGGCGCGGGGCGGCGCGGTGCGCGGCGGGCGGCGGTGCCGCGCGGGGCGCTGATGCCGCGCGGGGCCGGTCGCGCCGCGGGGCGGCGGGGCGCGCAGGGCGGGCGGCCACGGGGCGCTCGGCCATGGGGCGCGGGATGCGGCTGGCGCTGCTGCTGCTGGGCGCCGCCGCCGCCGCTGCAGGTGGGTCGTGACCGGCCGCGCTCGGCGTTCTCCGTCCTCCGCGGGCGTGCGAGGTAGATACGCGCCGCGTGTGCGTGCGCGGGTACGCGCGTGTGCAGGAGTGTCCGCGCCCGTGTGCGCGGGGTTACGCACGCACGGAGAACCCACGGGCGTGTGCGCACTGTGCACACACGCGTCGGTCTCTGCACGCACGTGTCCGCACACACGCACATACGCGTGTACGTTCGCGTATATGTGCGCACGGGCTGGGTGCGCTGTGTCCGCACATGCGGTCCGTGTTGGTGCGCGGTGTGCGCGGATGGGTGTGGAAGGAATGCGCGTCCCCACCGCGCCCCGCGCCGCAGACAAAGAGGGGTCTGGCCGCGCCGCACCGAGCTGCGCGGAGCCGCCCCTGCCCGCGGAGCCTCCGGCGGGGCGGCGAGGCCGGGTGGGCTCGGTCCGGGGCTTCGGGGGATGTCGCGGGAGCGGGGCCCGGCTGCGGAGCTCTGCGGGTGGCAGCGGCGGGGGTCTGCGGGGCGCTTTGGGCTGTGGTGCCCCGAGTCGTCGGGGTGCGGAGGAGGGCGGGCAGGGGTTTCAAAGCCCCTTCCCACAGCGTAAACACTTCGCGCTCAGAGCTGCCCGCAGCGGGGTCCCGCAGCAGAGACGCTCGGGCATAAACAGTTTGCGTAACGCTTCCTCGGCCGGGTGCGAGCCGAGTGCCAGTTTTCTTTTTTAAAAAGAAGAAAAAACTCTGATGGGAAACAAACATTTAATCAGGCACAAGATATAAACGAAACATCACAAGGCATGTGTTGCTAAAATGCTTAAGCAGGAAGCATATGATTTTCCATGGATGTTTTCCCAGGTGAGTCATGGTATTCGCTGCATGCTCTTACTCATTACCGAAGATCCTAGTCCGGTGGCATGTACAGTAGATAGAACGGGAAGATTTAGTTGGGCAGATGCATTAAGTGTAATAAGGAAAAACACCTTTTCCAGTGCTGTGGCGGAGCAGTTGTGAACTTGTGGCTGCCAGTATAGAAATCTCTCTATGCTCTCAATTTGTCCTTTTACTGAATTCCTGTGGCAGCCAGTGTTACACTGGAAAGCTGTCACTTTTCATAACATGAAGTGCTCTGCATCGGTCATGCAACTCTCTTCCAATTCAAGTGAAAACAAACACCCTTTCAAAGGGGGTTTCCTCTCCCCCCTTTCTGCCTCTGGGACCCATGTCTGTGTGCCAGCAGCATTTTTCAAACCCTGCTGAAGCCAAGGTCCCTTGCCCCAGATCTGACCCTGGGTGAGGAAGGGACCCTCAATGCCTGGCCCAAAGACAACTGCAGTCAGTGACCGTGCATGACCAGGGCTGGAGCATACCCCGAGCCGGGAGCAATCAAATACTTTCAGCCCCCAGGGTCTCACATGGGATTTTGTAGCCTACCCCTCCCAGCTGGGCTCAGGCAGAGCCTTGTCCCTGCCCTGGGGCCAGCTACGACAGCCCTACCACCAACTGCAGTCACAGGGAAACCTCCCATTGACTAGGTCCTCCTCCACTGCATTCCTGGAGGCAGCAGTCTGGTATGCAAAAAACAAAAGGACTTGATGAACACAAACAGTAATCTCAACCTGTCTGATGGTGCTGACTGAGCCTCGCTCTTCCCAACACTTCCCAAATCTGCTTTGCAATCCCACAGCTGAGGGAACCGCAGTAAATGTTCATCAATTTGCGTAGCGGCCAACTGCACTGTGTTACACGTAGCCAAAGAATCCAGGAAAGCAGCCAAAGATATAAATTAGGCCAACTACTGACTAGCCTAACTGATAATATGATAATAGCACTTAACTTACGTACCCATCAGGAGAGCTACATAGGTTAGTTAATGTTTATACAACACTTTGAAAGAGATGTTCGGGAGTTGTAAGTGATTTTACATTGATCTTACAGTTCTATTTGTTTACTTTTCTAGAGCAAATGTATTTTACACAGTTGCTATAGGTCATCTCCAACACAGCTTTACCAGCACACTGTAGGAAACTAACTTGACTGAGCATTTCTTGTTGACTAAAAATTTCCCTAGGCTGCTTACCCAGTGAAATCCAGAGACTGGATTCAGAAGTGCCTTGTACTGGATGCATAGCAAGCAGTGGTCCACAGCCATTCTGAGGAAACACTGTAGAAAACCTGTATAGAGCTTTGGTGGTAGAAATGTTTTTTTACCCCAGGGCGTTTCTTGAGGAGCGAGAGACGTGGGAGATGCTGTCAGGCTTGGAAGGCTTAGCACCGCTAGTGCATAATATAGCTTAATTTCAACTGTGATACTGTAGGCAAAAGCTGAATAAGCCCCAGATAAAGGACTTACTGGATGCTAAACTGAAATGACCTTCAGACATAACAAAAATGCCAAGAAGAAGACATTAATTGGGGCACAAAGCTGACTGTGTATGACTGGCGTGGTGATAAAGAAGACATTATGCGCCTCAGATGCTTTGACCTGCACACGTCCAAGTCAAAAGAGATTTTTTTTTTTAATGTTAAACAATTCACCAAATACCGCCTACTCTTATATTTATTAATTAAAATTTGGAGAGCCTCTAATCAAGCATTCCTGCACCAAGAGTTACATTGACTACATGTGAGAGTTACATGGTTTCACAGTAAACCCAGTGATGATTTTATTTTTCTTTGACTCTATAACTGGATTTTAAAATTGACAGGACTTCCAGAAAAGCTTGAACAAAAACCACAGAGCCTCAGCTGTGCGGCAGCTTGCCAGCATAATTTCAACCAAAACTTTTCTTTTTTTTCCTTCCCTTTACACACACCAGCAACAGCCTTTCCAAACTTAAGTGGTGCTACAATTAAATACTGATGTCAGCAGCAGTTTCTGATTGTGGGAAGATTTGGGGTAGGGATGGAGTGGTGGGAGAGGGGGTGTAGACTTGTGGTCATTGCTGGCAGGTGACATTCCTGTGGTCTCTCACACCCCCGACGCCTGATGTGCTGCCCGCTGGGCTGGGTGGCAGCAGTGCTGTCCCCCATGGCAGTCCCCTGCCTTAGAGGCAGCCTGCCCTTCTGCTCTTCTCCACTTCCCCGAGGCCACTTGGATCCCCTTGGAGGCCTCAGGGCATGAGTGGCATGGCCCTGAAGCCTCAGCCCTGCTCTGGTCCCCCGGGGCGGGAGGGCAGTCTGTTCTCATCTCTCCTCCTGTCTGCTGCCTGCTTTGCATCTCTTGGTAGGTAGGGATTTTCCCAAGTGCAGGGAAACCCTGAAAGGTTTGGGGCTGGGTTTTTTTGCTTTTATGGACACATTGAGCTCCACAGAGGGGAGAGCTGAGCAGTAGTGCCACGCTGTCCCACAGCCCCTCCAGGTCTCGGTGGGTACCACCACGGTTTCGGCGGGGGCAGCATCCCGCGGGACGCGTCTGCTCCGACGGGGTGAGGTGCTCCCACCTCAGGAGCCGCCTTCAGCCCCCGCTCTCTGCCCCGCAGGTCTGGGCGGCGTGGCGGCAGCGAGCAGCCCCTGCGAGAAGGCCTGCAACCCTCGGATGGGCAACCTGGCGCACGGGCGGGCGCTGCGCACCTACACGTCGTGCGGCCGCCTGGCCGCCGAGTCCTTCTGCAGCCTCAGCGAGGACGCGCAGCGGCGCTGCCGCCGCCCCTCGTGCGGCCGCTGCAGCGGGGCCCACGCCGGGCTGGCGCATCCCCCCGCAGCCATGGCAGACTCCCCGTTCCGCCTGCCCCGCACCTGGTGGCAGGCGGCCCAGGACGCCCCCCGAGAGACCATCCGCCTGGACCTGGAAGCCGCCTTCTACTTCACCCACCTGATCATGGTGTTCAAGTCGCCCAGGCCGGCTGCCATGGTGCTGGAGCGCTCCCAGGACTTCGGCGAGACGTGGAAGCCTTACAAATACTTTGCTGCTAATTGCTCGGCCACCTTCGGGCAGGAGGATGATGTGAGGCAGAGAGGAGCCATTTGCACTTCAAGATATTCCAGCCCCTTCCCCTGCACCGGAGGAGAGGTAAGTCTGTCTGGCTTGGGACGAAAAAGCCCCTGCTCCAGCCCCCTTTTTCCCTGCAATCTCTGCACCCGTGTTTATGCTTCAGATTTCACTACACCGGCATCTCTTGTCATCGCATGTATTTCACGAGGTGGATTAACGTAATTTATTCCTGGGTGATGTAGGCATCACCCTGCCTCTTGCTTTGCTGCCTTCGGTAGTCCCTCTCTTTTCCAAGAAATTCCTTTCCTTTCACCTGGTGAACCTCCCTGCACAACTGCAATCTAGGCAGGTGCTGCTAATTCCTCAGGAATGCCAGAGGGAATGTCACTCTTGACAGCTTTCCCCAGATCTTGCAGTCGTGTGGTTTTGAGGTGATGCAAATCAGTCTGACCAAAATGCAACTATGTTAAAAGTAATAGTCACCGGAGTGACTCCTAATAGTGACTGCCTTCACTGAGAAGTAGGTGTGTAACCAGTCAAAGCAGCTACTCGCCACACACTGAAGTATGGTTCCCACAAACCAGGTTAGCCAGGTAATTTTAAAACTTGTATCTTGTCGCCTTTTTTCCTGTGCACATTTATAAGAAAATAAATTGAAAAACAGGAAGAAAAACATCATATGTGCTAAGAAGGAAAATATACGTGAAAGTCGGACAATTTTCAGTATCAGAAACAGCAGATAACAAATGATGCATTTGGAAGTGCTACACGAAATACTCTTCCCGTTGTGCGATTCTGTGCCCCGGTGCTGGAGAGCTTTCCCTGGAAGCCGAGGCCACGGGGCCGCCCTCCTGGGTCCCCCACTCGTGGGGATGCATCCCCGGTGATCAGCTCTGGGCTTTAAAGGCTGCTCCCTCTAGTGGCCTGATTTAATGAACTTGCCTTAAAATCCAACTTCAAAGTTCCCTCTCGCCTAACGCCGAGAAAGGATAAAATCTGGTCAGTGAATCAGGAGATCACTTATATCGTTTGAGTTTCTGCTGAGGACTGGTTTTGAGGTGAAAGCCCAATCCTTGGAGACCTGCATTCATGTTGAGAAAAATCAGGTATTCAGACCCCTTTGCAATAATTTGTGGTCACCTCCAGCCATGCTCTGGCTAGGAAGCAACTCTCTGCAGAAATACTGAGAGCTGTTTTTTCACCAAAATGCATCTATTAGCTATGTCTCAGGAGGCAGCCAATGTCTTGCTCTAGGAGAAGCTGTTCCACGCTCTCCTCAGCTCAGAGACAAGGCTCTCCAGAGCTGTCAGACAGATCCAGGACGACTATTCCATTATATTTTAAATCAAATCACTGGGGGGAAAAAATGCTATCTTTCTTTTCATGCCACCCTTTGCTCGTGCCCCCAAAAAGCTGCCTAAACTTCCTTTCAGGGTACAATGTGTATAAAGGGGCTTACGAGAAAAGTGGAGAAAGGCTTTTCAACACAGTCTTTTCTGACAGGACAAGGGGCAACAGTTTTATACTGAAATTGATTTAGATTGGACATAAAACATTTTTTTATTATGAGGGTCATGAGGCATTGAAAGAAGCTGCCCAGAGAAGCTACGGATGCCTCATTCAAGGCCAGGCTGGATGGGGCTTTGAGCAATCTGGTCTACTGAAATATGTCTCTGCCCATGGCAGGGATGTGGGACTCAGTTATCTTTGAAGGTCTCTTCCCATCCAAACAATTCTGTGGTTTTGGATCAGGGCTAACTACAAAGTAAGACCTAGAAAAGGAAGGATGTCTGTACACCACTGAGAATTTATCAGGCCCTCAGTACTTGTGCCAGCCTCTGTGTCCCACAACCTGAATCATAAACTTATGATGAGTTTATGCCTGTGATGGATGGCAGGGAGAAATCCACAGCTCTTAGGCCAGCCAGTGGAACTTCTCTTGGGTATATGGCTTGCATGCTCCTTTTTCAGCTTTCCAGGGATTTTTAGTCAGGGATGAGAAACCCAGGGCATCCTACAAGGCCTCACTGTGTTGGGTCCCCTGTCGCTAGCACCCTGTTGCAGTTTTCATTGTGGTCCCTGCACACCAGGATGGGGGCTGTGCCTGGAGAGAACCTGTCCAAATCCCAACCTTGGACCAGCTCCTCCCTGGCTTGGTGCAATGTGTAGGGACAGTAGAATCAGGGTCTTGTGTGTAGAGATCAATGCCTGTCTCAAGAAGATGAGTAATTTGGTGGTGTTTGATGCACCTGCAGTAGCATACTGCAAAGAGAGGCTATATACTGACCTTGCTCCTGTGGGACCTCTTCTTTTGGCATTGCTTCAGTCTGTGTTATTGCAAAGAAGCCATAAAAGTCAAGAGCATTTAATTGTTCCAGCTTTTAAACAAATATTGCATCCAAGGGGCTGGACCTTAGAAGATTTTGCTCACATGGTACACTTCAGTTTCCTGCACTTAAACACCACCTTTTACCTGCAAAGTAATAGCAGCAGCTCTCCAGATGGCAAGCCTGCATGCTTAGCAAATATCACATTTAATTTATTACAGTGTGCTGCATTCCAGCAATTAGTAGTAGCTGCCAATAGCAACATGTATCTGACCTAAAGAAACATCAGAGTTTTGTGTTCTGTTTGGAGTTATGTTGTGCTTTACTCCCACTTTGGTAGCACCTAATTTCAGACATATGGAAATAGTTATTTCACTTGAAGCAGTGGTTTCAAGTATGCAGTCATCCAAAATGTCCATGTCTGAAGGGTATTATTTATTACTGTGAAGGATAGTACTAATTTTCTTTAAAGGACAACTATAAATTCTGTAAGTGCCACTGAATTTCTTTTTTAACTTTTTAGATTTTTTTAACTTTTTAAATTTTTTTAAACTGTGATGTAACAACTGTAACCTGTGATGCAAACCATGTGCCACACCGTCTGTATACTGCTTTCTCACACTTCAGACATTTCAACACTACATGTGCATTTCTGAGCATGGCATTAAGGGCCTCCAGGATTATGCAGGATGCTGGGATCTCTCTGTGTGCTGCTGGCAGCTCACTGTCTGTCCCCATGGATCAGCAGTTTGTCTCAGGTGAGGCCTCAGGTGGTGGTGGCTCACCCCAAATGGCACTGGAGGCTGGCACAGACCTATGGCTTGTTGGACTGCTGGTTTCTGGTTTTGCCCTCTGCAAAGAACAGGCAGTGCTGATCCACCTGCATTTCTGCTGATTGTTATGGCACCTGCAAGCCCTGATTCAAGGCAGCCCCGCAGTACTCAGGGGCTTAGGGCCTCTTTTCAATGTATCACCTGTCTTAATTTGGGTCAAAGGTGTACCAGCTTCACTTTTTATTGAAAAGAAGGATCAGACTTTTTGCATTCTGCCCTCATCATCATGAGTCATTCCTTAGATGCCTACTTCAAGTCTCTTGCAAAAATCCTCCCACATCAGAATTTGCCATGATGTTGATCTTGAGGAGATTTATGACAGCGCAGAAAACAAGCTGCCAAGCCTCTAGGTTCATTTCAAAGACCCAGACCTCAGAAATGCTGAAGTGGCTCTGGGAGAGGCCTTTCATCCTTCTGTAGCAGTGTGGCTCTGGGCTTCCCTTTGCAGTGGTGGGACTGGGGTGGTGGAGAGCACTGGGAGAGCGACACATATGGAAGGTGGCACCATGCTGCAATCACCTGAGCTGGGTGCCACCTCAGCAGTGGGAACCAGACAAGGTAATTGTGTCACATGCCATGTGTGGCACTTGGAAGGCCTATTGATGGGTAGAATCACCTCGTCAGGGACTTGGCAGGTCCCTGCTCTTCTTTGCTACCTGTCCCTAATGCTGCAATTCCATCGGACATGGTTATCCTCTGATGTGGACACAGCTCCAGCCTGAGGAATGCAGGAGAGGGAGGATCAACAGCCCTGTGGTGGGATTAGGAAGGAAAGGACAAATCTGGGCAGAACCACCAAGCAAAGAGGTTGAAGGCTGTACTGATGTTGGGGACACTGCACTAAAATGCCCTGGGTTTGGTCTAACTGGTTCTCTTGGTGGAAGTAAGCCTGAATTCACAGGTCAGCACATGTCCAGGGACCCCAGAGGCTCTGCTGGGGTGAGCCCCACACCAGGGCAGCCTGGCTGCAGTCTGACCTCATGCAAAGAAGAACCACTGTTTCAACAACCAGCAAAGTAGTCAGTGATTTCTGACAAACCAAGACTCTCCTCAGCAGGGAAGAGGAAAGGAGGCAGATGGTGGGTGCCCACCTCCTGCTCTGGCATCCCAACCTTGGTACGGCCAACATGAGTTCCAGCAACCTTCAAGCATCTGCCTATTTGAGGAGCTGGATTTACAACATTGTGAAGGGGACACATTCCCATGTCGGAATAATTTTGGATCAGCTGCTGAGAGGTCATTATAAACTTCCCCTATGCTTAATATAGGGAATTAATTCTTTCCCAATAACAGTTTGTTTAGCATAGGCAGAAACCTCTAAATGTTAGCCTTGTATCACCAGTGTTTTAAGAGAAAGGCTATGGCCAAGTTTTAGCCTGATTCATACAAAAATGCTACAAGTGCTGAATATTTCCATTGTTTTCCAGGGTGTAACCTTTCAGCCACATTATTGCAAGGGAAAACAGAACTAGATTCACCAGCCAAACATAGACTGATCTAAGTAAAAAAGATACAGAAATAAACTCTTTCAGCTTCATGCTCAGACAGGAATACTTATTTTACTAGTATGCATAAAAGGCTATCTTCCCTCCCATGGTTCAGATCATATTAATATTTCCTTTTCAACACTTTAATCTTAAAATTACCCTTGGCTAGGGATCACTGTTGAGGGCTCATCCACAAGGGGCCCTTAGCAGATGTTAATTCTTTAACTGTGAGTGAGAGTGACTGTCCACTCTGCAATGCAATTATCTCATTCACTTTAAATTCCCATCTGTGGTCAATTCAGATTAGCTCGCCTGAGTGTCCCCATTTAGACAAGCTCCAGGATAAAAGGGCTTACTGAAGCAGAGTCTCCTTGACAAGATTTTAGTAAATTAGTAACTTATTTTAGTGTTCATCTATTCAGAATACTGCTAATAAATCACTTGGAGACCTCAGCTATTGTTGCTGTTTGCTATTTATAGAAGACGCATATTTGCAGCTTGACTATATTCCAGCAACAAATTCTAACACGCTTTTAACTTTTGAAACATCCCATTACCACTGTTGTGCTGTGGGATGCATCTTACTGAGCATTTTATTGATCTTGTGCCTTCCCTAGTGGAAAAACCTTCATTTGTTTTGCCTTGCACTGTTACTGCATGCAGCCTGCCTCTCCTCCTGGAGGATTTGGACACCAGTCCTACTGGTTTTACCTGAAATTAGCTGCATAGAGCAGAAGTAAATCGTGTATTTCTACTCACAAGTGAGTGGCCCTGAGTGAGTGATTGCAACACTCTCTGCTGACACAAATAGGAGTTAAAGACGGCCAATAACTTTTATTTTTGAGTCCTGGTTTTGGGTTGAAGAAACTTCTGCCTGATTGGGTTTTTTTACCCTTTAGGCCAGAATAAGATTGGTTTTCAAGCTTATCATTGTTGTCCTTAACTAAAGCTACATTTTAATTGTGCTGAGATCCTTCAAGGATCTTGTGGGTAACAGGAAATTTGAGTTCAATCACTTGCAGGACTCCATGAAGAACCTGGGCAAATACACAAGAATAACCTCAAAACAGCCTGGGATGTCAACCCATTAGAGGGCTGCAAACATCTTTTTTAATTGTCCTGTGCCACTGATGTCTGCACAGAGAGAATACAAAGACCCAAACTGATGACAAGAAGAGAGAGATCCTGGCAGTGTGAGGACATAACTAGGAAAGTATGTTTTCAAGTTCCATCTTTTCACTTTGTAGAGGTGCACTTTGTAGGAAGAAGACCTCTTTAACAGCATCTTCCTAACCATCCTATCTTTGAAAAAACTCAAATTGATGAGCTCTGTTCAGGAATGCCATGTGCAAAGGAGAGTCTGTTCAGCTAGGGGTGGTTGGAGTGACGGCCAAACCCTGCCCAGCTCTTTGCATTATATCACTAAATCTAGCAAGAAATGGGGACCATTGTTTCATGAGCACAAGAATAATGATTTCTAGGGGAATAGTTAATGAGATGAAGTAAATGAAGCTAGGCTGGAGTCAATAAAATTGTATAGGAGCCTAGAAATCCCAGGCTGTGGCAGCTGGCAGTAGCAGCACACCAGCAGGACACCATCTCACCACTTTGCTGACGGCTGTGGTGAAGTGCATCCATTGGTTTGGTCCTCAAGCTTTCCTTCCTGGCAGGGAAGCCCATCTTCCCAAGCACTGTGGCGTGTTTCCAAGCCAGGGCAAATTTCCAACACTGGACGAGAGAAGAATCTCCCTTTAAATAATGGGGCAGTAAAAAGCGAATCAGGGGAAAAGGGGAAACTTTAGCTTAGTTTTCACCTGTGCCTGGAAGGGCAGGAGACAAGGGCCATTCTGGGCACATGTGGAGACAAATCTTTTGTCTCTGACAAATTTTACTATGAAAGATATTTTAGGGTTCATTCACCAACAGGGCTGAGCCACTCAGCTGTTGTTTTCAGGGCACCAGCACCTACCTTTTAAGTGTTCTTTATGTGGAGTACCAGTCATGATACTGCCAGATCACTGGACCAGGTTGTGACAAATCCCTCCCCCTCTCCCATGGGCCATGCTAGAGGAGTGACATGTCCCCTTATGAGGCCACCTGGATGCTCAGCATCTCTGAAGGACAAGGGCATGTGAAGAGCAAGACGCTTCTCCAGCCTGCCCCATGATCCTCTGCATGATTTCTCCCATTACAACTAGCCCATAGGACTGTCTCCTTTTCTTCCTGGATTTCCCAGTGCTTTTGGCACTTGGGGGTTGGCCCTCTGCTTGGCCAGCTCTTGAAATGCAGCAGCCTCTGGGATGGAGCATAGCCAGTGTTTAACAGTGCATATCGGCAGTCCCCTGTTTGGAACAGCAAGTTTCTAACAACTGCTTCTGGATCGACCTCCAATTATGGCTAAAACAAATTATTCTTTGGAGGGAGCTTGACCAGTCTGTGAAAGGGGGGATATTGTATGCTGCCAACAGCAGGAGGGAATGGGTCCCAGGGCTTCAGGAGACTCTTTCCAAACTTCTTATGTAGGATGTGAAGAGCACTGTACCCACATGAAACAAGAGGAGTTTGGGTAGGCAGAATTTAATTCTCTAACTTGGCATCTGGCCTTGTTAGTGGGACTATTGCTTCCCTTGAGAAAAGTGCCACGGGATTTTAACGGTGCCTCCGGAGCCTCTCTTCAGGCACTGCACCCCACTGCTTCATTTCACAGTTCATTTTTGGCATGAAGAGAAGGCTAGCTCACTTATTCAGCTTCCAGTTCTCTGGCTGGAAAGTAGGACTGCCATGTTTCTCTTTGGGATTCCTGGATACAAGTGGTTACATGGGAAGTGTGTAACCTAAAGCAATGTATTGACACGTCTCAGTTTTGGATCAAAAGCTCATCTGAGATTAATCGCCATGCAACAGTGGGTGTCGGTGTGAGATACCCGGTCTAACAACGTTCAAAATCTTACACAAGGGGTGAAGTTCTTAAATTCTCCCTGGGCAACATTTTACAGGAAGAAAAGAAGTTAATGTCCAGAACCCAATTTACTAGACATGTATGCCTTGAGTCTTTTACCACCAGCGTCTCTGCAGCATCCCTCATTCCAGTAATCAAAATCTATAGCTATGGTTTGAAAGAGGGGTGCTGTTTCTTGTGACTTTTTTGACAGTGTGTAGTTACATATAATTCAGACAGGTGTTCTTTTTCCTAGAATTAAGTGTAGCTCGTGGCAGCTGAGTAGTTTAAGCAGCCAGTCCTATAGACACAAAGCCTTTTCATTCTAAACAAAAGCAATTGAAAAATATTCATGGAATTGTGTTACTCTTAGGCTGAAAGAAATCCCCTTGATCCTTAGTACCGCTGCAGTTACTGAAACACTAACCTGCTGCCTTTCAGGTTTTTGCAGTGGTGTGCTGTGCTCAGAAGCTGTTAAAGAGGTTATTCTGTAGCTCTGGGGAGTGAGCCAGCTTTTCTTACAGCCCTGCCAATGAAGAAGCAAGTCCAGTCCTTTGTCTGGCTCTTTGGAGGTAGCTCCAGGAATTTTTTTGGTCTTCCATATGCACAACAGGTACTGCCAGCAGGCCAAGGCTGAGAGCATAAATCTTTTGTGGGGATAGGGAAAGGAGGGGAATTGCTGGAGGGAAGAGTATTTAAATACCATCTTTCTTGCTGATGCGTCGAAGGACTTCATATCATCAGCTGAGATGTGCTGGTTCATTTTCCTGACTGGGCTAGTGCAGCCTTGGAAACGTTGATCCTAAAGATGAGAAAAAGGCAATAATTGTTTTCCTTGTTAGTTCATAGCCAATGATATCGTACATCTGGAGGGTTTTGTGAGCCAAGAAACTGAATGTTTCTATCTGTTTGATGAGCTAAAGTAGTGGTAAGGCAAAATAGAGCCATTGTGGAATAAATGATCAATTATTGGAGAAGCACTATTAACCAGAGATGAAGAAATCTAAGCGTTTTGAGCTGTGGTGAGATTTTTCTGATAAGAACATTACTTTTGTGATCATTGACTGCATGAAGACAGGAATGACCTAGCAGTGTTTCATTTTCATCTAATGAAATAGTGTAGTTGGATGTTGAAGAGAAGCTGAGAAGATAGCTCTCATTTGATTGATTATTGCCAGAGATTTAAAGGATCCTGGAGAAATCCCAAGGGTCTTGCTTAGCTCTCCTTGTGCTTTTTCCAGCCCCTCACTGGCCAGCTGCTGCATGTGAGTCGGAGCTCTTCCTGTACAGCTTCTTGCTTTGAGAATGGCAGAAGAATGCTATGAGTTTCCCAAAAGATAAAAGTTACCTTGGTATAAATTAAGTTGCGAGGGCTGATTATTTGAAATAGCTGGATTTTCCTCCTGAAGCCTTTGTAAGATTGCATAACTTTTAGATGGTGAGGCAAGGGATTATTTGCCTTGATTTATGTGCTGTGAAAGATTGCAGAAGGGCTGGAGGCATGGGCCAAATGCTGTGTTATGTCAAATGATATAAAGCAGCTTTGTTAACGTTGCTGCAGGAGTGGCCTTTCTCCAGCATCTCAAGGAGCTCAGGGACTGCTGATGATGGTACACAATGGGTTTCTGCCATGTCTGCTTGGGGATGTCGATCGAGTGCCAAACACTGTGGCCTGCAAGATTCCAGTGGTCACTGTGACCTTTGTGTCTCTGGTGATCTCCTCTCTGCAGTGGCAAGGCAGGTTTTCCAATTTCTGTTGCTGTTTCACCTCATCCAGGTGATGCTGAAGTATGCACCATGGGGGTGGTCAGACCTCTCCACAAGAAAAAGAAGTCCTTCCCTGCAGTCCACTTGGTCTGACAGGCAGGAAAACAAAGAAGGGTTTTAGAGGAGCTGGTGAGTAATACCTGCCCAGCTGAGGCTGATGAACTTTCCACACCATGTGATTCATTTGCAGCATCTGCCAAAAGCAGATCTGTCTTTTTTTGGCCTAGGCTCATTGCAATGAATGTAGCACAGAGATGCACATCCATTTTTCTCCTACAAGCTTGTTGCTTGATGTGGTAATATATGAAATAAGTCAGTAGAAGGTACCAGCATTGTGGCCCTATCAGCCTTCTTTACAGGAGGTAGTAGTCCAACAGGCTTGATTTTGTGAAGCAACGAGATTGTTTTCTTAAAATTTTCAGGAGCTTAACACCTTTAAGGCGTATCTGCAAAAGGTGGTTGAAGTTAGACAGTGGTTTCAGAGGTTTTTAGAGTGGACTGATGGGCAGGGACATGCATATACATGCACTGCAATGGCTCAGGGCCCATTTCTGTGGGAGGCTAACTTTGCAAGCAAAATATTCCTCTGCAGACACAGCTGTCCCCTCCAGGAAGAGCCAAGGAGAGCCTGGCAGATTTTGACCACATTGATGCAGAAAATCCCAGAAAACTAAAATACTGACCGGGAGGGTAAATGCTAGCAGAGAGTTGCACCCTCGATACTGAAAGTGGGAGACAAAAGAAGCTACCTGCAGAGTTTATGTCTCTCTCAGAAGGGCATGAGGGCAGGGAATCTGCTGGCTGTTGTCAGCACTCAGTCTGGTGTTTAGACCATGCATCTGACAGTAGGTGTGCCCAACATGCTTCTGCTGAGGGAGCCCTGTTAAACCAAGCAGCTCCTGTGTCTGAGGCTTCCCACTGTAAAAAAAAAAAAGATCCCCAGGGGTGTCAGGGTAGATAGGACTATCCTGGTTCCCCAAGGGTGCCAAATTAGATTCATTGCTGCAGCTGGAGTCTTGCTGCATGGCACAGCAAACCTTGAAAGTCAAACCATCCTCACGTGAGCAGTAAGACAGCCTTACCTCGTTCTTCCCTGCACACGTTGTGGTGTGAGAATCTTAATTACTCTTTGCTGGGAAGGCACAGGGGGACAAGCACAGAACAGTCTTAGCTCCAGGGTTCCCTTGTAGCACTGAAGGTGTCTAAGCAGGGGTGTGCAAAAGAGGTGTGAAACACTCTGAAGGAGGAGCACCTGATTGGCATTGCATTTCTGCAGCTAAATTCACATCCAGCTCCATCAATCAGGCTTTTGTGGTGAGGATGAGCTTATTGCTCCTGATGCTTTGCTTGGGTGGAAGTTGGAAGCAGACACTGTGGCAGGTTGACAGTTGCATCATTATTAATATTTTCAATTACACATTCCTACAAACCAGTCTTATTGCTCCCTGGGAGCTTTCCATAATGTTTACCAAGAGAATTTACTACTTATAACTTTTACATCTATTAAGCAGGAAAGCTTCATTGCGATGAAATTTCCCTACTAAGCTTCTCTGAACAACACCAGCCAAGGCTGAAAGCAGTTGCCACTTTTGAATAGTGCCTACAGGAGAGTTCTTGGGCTGTTGGACAGGCTGGTCTGGCTGTGGAGGGAGGCACAGGGGGATGGGGTGCAGGCAGGCAGTGGCTGGGGGATGGCAGAGGTACCATGCAGTGAATTCATGCACTGTCTCAGCTTGTGCCATGGTTTGAAGTGACAGCTGAGGCCTGTGAGCGCAAGCAGATGTGAGGCAATGCTGGGCACACAGCTGGGAATCCCAGAGCCAGGATGTCAGACACCAGGGCTCGCTTTCACCTCAGCCCCAGCACCAGGCAAGCAGTGCCTAACCTCAGCTGCCTGTTGTGCTTGAGGGAAATTTTTCAGGAGGCAAAGGGTTGAGGTCCTGGACATGCTGGCAGAGCTCCACCACTGCATTTACTGCCTACATTTTCAGAGCCTTGTCCAGGCACTAAATAAATCAGATCACTTCCAGTGACGTGGAGATTCCACAGGGCCCCAGAATACAGGCCAATTAAGCACATTTATTTAGTGCCTACATACCAAGAATCACTGCAGACTCCTAAAGCAAATCTTAACTTTTCTGTTAAACGCTTACTTCAACATCATACGCCTTCTCATCAAGTGGTGCACATTCCTCATTGCTTTTGCTGTCTATCTGAATAAGACAACAAACTTCGCATTCCTTTTATTCATATTATTTTTTAATTTATTCCTGTAAAATGCATTGGAAGGGATAAATCTGCCAGCAAAAATCAAATAAACCAGTACTGAATTTATCAAATGCCCCTGAGCTAATTACATTAATCACTAATATAGATACATCTTTAATGTAGAGTACTTTTAGATACATTTTCATGCATCTAGGTCAGATAGTACAGGGTAGAGTTCATCACACTCTTTTGGAAAGAAACCACACATCACTTCATACAATGTTACCACCCTGGTTTTCATTTATAACCAAGTAAAAATGTGGTTATGTTTTTAATATTTGTTAATCGCTTTTATTTCTGCTGTATTTCTGTTTGTTGGTTTGTTCCCATGTGTATATGCTTCTTGAGTCTCCTATCCATTTGTTCTCTCAGTTTGTAATTTATTGATCTTGCCATTTCATGAACTACCTCCAGCTGCCTCCCTGGCTGAGGCCAGGCACCCAGTTGGAGGCTGGAGCATGGCACCTCTGGCCAGGTGCAGGGACCAAGGGAACGGACACATGCACGGCAGCTGCAGGACCCTGTCCAAAGCCTCTGTAACTGTGCCTCTCTCTGAAAGTCTGTGAGGAAAAACCTTTTTGTGGATCACCCATGTCTCTTCAATGTCACAGGCATTTGTATCCCAAAGGGTCCCACTTTTTTGCTCTGGATCCTTGTGTCCTGACAAAGGTCCTTGCAGCTGCGTTTGGTGGAGGTGGGCCCGTGACTCACCAAGAAACCTTTGCTCCTGGCAAATCTTTCCTTGGTTTTGTTGACTTCCTCAGGAAACTTCGACTTCACAGCCTATTTTGTTGCTGTCAGAACCCTTCATTAGCATTTTCCTTCCCTCTGTGGAGTTATATAGAAACGTGTCCTTTCATTGCCTCTCACATGTAAACATATTACAGTACTTCTTGCAAAGGGACTTTATGTATTTATATATCAAGGTCATTGTGGTGCAAGTGGTTACTTGAGAGCACCATGTGCATGGCTGCTGCTTTATTTATATACAGGGCTACATTACTGCATCTGCAGAACGGTGAGGAGCTCAGGCTGCTTCTGCCACTAGAACTTGTGAAATAATCAACAGAGCAAGAGTTGCTCACGACAGCCCATAAGGAAATCGAAACCCTGTGGAAATTTATAAGAGGCTGTTTGTGTAGTGATGTGACCAAACTGCAGAGAGCTGCAGTGGTCAGGCTGAAGAGCAGAGTATTTTTACTCCATGGCACGTGCAAGGCACAGAGGGACAGCTTATCCACTCCTGCTCCCCCAGGAGTGGAATGGGCTTCCCCTGGGAGTGCAGTGGGCTCCCTCCTGCCACCAACAGGCATCACACTAAGAGGGTCAGGTGAACCCAACCCCCTCGAGGGAGAGAAGTGGCATTCCTCACTCAGAGTCTGCAGACTACAGCTCCTATTTGGCTATGTAGAGAGACCACCACCATGCCAAAAAAAATCTCTGCGCATCTTTTAAATCACTCCTCAATTGATGTTGCTTCATGCAGAAGTTGCTTTTCTAGCGCATGGGATCCAACAGCATCATTCCACATGTCACAGAAGGAACATTACCCCAAGGACTACATACTTTGTTTCTTAGTGGTTCTGTTTGCCTCCTGGTCTGTGGTATGAGTTATTGCTAGATACTTAATTTTAAATGGAAGGTGAGATAAAGAGTCAGTTCCGGGGACTGTATTTAAGAAGAATCCCAAATTTTATAAGATTTTTAGTGAGTTAGCAGCACTGGGAATGAAAACATCTTCCTGATAGGATATAATATGGATATAAAGCACAGAAATGCTGGGGGGCTTCAATGTATTATTTCAAACTTGTTTTACAAAATATAAAATTTTAATTACTGCATGCATTTCAGAGCTGTTGATGTAAAGATCAGGCCCTCCCACACTTTGCTATCATACGTGGGGCTGAATACTGCATAAGTAACATAATCTGGTTTGATATTTTGTAGTAGGCCTCATACACAGAGACAGATTTGAGTGGGAAAGACAGAAGTCTGGTCACCCTGGGTGCTTAATGGTGAGGCTTGCTGCTGGCATAGTGGCTGGGGACCACTGACCAACAGAGTCCTGGCTGGACAGGTTCTCACACCAGTGAGAAAATGGGCTTGTAAAACCACATCATCAGATGCACACACGTGTTGACAAAGTGTTCTTTTCTGATTTTTCCTACACCCCTCCCCTACACTGCTATAACTAAACAATAGTTTGGTTGAGGAGACCTCTGACTGCAGTAGCTGGGAGTTGCCAGCAGAACCAGAGGTGTCAGATCAGCTGTGCAAACCATGGTTCATTAGTAGAGAGGATGCTGAAGCCCTGTGCCCATGCTATTGGTGGGACAATTGCACAGAAAAGCCCAAGAAGATGTAAAAGCAGGAAATCTGGCATGGCCTACGTGTGTATGTGTGCCTGAGCTGCTGGAAAGCACAGGGGTGCAAACCCATGGCGGCTGTGTAAGACCAGTGGCCCCAGTGATGTGCAGACTCCTGAGACCAGCTGGGATAAATTAGTGATGTTAACAACTGTACAGGGCAATCTTGCTGGGAAATACATCTGTAACCTTACTATGCAGTGTCTGAGGGATTGTAGAATCCCAGCTGAATCTGCTGTGCTATAATGACCAGTTACTATTTATTTTAATAAAGCAGGGCTGCCGGGGTCTGGGATGGAGGGATGGGGATTTTTACTATCCTGGCAGCACTGAGACCAGGCTCACTCTGTTACACAGCTGCAGGGCACACTGTAGCTCCCCAGGCCAGGGCTGCTGGGCACAGCCAGAGCAATACAGGACAGCCAGAGGGGAGCAGCTGAGAGCCCACAGCCCGTGGGAATTACAGATAGAGCTCATGTTTAGCATCACTGTTTTCATGTAGCCATAAAAAGAAATGTCTGTAGCATTTTAGGGTCTGAGCAGGAATACTGGCTCCATTGAAATCAGCAGCATAACTCCCCCTGAATTCCACACAGACAAGATTTAACTCTGTCAGTGCAGAGGCACTTGGGGTTATTGATTTCCTTGCTGTGATTGTCTTTACTGGAACCACAAACATCAGTCACATGCATTAAACAGGGATAGATAAACAAGGAAAACCGAAAACATGAGAGGAAATTCTGCAGCTCCATCTAGCATAAATTGTTCCCATTTATATATTTTCTTCCCTGCTCTCATCTGAATTAGGACAAACAAAGAATTCTCTGATATGCAATTTATGTAATATCAAGAAACCCAAAATGCTACTTTTTACTGAAAATTCTTTACCGAGTGTTTTCTATCAAGACCACTAAAAGAAAATCAATGTCTCCAGTTTGGATTTTTCCCAAGGAATTTTCTGTCCATTTCTGAAAGCATCTTGTATTCACAAAACCAGTAACAAGTAAATGTGATCAGAATGGCATTGATCTAAATCTGGGTAAATAACAAGCCTTGGGTAGAGGTGCAGGACTTAATAGTCAGGGTTCACTAGAGTTTCTATTGATATCTGGTTTATATTTTTATTTTAGGAAAGAAGAAAAAACTGTATATCCCTGAAAGAGAGGGGGGAAAAGACCTCTTTTGAAGTGTGTTACTATTTATTAATACCCCTCATGGGACTCAACACTTCTGCACAAGGAGCATGCTCACCAGCCTTGTCCTGTGACCACCTCTCCCAGCTAACCTTCTCCCTTATCCGTGTCCTTCTGGCAGAAGATGCTCAGATGCTCTTGGGAGGGCGTGTTTGCAGGACAGCAGTGCAGAGCTGCAGCCACGATGTGTTTGCCAGCGTGCAGCGCCCAGCCCCAGCACGGCTGAGCCCTGCTGTCACCGGCGTGCTGGTGGCAACTGTGCTTGGCAGGCTGGCAGGGTGTGCGAAAGCACGCTGCCACCATTCAGCTCCAAAACAAGGGCTAAATCTCCTTCCAGGCTGACACAAAGCTTCCTCTGGCTGGATTCTGGCAGCTCTGGAGAAGAGCCAGGTCCCAGCCAGGAGCAGTGCCAGCAGTGCTGGGGCTGATGGAGGCAGCAGCTGGTAGGCAAAGCCTGTGGGCAGGCCAGCTGGCAGCACCGTGGTCATTATTTCCAGGATCTGTGGATCCTGGTCAAATAAAAGGGAAGCCTTCATCAGCTGAAGCATATCAGCCGCCTTTCTTTGGAAGGAGTGAATTTAGGGGTAGGAGGCTGTGATCTCTGATAGCAGCAGCAGCAGCAGCAAATTGGTGCCCTGCCTCTCACTGGGTGGGAAACAATGGTCACCTCCTTGCTGCCTGCAAGAGGCTGTCTGGCATTTTGGATGGCATGGGGGGTTTCAGTTTGAGGTTTTAAGTCACTGCTGGGAATAGTGCATTGAGTCATTAGGCTGCATCACACCCTCAAACACTCAAGGAATTTGATCAAATGTTGTTTATAATTATCATAGTTCATCAAGCCATTGGTGATTGTTCAGTGAAAAACTATTTAACTATTCAGAAAGTGTCACTGTAGGTTGAATGTACTGGGAACTAATACATGTGTCATAAATGTATTGTTTTATGTCAATGGTAGTCATATAAAGTATGTACTGTTTCTGATTCCTCACTGTAGGCAGCTAGACCAAAAACTTTAAAATAAACCTTTTCAAGAAAATTGGTTATTTTTATCTAGTGGTCTCAATATTCAACTTGAGCCAATATTGACCTATTCAGTCAGACTGAAGTTAAAATAAAGAATGAATGATAAGTATTTGTTTAAACCTTGGAAGCCCCCCTCTTTCCTTTATTTCTTATCTTGGTTTTCTTGATTATCAGCTTGCTGTCACTAATTGCCACACCTAATCACTTTTCCACTAGGAAGCAGCCTGGGACTTATAGGAACCAAATATTTGGAAATATGAGCTATATTTGTTTAAAAATACCCCCATTCTGGGAGAGGGATTGTTAGTGAAGAGTCCCCCTCCCCATGAGCATCACCCGGCAGGGTGCTGGTCCCTGTGCTGGGCCACACCACCTAGCAGGGGCACCCACCTCTGATTTAAGTTAGTGGCAGAATGTCCCTTGACACCCAAAAGGTCCTTACTTCCTGTGGAGAGGAACATAAGGAATCATGTGGGCTCACCCTGTGCGCTCTGATTTGGAGGTGGATTTGCTGCTCCCACCCCTCGTAGAGCGGGAGGAGAGAGCATCATGAGAGCCCCATGCACACTCCCAGAGGATGCTGTCGTTGCCATTCCACCCCATGGCCCACCCTGGGGCTGGCTGACACCCTCCTTTCTGCTTCACCTGCTGTGTTTCTGTGCCCAGGTAATCTTCCGAGCGCTGTCCCCGCCCTACGCTGCGGAGGACCCGTACAGCGCGGAGGCCCAGGCGCAGCTGAAGATCACCAACCTGCGGGTGCGGCTGCTGGAGCGGCAGGGCTGTCCCTGCCTCCCGGCCGGCCCGGCTCTGCAGCCCCCACCTTCCCTGCACTACGCCATCTATGACTTCATCGTGAAGGGCAGCTGCTTCTGCAATGGCCATGCTGACCACTGCGTCCCTGTCGCTGGATTCAAGCCCGTCAAGGCAGCCGGTGTTTTCCATGTGGTATGTACATGCAACAATGCCTGCCCTGCAGGAAAACGGAGTTTTAAAATAGTAAGGGATGGTATAGAGTATGGTGTAGGTCCAAATATGTGATATTTGATGTGTGATGCCCTGGATTGAAGCACAGTGAGGAGAAATGGTCTTCACACAGGAGATGATCTCCGTGTGGAGCTGAAGTGCTGAACTTCCTTTTTGTCTTAGTGTGGGACTCTCACCCTTCAAAGGTGCTCCACAGTAATTTATTTATTTCAGGTAGATCTATAAAAACAATTAAATTGCTGATGCCCGTCTTTCCCCAAATGCTAACTTGCAGTAACAAGTTAACAACAATATCTAAAAGATAAAAAATGCAAGGCATTTTGATATCAAAGAAGGAGGAGAGCTTCTCTGAAGATACAAGGCATCATGTGGCTGCCATTGCTTCTGGAGGATCAAGGATATTGGGTTGGGTCTTGAACCAAGGGGAGAGAGATGGGTTTTGACTCTCACTCATGGGATTTCTATTGCACCTTGCAATACCTTTCTCTGGATAAAACCCCTGTGCTCTGGTTTCAAGGGGACTCCCATCACAAGAGCTCTGAGCTCAAATCCCTAAGGACCCATCAAAACCTAAACTCCAGGGAAGCAAGAGCCACTAACCCATAGGGCAGGTGAGGGGCACAGCAATGGCCAACACATGGGATGCCTGTGGCATGGCATGCCTGCACCCAGCCAGGCCAGGGGCACTTGCTGCCCCCAGCACATCTTACCCTTTCTGCCCATCTAGGCTGGCTCTGAAAGCCCTGGCTTTGCTGGCAGAGGAGCAGTAGGGAAATACAGAACAGCCAAACATGCTGCATTGAATAATGTTAGAAAGCCAAAGATCTCTAAAAAAAAATAAGGCAGTTAGTCAAGGTAAGGAGTCCAGCTCTTTGGGGAGCTCTCATTTCACTGAAATTACAGTCTCAGACATGAAGCATACAGGATGTTTCCCTTCTAATAGAGCTAGCCTTGCAACATCTTGAAAATACACCAGTTGAAAGCATGCACCACTGTGATTGATAAGACTGCTTCAAGTACCACTGCTCTGCTTTCCACAGATGTCCCCTGAGTGAAAGTCTTTGAAAGGAGCTGTTTGCTCAGGATTATTTTGGGATACAATTGCACGGGAGCGTGCCCTGGAGCACCAGTGAGAGTTGTAACAGAGCCTGCAGCCAAATAGGCTTGCAGTACGGCTACAGCCTATGGCAACCACAGCGTGCAGGTAACAGGCAGTGCTGTGGGAAGGAAGCGAGTGCCAAAATCACACTGAAAACAGAGCAAGAAATAGCAACAAACCCCTGCGCTGGCCCCGAGGGGGAAATTCAACTCCGCTTATAAATGTTTATGTGGCAGGAGTCCCAAAGGTGACGTTTCTGCAGTGAGGCTGACTCATTTTACTGTGTTGTGCTGTGTTTTGCTTACACCTCATCCAGCATGTCCCGTGAGAGATGTGCCAGTGTAGGGGTGACACAGCCCCACGGTTTGCAGGGAGGGTAAAGGCATGGTAAGAGATTTCCTCTCCCAATACCATTTTTTCCATCATAGAGCTGGGGCAGTTTTGGCTGAGCCCAGTCCGTGCCAGGCTCCTGCGGAATGAGGCTACTGCTTTTTGGGGACTACAGTGGCACCCATCTCATGCAACCCAGTCTGGGGTTTGCCAGTACACTGCTTCAAGATTGGAAGAGGGAATTATTTCCAAGGTGATAGGAAGAATTCATCACACACATGAATGAACAGAAAAGGGACAAAAGATTGCAACGTCTGTTGCTGTTTAGGTGGTAGAAGTCAGAAAACTTCTGAAAAGAGAGTAATATTTCAGAGAGAGAGCATTTTTGTACATTTCACCTGAAAAACTCACAGAAAATGTAATTCTGAAGACCAGCCATTTGAGAGGGAGATGGAGACTTCAGTATAGTCTTTATGTAACTCTATCTAACAAGGGATTTATCAGAACCATCACTGCAAAACTGAGGACAACAAAATCAAGGAAGCACAGTGTTGTTTCACTATATGATTATAAAATCTGGCTTTGTTTTTATGCTTTTTTTAGGCAAGAGCACTCCTGAAGAATATGCCCTAAGTTAGAGAGTTAACATCAAAATTTAAGCAAGTTTAGGATCATTAAAAAAAAAAAAAAAACTTTTCCAAAATATCCGTGTGCAAATTTACTTGACCCCCCACTTGTCCTCAGCCTACAGGCGAACACCTAACTGCAGCCTTAGTTTCAGTCCTTGCTTGGCTAACAGAAGACCCAGATATGATATAGTTATTTCTCCCTTGGCCTGCTCTGGGCAGTAAGCCGGGGTATCCCAGCAGCACTGGGCACAGCTGCCAGGTCTCAGCCAGATCTCACAAAGTGACCGGAGTGATTTCAGCCACCCCACCCAGAGATGATCTGACAAAACAGTTGTGGGTATTTGGGAATGCTGGGGGCTGCTGCTCTGGCAGGTTTGGTGCAGGGTCCTGACCCAAGGGGCCAGGATGGTCAGCTTGGGACATGGGCCCAGCTTGCTGCCACAGGATTCCTCACATTGGAGGTATTTTTTCTTGAGATCTTGGGAATTGTGTGTTGCGCAGATGACAGTTTTGAAGGTAAATATTGAGTGGCTGAAGTGGGGCTACAAGTCCACTTGGCCATGAGATAGTACTGACCTGGAACACCTTCAGGGTGTGAGGTTGGGATGCAAACAGGGTGGTTTCATGAACTAAGAGGGGCTCCTTCCACCCTGACAGAAGCAGCTCTAGCTGCATTCACTGGGGTGGGGAAACCTCTGTCTGCAATTTGTCTGAGTCAAGTCAAAGCAAAGTCAACTTTACAGAGTCTGATAAGAGGTTTGTTTCTGTGCCCTCATCACTGTCTAGCTGCAAAACTCTCCATGATGCTCCTCTCTTGCTGGCAACTCCCACACCTACCCTTTCTGCTAAAAGAGAAAACTCTGGTTTTTGTTAGAGTGTCAGAAATGCCATGTCAACCTTCAGGAGAATTTTGAATATACAGGTGGAACTGCTGCTCTAGGGGAAGGTATATTTTCGTGAGCTCGCCAGGAAGACTACAAAGAAGACCTGGCTGTCTTCCCAGGATGGCAAGGGCTGCTCCTCATGGGTAGTATGATCCTGACTGTCCCTTGTTGTACAGTTGTGTGCCACAGACAACTGTCAGGTTGATACAGATACACTTTCTCTCTTTCCTTCATCTCCCAAATTTATTCAAATGGTCACCACCCAAATCTCATCAGCAACAGCCCAATGCATACCCAGGAACAGATATGCATGGACAGACAGACCTCCTACCATACCCTGCTAAGCAGTTGATCACTTTGTGAGCTGCATTACATGGCAAACCACAAATATGAGCAGACAAATGAATTCACACATATAGGAGATCCCTCCTGATCTTCAGTGGCCACGAGAAAACTGGTTTTTCCTTTGATCTGTGGCACAGGAGCTTTTCACCCTTTGTCAGTACCTCTGCACATGGAGCCATTGCAGTGCATGCTGGCCTCTTCCCAGCTAAAGTATCCCCGTGGCCTGCTTGCAGCGATGGCAAGTGGCATGCAAGCCTGGAGATAAGTAGGATCTTGCAATTCAGGACTCCAAAGTGGGGAAAGCAAGCCCAGAGGTACCTCACCTGGGCTGTGCAGTTCTGTCTCAAGGTAAGAGCTGGAGTTCATCCATCTCAGAGACTCCTTGGGCCTCCCTGAATGTGGATTCCTGCAGGTTAGCCAGCTGATCTCTCCAGGCTCCTTCCATAGTTATGAAGGTCAGGATCCTGGGTGGACTAAGATACAAGTGCTCTGCTACAGCACTTCTGTCTAGTTAGGCAGGGTGAGTACTCCCCCCCTCTTCCCACGTGGCCAACCCAGTGGCTGTTATAAATTGTTATCATGCTACTGACATCAAAAGATGTTCAAGGTCTTCCAGAGCAACACTGACAGAAGCCTATTGTACAAGGAATTAAAAAAAAAACCCACCGCACAGCCCCCACACCCTAGACAACAAGCTTTGTATTCTTTCACAAGAACGAGATAGGATATGAGAATTTTCTCATGCATAAATTTGGTTGTCTGGTGCTTTGGGAAAAGAATACCTCCCTGCGTGCTGACAGCCGCAAGTAGGCACTGGCTCTAAAACTGGCACAGCAGTTCGAGCACAACACGGTTTAAAAGCTATGGTTAGAGACTAAGTGTGAATGCTGCCATTTTCCATTAGGCTGGTATCATGCGCATTTTCCATGAAAGTAAAAAAAGAGAGAGAGGAAAAAATGAAAAAATACCGTTTTAGCAGTTTCAGAAAGGAAATTCTATTAAAAGCAGTTGCCCCTCCCAGCTATTTAGACTGTTTATGCTATCAGGTCTTTGGGACATTGATTTTTTTTTAGTGTGCGTTTGTGTTGGACTCCATATAGTGGGTGAGTCCTTACAATATAAATCAATTCATAACAGGTGACTGAAAGCATTTTTCCCCAGTGCAGCACTTTGTCACTGCCCAGCATTTTAGAACATGATAAATATGGGGAAAGGGATTTTATAGGATTTGACTAAAGAAAAAGCCCTATGTATTCGCAATCTGAAAGGAAGCGCTGGAAGGCTATAATTTGGCAACAAAAGGCTCTGGAAGGAAGCATGCCCTAGCAACTGTCTTTGTATAGAAAAATCAGTCGCTCGTTTATCTTACAGAAGGCAACTTTTGTAACACTGTTTGCATTGTGCCCTTTAATGACTGACGTGGCAACGGGGCTGTCAAGCTTAGAAGGGGAACAGTGTGAAAGTGAACTGGGATATAAAGACCCCATGACAAAATGAAAAATGTTATAAGAAGGCCTTGCTGCTTAAATGAGTCAGGAGCCATGTGAATGCTTAAAGGAGTGAGACATACTGGGAACTGTGTTTGTGTGCTTAGTGGTGCTCCATAATGACCCTAGTGGGTACGCCTTACAGTTAACTGTAAGCTGAGGTGAATGAAAAGGGAGGAAAATATGTCCTCTTTCCCCTTTCAATGCACGGGGATCACATTCTGCCTTCAGAAAGGTGCTGAGATGCTGGAGAAATCCTGAAGGCCAGGTACATCATTTCCCCAGCCTACCTTGGGTCCCAGCAGAGTTGCTGGGCTGGTTTCTCAGCCCCGTCTCCCAGCTGCTCCGTGGCATGACAGGATATTTGCATGGCAGACCAGTCTTGCAAGTGGCCCTCCTACAGCTCTTACAGACATTAATTTTGCCCAGGGTAGACAGTCTGTTGGCTGTTTGTCACCTGCTGCCACTTCTCTTCTCCTTGTATTACCCCTTCTTGTCCTATCTTTCTCATATTTCTAGCTCTCATAGTATTTCTTTATAACAAAAAGAAATACGTGTCTGCCTATGGGCTGGAAGAAAGGGCTAGCTAGTATCGACCTTTTTTGTTGTTTCCAGTAAATAAAAATGTTTGCTGTCATGCTGGAATTATATAAAAGAAAGAAGATATTTTCTTCAATGGGATAAAGCTAGGTTGGAGAGACTTTTTAAAGCAGAGCTGTTTTGGGGTAATCATTATAATGCTATTGTAGGAGAATAAATACATCAGCCTGGGGCAAGGTTTTTGAATCACCTAAGTCTGCATTCTCGTTAAACTTCTGTGAAAAAGGAATATGGAAAAGCAGGTACTAACTAAATGGTTACACTGAGAAGCAAGCTGTTAAAGACACTCCACTCACTTGGTTTGGCTGCCCATTTAGATGTTTAGCTTCTTCATTAGTGGGTCTGCACCCCACGCTCTGCCTGGCTGACAGGGGCTGGGGCCACTGTGAGACCTGAGGGGACCTTGGAGTGGCAAATTTTTCTCAGCCCATTTAAGTAGCAGTGCTGTAAAGGCACAGCATCATCAGAGTTGGGAAACCTGCTGCCTTTTCCAAAGCTCACTCCCAAAGATTGGAGTCTGGGTAGCTGCTTCTGATACAGAAGTGGGGTCAGCCAGACCATTCCATCCCATGCCTCTGCAGGTGTTCAACCAAGCATGAATCCCACTGGGGTTACGAGTCCCCAGCCCTTCAGGGAGCAGTGCACACAGCTTTGCAAAGTGTGCATTGCAGGCTGGGCTACTGAGCAGCCATGCCAGGCCCTGCACAGGTGAGCAGAGGGCATGTGGGATCCACAGTGGGATCTGTGCTCGGGAGGGAGCAGCTGAGGGAGGCTGGTTGTGATAAACTCTGAGGAAAAGAAACTTCAAAGCAGCACCCTTATGATAAGAATGGGGACTGTGTTCCTCCTGGCCCAGCTGGACAGCACCGAGTCGGGTGGGAGCCCAAGCCTACGGGCCTCTGTGTTGGTCCTGCGCTTGCCTTTACACACACGTCAGAATTGTGCTATTCTGCTACTTTTTAAGCTTTTCAGCTAGGCCAGGTGCATGGCACCTTTACAAACAATCAGTACCAGGAGTGTCATGCCGTGCTCTGCCTCTGAGTCTGTCTCGATAAACACCAGTTGGCTTGATTTGCATCATCTCCAACTTGGCTCGTTTGCAGCTCTCCTTGCCACAGCATGAGAGACCACAAGCCTTCCATTGCTGCAACAGTTTTTTAATTATATACAATCTATTTCTTTCGAGTTCACATACAGATTAATATTAATATGTTGGTGCACAGCTGTACAGTGGCTTACCTATTAGCTGTGCATGCCAAATTAATGGTGGCACAGCAGATTCCTGGGATACCCGTCCTAGTCTGTTTTATTTTCACCCGTTTTCCTTTATTCCAGCAATGTAGCATGCTCTGTTATACAGTACTTGGGCTTTCAGAAAATCTGGGCTCTTACTTTTTTTGGAACCATGAACACTCCTTGGTGGGGCATTTTGCCTTGCTCTCTGCTGGTGTCTTGGGGTGCTTAATCCTTTGAGGGTTTTTGAGGTGCTGCTGAGTTTCGGAAGAGTTTTTGGATTACTAATGCTGAGCAGCCTCTGGATGATTGATTGGGTCCCCACTGATTCTTTGTATGGCTTTGGCAAGGAGCAAGGTGAATTTGGAGGGGGAGGCTATAGGCTGTGGGCACAGAAAGGGGGAGCACACATCCCCACAGTAATCCCAAGTGTCCCCATGGCTGAGATAATTTCTGTTTGCAGTTCTTCTCCCGTGTCCTTCTCACTTTGGCATCATGATTGCAAAAGCACCAAAGGACCCCCCATGGTTTTGACCATGGCACCCTCTGACCCCTTCCAGTCACCTTGCCTTCCTGATCATGTATGTCCTGGGCCTGATGGGCCCCTCTACTCTTACAGCTGGGACAGTCCTGTGAGGAATGATTTCTGGAGGATGTCTCTGGCCACAGATGTGGTTCAGGCTAGTACAACCTGTCTAGCCCTAACCACTCAATGGCCAAAGGGTTGCAAGAAACTCCTGCCAAGTGGCATCAAAGACTTAGGACACCATCAAAACCACCAGAAGAAGACCAGCACAGATTTAGTCATCTTCTGTTTTCATCCAGGTGTGTGTGCTTTTAAATGTGTGTGAAGTGATTCTGTAACATTGGTTTGTGTGTGGACCTTGCCTAAAAAATATGAGAGAGAGAAAGTTATCGACAAGTGGTAATTTAGAAAAGTGAGGTATCTGATAGTTTAAAGAACATTTTGTTGGTGGTAGCAAAAATGAAAATATGAAAACACAAGACACACTTTGAGAACGAAATATACCCTCTTCAAATTTATTGTTTCTTTTCTGTATTTACTTCTCATTCTTTTCAAACATTAGCACACATTTAAGCTTATATCAATAGAAGCTTATATCAATATGGTAAGCCAAACAGACCAAGTAGTATCTGCAGTGAGACCAACTAATACCTGTGATGAGGCCAGATAGCACAGAAAACAATGTTAGCTTAGTATTTTCACTTTAGATTAGATGCTTGTGCATTCTGACTCCATCTGTACCTATCCATTGCTTACACAGCCTAGTTGCTGTTCTATATTTTTTGATGATCTGAAATTTTAATAGGGCAGGAATGATTTCAAAAAGTTTTTGAACGATCTGCTATTTTCATTTCTGCTGAAAAGTCTTTAAAGATCTTCCCAGGTCAGTTTTGAAATTTTGTCTGTACTGATTACATTTGACTCCTGTGAGACAGCAGCTGACATCTGTTCATTGCAATTGAATAAATCAGAAAGTCATCATTAGCCAGGAGTGTGTATGGTGTGTGTGTGTGCACGTACACAACAAACAGGAGCTATTTACAACGTGTTCAAGGTCCTCTTATGTTTTGTTTACTGTTCAGGCTTTTCACAGGAACCTTTCTGTGGCGGTCTCAGCATCAAGTCATGCAGTCAGGAACAGCACACTTGTAAAACCACAAGTTAAACTGTGTGGAAGGCAGCATTTTCCAGTAGCAGTTAAAGCCATGCCCCAGCTCCATGCTGGATCACCAGGCACCCACCCCAACCACCCTGTGTTCCTGTCGATGCCAAAATCAGCCAGCAGCTGGTGCAGCTCTGTTGGTTTTATGGCCAGCTTGTGGCATGAGCACAGGGCCATGCTGGCAGGGCAGACTGAAGCCCCTGGCTCGATAATGAGCAGCAGGAGAAGCCAAATCATTTATTTAAAAGAAAATATGGAGCAGAGTGAAGCTGCAAGCACAGGCACATATCAAGATAGCTGCAGTAGGTAGCTACCTGCCACGCTCCATGGGAAAAGGCAGGGCCTTTGGCCTTGCCAGCCGAGCCATGCTGCTGCAGAGCTTGATTTTGTTGCGTCCAGGCACTGCCGGGCTGCTCGTGCCCTCTGGCTACATCCTGTTTTCTTTGCCTTTGCCAACAGGGTGAGTAATGCCAGCGACTGACAGGGCAGCTGGCACCAAGTGTGCTGTGCTGGCTTTTCATCTCTAATTACCCCCTTACACTGGGCTGTCTAGCTGTTAAATTATCTGTCATGAACATGTCCGAGTATAGTCAGCCACGGGCCTTGTGCTATCCTCGATTCTTCCTTTGTGGGGCAAAAATTCTGCCAAGGATGAGTAGATATTAATGTTTCAGGGGCTTGATTTTCTTTTTTCTTATATTTGTTTTTGCTGGAGATAGCTGGGCACACAGAGCTGGGTGCAGAGATTGTAGGTGCTACTCCTGTGGTGCTGCAAAGGTGTATTCATGTTTATGGGAGAGAAAAAGAGAAAGGTTTTACAGTGTTTCCCAAGGATGCTTTGAATTTTGGCCTTTTTTTAATCTGTCCTAGAAATTCATGCTGCATCTGGAAACTGCTAAAGACCCTTTTAGATCCCCAAAAAAAAAAGAAAAAAGGTACAATTGTACAGTACCATGACATGCAGGTCTACCTACACATACTAACCTAATTGGAAGTGTAACTTTGCTGTGGGTGATCCTTGCTCTCTTTCCCCTGCTAGGTCCATGGGAAATGCATGTGCAAGCACAACACGGCAGGGTCCCACTGCCAGCACTGCGCCCCGCTCTACAACGACCAGCCTTGGCAGGCTGCCGACGGCAAAACCGGAGCTCCCAAAGAGTGTCAGTGTAAGTAGCCAGTCAGGAGCTGTGTCCAGTCCTCTGCCAGAGGGAAATGCTTCCTCCATGCGTGCCTTTCTCCCGTGTGTCCAAGGGGCAGCACATCCTGGGGCGGTGGGTAGGTGCTTTCCAAGCAGCTCAGTGAGTCAAGAGCCACTGCCACACCCCTGCCCAGCACCCACCACGTGTTGGTGAGCCAAGGACAGCCGTGTTTGCACAGCCCCTCGCTGGGAAATCCTCAGGAGACTGTGATGTCTGTTGGCTTGGCCTTTCTCTGGGATCCAAGTACATCTCCTGGAGATGAGGTCTGCTGCTGTGGGCAGGCTGCAGCCTGCCAGGGTACCTTGGAGATGACAAGGGGCCAGATTTGTCCCCTCCATGGACACCACTGACAAACACGTTTGCAGGATGTATGGCTTTCTGCTGCTGGACGTGGGCTGTGCTCACCCCTGGGTACTGAGGGCGAGAGGAGACATGGGCTCTGGAGGTTTGAAGATTAGTTCTGCAGTGCCAGGGAGGATGCTTAGGGTGAGTGCTGGAAGCAGGGGAATGTAGAGGTCATGGAGACATCTGCTGCAGTAACAGCAGCAGTCAGGCCAGAAGGGCACTGAGAAATAACCACAGGACCCCAGGAGGGTTTGCAGGCCTGCTGAGTGCCATCCTGCCCAGGTTATGATTATATCCGTGCATAAGCTACCATCAGCCTGCCTGTGTGGGCTATGATCACTGCAGTATGGATGATCCCAAGGGAGTGACAGTGAATCCCTTCTTACACCAGCAGCATTTGATGAGCAGCATTGGAATAGATCTCACTTGACCCCTGGCTTCAGTCATGTGAGCATGCAGACTTCCTCCAACTGCAAGCATAGGGTAAGGAGGATGCTTGTCCTCTCTCACACACACCTCTTCTCCACCTGCCTTTTTCTTCCATCAGCTGCATGGAGCATCCTGACAGCACCCTTATGGCAGATGTTGTATAGGGCAGTGCTGATTTCTAAAGCTGGGAGGGAAGGATCCTTCCTCAGCAGGACTGGTGAATGACGGTCTCTCTGTTCTGGCCTGACCACCTGTGGCTGTCCTTGTACTGGAAAACCTGTATTGGAAATAAAAGAGTTAAAGAAAATACTCTTTCTTAAATGTTATCTCCAGAGGTTGGGAAGTGTAGATGAAACTGTAGTGATACTTCATGCATTTGAATGAACAGGTTCATAGGTCAAGTCCGCATTCCAAACCGTGGTTTGAGTTTTTGTGTGTCTTCTATAAATCAGTATCTTTCCCTGCCTTAATGAGTGTTTCTGTTCCCTTTGGCTTTGCTCAGCGTGCAAGTGTAACGGGCACGCCGACACTTGTCATTTTGACATGGATGCGTGGCTGGCGTCGGGCAATCGCAGCGGCGGCGTCTGCGACAACTGTCAGCACAACACGGAGGGGCAGCACTGCCAGCGCTGCAAGCTCGGCTTCTACCGCGACCTCAGGAAGCCCTTCTCTGCCCCAGACGCCTGCAAACGTAAGTCAGCAACCTGGTACTAGTGAAGGGCTTCTCAAGTGGGAAAGTGTCAAATGAAAGGTGAGATCTTCTTGCCCCTCCTTGGAGTAATCTTCTTGGTGCAGTGGAGGACAGGGAGCTCTTTGAATCCCCTTTGTGATACTACTTGCAAAAAGCAGTGGTGAAAGTCTGCAGATGTTGTTGACAAATCTGTCCCAAGGATCCCTTTAGCCTGAGGGCAGGGAATAGAGATGATTAATTTACTTTCTCCTATTGCTATTTTTGGAGAGAAAAAGCTGCATCTTGTTTTCATGTTCTCCTTGTTTGGTGATTGTTGAAACCTCAGAATCAGGTTCCTCAGCCAGCAGGGGTACAGCCGATAAATAGCATCGCCCACCAGTTTGTGTTCGCAGCAGCAGCAGGTGGGCACGGAAGGACAGACAGGAACACAAGTTAAGTGATATTCCAGAAGGTGGGACACTGAGGAGGCAAGGCTAAAGGCAATGATTCAGGCACATGTGAAATTAAATCTTTCCCAAGCAAAGAAGCAATGCAAAAGCCACACTCCCCAGGGACCACTGTGACTCACCACGGGGGACTCTGGATCCCCAAATCATGCTGAGAACATTATACTGGTCAGCTAAATATGGGGTGCAGGCATGCCCTTCTCTCTGAGCCTGCAGCCACCCACCAGCTTCACCACATTTCTCCTCATTGACTCACTTGCTATGAGAGGGACCTTCACAAGTGGCAGAAAGAAATCCAACTGACACCCTGCCTGTGTCTTTTGAGGGGACACCAAGCACATCTCTCCCCTCTCAAGGAGAAGTACCTGCATGTAAAGGAAGAGGAAGCCCTCCTGTGGTGGGGAGCTACACCCCAGCCTGCGAGGGTGTGTGAGGTTTCACTTTGTTCGTTGAGGTCTGGTGGGAAACAACTGGTTTTCCCACTCCCTTGCTGCATATTATCCTCATGAGATTCCCAGCAGTCCCACCAGTCTGTTGCAGAGGTCCTCCTCCTCTCCACCTTTCACTCATTGCAAGGAGGGGCAGCAGCAGCTGAACTGCCTGTTTTACAGCCCTAGTTCTCTCTATGGAAACAGAATTGACCACAGTTCTCCACTGCTTGTGTAAATAATTACTTCACTGCTGTAGTATGTATACAATGTTTTTCATAAACAGTGAATTTAATGACTTTGAAAAGTTTCATTACTGACTTGTATACATCAAAGTTCTAAGTCTGCTCTGAAACATCAGATACTTTCCCTCCATAATTATTGCCAGAACTTAGGCAATGAACTTTTGTTTTGGCGTCTTATTAGTAAAAAAACCAGGTTTAAGTCCTGCATTTAGACCCAAAGCAGAGGCTATATGGGTTTTCTAATTCATGGGTTCATCCTTGCTGATTTGAAAAAGAACAAACAGGATTAATTGAGTTCTGGTAGATAATGCAGGATGGAAGACTGAAATAAATGCTGCATGGGACTCTCAGGCTCTGAAACATCATTGTACTGTGGTTCTGCTACCTGTGGTAGGGGTGTAATTCCTGATATTCTTTACATGCCACCTCCCATAAGGGAAGAATATGCACTTTTCTGAGGCCGTGGAAGACAAGTGAAGCTTTGGCACTGAGTTTAGTGTTTTTTAGTGTTTTACAGCTTCACCTTGGAAGCTGTAAAAGTGGCCTTTATCTCCTTTGTCACCTCATTCAGTCCATTTAGGGGATGGAGTTTCACGGGGGACTCACTGTAGGCTTGTCCTTGTATCAGAATGCCCAGTCCATCATCTCTAGCTGTTTGCAGGGTCCAAGAGGAAGTCAAACAGCACCTGCTGGGCTGGCCAGCACAGAGCCTCCTTCCTTGCAAGGCCAGATGGAAACAAGAGGTCTCAGGATGTTTTGCTGCAAAGCAGCCCCAGCTCGAAGGGAAGGCTGCCAGCCCTGTTCATGTGCCTGTGTACAAGTTAGACCATCGCTAATGAAGTCAGGCAGTGCGTCATGCCAGTACCTATATGTTAGCCACATTCCAGAGTTCTTGATTAAAAATTTTCTCCTTGCCTTTATCAGCCAGAGGAAGCTGTGGATATTAGATGATTAATGGGTATTTTTGTTGACATATGCTCGTGCTTGGTTCTCTTGGCTTTCTGCATTCATCTCTGAATCACTGGCCCATGGCATTCCACTTTCCGCATTTTTTTTTAATAAATGCGTGCCTCCATTACTTTTTAATGCAACAATTGAGCTTTATGGACCGGTAGATACTCATGAACTCTGGTATTTGAGAGCCAAAGATAACATATATTTAACAAGAACTCTAAGATACTCTTGAGTACAGTGAGAAAAGGTTTGCGTTTATTTACCTTCTGCATTAAGTACATCTACTTCACCACTCTTTTTTTTTTTCTACATTTATGAATTGCAGAGCATGATACTCCCTCAAGTATCTGAGGAAGACAACTTTTCCTAGCACAAACTGAATTCCACAAATATAGGGATTATCTGAACGCTTTCTTTCCAGAGACCCTGTTACTGCAAACTCCCAGATGATTTCTCTCCGGGCTTTGCAAACCCTCACAAATGCACTCCTCCCTAAGACCCCTTCACCTCTTCTTCTTTGGTCTCCTGCTGCTGGGAATGCTCCCTGCATCCAGGGACCCAGCATCTCATGGGGGAGATGGCAGCTGCAGGGCTGTAGAAAATGACTAATGACTGTTAAATTAAATTATATAAGATCAATTACAGCCTATGCCTGGAACATTTCCAAGGACCATGCCACGGTCTGCAATAACAAGGGACATGCATGGAGCCCTATTATTCTTTCTTGGGAAGGCCATGGCATTGCCTGCTTGCTTCTGGCTAAAGACACCATTATTGTTCAACCATTGAAAATTTAAAAATACCTAAGTCTAAGTAAACAAAGGAGTTGTTAAGCCATAATCTTTAAGGACACTTTAAAGATTCTTGTAGGCCAAGAGTATATATAATATTTGCTCAGGAGTAGGTGTGTACCTGATAAAATGAAACATTCTGATGTTTAAAACACCAATCTGATGGCTCTTTCCCCCTGTCATACCTGTGAGTCCTTTTCTTTCCATCCTCATGAGTTTTTAAGACTCAGCCACACTACAACTGCAGACAATAAAATTGAGTCTTGTAATTGCCAAGCTTATTTTGCTTTTCAACAGTAGGGTTTTGAGGGTAAATATTTGTCATTTCCAAAGGTTAGCTGGCAGCCAAGGAAACCACAACAGTATCACCAATCCAGGGCAGGGAAATCCAGTTCTGCTGGCATCCCACTCACTGATTTTCCATCCCAATCAGCACATGCAGTGCCAGAACAGGCAGCTGCTAATTCGTATGTGCATGGAAGTCACGTGCAGAATGCTACTATGAAGTATAGGCTGTTAAATTGGCATTTTTAGCAATGCTGCTTAGAAATCAAAAATGAAGCAAAAAGATCAAGCCTGTGGAAGGTTTCTTTTGATCCAATGCTAGGGCCCAGCCATTCCTTCTCTCACAAGAGCTCCCTTGGCTGGAAATGCCCAGCCTCTCTGGTGAGGTTGCAAAGGCACATGAGACAGGCACTGTGCAGAAGCCTCACACTGAGTCTTACACTCTGCACCTGTGTATCCACAATGAAATGCCATCCAACACTGTCTGTAGCTGCTTTTTTTGCTGCCCAGCTGCCCCTCTCACCTTCCTGGATGTGTGTCCCCTACTACCTGTGCTACAGTGAGGTGCAGATTGTGTGGAAGGAGGAAAATGGGGTCTAAAACCAACGCAGCACAGCTGCCCATGAGGGACCAACAACTCCGGCTTTCAAACATTGTATAATCAGTCCTGCAATTGTTTCCTTCCTACCCTTACCATAGGATGGAAGCATTCCATCCTTTTTCCATGTGTTTATTTCAAATGTGGCATAACACATTTGAGCTCTAGAGCCTCATTTCTGTGCTTGGCACATAGTGATGGGCTCCACTTCATGTCCGCATTGCTCAGCAAGTTTCCACTGCAGCCCATCACAAACATTTACTGTGTTGAAAATTTGCCACCCAAAGCATTCAGATAAATGCCCTTTAGCGCATCATGGGCTTTCACCCAAGATCCAAGAGCAAAAACCTTCAGTTTGCTGGCCACTATTGGAAAGCAGATTGACACCTTGGTGGCTCATTGAGGAGCAGCCAGGAAGGATGGGATCCATGGAAGTGGATATGTAGGCCTTTTAGAAATTACCAACCTTGCAACACATCTCTTTGTGGCCTTTATTAAAATGTAGAGTCAACTATATTCTCATTTTTAGTTGTCTTTTTAATTGCCTATGAGTTTCCTGCTCTTTTTTATAACAGCTTTTGTAAATTTAATATTCTTGCTTCACCATAGTGTTGCCACTGATGCTAAATTTTATATTAGAAAAAAAAGAATGTGTAAAAGAATTGTCTAAAACATAAAAGCTCCAACCCCAATGGTGTTGTGTGTAAAATTCAGCTGAAACCGGACCAAAACAGGACCAAATCTCTGGCTAAGCAGTGGGTTTATCTCATTAACTGGAGGAGAACAGAAGAGCCTTAAGTGCTTGATATTTCCCCTGAAGGGCCTGAGGAATGCCAGAAATACCCTCCTCATCTAGTAGGAAAAGAGAGCATTTGGCTATATGTATCAGGTGTAAAACACTTCACAGACTTCAGGAGAAAGGTATGCAAGTCTCAGTGTGTGCTGTTGAAAACTATGCTATTAAAGGTACCAGAGTTCACTGCCTGCAGCTACTTATGCAGTTTGTGGAGAGGCTTTCTAATCTTTTAATTTTATGTAATTATATTTGTTTGCAAGTGGAAAGGGTGGGGAAAATTTGGGGATTACTTTGGCAAAGATGTTGGAATCGTAGTCGCCTCTAAGTTAACTGCCAATATTAATCTATCCTTTAATATTTTGAAACTATACTCCAGGTATGTCAGATTCCTGAAACCACAGAAATGTTGTCAGAGTGAAATTAAATGTATGTGTGCAGCAATAAGTATTTAAGGAGAAAGAAATATGTTGTCTGTAGTGGCTTTCCTGCTCTATTGCCTTCACAGCTTCAAAATAGAAAGACTGCCGTTAGAATTTAGTGAAAATATTTCCTACAGGTAAAATTTTCTCAGGAAACTCATTTTTTATGTAAATTAAGCTTTGGGCAAAGGTCTTTCAGCCAGGAATTTTTTGCCACAATGTGTAAGGTGGATTGTACAATGTCGTGGTCAGAGAACAAAACCCTGAGGCAAGAAAAGCACAAAGCCCCCAGTTACTGCTCCTGCTGGTCACCCTGCTGACCTGGCCACGTGGTCAGAGGTTTGGCTCATGCTTTTGATAAGTGTATTTCTGTTCTTTGAAAATATTAGCATCTTTGGGGGAAAGTAGCCTTGTAACAGGCATAATTTACATTTATGTAAAAAAAAGCCCTGAGGAGGAGGCAAGGAAAACTTCACACCACCACATTTTAGGTATCCTTTCTGAGAGCCCAGCATGTCCCAGTACACTTCTAATGCATTGTTCTGATGGAAGGGGCTGGGAGGGAGGAAAGAGAGCAGCTGGCATTTCTGACATGCACTCTGCAAACCCATGTCCTGGAGAATATGCAAAAGCCTATCTGTGAGCTGTCAGTTTCCTCATTCTTTTTTCCTAATGTTTTTAACTGATGGCTTTAAAAATCAGACAGAGACAGAGGGGTACTTTTTGCTCAGCCTCCACTTTAATTAAAATTACTGTTCTAGGGGGTTTTTTAACTTCTGGATGCAAGACACTTCTTATTACTTTAAAAAGCAATTATGCTCTGATTCATTTTTGCAATGAAGCACCCGCAGATGCTTAAACATCACAGTGAAGCAGGCACATCCCTGGGTACTTGGCTGGATTAGAATCCAGATGCTGCAAGGAAAGTAATAAGGTCCTGTTTGGCAAAACATAACATGACACCAGGGTAGGCTGACTAATTAAAAAGTAGCTCACAAAAGTTAAAATCTACAGATTCCAAAGGGAGACTCTGCTCAGATTTGTATGGGTGAGGGATGAAAAAGCCCAGAAACCCCAGAGGTGTCCCTAGGCAGAGAAATGGTTTTGCAGGCATCCTACGCCTTTGTGATGCAGAGCTTGTGCACTCACAGAACTCTGTCCCTCACGGTGTCCCTTCCCTGCAGCTTGCTCCTGCCACCCCGTGGGATCGGCCGTGCTGCCCCTGGGTCCCCGCACCTTCTGTGACCCCAGCACCGGTGACTGTCCCTGCAAGCCCGGCGTGGCAGGGCCCCGCTGTGACCACTGCCTGCCTGGCTACTGGGGCTTCGGTGCCTACGGCTGCCGGCCCTGCGACTGCGCCCGCAGCTGCGACCCCCACACCGGGGACTGCCACAGCAGCAGGTGAGTTGGGCACCCCCTCCCAGCCTCACCATACCCCTGTGATTCCCATTCCAGGGAAGGCACTATTTACACATGACAAGCAGGCTGAAAATACCCATTATGTAAAATACTTGGGGTTTGGTATGGCCAAAAAGTGCGGGTAGCGTGGAAGCTGAGGCTGTGGTTCCCTTGGGTACCTGGCACACTGTGGCAGGGCACCAGCAATGTTGGAATTTTTGCTCTCAGTGCTGGTGTTAATGTATTGGGTGTTTTCCATAACCTTCACAGTTGTTTCCTCTCCACAAGTAAAATGTGAGCTTCAAGGACATCTGAGTAAGAGGAGACTAAAGGCTTCATTTTGCTGTTGCAACTCAGCTTATGTTGGCTGTGTTGGGTTTGGAGTCAAGCTCTGACTTTTAGAAGACAGCACATTTTAATAATACCCCACCCTCCAAGTCTGTCATGTTGCTTTTTCTACCAGACTGAAGATTTTTGTGGTATTTAAATCCCTATAACATATTTTAAACCCAAAATGGATTCATGATCCTCTCTGGCAACACTCACCTTCCAAAACTGCCTCTTGCATTTACCATCATCAAGACAGACAGTCACATTGTGCCTGGAGGATGGGCTGGTAGCAACCCTGCTTTCCGCTGGCTCCTGGAGGAAGGCTGACCATCTTCCTTTCCCCTCAACAGCTCAGATGTGACCTGGCATGAAGCACCTCCTTTCCAGGCAGTGCTCAATGAGAGCGAGCCCACCTGGGGCTGGGAGGATGAGCAGGGCTTCTCAGCACTCCGGCACTCTGGTAGGACTGCGGCTTTGTGCGTGTTCCACCTGCCCAATCCCTCCTGCCAGCAGCCAGTGCACACCTAGTCTCCTGCACTGGCTTGTAGTTAGCACCCTACCAGTTGCAGGGGGGAATGGGCATTTCCTCACTAACATGTGGAGGAATGTCCTTGTGAGCACCTCCTTCCCCTACAAGAACCAGAGGAGCCTTATGGCTCATCCCGTCAATGCAAGGATGTGTGAACCCCTTAGGCAGATGCTCTGTGCTGAATGCCTGCACCCAGAATTCAGCTGTTGTAAGACAAGAATTTGGAGTCCCAGCTCTGAATTTCAAGGCTGAATACCCTCATGTTTTACTTGACCATCATGTTTTAAAGGTATCCTTATATTCCCTAAAACTCCACAAACCAGCAACTTTATTTAAAGGATGGGGTTTGCCACTTCACTGGCGGGTGGTCAGGGGATTTCTAACTCAGAATTTATTTCCCTGGCATCACAATAATTCTGGCATCACTTGCAGCTCATGATGCGATTTGAGATGGTCTAGCATGCAGCTGGGGAAGTTTTTTCCCTCCTGTGTTCCCAGCCTGGGGGAGGTGGGTGCTACATGAAGGTTGGTGGGGCAGCATCAAGCTGTCCTGCCTTGCAGCCACTGCATGCAAGCAGGGGAGTGTCATTTCCTCCATTTCCAGAGAGCGGCTTGATAACATCTCGAAGATACAATAATTGAGTTAATTGAGGGGAAAGCTCCATCATTTGTCTAGGCCACTTCATTTTAAATGTAAATAAGTATATCATGTTATTCTTTGTTCTAAGATCACGGAAGTCATTAATCTGCCTTAACCTCTGCAACATTTCCTTTTAAAATTTTGTCTGGTACATTACGGTGTGGAAAATACCACAGGGAAAGATACGCATGTTATTTGCATCCCAAGGCAAAATAATAAGGCCTTTGTTTTCCTTCTCTTCTAATTGTAAACAAGGAGTAATTGCCCTTGGACTAAGATTCTGTATTCACTCTCAAACTAAAAACAGTTGCAAATTTCCCTTTTTTTTGCATGAGGTTAGTGGACCACTTACCTTTGGCATTTCCTGGGCTCTGCCTGCAAATGCTCCTGTTTTTTAAGCACAATTCACAGCCATTTGCTTCTTTCTTTTTCCCCAGGTAAATGCGAATGTAAAGAGCAAGTTTTAGGGAATCCCAAGGTCTTCTGTGGAATGAAGTACACCTATGGTGAGTTGTGGGTGAGGGGGCTGTAAAGGGACATGCTGTGAGGCATTGCAGAAGTGTATATAAAGCATGACAGGTGCTGTGTGTGCACCACTCCATCCTGGGATACTTAGTCTAAAATTAGATCTTCATCCAAAATATATAGGTATCATGGTTCCAAGTCAAGGTGGATGAAGCATCTTGTTCTGTTACCCATCTCTCTTGCTATCAAAACACCCTTGTACAGGGAGAATAAGAGCTGGAAGTGTCCTGAAGAGGTTCTCTGGGTCCAAGACAAACTATAAACCACAGTTACCAAAAATGGGTCACTAAAACGCTATCTGTAGATGAGGTGCCCCAATCAGAGTCTAGAAATGACTGTATCTGAATGATACTGAACATGAGGAGGGACTGTGATCACCATTCCATGAATAAAACGGTTCCAGCAGCTACTGAAAACTTCCCCCTATCAACAAAGTGCAGCTGTTACAATGGGGTGATATATATTGTCTATGTGTCTCTTGGATTTAAATGAAGGAGAAGAGGCACTTTGTTTCCAAGACCTCCCTGGTGTGTGCCAATGAACTGCCTCCTTCATCCTGAAGCAGAGCAAGGAATGCTCTGTGCAGCACTCCCTTTGCAAGGAATCTCTTGCAGGGGTCTCTTGCACCTGTTTCATCTCACACTGAAGCTGAAAACACACAGGGAGACAGCCTATACATCTCCTGGGTTTGGAGCAACCCCCAGAGGGGAGTTCAAGGGGCTGCCAGTTGTTGAAATGTAGCCCTGGCTTAGTGATATTAGGAAAAAATTTGATTCTGCTCTGTTTTGTTTCTGAGCCACGATAGTAACTGTGTTTAATCTTGCAAAAGATAAGAAATTGAAAAAAAAAGTCACAAAACCTTCAAGTTCATAAATCTTATCTAAAGCGCACTCAGGCTTCCCCCCCCTTCATCATTCAACATGTGAAGGTGTCAGCTGAACTAGAGAGACAGATGAATTACGGGGCTTACCCTGAACTCCAGGAGGCCACACTGTGAGAGGCTGCCCTGAGCTTCTCAATGTGAGTGCTGAATAAAGCACCTCCATATGAGGATACCTCCCTGCATAGGTCGGGTGAGAAACTGAGCCCTGAGCCTCCACCACACAGGGGCTCAGCAGTGGAATTCCAGATGGGGAATGTGCCTGTGGGTATGAGTGAGCTCAAAATACTCCTTGGTTTGCCTCAGTCCCCACCAATGTCTGACTCTCCTCCACTGAATTTGGATTTGGCAGTCCTGCAATGCAGCAGGACTGGCACCAGGGTGGGATGTGGACAAGTCCTCACACCTCTGCCTGCTGCCTGGGCTGCCCGGGCTGAGATCAGCAAAACCTCCAGGTCCATCCCTAAATCCAGTTGATTTCCAAAAGTGCTAAGGAACCCAAAGGGTTTACTGAACTCTGGGGGGAAATGGGACCTCATGCCCTCATGGCACTTCCAGGGGCCTTGGCCAAAACAACTGGCAGCATTTCTGCCCATGGGTGTGGGGATGGATGCGCTCCCTGGCAGCTGCTCTGATCCTGGGCTCCCCAGCAAGGAGCACTGGGCTAACTCCACTGTAATGAAGCAATTGTCTTCACTGCTTCACCCAGACACCAGCACTAAACCAGGAATAAAAAGAGTCCACTGTAAAGAGTTTGTATATTCCTGGGTTTGAATTCCTGTGTTCTCAGTGATCAAGACGAAGATCTTGTCAGCTCATGACAAAGGCTCCCATGCAGAAGTCAGTGTGAAGATCAAGAAAGTCTTGAAATCTACAAAGCTGAAGATCCTCCGGGGCAAAAGGACACTCTACCCTGAATCCTGGACTAACAGAGGCTGCACTTGTCCCATTCTCAATCCTGGTAGGTTTGATTCCCTGAGCAGTACATCCCCACCACATATACACAGATTTCATTCCCATCCCTCTATCCCCTCAGACCAATGAGCTGAGAATGCAGCCCAGTGCTGATTAAAAATCATTGGCTGTTACATCACTTGGATTCCAACAGCAATCTCCATCAAATTGGAATTTCATAGGGAAAGATTTGGTTTATCCTATAGACTTTGAAAAATACACTTCTCCTAATGTAGCACAGTAACTTTCAGTTTTACCAGTCTCTGTTCCCAGAGGGATTGAGGTGCACATCATGCCACAATTGCATGATATATCTTTCAAAGCTAAAGCTAGTTTGAATCCATAAAGACGCATTTAAATCTGAGTTATTATACTATACTGAAGTTCTAATCTAAATTCAAGGGAATATTTCTCTTTGAAAGTAACACAAATTTACATGTATAAGATTTGGAAGAAATTCTTTTATGCAGTGAGAGGAGAGCTCCACTGTTTTTTCCCATCTTCTTTCACTGGAATGGAGTATAACTAGTGGTGGCTAAACAGCGTATGCAGTCTCCAGTGTGGACAAAGACATGCAGACTCAGGGGTTTCTTCCACAGAGCAAAACTAAGCTCCAGCTGACACACCTCTCTTTACAACTCCAAGGTAAATGAGCAGTTACCAATTAATGCAGAAAAAGGGCTTTCTTTCCATAAGGTCTATACGCCACTGGGAAATTGGCAATGGAAGCATTGACTTAGGTGCTGAGACATCCCTTTCATGTGTAGCAGTAGGAACTAGGGGGGACAGGGCTGTTTGTGAGGCTGTGTCATGCAGGAAGATTATTCACTGATGAAGTGTTTGCAGCATTCTTTCATGTCCACAGGAGTGACTGTCTGGTTTGGAAGATAAGCTGCTGTGGTAACACAGCTGTAGCTGGGAAGTCCTGTCAGGTACAAAGGTCAGATGAATCAGCAGCATTAGGATGGGCTCTACTGTTTAAGTAAAAGTAAGACTTCAGATACTGCTGGAACACCATAAATCACTGATCAAATAGCTATAGCTGTTTTGTTTTTCCATATGCAATGAAAACACAAGCAAGAAAGCCCAGATGCAGTTGCCTTAATATGAACCTGAAGGAATGCAATGGAAGTTGTCCAAAACTGAGCAGCCCCACACCTGACACCCAGCTTTGCTACTCCACTAACTTCAGAGGAGCTTCAGTGATTTTCCCCAACAGAGGAAAAGACAGCATTAATCACAGAATCAGTGGAGGTCTCTTAGACAACAGCAGAAAGGTGGAGGTGCAACTGTCTTTAGTGATAGTCCAGGTGTCTGACACATCAGGTGTTACTCCCTTGTTACTTCCTTGCCAGCTCTCATGATTTATGATGCACAGCTTGGTATTGTTTTGAAATGCAGCTGCTGGTCCCATGAGTATAAATTAGTCTCTGCCTTCATGTTGAAAAGAATTTGTGAAGTTTGGTGCTAATAGGAAACTTGAAAACGTCCACTGAGTGAATCTTTAAAATTCAATAATGGCAAAGAGGGAAAAAAGGAACCCAGATTTTTTTTTTAATTCATTATTTTCTTTAGCTACTACATTCATTTCTGAGTGGTTGGCAATACAATACCAGGAGATTCAACCCTCTATCACAGTAAGAGCTTATGACCTACAGGTGAATAAACCAAACACAGCTGGATGAAAAGTCAAGCTGACATAAAACAATTTTCTGACATACAGCTATAATGGAAATCATATCTCCCAAAAATACAGAGGAGATCAAAGATAAACATGAAAGTAAGACAAATGTGGTTTTATTCTGTTTTACAGAAGTAAATGGATACCAAAAGGAGAGTAGGCTCTTAAAGGCTCTGACAAGAAAAAAAATTCCAAGCATTTGTTAAATCTCTGTGGGCTATTTTCATTTATATTTAGAAGCTAATAAAATCACATTTTGTGTACTGCATCTCACTGACATACAGCCACTGGGGTCATTTTTCCATAGATACAGATAGAGCTGTAGATATACAGATATACATGAGAGTCAATATGTATAAATATTTCTCTGTGTAAGTGCTTTTTTACATGGAGCTAGATACCCAGGCTGACTTTGCAGCTCAATAGGCCTCTTAATCATGGCCCTGTGCAGTCCCTGACCGCTTTGCTGGTTTGCAGGCTTGGAGTATCTTGTGGCAGGACACGAGGACGTCCGAACGGGCAGACTCATTGTCAACATGAAGAGTTTTGTCCATCAGTGGAAGTCGGTTCTTGGAAGAAAGGTCTTGGAGATTTTGAAAAGAGACTGCAACTAGAGGTGTGCGACTGCCTAGGGCATTTCTTTATGCACAAAATGCAGCAGCCTCCACAGAGAGAAGACCTCTAGCATGAAAACTGGAATGTAAGAAAATAGTGCCAAAACATGTAGTGAGGCATTCAGAGTTGTAGGCGCTGTCTAATTTAACCCTTTCTGGCTGATGTTCTTTCACTTGCCTATAGCTTCCTTGTCAGGGCCTCACCTGAGCCCTGCTCATCTTTATGTTGAGGGAAACAAAAGGAAGGGTGGTGGATGCTTGTCTCGCTCCAGTGCAGTGTTGGAGCAACCCCCATGAAGCCACTGATCACCCAAGACTAAATTGCCACCCTAGAAGAGCTACTGATGAGAAGCAAAACACTGCCAGTGCCACTAGCGTGGATTCTGAGTGACTTCCAGAGGCTCCCAGAGGATGCTGTGAGGAAGGCAATGGCCACAGCAGTGGGTAGGTGCTGGCACCAGTGTGGCAATGACAACCACCCTTTAGAAACACCCCCTTACAGGTTAGGACATGGCACTTGTCAAAGAGAATTGGGTGCCAATTTCTTTTAACCTGTTTGCCCTGCTGAAGGTTTCAGGGGCTAGATTCTCTGCTGATGCTGTTGAGGAGGGAGCTGCTGGAATGGGTTGAATCCCTCTGCCTTGGCACAGGCATGGTGCAGGGCAGAGGCCAGCTCTCCACCCACTGCGTGGCTGCAGAGAAGAGCCAGCTGCAGAGGGTGCAGCATCTCTGAGCTTTTGTCCTTGAAGTGTTAAAAAATGAACCTAGCCCTAGTGTAAATATTTCATTGTATAAAGCACTTTACTACCTGCCACTTCCTGGTGCAGGAAGTCTAATTGTGTTGGGGAAAGAAGAATTTGAAGGTGGCACGTGAAAAAAAACTCCCTGAAACAGAAGCACTCCTGAAGACCCCCCGCAGGTGGACAGCGTTAACAGTATAAAGGGAATGGCCAGCCTGGCACTGGCCTCTCAGAGTATCTGAGGATGCAATCTGAAAGATAAAGTATTTGCACTGAAGTCCCAGCTTCAGACCAGCACTTGGACCCCGCGGGCAGGACTCCAGCAAGACTTTGCAAACAGAGTGAGGAGAAGAGACTTTGAGATAAAACTGCAATTGCTGGAGGAGAAAAACTCCGACTGCAGGAAAAGGAGTGGATGCAGAGAACGGAAAGGACTTGCATTCACATATCACAACCCAGCGATTCATGGTGGGCCTGGAGTTTATTTTATTTTTATGTTAGTATTTAAAACTGAACATTTTATTTGTTTTCTTCTATGTTATTGTTTGCAATATACAGCCATTATACTTCCTCATTAACACCAGTATGAAATATAGCACAGTTTACTGCAGTTTTCAGCACTAAAATATATCTTTTCTGTAAAGCATCTTTAAGCCACATTGCATAGCGTGTATTTTGTTCATGAGTGCAAGGGGAAAGAAGACATACAACACCAGAAAAGTCACGAGTCTACCAAACCACTTTACGTATGTATTTTTCTTTCAAGGTCCTGTGGACTCACAAAAAAAAAAAGATACTATTTTGGTAATTTGTTTTTGTATCTCATGTATGTAATAAATATGATATGATTTCAACATCTTCTTTTCCTGTTACTGCTTATGCCACTGGCAGCAGGGGCTTCATGCCTGCACTAAAGAACACAAGCAAAGATTGCACTGGGTGAGGAGAAGCTGCCATGAGGGATATTTTCCTCTCTTGTTGAGGGGTAAAATTCAACATGGGGTAAAAAGGGAAGTAGCATGGATGGCTCACAAAAATCCCATTTCACCTCTTATTTTGGGAGGTTTGTAAGCTCTTCTCATCAGAAGGGGAATTGTATCTAAATATTTTCAAATCTGACCAGATCCTTGCCTCCACACAGGCTTGAAGTCTGAACTGCAGACAGGTACTTATAAGAAGCAATTTGGGGATGGCAGAAATAAGGTTTGTTCCCTACATTTGAAACTACTAAGGGGAAACAAAAGGCAGTGGGAAACAAGTGCTGTGGCAAAAGGTCTATAAAAACAGTGCAGAGTGAAGTCAAGCATCAGAAATCAGTGGCCAGGGGGTCAAGACATAATCCACAGTGTGGGCAGCAGCTCCCCGGGTGGGCGGTTAATCAGTGACTGTGGCAGCACCCATCTCTGTGGGCAGGCTCTCCTGTGGAGGCACCCAGAGACTGAGAGCCTTCAACAGCTCTGCTTTGATTTAAAACTGTGATTTTACCTGCTTGACATATTTTTAGCTTCATTTTATTTTAATGCCACTATAAATACATTCTCAATGGCTAGTTGGTTGATGTGACCTTGTAAGAGCTGGAGGGTGTGATCCCACTGTCCCGGCCAGCTCCGGCACTGTACAAAACCAGGATGGCGTTGTCGACAGTGCTGCTTATGGCACCTTGCCTGACACCTGTCCTAGCCTTGGAGCTGGGCACTGATGGTTTTGTGGAGGAAAGGGGTTAACTTCTGTGGGGCAAATCCATCCATGAGAAATTTCTATTGGGATTTTGGCTGGAACAAGAGTCCCATTACCCAGAGTGGGTGAGCTGGATATCAAAGAACCACAGAACCAGTTGGGTTGGAAAAGACCTCTGATATAGTTTAATCCAAGCTTTCACCAAGCACCACCTGATCAGATAGACCATGGCACTAAGTGCCATGTCCAGATGTTTCTTGAACACCTCCAGGGGTGGTGACTCCACCAGCTCCCTGGACAGCCCATTCCAATGTTTAGCATCCTTCCTGTGAAGGAATTCTTCCTGATATCCAGCCTGAACCTCCCCTGGCACAGCTTGAGACTTATGTCTTCTTGCCTTGTCTTGTCTCCTTTCAGGTGTTTGTAGAGAGAGAGAAGGTCTCCCCTGAGCCTCCTTTTTTTCAGGCTGAACAATCCCAGCTCCCTCAGCCACTCCTCACAGGACTTACCATCTAGACTTACCCCTCTATTCATATGAGATCACAAGGTGGCCAGCCAGGCCCTCCTTAGCAAGAAAAGCTTCTTGGGACAGTTAGTCTTTGCAGCTCAGTGAGTTAATGGAAGCAGCCTGCCTGGTTTATCTGTTTACTCCCCTCTGTTATGTGTATGAGAAGAGGATGTCTGTCTCTGCCCACCTGAAGAGTAGAGGTATTGCTTGATGATTCCAGGAATAGCAATGCTTTGACTAGTCCTTCTGTGTGACAAAAATCAGTGGCAGGAAAACCAACCCAGTCATAATCAAAGAACTGCAGGAGTGAGCCGTGTTGGTAACATGTGCTTGGGCTGGAGGAGATAAAGCAGCTGTGCTGGAACCAGCTGCCACCACAGCACTGACCCTGGCTGTGCATGGCAATACAGCCTCTCCAGCACAGCAACATGTGATCCAAACCTGTATTCCTCCAAGGCACTCACAGAACACCTCTTTTGCTCTTCCTGGTGGATATGAGCTCTCCACTCTGGCACATGAGCTCTTGACACAGAGAACACCTAGCTCCAACTCATTTTCAATGCCTCCTTGCAGTCTCTGAGGCAAATCCTGTGCCATAAGTATTGTCAGGACCAGGCACATAAGTATTGTCAGGACCAGGCACTAAGCCAAAGTCACACTGCTGTGTGAGTGAAGCTTTCTCCACTGTCCTCTGCCACCACTGCTACCTGTGGAAGAAAGCAGAATAAGCCACACAGACCTGTCCATTAGTTTTCACTAACCTGAAGCTGGGTTCTTGGAGGAGGCTGCACTCAGAGATGTAACACATCCTCCCTCAGAGAGGTGGCCTTACACACCCTGCTCACCAGTACCTGCGAGCAGGGTGAGCCTCCCCAGCTGTGCAGAGCCTTTGAGATGGGTACCTCTGCCCAGCCCATTCATCAGGAAACTGGAGATGATTAGGTGAAGCATCTGCTTTTATTCAGTTAAAGATCATTTTTCTCTTTGGGCCACCTCAACAGACACTAACCATGCCTACAGCTCTGACTGCAAGGAGGCCAGCGGAGAAGCTGCCTGCAGGCTCAGCCACATCCATCCCTGCAGCAGCAGCTGGCCATGGATCCCCAGCTGCATGGCCCCCCTCCCCTAGGAAGTGCTACTGGTGGGAGCCTCCTCATCCCACACCAAGCCCTCTTGGGCTACAGAGGTGCTGAGCCCTGCTGCCATGGTGAGAGACTGGAGAGGACTCAGGGCTGTGCTGCCTGCATGTGCACAGGGCCTGTCCAATCAGTGACTGCTCATCCCTGAGGAATGCAGTCTTCCAGTTACAGTGGAAAATTACAGGCGTGTTTAATATAGTTGCTCCAGCAAGCTGAATCTTCTGGGATATGACCATGTTGCTGAAAATGACTGAACATCTGGGACTACAGGCCTGCCTACATGGAAATCTGGGCTGGTATGGGTAAACATAACAGTCCAGGAACAAATAGCTGCAGTGTACTCTTTTTTAATCTTTATTTTTAGTTATCATATTGGCTTCAATATCAACACAGGATAGAATAAACATCTCAAAAATGTCCGGTGGCTGCTGCCTCAGCATCCACAGGAGCTCTCTCTCTGATAAGGCTGGAGGGGATCAGCTGTCTGTGGGCCTTCTGGGCTGATGTGTTGATTTTTTGATGACAGTGTTTCCAAAGCATGCTCTTACCCAAGGGTCACAGCTTCTTGCCACTCTTTTCCCACAGTGCAGCACAGAAACTTCATGAATGCCTTGTATTGCTTCAAGGGAAGGCAATGATGCCTCAGAAGGCTCAAAGGCTAGGAAATACACTATATATGGGAAACTTGCAGGCATATTGAAAATGTTAGCATGGCCAAGAGGCCAATGTGCTGCAGCAGGCATTGGGAGAGTCACTCTCTCTGTCTAGCCCATCTCCTCACTTCTCCATCACTCTTAGGGATCCCTTGGAGCAAAAATAATGCTGGGTTGCTTGAATATGAGATGCACACATGGGTTCACTTAAGTACAACTGGGTGCTGTAGCTCAGAAAAATGTCATCATGCCCAAGCTTTGTTGCAATGCAATATTCCAGGTATCTCCAAGTACTACCTGGACACTTTCTCAGCTGTAGAAGAAAAGTAAAAGAAGTTTTCCAGGCTTCTGAAAGGTCCAGAAAGATTGTGGGTATGAGCGAAAGTGTGTGTATGTCCATCCCCATGCTCACTTCTTCGTGTCCCAGATGGTGCTTTCTCTGCCCATGTCTCTGAGCTCCCCCTGACCAGACAGGTTGCTCACACTGACAGCATTTCTTTCTTTCACGTCTCATCTCAGACTTATACATAGAAATTAAATTCAGTTATTTAGCACAGGACATGGCTTTTAAGACACCTGGAAATGAGGTCTGGCAAAAGAGCCAGCCTCAAAGGGCTGGCCTCAGATCTGTATGAAAATTGCTGAGAAGAATAAAGTTGCTCCCTAAAGAAACATTAGTGAAATTTCCCTGAACTGACTTGCTGTGGACATGGATATGCACCCCTTCTAGCAGGTGCAAAATGCAGCCCAGCTCCAGGCTCAGGACACATGCCGAGGTGCACAAACAGGGATAAAACCATCAAAACCAAACAACCATCCATTAGGCTGGTGTTAACCTGGAGGAAAGGGCATTCCTCACTGCATTTCCTGTGGCAGATTCACACACATGATCTCTACCTGGATCAATAGGAGATATTTCTCACATTAAAACCACAAGATGTATACGTTTTAAAAATATGTTTGCTCTCTGTCTCTGCTCCTCATCGGAGCTTTTCTTGATTTGCATCAGATGAAACTTGCATCTGGCCATCGAGCATTTGTGAAACCTCCGTGTGGTCAAATCTGCTTGGGTTTTATCTGAGTAACAACTGCAGGAGATCAGAAAACATTTCAGGTACACAAACAAGGACTAGAGATTCGCCTCACCTAATGTGAAGTGCTGGTGGCAGATGGTGGTTAGGACACACTCCCCCGAGCCCCCCAGGGTTGCAGAAAAGACCCTGGAGCACTCTGAGGGGTCATTACATCTGCCCAGCTGCCCCACAGGGGCAGGTGAGGGGGCAGGAAGATGCACAGGTACTTGTGTAGCTTAAGGAACAACAGCAAGATGCTCTTGGCATAGAAACAGGGGATTAAACTAATGCTGCGTAGGGGCAGGGAAGTTAAACAGAACAGGACAGGGACACTGTCACCTCTGCAGCGGTGGGCACATACACAAGGGACTCCAGCCACAGGAGACGAGGAAGCCTCAGCGTTTGCCCCTCGTTGGGCATGGCTGCCTGGACCTGATCAGCCTCTTTCCCTAGAGAGCTACAACAAAAGGCCATTTCTTGACCTGCAAAGGAGATCCTTGAAAAGGCCCCCAGAGTTGCTGGTGTGATGGAACAGGGAGGCCAATTCAAAGGAACCTGAACCTGGTCATGGCAACACATGCAGCCTGCAGTTGCCTGAGGGGGTTGAAAGTGCTCGTGTGGAGCTGTTTGTGCAAAATAAACGTGCCCAGAGCCACTGTGCAGTGCAAGCAAACCCCGTTTGTGCCATCAAACACCTCTGACACAGACATTTAGGGAGGGATGCTGCCCCTGGGCAGCCCCCAGGCCAGGGGGTCAGGAGGGGATGAAGTGGTGCAGGGCTGTGCCACCAGCCGATCCCACAACTCTGCGGTGCAGATTCTCACCTTGCAGTGCCCGGTGAATTCCTGAAAACGATGTCATGTATTCGCATGCCTGTACCTCCGCAGAAGCAGCACATCCTGCCCCGTGACTTGGCGCTGGCCGCAGCCAACATCTACAAAGGCAGGAGGAAAAAAACAACAACAAGAAAACAGAAGCCAAGTTATGCAGCAGAGGGGGAATAAAAATATTTCCCTGGACGCGGCGGGTGACCGGCAGAAACCCCGAAAGGCACTGTAAATACAATGCACCGCGGCTCGGACAAACAGCCCGGCGCTCCGAGCAGCAGCCCCGGCGGCAGCGCTCCAGCGACCAGGGACAGTGGCGGTGCCGGGGGGACGGGCCAGCACTCCCAGTCCTGCTCGGGGACATAAACAGGACGCCCCACCTCTGGCTGATACCGATCAGCTGGACAAGGCAGAAGAGGGAAGAGGCCGGGGCGCCGCTGCGCCCCGGTCACCTCTGAAATGACAAAGCATTATTGCAAATGACAAAATGCAGGCAAGGTTGCGAAGAGCTTCCACACGGACGGGCAAGAGGAGGAGAGGAGACGATCCAGAGGACTTCTCCAGACTGCAGTGGGCTCTGCTCCCTTGCCTGTGCTCCGTGCTGGTGACTATTTAACACATTAAAAGCAATAACAACTGAATTCTTCTGAGCAAAAAGCACTTATAATTGGATAATGGCCACTGAGCATCAGTAGGTGGGTTGCATAAAGCCTGAAGGAAACCATGAGAATTTTTTTTTCCACCCACAGCACTATTATGAAGCTGACAAGGTCCTGCTCTCTGCAATTCCCATTAATTTTACTGCCTGACCTTCAAGATTTATGACAGCTTTGTCTGACATTCATGGGGCAGACAGGTATTGTTACATGCCGACATAGCCCAGGTAGCAGCCACGGGTTGTTCTCCACAAATGACTGCACTCCAGTCAGCTTTGGAAAAGTCCCTGCTTTTGTACAGGGAAATACAAAGTAAATGAGATTCACTTTAAATTCCAGTCTCCCTTTCCACCCTCAGGGAAACACAACACATGCCAGAGAACAGAAATCACTGCTCATCCTGCATTCAAACAACAGGCAAGCTTAAATCCTTAGAAATCCTTGAATACCCAGCAGATGATGACATACACTGAGGCCTTACCATACCTGTCATTTAAACCCTCTGTGACTTGAAAAACTCAAATACACTGCAGTTACAGTAGCCAGGGGCAAAGCAGGAGTGAACAGCTGGCATCCTCGTTCTTTTCCTTCCAGGACTCTGGTTTCTCTAGCAGTCTTTTTTTATCCTCTATGTAACATCCAAAATAGAGAGAAATCAAAAAGAACTAAAATAGCAACAGTACAAGAAAAAACACCATCAGGAGTTCCTGTTCACAAGGCTATCCTGGCATTCAGCTGGGGCTGTTGACATATTTAATAGTCATCCAGTCTCTGCCAGCTGGATGCCAGCTTCAAACTCGAGTCCACAACTGTGATAACTTCTTGCTTCATGTTACAATTCCTGCACTGTTATTTTTCCCGCAACATGTTAGCAGTGCAGTTCATTCTGAGAAACAGCTTATCTGAAGGCATCCTGAAAAACAGACCTACATGGGCAATCTCCAAGTTTCCCTCACCTGGGGAAGCAAGGATTTTGCTTTCATGCTATGTTAAGGAAGGTTTCTTTCTGAGTGAATTGTAGCAAAGAAAGCCTATTCCTTTGCTGGCAAAGGAATATGAGTGTTACCATCATTTAAGTATAATTTCTGTAATGAACGTTTCTTCATTAAACTGAAGTTTAATGTTGGTGCAGAATTGCACTCAATTTCGTGGATGCTGGTGCTAGGTTATATTAAGTGCTGTCCAAACAAGTTTTCTCCCAAAAGACTGCAGTGTCTGAGGGCTCCAGGGAAACCAGAGTTTGCGGGAGAAGTGTTGTCCCCTTTGTCTTCTCTGGAGGATTTTGTTTTCCTTCCCTGGCATTACTCAGGAGCGGCATGGGGCTGGGCTTCCATGGCTGGCAGTGCTCACAAGGTAAGACCACCACACCTCCCACTTGCCACAGTGCTGACAGAGGCTTTGCAGCCCATCCCCTCCACCAGCAGGACACAGGAAAGCAGCAGATGCCACAGGGTGGAGGCAGAACCCCCTGTCTGGCTGCTGAAACCCCAGTCCCAGGGAACACGTGCTAGCTCACAGCCTGCTGGTGACAGCTTAGCCAGGGACAAGCCTGCTGAGAACCAGTCATATATTGCACTTCAGACCCTGTGGGTTGAATCCACCCACCTTCCCATCCCTGGAAGTGTTCAAGGCCAAGTTGGATGCTTTGAGCAACCCGGTGCAGTGGGAGGTGTCCCTGCTCGCGGCAGGGGGGGTTGGAACCAGATGATCTCTAAGGTCCCTTCTAACCCCAAACTATTGTGTGATTCTGTTTTCCAGCACACATGAAAGCTGTCACAAAATACAAAGTGTGGCTTTGGAGCCCACCAAAGGCCTCTTCTTGCAGGCTTGGGGCAGGGGGTGGATCTCTCACTGGGCATGCAGACACCTGAGAGCCAGGAAGGGTCACCTGTTGTGAACCAGAGGTGCTACAGACCTCACTCGCTGCAGCCAAGTGGGATCATCCTAATGTCTCACAAGCTGCTAAGCACCACTTCCACTGCAATTTCCTCCCTGACACTCACTGATTAAACATTATTTTAATAATAATAAGCCATGAAGATTACTAACTCATCCTTTCTCTTACAGTTAAGGAAATGGTCAATATTAAGCATCACAAAACTCAAAAAAATTTGAGATTCCTGTTAAGGGATCCACTGCTTTGTCCCTTATAAATTGAGAAACAACCTGCATATGTCAGTTCCCAGCCAACTCAACACTTCCTTGTGTTGTATTAGATATTGGTTTTGTTCCTGCTCAAGGCTGCGGTTACAGTGCTTTCCACTGCAAACCCACTTGAGCTGTGAGACTTGACCAGGGATTCTGACCTTTTCTCATCAACAAGATACAAGTTATTTTTGAGAGAGCTGGTGCCTCCACGTGCTTTTTTTGCCCTTGATGCTAGCATGCATCCATGATAACTTTATTAATCAGAGAGAGAAATAATAACAGTGACCTATTGTAGCATATTGTAGAAGGACTTTTTTTAATGCAAATGGTACACAATAAATTCCATTTTGACTTTGTATCACATTATGTGACAAGAGACTGAACAAACAGAGATAGCTACTGTTCTGAGCAAACAGACACAAAATAACAAAATTAATAGAAGTTTTCCTTGACTTTGCCTCCCTCACATTCACAGCCTTGGAGCCCTCTAGTATCTTCAGCTGCTGATATGCTGCCCGCTGTGCTCGGTGTGACAGTGAATTCCAGATCCCTGTGCTGTGCCTGCCCCTCCAACCCTCGCTGTCCTGGGAAGGTTATCCCTGGCACTGGCTTCTGTCACGTCCCTCACACAGGAGCAGCACAGGGGGCCCTTAGGGCTGCTTTTCTCCCACATTCACAGCAGTTCAGCACACATTTTGGGGCACCCTTGCATGAGCAGCATGGGTTCTTGGGTGCAGGAGCAGTGCTGGTGCTGAAGGTGAGCACAGGGAGCTTCTCCAAACAAGTGACTGCACAAAACAGACAGGAAAGGAGATGAAGTGACAATGACGTTCAAATGGAACTAAGTTGGTTGCTGCAGGCAGAAATGTCCCCACTGTACATGAGTACCATGCATGGGCATTGTGAGCTTCTCAGAAGAGAGCATCTAAAAATATCCTTCTACAGAGAGAAATGGCAAACATTAGTAGGTGGCAAGGAGGAGTCTGTAGGAAGACATCAAGTACAGGAAAAAACCTGGAAGTGGGCAAAAAAGACAACCACTTAAAATAATAGTAGCAACCACCTCGAATAACCTAGCAGGAGCTGGTAGTCAAGGGCTTGAAAGAACTAAATATCTGTAAGTCTTGTTTTGTTTTCTAATACAAATCATCCAGGCACATTACAAAACACTGAAAGCTTGCAGTTCATGTTTAGTAAGCACTTTCACTGGCAGGTATGGGGATGCATGTAGGGGAACCTGTGAGCAGCAGTCCCAGCACAGGTGCTCAAAGACTTGCCTTTTTTTCAGCTATACCTCTTAGTTTAGTGAAAAGTGCCACTCCTTGATGAGTACCTTCTTTCACCCCCTCCCTTAGACCATCACGGACACAAGGCTGACTCGATAGCACTCCAAACCTCAGCTCCCTGAGGGCAGAGGATGTTTCTGACCCCATCAATGCCTGACCCCCCTTGGGGCAGGGGCTGCTCCTGCCCACAGCCAGGCAGGCGCCAGCTGGGAGCAATGTCCGTGTTGGGAAGGGCTCCTGGCTGGCACCTCGCTGGCTCTGCTCCCGGGCAGCCGAGGGCAGAGCTCAGCCCCTCGCGTTGATTGCTGCACCCAGGGTCTGCAGGGCAAATTGCACCACGCTGCCTGGCACTCCGCGGGAGGCATGGATGTGCTGCCACGGGCCTGCAATTTACATTTAAAGAATTAATAAAAATTCCAGGCCAGAGAGCGTCTGTGGAGTTTATAACCTTGACATTTTTTTATCAGCCCCCGCCTTGTTTCTTTTCCCCTTTTTAACCAAACCGACCCATACAAATTAGTATTTGAAAGTATGCAATTAGCAAGCTGCTCCTGCAGCTATGCAATTCTCCTGCCACCCAGTTTCCCAATGGGGGGAAATCAACAATAAAGAACAAAGAAAAGAATTTGCTGCCTCATATTAATGACTGCTGTTTGAGGACAGCATTTGTATTTTAAATGAATAGCTTACTGAGGACAAAAAGGTCAGAACTGCATTTTATGGTAGCGATAGAATAGCAGGAGGACAGGAGAAAGGCAAAAGCAGCGAGCAGACAGGCGGAACAACACGCTCTGCTTGCTGGAGAGGCTGGGATCAGCGCCCGGCCACACTGAGGCCACGCGTTCAGGAGTCAGAATATGGGCACCATCCTGCAAGGTGGTGAGGACAGCGGTGGGAGAGGACAACACACATCCCAACCAGCTCAGTGAGGCCTGAGGCACACAGCAGGGTTCAGGCATGCAGCTCAGCCCAGTGATCCCTGCCAAAATCCTTCCCTTCTGCAAAGCCATATGGACCCATCTCAGTGCAAATGGAAATTTTTTCATGAACTCTGAGGCCTTGGTTATGCATTGTCCCTCAAGACACTGCCTGTGGATACACAACAAGACCCTGCCAACATCCATCAAGAAAGCCTGTGCCTATGTGTTGAGTGCAGCTACCTGGGAATGTTCCCTTTACTACCTTAACATCTTCAAACTGCCTGAAGTTAAATCTAAATTGAGAAACCCAAATGAAACCTGATGTTGATTCGAGTATACTACAGAACTCCAGCCCTCATCCATGGGTACTGATCAGCACCTTCCTGAGAACTGAGCCTGCAGGCTTCTTGAGGCTTCAGGATAAAGTCAGTATGGGACTATCTTAACTAATAATGTGCAGTCAGAATGAAACAGTCACACCACAACTGATGGCAAAGCTAGCCAGAAAGGAAACCCAAAGTCACCCAGGGAACCCTGAGATGGACATTCCACTGGGGTATTACTTGAGCAGCCCACTTATAGCCAACTTCAGCAAAGCTGTTGAGAGCAGTAAGAAGCTTCTCCAAGCACAAGGGCTTCTGCCACTAACTTTTCCTACTGTGAAGCAGCCCATGGTCCCACTGGGCCACAGGGACTGACTGGATCCCTGCAGGCTGTGTGTGGGATGTATGACTCCCTGTAAGAGTGCTGGGTGAGAGGTGCCACAGGTGGCACCCACAGCACACCTGCCCTTCCTTTGCCCAGGAACATCCCCAGCCTCCTGGGAAGCCTCCTTGCTGCTTGGAACTGTGGCACTGTGACTGTGCAGCTTTAGCAAGGATCTAACAACGAAATCATATTGTTACACAGTCAGAGAGAGGGTAAAATCTGGTGCCTTGCTGCCACCATCCCTTACTATTTCCAGAGTTTTTATTCCTGGTGCTCTACAGTGCCCTCTCCTCTTCCTTCTTGGGGTCCTTTCCTGTTGCTGCCATCACCTCTTGCTCACTGCACATCTCCTGGCTGCTTTACCAGGAGCCCACAGCAGCCAGTCTGGTCCTGGAGTGTTTGCAGCCATTTAGGGCCTTCCTCAAAGGAAAGATGGATCTCTTGCCTCAGCCTCACAGCAGCTCTGACTCTGGAGCAAAGCTTTTGAGGAAAAAGTAGGGAATGTTAAAGCTGAGTGACTGCTGAGCTCTCTGATTGCCTATAATAGGACAGTGAATAACTTTTCATTAAGTGCATGTTTCTGGCAGTGTAACAAGCCCTCACCTGCAATCGTGTGTGAAGCACAAATGGCCTAAAGGCATCTCACCTGAAGGCAAAATTCCAAGCCCTTCAATAATGTATTAACATTTTTAGCATGCATTCAAAATGCTTAGTGCAGCAGGAAAAACATGTGTTCAGATCTCTGGAGCCTTGGTAGACCCTGAGAGACCAGAAGAAAGGCTGCAGCTTTCCAGCAGTGACTTCCCGGTATGCATCCTTCTTTTAAATATTCAAGCCAGGACAGAAATCAGAAAATGAGCTGGAAAGCAATGATGGCTGGGCAAAGAAATGCGCTTTTTGAACCAGAGAAGTTAAGAATGTGTTCCTGGAAAGAGTGACTGTAAGTCTGTGAGCCAGATTAAACTGATCCTCTGCTGCCCTGACTCCCCTACCCATGATTCTCCTCCAGCAGCTCAGAGATGCCTGAGAATCACTGAATTGTCCAACAATTCAGTGATGCCTGAGCATCACTCTTGGCCTTTCTCCAGGCACTTTGGCTATGAAAAGAAACAGCTAAAAGTTATCTCTTTAAATAGGAGTTCCCATGGTGCAGGTTAGTTCTTACACTGAACAGAGCTCACTCCAGGCAAGGAGGGTTGGGAAAAGGTGTTATTTCAGGAATCATCACCCAGTAGGATTGACAATTGTTAACTGAGTATTTTTGTCTGTGATGGAGCTAGAGAAAAAGGGGTGCTGGTGTAGGACTGGATGCAGAAGCAGGAAAGGCTTTACTGGTTTGTCCCCCCACAATGTCACCTGAGGCATTGCACAGGGTCCTGGCTCAAGAATCCATAACAACAGTGGCTGAGCATGACCGGGGCACGTTGCTCTGGGCTTCTTCCTGGCACCAAATGCACCTGCAAGAGCAGCTGAGAGGTTGTCAGAGTTTCATCAGAATTTGCTGAATGTCCCCAGGTGCTGGGAGGGGCTGGAGGGAGCTGGCCATGACCCACAGAACTTCCAGTTTCTGGACAGGTGATACCCCAAAAATAGGTGGCACCCTGGCACGCAGTACTCCTTCCACAGCTCTGCCACAGGCTTCTGAAGGCAAAGAAGCTATTTTGGTCTTGACTTTTCAATTCTTCTTATCTCAAAAACCCAGTCTGTTTCTGACTTACAGGTATCAGTAGGAGAAAGGTGCACGGATACAGGAAAACTACTTCAGAGATGCACCTTGCAAAGATGATTTATGTTTTTGCCATTTTTCCATGCTTGTACCAAGGTTTTGCCAACTTACAGCCCAAAAGCCTGCCTGGAAATATTCCACATAAACTATGCCAAGGTTCAGCAAAACAAATTTGCCTGGCACAAGCAAGAGACTGGGAGCAGGAATTCTTGAAAAATGCTACTAATGTTTCAAACTATTTTTCCCTTAGCTGGGAGATCATTCTCCTTGAAACAGAACAGGCAGGAAGATGACGGAAAATTTTTATAGCAGTCCCTGAGTCACAGAACATGAGCAAATTTTGTTCTGCTTCGGATGGCTTAGAAAACGCTTTCAGCCCTTTTGTGTAGATGAGTTTTCCATTTAGTGGAAGGGAAAACAACAATATTACTGGCCTCTGTTTGCACTGTCAGCCTCTGTACTTCCATAGAGATGGAGACACAGAATTTGCATCCATTTTCCTTCACATTGCATTAAAGTGAATAAAAAGCATTTGCAGTATGTAAAAAGGGGACTTAGCACAGCAACCCTGCTTGCATGAATAAGTCTTTTAAGCTCCTCTGTCCTTTCTGCCCCACAGCTGCATAGATAAATAAAGAAAAAGACCTTATTATATTTGTGGTGGCTAAAATTAAAGGCCTAAGCTAAACAAAGTAAACTAAGCCTTCACACTTGTCCCCTATCACTTGCTTGCTGCTCCTTAAATCCCTTTGCTTAGGTTCTATTAACTTGCTAGGAGAACACTTTTCTGGGAGTGTGCTGAAGCTGGAGATGTGGTTGTGTACTGACAACGGTGGGGTCTTTGCCAGATATGAAGCCCAAAGGCATACAACTGATGTGCTGCATCCCCCATGTTCATATAAATAGAGAGTGCTTTATCCACATTACTTAAATAGTTACTGAGACGCTGTTAAAATGGAGAGAGAATCCATGACAAATTTTCAGACTTGAAAGCCCATCTGGTTTGAACATGGTCAGCTGGGATATAATTGTCTGGGGGGTAATCTAGAAGAGGATGAACCGCTCACCCCTTGCCAATTATGTGTCCATCCATTCATACGAGCATGCATCCATCCAGGTGACAAACTGACACATGTTTTGGAAACAAAAAATGAAAGGGAAGGGTGAGAAAAGCTTACTCCACCCCAACCCTGCATCCCACATGCTGTGAAGCACAATTTTGCCCCTCACATGTGCCTCCATTCCCCTCAAGGTATCATCCCAGTCTTATCTACAGCCAACTGGAGCACTGTGTTGTGCACCCTGACTTTCCCCAGAGCCCTCCCAAGCTTGTGCAGCCACATCAGAACTTTCCTCTCTCCAGATGTTCCCACTTCTCCTCCCTCAGGTCATGGCTGTCACTCACCCTTCTCCTCCAAGCCTCTTTAGACCTCCTGGCCTCTCTCCCAGATCTGCTCTCCAGGTGTTTGGGGAACATGGCTGTTGTTCCCTAACACTGTTCCTGCCACGGCTGGCGGAGTCACCTAGCCTGTCCCTTGGTAGGCTCACAGATTCTGGGTGAGTGGGTGAAATCCCAGGGTACGACACTATGCATCTTCCAGGCAGCTCCACAAGACCATGGTCTCACCTAAGGGGAGTTGAGGTTTCTAGGGGATGCAGAACTAGAGCTGGGATGCTGAAAGTCTCAAATTGCTAACACTTACAGACCTTTCCTATCACTTGCCCTGACCTCTCCACCACAGCCTAACTCCTTTGTGCTATGACAGTCCTCACCTCAGGAAAGCACGTTGCTTTCTTTTAAGGAGTGGGAGAAATTGCAGGGTCTGTACCTCCAGCCCTGTGCCTTCAGTCACCTTTTAAAGGAATAAAACTTAGTGGCTGAAGCTCACAACAAAAAGGGTGCTGGGAATGGGTGGGATGAACATCTTCAGCATCCGTCAGAAAACCTCTGAGAAACATGCAGCTTCCCTGGGATGCTTCAAATGTTACTCTTCAAAGAGAGAAACCTAACAACTAAAACAAGCTCTTGGTGTTTTCTGCAGAAGGTAAGGGCAACCTATGGGTAGCAATCAGCATCTTTCTCTCCTTACTCCTGGTGCCTTTCAGCTTAATGCAAATCCTCCCACCTGGCAAACCTTTGGGTTTGCAGGCTCAGAGCAACTATCATTTACTGCTCACCCCTGGCTCATATTACACTCCTCCTCACAGAAATAGCCCTGTAGCCACAAGCTTTGCTGTGTCTTCAAGGTGCTCAGGTCCTCATCAGACCAGGATGTGCAGCACAAAAAGAAGTTCAGTCCATTTTTTATCATTCCAGTATTTCCTCAGGAAAAGGGAGCCATCTCAGTGTGTGGGCAGACAAAGAGCCAGCACTGGGACTGGCTGAAAGGACTTCATCCTTTCCACACTTGCTGTCCTTGCAGCAGAAATATTCCTGCTGTGCTAATGGGATTAAAAAGATGGGTACCCAGGCACTAAGAATTAAGAGAATTTGAGTTCAAAACACCATTGAGTTTTCTTTTGAAATGGCTGTATAAACCCAGAAATGACTAGCATATAGAGATCAAAACTTCCACATTAGTTGACACAAAAATGGACTTGGCACTTTTTCTTAAACTAAAACATTATGAATGTAGTGGAGTTTATTTGTAGGCCAAGGCATTATGGTAACAGAACATAAACTTTTAGGGCAGACAGTTATCTGGCATAATAATTCTGTCTTTATTCATTAACAAACATCAGTAAATGCGTGCTGTAGACACCAATATTGGGAAGTGTCGGGTACAGTGGCTTCTTTGTGAATGAATGGTCTTTCTCTGAGAACTGGACCGCTGGTAATTAATTATCTCAATGTCTTTGATCTATTTACTTTGCACATATTTCATCTGTTTTGGTTTGTTACTTGCATTTCAATGACCTCTCACATTACGGAGCAATTCCTTCTGTTGGGAAAATTGCCTTTCCCTTTCCCATGGGAGCACAGCAGTGTACTAACTGCTTCTCAGAGATGACAGGTCCATTTTTTACTTCTGTGAGCATGACTGCACTGATTTAAGGAATCTGCCCATATACAGCTAAGGAGTTCACTTTGTTCCTATGAAGCTTATATGTGCATTTATAGCAAACTGTAAATTCTCTTTGGGCTGGGAAGCTGGTCGCCTGTACCCTCAGTTTTAAAATTTAAATGTAGACAGATATGGCAAAGGACCACTTTCATTAAAGATGTCTCCTACTCAAAAAAAAGCACCATCTCTATTTCTAACTACTAGTTAAACACTTGATTATATTGAGCACAGTAATTACAGTGAGATGGGGTATGTATTGATTTACCTTAGATTTTCCCAGGTTTTATTGAGTATTACATGTTGCAAACTTGAGTTTATAAAAAAGTCTTTCTTTCTTTCTTTGGATATCCATGAAATCCGTGTGGGACTTTTTTCAGTTACTGGTATTGGAACACCTTGGGGAGTTTCCAATTCCTTCCTCCCACAGGCTCTTAAATCTGAGTATCTGGTCAATTTAACAATTTATTCCATGCAATTCACAATTGCACAAACGTGCACTTGCCATGCAATACTAACAATTTATGTCGTGCAATTCACTCCCTATGTCTGAAGGCTGGGGATTCAGTCTCCCACCCTTGAATGCTGTTGTGGTTTGAATGTAGCCTTCTTCTGTGCTCCAGCATGACACTGTCACCAGCCCTCTCTGGTGTTTGCCTCCATTCATGGTTCTTCTGGCAGGAAGGGCCAAATTTGATAGGTTTTGCCTTGCAGGGTGATACTAGGGCATAAACAACATTTGCTCTCTTTTAGTTTTTTTAGTGACTGAACAGCTGCCCTTGAGCTGCACCATGAAGCAAATGAATTTGTCTGAGCTAATAAAGTGTAAAATGTATTGGACAAAGAGCACAGCAAAAGGATGTTTTAACAAAAGATGTTTTACACTTGCTTTGAGCCACCATGATGCCCAGGCACAGGAAGGAAGAAGAGGTGGCATTCCACCAGCTCTCCCAGCTCTAGTTCTGCAGAGGTGCTTGCAGCCAGATTTGGGGTTGTCCTATCTGCCACTGCCCCACCAGTACCTCAGCAGTACCCTGAGAGGCAGCAGCCACTGCAGTTCCAATCTTCTTTTCCTCTACTTTTTGTGCCAGGGAGTGGCCAACAACAGCAACCAAGGGCTGGAATGCCAGTGCATTATGTATCTGCCAGGGAAGAGCAGTGCTGGCAGCATTTTAAGGCACTCTGCATGAGGCAGTCATTGAACGACACTGTGGGAAGAATCCTACATCCATTCAACAGTGGCTTATGCGTAGGGGACACAAATGCCTTGCCCAGAACCACAGAAAAATAAGGTGGGGCTTGAAGAGGATGAGATTTTGTCTTCCAGACCCCAGCAATCAGACTAGCAGCAGGCAACCTTTCAAAGTCTTGTACCATGCTGGCATTTTCACCATTAGAGATTATGTGCACTGAGAGAAACTCAGCAGGAGCTGGGAGGGTCGTAGCTGCCAGTTTCCTTTTGGCAGGACCTAGCAAGACCTCAGAGCCCCTTATAAACACTTCTCTAAAGATGTCATAGTGCCCCATCCCAGTCTTGCAGTTACTCTGCTCTTTCACCATGAGCATGTGCTACCATGATTTACTTCCCACATTAGACAACATAGCTTTTCCACTGAAAGGAAAATTCAAAACCTGCATTCCTAGTAGAAGAATACAGCTGTGCAAGGAGGAGATCTCATCCCTCTGTCTCCTGAGTTCAGCACTCAGACATTAAATGTCTCTTCCAGGAAAACAGAAATTTGTGTTTACTGGAAATGCTTCCTTTTACACTTCTTCTATGTCACCAGTTGCAAAAAATCCCTTCTAAAGTGAAATATAAGACTACAGCATGAGACAAATCATTAATTCATATCAGTCCTCCTTTTTTTTTTTTTTTTTTTTTTTTTTAAGGAAGAAAAGCTCAGGTCTTTGTAAGATAACTTGCTTGTTATCTCAGAGTGCCCTCTTATGGCAAGGTTTTAAACTGTGAGTTTTCTTAGACTCTTCAAAGGTTTTTGCAAGTTCAGTTACTGAAAAGTCTAGTCTTAAAAATTACTGAACAATGAGAGGGAAGAAGACACGGTTGCCTGATTAATTTCCGTCCCACACGGGTCCTGTTACCAAGTCATCCTGCCAGTCCCAAGCACAGCCAATCCCCTGGTCAGCAGCTTGGCCAACATCTGGTACCCTTGTGTTTGCCCATCCTTCCTCCTCTGGCAGCCCAGCTATGCCCAGCTGGTGGTGGAAGTTTTCTAACATACTTGTACTTTACACACACACACACTGCTCTTCACACACATTAGAGAAGGCCTGACTTCTTGGAAGCATGTCTTTCATGCAGGATGAAGGCTCCCAGTGGTCTCCAAATCCCTACAAACTGGAGGATTTTTTCAAAGTCAGGGCCAGCTGTGACAAGGTTTTGCTGAAGCCATAGGTGAGCTCTGCCACCCTGCAGAAAGCTCCAGAAAACCAGGACGAGCAGAATTACTGACCACCAAGTGATCCTACAGGCCACCTCAGTTGGTTGTGGACAAATGTGTGGATATTGCAGAGCTCTGCATGAGTGGAAACGAGCAAGCAGGCAGGGCAGTCTGCAGCCTCCAGCCCAGCACTTCGATGTTGCTCTGACCACTTTGACCCCGGCTGCTCCATCGCAGGAAACTCAACTTGCCCCACACACGGTGGCCTCTTCTATGAGTGAAGAAAGACATATGCAAAGGAGTCTCTCACCATTTTAGAGCAAGGGTGGGGAGGAATCACCCTTATCTGTGCATTCATGTCATCTATTCAATGTGTAAACACCTTTAAAAACCAGCAGTCACTTACTTGAGACACGCAGTCTACACAAATGGTAGAGAGAGGACTGGAGAGCGCAGTTCCAGTGCCTCCTCAGCCTTCACGGTGCTCACTGTGGTGACTGCCCGGACACGGGGAGCCTTGCTGTGTGGCACTGGTCACGTTCAGCCGTGACTCTTACCGATGCTCCCAGCAGGGCTGGGGCGCTGCAGCTTGCCCGAGCTCTTCCACATCCACCCACTAGAGGACAGCAGGAGGGTGTCCCACAGCAGCTGCTTGTCACAGCCCGCAGGCACGGCGGATGCAGCCACCCGGCCGCATTAAACACATCGAAGTTAGCAGAAAGTAGGCTGTACACAAGGAACTGATAGCTCAGGTGACGTTTGGGTAGCAAGGTCTGGCTCAGGAGGGAAGCAAAAGAAAACCGCTCTGCTCCAAAGTATTGTCAGCTTAAGCCACTATTGCTTTCTTCTAGGACCATGTCCTGAGTCTTTTGTAGCTTTGTGACAAAGGAAAACACCAAGGATGTCACCTGCGGTGTAAAGACCCTTGCCAATCGCTCAAATTCCCAGGCGGAGAAAGGAAACTACAGTGGCAGCATTGCTTATTCTAACCTGGAGAAAAACTGCCTTTCATTTCTAGCCATGCAGAGCCGGAGATTATTAAATCCACAGATCTATTTACATTCTCCCTCCAGCACCAGTGCGTCTGAGGTACAGCCCTCTCCTGATTGCAGGAGGATTGCCGCTTACAGGCTGGGGAAGGGACATACATCACCTATACGACCACACAGTCCTCTGGAAGAAGTTATTTCCTCTTACAGCTGATTTACAGATAGCGAGGTAAGTGGAGTACATGAACAGATACTTGACTCATCAACATTTTTTTCAGTCCCATTTGGCTCCCAGCTCTCAGTGTATGTTACCTTGCCTAAGTTATGAAGCCTCAATGTGACCTCTTTTATTTAGATATTCAATCTGGAAAATCAATATCCTGTGCTTTTGATTGCAAAACCAGGAGTCACAGCTGGTTAATGCATTACAGTCCTGCATGGATTGAGAAGGGAGCCCATTTATAACCACAAAACAGCAACTTCAAAACTTTTCTAAGGATCTGACATGAGAAACAGTTATATTCTATGAATGTCAGCAAAACGCCTTCCCTCAAAATTAGAAGAGTATAAACAAGTAAGCACTGAGTTGCCAGAAGACCAGAATTCAATGCAGGAAATCAGTGAGAAAGCACACTAAATAAAGGCCTAGTTCCTTTCTAATGAGCAGATGCCCCTGCTGTGAAAACTCTTCCCCCAGGAGACATTTGCTTACCTGCCAATTCAGCTTGGGAAATGGGGCTGCACTCCCTGCAGTGACTTAGAATAAGTAATTTCTCTCCCTCAGCCATCTGCTTTCCTGCATATTAAGTGGAGATGATCATCATTATGTTTACTGCCTTATCCATCTTGGATGATGGATTGTATGAGTCCGAGGACTTTTCCAGGCTCCATTCCACTTGTACAGGGAATGTAACATTCGGGGCTCTACTTTCCAGGCTGCCAGCTTCAGTCTTTGAAGCCTGGGCTCCAGTCCCCCAAGCAAGAGTAGGTTTGAACATGACACAGTAAAGGATGGCTGTGTCAGTGCCAAAGGACACTCTGCATGGTCCTGTGTGCTTCCCTTTCCAGCTGTTTCCTCCAGAGCTGCTGTGAGTGGAGTTTGTTTCCTTGTTCTTGCCCTCAGGCACCCTGACATGCAGCAAACCCTGATGTTTGCACACAGGACCCAAACACAGTTTTGCCACAGTCCCTGAGCCAGGCACTCTTCCCAGGCCATGACTGCCTCAGTAAATCTTTGAAAAAGCTCCCTACTGCCCTTGGGATCTTGCAGGCTGAGGCATGGATTCCATGTTTTAGGTTTTCCCAGCTGTTTTCCCCCACATGTGATTGCCGACAGGCAGCATGATGTACATCTTTCCTCATCCTCGACAAAGCAGCTTGGAACCTCTGACAGCCATCTGTGGAGGGAATGCAGCATCCCACACCTCCTGCTTCTTCAGAGAGGGAGAGGAAGCTGTGCATGAGGTGTCCTGGGTAAAGAAAGTTTTAAAAAGGATCTTTAAACCATCAAAACTATTAAATAAGTGGCATGATTCCTTTGCCTACATAATTCCTTAATCTCCACTCTCTCCAAAGAATAAAGTGGGTATGGCACAAGCAGAAAAAGCCCATGCAAAATTCCTAAATCGAGGACAGGCCAATTCAGTGCAGTGCAATTGCCACTTGCGATGAGGATGAGGAGCTGTCTTTGCTCCAGATTAACCTCTCATCTGGCCTAGCTAGGTCCAAACCTGTCTTTGCCCAGCCTCACCCAGTAACACTTCAATTTATTCAACTTTCTCATGACGCTGACATCCAAGATGTCTGAATCATGAGATGTTGTGAGAGCTCCAAGTGAAAACACACCAGAAAGACAAGTATCCTTTCCCCAGAGGTGAGAGTAAAACCTCTGTTTAAGCTGCTCCATAGCAGCCTGTACAGGGCTGGCCCTGGGGTTTATATACCAGGGACTAGCAGAGGTAGCTGCAGACCCTTAGACGTTAGTTTATAACCAAATGAAAGCAAAGTCTGGATTTCATGAAAAATGTTGGTCAGTGTTTAACAAAATTGCAAGGAAAAAAATCACAATGTTTTTTTAGTTTTAAAAATAGCTCTGTTAACTGAGGACATTGGTTAAGAATGGGCACTTTCTGCAGCCTCAGTGACAGTCTTGTCTTCCCTACAACAATCTGGATGTCTTTTCAAATGCCCACAGACTCCTGCTGGTTTTACCTTTCATTTTAAATGACAATCTGAAAGCTCTTCACTGTGATTGCCATCCTTCTGACCACAAACTACCTACAGTGGTCACCATTGGAAAGCCCCAGTTTATCACCAGTGACCACACCATTTAAGGCCTGGACACTGCAATTTGCTGCACAGCAGTAGTCTGGCAAGTCCATGTGATGTCTCTTGTGTCATGCCCAAGACACCACAGCATCTATAATTAGAGCAGGACATGCCTGTGGCATTGTGGTGAATGCTATCAACAACTTCCTTTCTTCTGCTACTTTTAAGATGTTGCTGCTGACATACCCAAGGACTTACGAGACCAGCTGAGATGCAAGAGCAGTGGTATTTTCTCCATCTTTCTTCCTACTTCCCTGTCTGCACTGATGTTTATTTCTCTTGCTTCTGATTTGCCCTAAGTGTCTCAGTGGAGGGACCATCTTTTCATCCTGCTGTTGTAGCACCCATGACTGTGAGGCCCCTGTCCCTGCTGGACACCGTGACAAGGTAATAGTGCTGTATCAGTGATGAGCATTCTGCCTGTGAATCTGGAGAGCATGCACTCTCCATCCAACACAAAAAGATGCTCATTAAGTGTATAGGAGGACCTAGTTCAGTGCTGTATTCCCAGGTCAGTGTATGCTCCAAGGAGAGGCCTACCAAAAAGATTGTGGTGAAAACCTGGGAAGTCAGAAAGATGGCTTTGAAATCCAGTCGGTTTTAAAAATCAAAGTGATTTCTAAAGTAATGCCTGCCAAATGCCCTTTGCAACCAGAAGTGATTTCACAATATTGTCCTCCCATTTTATTGCATTATTTTTTTCACCTTTATTTCATAAAAGGTTCACTTGTGTGGTGGGGCACAAAAAATCCCAAACACACTGAGAAAGGATACAGGCAGTAAGTCCACAAGGTTGTGGAGGGTTTGAAGTAAACAAACAGGAAAGACATTTCCTTGAATTGCTTCAGGCTCTAGTACACTGAGGTAGTTTTGCCCATATTAGGTGAAATTTTTTTCAGAACTGGGTTTTCTACTGTTGTTTCTTAAAAAGACAGCTTGAACTTCTCACTGCCCACAAAGAGCACAACTAAGTCTGCAGTGAGTCCTAGTTCCTGATTATCTTGGCAGTAGAACCACAAAAATTACATCACCTCCTCTACATCAACTAGTGTTTTGTAATTGCAGCTTTTATGAAACTTTGCTGCAACAGCACTGGGAGACTGTGCAGTAAACTTGCTAAATGTCAGCATTGGATAACTAGAAATTGTCTTAATCCTAGGTGAGGCTCAAAAGTCAGTGCTTCCTTCTTACATTTTTCCCTGTAAGAAACAAAAAGTGGAGGAAAGAGAAGCCTCCAAAGAGTTTACAAAAAGTGAAACATAAATGTAAATTATTCTACTTTCATTATTATTATTAAAATAGTGTCAGACGTGTATTTAAAAAAACAAAAGTTGTTACAGGCAGGAAGAAGTGTGCCTTTGTGTACAGAACAGTGGGAGCAGGCATTACAGCCAGGGGCTACCTTAGGGGCTGAGGGAGCTCCTGCTCCTGGATCTGGCCACCCTTCCCCTTCCCCACTCTTTTTCTCAGCCAAGGCTTGGGTGAGCAAAGAGGCTGATTTCTGGGCTCCTTCCATGGGGAAGTCCAGCCTTCACTCTGCTTTCCTCGCCCCTCCCTGTCATCTGGGGAGGGAACTTCCACTCTCTGAGAAAACATCAATAATTTCCCACCATGTTTCCAGATGTTCATTATTTTTCTTTCTTCTTTACATAAGGGGTTTCTGAAAGACACCTCAAGTTCTGGCAAGCCAGCTGTCACCCAGAAGAACTTACTGGTACTTAACCCCAGGCAGATGAAGCAGTCCAAGAAGCATGACAACTACAATAAATTAATATCATACACTTCCTGTCCTGTCCCCCGTGTCTATATCATTCAGTTAAATGCAGACTTCACAGTTGGAACTTCCTCTTGCTGTGCATTTCTACCATGCCTAAAGGAGCAGGATGCTGCCATCAGTCTGTCATCTTGCAGGAGACAAATGCACACTTACGTGGGCATGCACAGATCTTCCATCCAAACGTGTGAATGTTTCCAAATACACAAATACCATGGGAAAATAAAGATATGAAGCATAAATCATCCTTCAAGACCAGGTTTGTAGTTCTTGCAGATCCTCTGGCTCTCACTGGAGTCAGGGGAAATATTGTAAGTACAAAGAGTGCATGCTACCTTCTTTCTTGCATGATGGGCTCATGTGAGGCAGCTGTTGGCTCTCCGCCCCCCGTGTTCAGGCAGTAACAGAAGGAAAACAAAACAAAATGCAGCCTAAGCCCCTGGAAATGCACAAGTAGATATAAAGAGCTCGAGTGGAAGAAACAGATTTTTTTTTTCCTGCCTCTATAAGGTTTTATGGTCTTTTTTTCTCCCACAGAGGGGTTTCTAGGTATGAGTTATCTCAGCCATGATGTATTTGAATTATTTGAAAGTCTGGTGGCATTTCTATACAAAACTGTTTAATTGTTGCAACGAGGAAGCAGAAACTTTCCCGGGCTTTCTTTTTTTTTTTTTTTTTTTTTTTTTTCTTTCTTTTTTTCATCTACTGCAACTGTTTTTTCCTGCCCCAAATCCTTCGTTTAAAGGTGTGTGAGGAGCAATGTCTGGCAGAGAATTGACTGATCACACTGAAAACATGTCACCAAGTTTCCATTGGTTTATTTGGGGGACTGTAGCTATGTCAATGGCAGATCTCTTGTGGTCTCATTCGGGCAGGGTTTTTGTCTTACTCTACTGTGGGAAGCGACCAGGGGAACCAGAGGGCCCCCATTTACATCCTAATCCACCCTGACCAGCAAATTCGTTATTTCCTGGCCTCTCCTTATCTCCATCATCTTCTTCCTACGCTTGTCTCACCATCTCTGATTTGTGGATAACTAACTGCAACCATTTAAACTGCTGCTCTACAGGCAGGAAAATGACAAAAAATTTGGGGTTTACAGGTAGGTATCAAAAAGCAACTGCTTTCACAGCAAAACTGCCCTTATTTTATATGCCACTTTCACGTTCTGGTTTTGTTTCCTCTCTGTAATTTAGTCAGCAGGGGAGAGACATATAAATTTCCTGTGCATGCTGCCAGCAGTTTTTGCCCTTGAAAGCTCAGATCAGCAGGTAGCAAGCTGGGGCTACTCGGGATCCACACGAGAGCGGCAAAATCAGCGCCAGTATCTGTAGGAAGCAATGAAATCGTATTAGCTTGGTAGAGGTGTGATTTAGGAAATCTCTCGTTGTCACATACCTTAGAAGATAACAACCATAAGACCCGCAATAAATAAACGCGATAACAGCAATAGTATTATCTTTACATTTCAAGTTGTTTTTTTTTTTTTTTTTTAACTGCCCAAAACAATCTTTCATTGTTTCACAGGACTGGTCTCTTGCAAGTTGAAATAAAGTACTGGAGTTGTATACTGTTCTCTAGGGGTTAATGTTACATTAATCAGAATTGACAAGCATGAAAATCATTCTTTGTTGTCTTTAAATTGCTAATTTAAGATTGAAATCTAAAACGCTTGAGCACTGATCGTTAACACTGACGCTCAAACAAAACCCAAGTAAAATCTTCTCTCCTATGGGCCACTAAACAATTGTTTTACATTTGGTTGAGAAAACAAATGCAAAGTCTGTAACTAAATCCTAATGTATCGTTTAAGTGTTTCCATTCACAGGCTTTCTTCGGCTAAACTTCAACGAATTGTACTACAGTTTAATTGAAAAGCAGCATTTGCACAGGCATTTACATCTGAAGGCAGAAATAGTGGCATTATACCACGTGGTGCAGTGGCAGCAAGAACTCCCCCAAATCCAAATTTTTTACAGGTATTTTTTTCCAGTTGCAGAGGTATTACAAAAAGCTGATTCTCAATTGAGATACTGAGCAAAGTCTGAGATATTCAGTAACGAGAAGCTTATTTAATAAGCTCATTAAAGTTTTAAAAATATATTAAAGGGTACAGTCCGACCTCAGTGCAGTGTCTGGAGACGGACACCAGATAAAATCAAGGGGAATAACACACCATCAATTCTGCAGCTACAAAACTAACAAAAAAAAGAGTATGTAGCAGCAAAACAAATAGACAAGCATGTCCTTCTTCTGCTTCTTTAATGGAAATACAGGCTGTGTTAGGGGCCAAATCGAGTCCAGTTTCTTCTGTCAGTTTGAATATTTGCAGATTCAGATCTCTTTGCAGACACAGCTCTCACCGAAGTCGTTGGACATATGCATTTGCCGCTGAAATAAGCTGAAGCTGAATCTCCAGGCTGGTTGAAGCAAACTTTCTGGCCTAAAATCATTTAAGTCCAAAAGCTACCTGTTTTGACCTGTTTCCTTGTGATGAGGAGTGTGGAATAAAGACATCTGTGATAGAGTCACTCTCTGGGTAACTGTACGGATGCTCGAATGCTCCAACGGGAGGATGAGAGTAGGAGAAGGGCTGGGGGGGAAAAACAGGCTGTGCCCTCAGTCTCTCTGGGCAGCCTGTGAGCTACAGTAGCTGTGATAGCCAGCATCCAGAGTGAAGAATGTCACATTTATCACATCTGAGCACTTTGTCTTTCTTTGCAAATACAGTAAAGCAGGGTTGAGCTATGCAGACAAACTTCCCACATCCATTGACCTCGATGGGAGATCCATAGCAAATCTTAGGGCAGAGCCTGCTACACAAAAGACGTGTTAAAGACAGAAGCACTGTCATGCAGAACAAGCTCTTAGAGTAGAAGAAAAGGACTCAGCATTTGGCCAAGGAGTGGGGTCATGCACTGAGGGTGCTTTGTATTCTGGGAAGGACGTGGGACGATGACTCTCCAGGCTCATATGGAGCAAAGGCAGAGGAATATAGAATTTAGGGAAAGCGAAAATGCAAGAGATTCTGAGCACTCTCATCCGGCAGCCAAATTCAGAGTGTGAGGATTTCTGCAGAGGACAACATTTATCTTTCCTTCTGGTTGATAGGAGTGTAACATCATCCTTGAATTAAGATTTAATCGGAGCAACATTCCTTTGTTTGTTAACCCCAGAATCACTAAGAAATCTCCTGCAGTCTAGACTCAGTTCAAATCTAAGAATAACCAAATTAGATATCCATCGTGTGGTATGCTTCTAGAGATGGACCCAGTGGAGCAGGTGAAGAAAATATTGACAAAGGTATTTTCACCAGGATGTTTTGGATTAATAGTCAAAAGAGATAATTCCTGAGTCTGAAAATTAAAAATGTTTTACCCTGTTCATTTGCTTTTGCAAGAAGCAGTGGGAAGATTTGATTTATATTATTCTGTTGCATAAAATTCTACATCTTGACACTTCCAACGCATGTTTAGTTGTTTTCTATGAAAGATTGGCAGAAACAGGACCTGTCTGATTACTTTTAGTAACAATATTTGCGTTAGAGTTGGAACTCAGAAGCTCACCAGCAGCAGAAGGAGAACAAGCCAAATAATTAATAATGAAAAGGAATCATAGAGTCTCAGACCTTCCAATTAAAATCAACAGCACATGCCTAAACAACTGTTTGTTAAATGGTCACTTCTATTTCAAGCTCTTTAAAAATGAGAATTACTAAGCAAAAAAACCTACCCTGAAATGTCATTAAGTATTTTCATGTGGTTAACATTGTTAATAGGCCTTCAAAGCCCTGGGTGCAAATACTTCCATACCGTTTAAGCATTTTACCCATGGAGATAGGTTTGACTGCATTTGTCTGACAAAGCCAATGTGAAGAAATAAAGGGAAATCAAATGGGAGGAAGAAGGATGGAAGAAGCATGGCATTAACCTTGACAATGACAATTTTTGCTCCAATCAGTATTAAAGCTAGTATTTTCTGGTTTTTTTATTCTTATGAAGGAAAAGTCTTGGAAAACTTTGGTATCTGTAAAGTCTTGGTATATGGAAAGTCTTGGAAAATTTTCTTGTGATTGTAATGTCATATGTATGCTTCACAATTTTTGTTTTGCTTTTAAATCTGCAGATCATTTGAAAACTCAGGAATCATCACAAACTTTCTCCCCATTTTTGAAAAATGCGTATTTGCAAAATACATCTTCTGTGTTTGGACCCAGCTAAAGTTTGATGAAATGAGTAGGGGTGGAATCCAGCAGACCTGCAGACACTCAAACACAAGCATCCCTACACAGGCTAAGTCAGAGATACAATTGCCTAAGGATAAGCAAGGCATCTGTCAACCCTGAGGCATCTGGGTTGGGGAGAGGTGCCCAGGCCCACAGGCAGCTCCAGAAAGATTTGGTTCTTCTCAGACCCTCCCTCATGCCAGTCAATCTCCAAGGATGTCTTTGGTGCCCAGAGGCATCTCTAGAGTCTATATTTAAGCAACTAAGCATGTATGCATTCCTACTATAGGCAATGGAGTTTATTCAGTTGCCTATGTGTAGGAATCTAAAGCAGTGTGAGAACCCCTAAGGTGCTGAGACACCTCCCCAGAGCCAGCAGATATGGCACAGGACATACGGGAACCGATGCATTTCCAGGTTACCCAGAAACCAGGAAGGACATCCCACAGCCTCTTAAGTGGCACTTGATGTTCACAGAATTAAATGAGCTCTTGGTGAGTGGATGCAAAGGAGATTGAATTCTAGAGATTCATTGAACCAGCCATCTTCTCTCTGCTTAGGGTCAGCCTAAGTAGAGCTGCAGTGCCCAGCTGAGCACCCAGTACCATTTGAGAAGTCACAGGTTAGCCCATCTTGCCTCCAGCTGCTGCTCCAGAAAGGCATTACAGTCCTGCAGGTTATATGCCAGGTGTGCCAGCCCAGCATGAACATCTCACACCACAGAAGTACCTCAGATATATCTTACACAAGTCCCCCCACACCCCATTCTCAGCCCTATTGGGAAATAAAACACTTAGTTCTTATGTAGACACCAACATGTATGAGTCTTCATCTTGAACTGAACTGCAACCCAAAAGCTTCACAAGTGCTGGAGAGAATCCTGCTGTTTTCAGGGTTACAGAGTGTGTCTTTGAGCCCTGAATCTGTTTATAGATAAATTGAAGCATTTTGTTTGTATCAATAAACATGGCAACACAACAAATTCTCACTGCAGATGTTGCATGAAGGTAAGCATGCAAATGTTTCCCAAATAGCCAAATACTGGTGCATATGCATATTGAACTTTTAGATACGCTTTCCAAGATGCATCTTCTTTTGCACTGTTTTAAAATGCTCCCACTGTTTCAGAAAAAAAGTTTTCTATTTATTGTCTAGGGCTGAACTGGAAAGCATCAAGCTGCTCATATTAACATATGATTTATTATCACTCCCCTCATGTCATCTGTTTTCTGTGCCTCGGATGTGCAATTAACTCATGTAGTCAGGCCCATCTGCCAATGTCTACACAGGACATAACTGTACTGTTGCAAAAGCAAAAGAACACATTTCCTGATCACCACTATTTGCTTGCACTTCAGGGAAGCCGGCTGGCTCTACAGGAGGAGAAATTTCATATGGGAGCAGCTTGAACTCAAGACAGTTCCTGGTGCAAGCAGCACGGGTGCAGACAGAGTGAAACCAGAGCAGTGACCTCACACCGGAGCAGTGTGGCTGCCAGGATGGCATCACACCCTGTGAGCACCAAGGACATACATGAGCACCACTCCTAACTTGGGGAGCTGCAAACAGGTAAAAGTGCTCACATCACCAAGAGCAAAAGATGACTCCATGTTTGTTTAAAGCTTGCTTTCCTTTCCTTAGCTGACATAAGACTTTCTCTCTTTCCCTTTTCACTAGTTTTGAGCATTTGAACCCTAAAACCAGACCCAAGCCTAGTGGAGGCAAAAACACCAGGTATCACATCAACTCTCTTTCCAGATAGACTCAGGAGGTTTGGTTAGCCTACCACTTTGCTGTTCTCGAGTATCAAAAGCTATTACTATTTTATAATTATGTTTACATTTGATAGAAATTTGGAATTCCATACATTAGCAAAAGTTTAGATGTCTCACTTGGAATGATAGCTTATGATGATTCCTTCTGTCAAATGTCAGTTGTATTAATGCAGTAGTTGTATATAATTCTAGCAACCATTTAAAAATACTTTAAAACTATCTGCCATATTTGAAAATTTTAACATTAAGTCAGAGGTGGTGTTTCAGGTAGAGGTGGTATTCCCCTCCAGAAAATGTTTTCACACATCATAGGAGGTTACATTGCTTATAGGAATTTATTACATTTGCTTGCTTCTTGACAATATATTCTGTATTCCGCCATCCATTTTTATAAATGCCCAATGAATTTTAAATTAAACTACATTTGGGAAATCGATTTCTGTCTGTCTCAATAAATCACAACATTCTAGCTGTAATGTCTGGATGGTGGAAACGACTTGAGTCTTATTATGTGTCCCTAAGGCTCAGGAATTCTCTTATCAGCCTTGAATGTTTTTGAGGTGGACATTACTCAGAAGAATAAATACATGACTCAGAGAAAGGTTAAAGGAAGGTGAAAATCTAAGCAAGATGTCAGAAAAGGCACACATGAAGCAGGACAGATTTGGTAAGAGCAGCACATAGCAATTCAGTGATTTACTTGTTATGCCAAAGCCAAATCTCAGCTCCAAATCAATATTTTGCAATGGATTAGTGGCAGGAACAGAGACTGAAGTCTGCATTAACCCAGTAAGGGCATGAAATGTGCTTAGCGAATATTAGCTGAAATGTTGTCCATTAACACAGGAAAACCACACACAAACACAAAAATAAAAAAATTATTAACTTTATTCTGTGTTAAATCAGATATTGCAGAGATAGCAGAGACATGGCAAATCACTGTTATCACTAGAACAGGGTTTTGAAACATAGGCACTATTTGATGAAAGAGAAAGGGGTGTTAGATGACAGACTACCAAAGTTTAAAATTGCCATAAATAAAAACGAATTTTTGAGGATCATAACCATTTTGGGAATAGCTGCTTAAAGTGGCCATTTAGGATATAAAGGGAGCTGGTGACAAGGCCTCAGGCTGTGTCTGAGTGAGCCACCGGCTGGGAGTGGGGTTAAGTATGTGCATGGCTGAGAGCCACCATTTCCCATTTGCATTGCTGGCCTCAGCCTTCCGTGAGCAGCCCAGATCAAAGTCTCCTCAGGATGCTTAGGAAAAACAGGATTTGGAATTCTTTCTCAGTGCCCTGAATGGTAATACCCTGAGCCTCACCTATACTTCATTCACCCTGACAACCAAGACATCCAATGTGTGCAGAGGCATCAGGAACTTGGACTCCCCTTCTAGAGGCTCCTGGGGCTAAAGAGCCCTGGTGAAAGCAGCCTGCAAACGCAGCCGAAGAGGCTGAGTAGGGATGGAGAGTCAGTCTGGTCTTGAGATCCAACATGCACTTAACCAACACACAGACACGCACACAGAACTGGATGGAGATCCTGAGTGAGAATAGTGTAATAGGATTCCAGCAAGAAAATCATGGAAGGGTTAGTTTGCCAGCTATGACTCCAGAAAAAACTGCTACTGTTAAAGATGGAGATAGGAACTTGACAAAATACTTGTTTGAAAATTGTTAAAGTTGTCTTAAAACACCTAATAGGGACATGCAAATACGTGGAATCACTAAGTGTGAATGATTCCCGTAAATTCCCGCAACAGTATTTCTCACTTTAAAGTTAGAAGTTTGAAACACATTTGAAGCCTGGTGACTTTATCTGTAATTTTTTTATTAGCTTCTGAAAGCACTGTGATAAAGTGACCCTGCAGACAAATGGAATTGTGCCGCTTGGCCACATCCTAATACCATCTCAGCAGTCTCATCACAAACAGAAAGAATGGGAACACACTGCTGGAGCAGAGTTGAGGCAACCAGGACCTATAGATTTAAACGTTTAAACTGAAACACATTTTCTATGATGACACAACTAGAAACACAGAAATAGATGTGCAAGATTTTGATGTTGTCATGAAAACACCCTAATGCATAACGGATCCAAAACATGAGGTGGGGGGATCCGAAATGCTCACACTCTGCATCAAACCACTACTTGTTTGTTGTGACCAAGCAGCATCACAACCATGCTCTGCAATGGTCAGCAGCATCATGCACTGACTTTCTGAGCAGGTTCACATAAATCACAAACCAACCTGCTTCAGCGTGGATGTAGAAAGTGATGTTGCCCAGACAGGAGAGGGTTTTCACCAGATTCCTCTTGACCCAAACACAGCCTGCCTGTACATAGAGCATGCACAAATGTAAATTAATTTACCACTGGCAGAACTGGAAAGCAGCTAAAAATAGTTGGCTGCACTTCAGAAACTCTAGTTCTAAAAGTATCAGTGTAAAGATGCGTCAAATTTAAAAAACAGGACATCTGCAGGATGTGAGTTTACAAGTCTTTTGCCTATTTAAGTTTCTGTAATGAAACCTGAGACTGAAAAAGAACTCAATAGATGGGTAACAGGGACTTGATAAGAGATTGGGGTTTTTTTTATCACGTGAGCTGCCTTGCAGAAGTTTCCACAAACAACACACACAGAGATATGATATGAAGGAGTTTTATGGGCTGCGAGCCCCGGTATGGTATGTGACAGCCGCGTCCAGGCAGCGCCCGGGCCGGAGATGGCTCCTGGCGGCACCTGCGAGCCAGGGGAGCCACCGGGCGAGGCCTGGGGCACAGGGCAGCGCGCTGCCCACAGAGCTCCCGCTGTGCTCGGACGAGGACGACGCCACCGATGACAAATCACGGGTGAAAATGTAGGGAGGAAATCTGGACACCCATTCCTGGGGGGCCCAAGACCCCGCTTCTTCCCGGCTGGGTACAGACCCACCTGAGGGCAAACAGGTGCCCCGCGGGCACGGGCCGGGACAGCGGCCGCTCCTCACCGCCTCGGGAACGGGCTCCCGCCGCCCGCCCGCCGCTCCCGGCCAGGCTGCCCGCGTCCGGCCCCGCTGGACCGGCCCGCTCGGCCCGGCGGGCGGGGGAGGCCGGGGGAGGTGGGAGGAGACGTGGGAAGGACTTCGGTTGCCACTACAAATCTGGTGACAGACCCGCCGCCGGCACATGGCGATGGGCAGGTGGGTGCGGGGCGGCGGCAGGGCCCGGGGCGGCCGCGAGGGTGCGGGTGGTGGGCGAGCGCAGGGATGTTCGCGGCGCTTCCCCGCCGCCGCCGCGCGTTTCCCCGCGGCCCCCCCGCCGCCCTCCGAGCTGCCGCCCGGGCGGGGGTGTGGGGCGGGCGGGGGCGGCCCTGCGCGGCACTGACGTCGCGGAGGGGCCGCTCCGAGGCGGCGGCGGCGGCTCCGGGCGCCCAAGATGGCGGCGGGTGAAGGGTGCGTGCGGGACCGGCGGGCGGGAGCGGCAGAGGCGCGGCGGTGCTGCCAGCCCGCCCGGGGCCGGCCTGCAGGGAGCAGGTGCCCGGCGGAGGGGAGCGCGGGGCGGGACACAGCGGCGCCTTTTCCCCGGGGAGGGGCCGTAGCGGCGGTGCGGTGCCTGCGGAGGGGCACCTGAGGAGGAGGCGCTTGTTGTCGTGGGGGCGAGCGTGGGGTCGGGGGAGCGGGACCCTAGGACCGGCCACCCTGGCCGGACAGCAAAGGTTCTGCTTCCTTCCCGCCGCGCTCGGTGTGTGATGGGGAACCCCTGCGTGGGGCCCGCTCCCTTCCACATCCCTGAGGGGCCGGGAGGGCGTCGAGGTGAGGGAGAGCGCGGGGAGGAGCGGCGGGTGGCGGTGAGCGGGGCCCGCCGCTCTCGGCTCCTGCCTGTGGTGGCCAGAGGCAGAGTCGCGCCATGTCGCGGTGCGCCGGGAAGCGCCGCAGCTTCTGCGGGAAGGGCACAGCGGCACCGAGCCCTGGGCCAGCCCTGCCGGGGTGTCTGTGCTTGCAGGGGCTGTCAGAACTGGAGCTGTCAGGGCAGTCAGAGATGCTCGTTTTTTCTGAACGGGAGGAGATGTCAAGCGTAACTGCAGATCAGTAAGAAGCGCTGTGTTTTTTGCGCTTGTGTGGAAGTGCTTCAGTCGGTATTGTTTGTTTATCGTGAAGTCTCCACTGCAGGAAACGCGCGGTTATTTGCATTAGTAGCCATCGAATGTAAACCTGTACCGCTGTCTGTGGTGTCCTGGGGTAAATGGCCACTTCTAGGCAGAAGTCTGAATGTACATTCTTTAGCTGGTTAAAAAAAAAGTTAAATGGCGATCTGCACTGATCCACTGAAGGGAGACTGGGGGGGTTTCTTGTCTAAGGCTGTTCTGTTAGAAATCGGAAATAATTCACAAAATTTCGTTTTGAAGTGCTGCTTTGATTTCTACTCTGAATTGTTATGCCTGCAGGACTGTACTGCAGCTGGAAGTTATGCACATAAGTGTTTCATTGAGTTGTTTTCTTAAAGAAAACTCATTTAAAAAAGCACTAGAGCAGTATATCTGCCTTCTAGTTAGTGTACTTCTTGTCTAAAACTTTGAGTTAAGTACCCATGATTCCTGTGTTTTCAGATATTCAACAAGTACTCTGAACCTGATGAAAATCAATTGGTAAACGGTCATCGGATTTAAAAGCCAGAATGTAAATGGGGCACAAGAGCACACACACGTGTAGATATAATTGTAAAACTATGTACTGCATTTCTAGTCTAATGCTTCAGACTTCTCATTTATGTGCCAGGCAATTAATTACACAAGTACTGACTAAGGGAAAAATACATCCTTTTGTTTATATTTATAGTTGTGTTCTATAAATTTATCAGCTATGAAAATGAACCTTAAATTGTTAAAACCTTGAATTTTTTTGCATGGAACAGAAATGGAAGAAAACCATCAATTTTCATGACTTTTAAGTTGGTTTTGGCATCAAGTACTTTTTCAGCTCGTGAATTACCCAAAAATGTACATTTTGCCAGCCATTCTTGAGTGGAACAAAAGGAGTGAGCGTGTCAGTAAGGCTGAAATACAGTACAATAAGATCCTTTTCTATATATATTTGTTTCTAGTTTGTGAAACTTTGGTGCAAGAAAAAACTTCTTTGTATCTCTCTGTTTCCAGAAAATGTAATGGCTTCAGTAGTACTTTTCTATATGCTAGTAGTTATTTTGCTTACTATTTCAGCTCAGGTCTGTGGTAAGAACACAGAGGGGGGCTTGATCTCTGAAGTGCTGGTCAGCTAATTCAGAGTTTCTTTGTGTGTGTGCACAGAATTGAACCTCAGGAGAGAAGAATGCAGAAACTAGTGCTGAATAACTTCCTTTAGGAAATTTTAACATCGTAGCATTAATTTTTGTACTATTTTATTCCAGCTGCAGTTTTCTAGTAGGTGTGGGAATGCATATGCAGTATTTTTCCTGTTCCACCGTTATCTGTCACATCACTCCTGTTTTTACCCTGAGATCTTTTGCCAAGTTTTGGTTCTAAGGTACAGTTTTAAAAAGTTGTGAGTTGATGCAGTCTCAGTACTTCAAACATTCATGAAGTCAGTGTGCTGCTTGACATTCATCTGAAGTTTTCTTGGTCTCACTTTTGTACTCTAAGCTTTTTTGCAGTCTTTTCAGATATTTCTGTCTTTTTGACCAAACTGCATTTTGATTTCTTAACTTTTTTTCAAAGAAAGACTTTGCTAAGATCCTTCCTCCCCTCCCCCTTCCACCCTGGCTCTTTTCTCCACACATCGATGTAGGTGGGAAAATGTCATGCTGGCTTGGTTGCTGGTGGGGGAGCTGGGCTTTAGGTTTTTCCCTTCGAGGTGCTGATCTTGTGCTTTCATAGGATTGTGCTGCTTTTGCATGAAGAGCTTGAATGTGCAGTCCTGATTTACACAGTGGCCATCCTGAAATCAGTGGACTACTTTTGTCCTCAGTCCAGTATCTGCTTACACTGAGGCATGTAAGTAGTTTTAGTCTTGAGAATGTTTTTAAAAGTGTGAAAAAAAAATCTGACCGAATAATATTAAAAGGAAGGAAAAATAAGGCACATGTTACAGGTTACATGTCTTGCCTGTGACAATAAATCAAATACCATAGTTTACAGAGTGACTTTAACAAATCCAGAAAGGGTTGACCTGTCAGATTGCTCTGACTGATGGCATTGCTGTGTGTGACAGCCCTGTGGGAAGGGAGGGTGTAGTGTTCTTTTCTGGTCTGTTGGAAGAACTGTTAGTAATATGTTATGCAGCAGAATCTATTTATGTTAGACCAAAACCACAAAGATGAGTCTTGTCACTTAAAATTATCTATGTCATATTTAATTGTTGCAGCACACTTTGCATACATATTACTGTCCTGGATTTTATCAGTGTTATCAAAGTTCCACTTTGTTGGGGAAAAGAGGTTGTCAGACTAGAAGACATGAACTAATGCTGATGGTGTTATTTATAAAGACAATATAAAAAGCAAACTTACTATGCACAACTATTTGTAAAATAATCTAATTGGCAGACTACAGATAGATAGCCTTTTTGAAGGAATGAATGTTATGGGTGCAAGCAAGATGAAAAAGTTAAGCAAGCCATTACTTTCGTGATCTGTTGACCATAGCACACGGGAGATCTCGACCTCTTCTAATACGCTATGGCTGGTGGCATCATGATACTTGATCTGGGAGCTGCTAAATGGCTCCCCAGAGGTTGTGGTGTCTGAAATTCTTGGTGCAGTCAGTATAGAGTGGAAACAGCTCTTAACCAGAATGAATGAGAGATTCATGTAAAGCTCTGTACAATTTTTTAGTTTCTGTACAGCTGGTTCAAACATTTCTTCATTACAGAATGAATTCTATATAGCACATGCAGTGCTGGATGCTGATTATGTGCTTGGAGAGTTATTACAGCTCTTATGTTGGTATCTGTATTGTGACATTTTAACAGGCACTAACCATGGGCCAGTTAACCAAACAAAGCCAGTTTTGGTTGAATCTTTTAATGACAGTTTTTATCAAAGTATCAGATAAAAATTAGAGCTTCTTTTCCAGTCAGCTGCAACCTTTTACCCGATTCCCTTCCTTAGTGGTGTCATGTCATTGTACATTAGGATTCTCTCTAGTGCTTATTTTACACCAAGCATCTGTTCTATATTGAGAAACCGATTTTTGTGTGTTTCAGAACTGTAGAAATTGGTAAATATTAGTGCATTTAAGGCTAATAGCTGGAATATAGTTTTTTGGGTTCTACCCGGAGTTGTGTAAATCACTCAGTACTTTGTAGTATGGCTTATTTGCCTGTAAAGCATAGAATCCAGGACCTTGATATTGTACAGCCTAGGCCAGGTTCAGAGCATGCATTTGTAATGGCAAACTGATCTCACTTGGCATAGCTTGAATATTTGACAAAGCCTTGAACTCCTCAGGTGAATTAATTGCTTCATCTGGCAAGCACTGTGCGTAATGGTACTGCTGCTGTGTGCTCTGTGGCCCTTCTGGTCAGTGATGTGGTGGGCACAAATGCCCCAGATCAAATGTAATCACTTTCTGTTGTATCATAGCACATCATAATTTCTCTCTAGGTGTTATATTTAAACAAGATAGTCAAAGAAAATGGTATAAACAAGAATGAATCACTGTCTCTTTAATTTTTTTCTAATCAGTGACTCTGTGTTTTGGATAAATGCACCTTATAGGAGGAAGCAAAAACAGCAGCTTTGAACAAATACATGCAACCATACAAACTTAATAAAGGATATAAGCCAGTACTAGCCAGGTTCTTAAATGATCTTTTGAAGACCTGGATTATAAAGTTTTTAGAGAGTTTGTGGTAACTGATGTAGATACCTCCTGGTATTTCTGTTCAAAGAAATCAGGTTCTGCTTTGCCAAGTTACTCTTTCAGAGGTGTTAGGATGATGTGTTAAAATGTAGATATTTAAGATACATTATTGTAGAAATGGTATAATGGGGTTGACTGAGCATGAAGGGGCAGTGATTTAATTAAAGGTGTGGATTAATTAAGGGATTAAGTTGTATAAAGCCTCATTTGTCTGAACTGTTGGCACTGTATAAACATAATAAATTAAAGTGAACTTTGCACTTCTGCGCCTCTATGCTTGGGGATAGAATTAATAGGAGAATTTTGGAATCACAGAATGGTTTGAGTTAGAAGGGACCATAAAGATCCTGTAGTCCAATCCCCTGCTGTGCACAGGGACATCTCCAGTTAGACCCAGTTGCTTAAAGTCCAATTCCACCTGGCCCTGAGCAGTTCTAGGGATGGGGGCATCCACAGCTTCTCACTTTAGGCTGTGTTTGTATCCAAACTCAGTAACATTATCTTTTAACGAAAATCAGTGTCCCTTAATAAAAAAAACCAAACCAGGCCTAAAACCTAGCTAGTATGCTTCAGTTCTGAGCCACAAAGCGCTGAGAATATAAACAGTGCTATGCAGGCAGTTTAATGTGAGCATGGAACTGCTGTTGAAGGTGTTGAGTGTGTGAGTGTGGCTCCACGTAACTGATTGCTTTCATGAATTTGGTGGGACTCAGATGGATGATGATTGTGATCTTAACCTCAGTATGAATTTGGTACACTGACTCCTGTAAAAGGGATACAGTTGAGTATTTATGAACTGTAACTTTTCTTTTTTTAGTTGCAGATTGAAATATCGTGGACAGAAAATAGTTTGGATGATGTTTTTTGCCAGCGTATCTCTGCAATATCAGTTCTAACAATGGATAAGTGTAAGCACGTAGGACGTCTGCGACTGGCCCAAGATCACTCCATTCTCAATCCTCAGAAATGGCACTGCATGGACTGCAATACTACGGAATCCGTGTGGGCGTGCCTCAGCTGCTCGCACGTGGCATGTGGAAGATACATCGAAGAACACGCACTAAAGCACTTTCAGGAGAGCAGCCACCCGGTGGCGTTGGAAGTAAATGAGCTGTATGTGTTCTGTTATCTCTGCGACGATTACGTTCTCAATGATAACGCAACTGGTGATTTAAAACTCTTGCGGAGTACATTAAGTGCAATCAAGAGTCAGAACTATGAGTGCACTACTCGAAGTGGGAGGACTTTGCGTTCCATGGGTACAGGTGATGATTCCTACCTTTCACACGGTGGTGCCCAAGCCATGCTTCGGAATGAGGACAGGATGTTCACAGCTCTGTGGCACCGGCGACGTGCGGTCCTTGGCAAAGTATTCAGATCGTGGCTTGAGTTGACACCTACTGGAAAAAGGATTTTGGAAGAAGAAAGACGTCAAGAAGAAGCAGAGCTAAAAAGGGACAAAGCTAGGAAGAGAAGACAAGAACGAAAGCGCGAATTGAAAGCAGAGATGGAAAAGATGCCTCCAAGAAAGAGCAGTCGTTTACAAAATCAGATTAGAATGTCCTCAAAAACAGAACCCTGCCTTCAAAAAATATCACAGAACATGGAATTTCTGTCAGAGTTGAAAGAAACATATACCTCAGATGAACTGAGATTGAAAAAAATAAGTGACTCTCCAATTAAACGAAGGCCCACAGTGACTCCTGGAGTAACAGGACTGAGAAACCTGGGAAACACATGCTATATGAATTCTGTCCTGCAGGTATTAAGTCACTTACTTATTTTTCGAGAATGCTTTTTAAAGCTTGATCTCAACCAAACTCAGGAACTGCTGGCAACAGCAACCGACAGTAAAACAAGATCTTCGTCTAAACACCTGTCAATAGCTGCCTCAACATTACACGTGAATGAGAACCAAGAGAAAGTAAAGGGATCATATTCTGTGAGGCGGCCAAGTTTATCCTCTGGATTAAGTGGAGGAGCATCAAAAAGTATGGAACTTATTCAGCCCAGGGAGCCCAGTTCAAAGCATATTTCTCTCTGTCATGAGTTGCATACTCTATTCCAGGTTATGTGGTCTGGCAAATGGGCACTGGTGTCTCCTTTTGCCATGCTTCATTCTGTGTGGAGACTAATTCCAGCTTTCAGAGGGTATGCCCAACAAGATGCTCAGGAATTTCTCTGTGAACTTTTGGATAAAGTACAGCAGGAACTGGAGACTACAGGGACCAGATACCCAGCTCTCATCCCTGCTTCTCAAAGAAGACTTATAAAGCAGGTTTTGAATGTGGTTAACAACATTTTTCATGGACAGCTATTAAGTCAGGTATGTTTTATGATTACTTTTTAAAGGTGTTTAATGATTTGTAGTTCTGGATTTACTCTAGTCAGTCAGGGATGGACATACTTCAATGGTTCGTACATTTATAACTATTGAGGGAGGATGATGAGGATATATGACTCATTTTCAGAAGAAATATTACACAGTTCCAATAGAAGCCACCCTTTAGCCCTCCTGCTACCAAAAACCAGGCCATGCAAACCCCATACAGGTGGTAGTCATAAAAGTCTTACATTTTCCACCTACTGAGAAATACTTGTATTTGCTGTAAAGCACCAACTCATTTGAAGGAATAACGAATTTACAATTTTACATATCTAGCTTATCATTATAGTGCTACTAGATAAAAGGTGTTAAGGAAGGAATTAATCTCGTGTAAGTAGAAACTGATTAGGTAATGGATGTCAAACAGGATATTATTTCACTAAATAGCTTGAATTTGAGATTGATTACCAGTGAGTAATTGCATGTCATGATTTTATGTACAGAAATACTAATACTTCTTTTCTGTTACAACACAAAGATACAGAAGGCTCTGTCAACACAGGAACCAAATTTGTGGGGTGGAGGCAATGGTGGTTTTCCTTCTTTCTGCATGACTACTCTTTTTTTTTTTTTACTTCTCAGCTCCCTGTTAAGTATTTCAGTGTGTTCTCTACTATTACGCATATCCCAGCAGTGTGCGTGTACAAGCGTCTGAGTACTGACTGAACAAACAGTGCTTGTTTCTGTTGAATTAATCTAAAAACTAACCACATTGCAGCAGGAACAGAAGTTGGGAAATTCCTGGCTCCTGGAATGGATCTGTAATATACGTGAATATGTTACTGAGGGAGTGCAGAGGCATTTGATGAATATTGTGTGTAAAGAAAAGGCTTAACACAAAAATGTCTGTTCCTGGTATCTGACTATTTGGTTGATGGTTTAATGTTTTAATATGTAAAACTGGAAATCCAAGTGGTTTTTGACTGAGGTAGGATTGTTTACTGCTATGATACCTGTAAACTTCATAGGAAGGTAACAGGGTTGTTTACAGCATGTCAGCCCTCAGTCGTTTTAGGTTTTGTGAAACAACTGGAAGCTGTTAGACCTATCAATAAAACTGGATCACCAGCTACCTCCTGTCTGGCCCAGTGTATGAGCACTTCTGTGCCATAGTTCCTTTCCTTGGGTAGTACATATATGGTATCAGTGTTGCACAACTGGAAGTGTTATTAAGGAGTTTTTTGTTTGAAAATCCCATTCCTCACCAAAATAGCAATTTTGTTAGCAAAATAAAGTAATTTTTTAGGAATATTGACAAGGTTTGCTTGCATTCCAAACCTCCTTACAGGATTCATTGCTTTGGTAAGAATTTTCAAGCCTCTAAAGGCACAGCATTATTTCAGTAATGACTGCTTTCACATATTTTTAGCTTTATGTGAAGAGTTTTATGACTAGAAACCCTACCACCTTCCTGAGACCAGGATGGGAGTAGTGAGAATTCACTATTGAGTGAACTAAAACAAACAAACAAAAACAAAACTGATACAAAACAAACCAAAAAAAACTTCCCACCTCCACAGATATTGAGTAAAACGGAAAGTGAATTAAGCAGTTTTGAGGTAGCCTGTGACTTCTGTGACTACACACAGCTCTAACTGCAGCTGCTCCGTGTCTGTGTGCAAAATACAGCCTTGATGAACTCAAAAACACCTGAAGTGAGAAGATCAAGGAAAAGAGTATTGAGGCTGTTATCTGTAGTGATTTCTCCTGGCTCATTGGGCAGTTCCCACGGACTGTTCAACTCCTTACCCCTCCTAGTGTTCCCTTTGTTTTCTGCCACTCCTTTTTTTCAGTTTAGTCTTCGCTTGTGGTTTTGAACATAAATATTATAAGAAAAACGTAGGCCCTGAAGATTTAAATTTCTTCCTTGTAAAATACATTCAGATCATCTTAATGATTTAGTCCCTGGTGTTTGCACATGGAGTGATGAACTTTGAAAACTCTGTTAGGCAATTATTTTCCTTTTCTCAGTAAGATTCCTACATCATGATTTCACTAGGCATTTGTCAGACCTGCTTTAATGAAGTTAACAAAACACGCAAGAAAACACCCATGCGGGGCTGGAAAAAAAACCCCAAATTTCTTGCTATATCATCACATCTTGGACAGTGTTAGATCTTAAAAGCAAGAAGTGTGTGTTTAGTCCTTATAGGCTTAACTTTATCTACCTCCAAGATAAAGCAATACTGTGATAAATAAAGTAATAAAAGTAAAATAATAAAAAGTAAAATAAAAGTAAAGTAATAAAAATAAAATAATGTGTAATACGGTGACAGTGTTACAGTTTCTGTCTAGAAGATAGTTGGAGCTGTTCCCAGCTGCACTTACTAAAAATAAGATGGGATTTTAGTCTAGCGTGTTTAATAAGTTACATCTTACTTCATTGAAAAAGGGGAGTTGGGAAGCATGTTTCTGTGTGCAGTTGCTTTCCATTTTAGAACCCCTAAACTGTTACCATGCTTACTGGCCCTTTGTACAGAAAATACAAGTTCAAGATACTTGATTCTGTGGGATACTCAAGTCCCATGAAGTCAATCTCCCTGACCTTCAAACCTCAGGAATACTATGAACTACTCTTGATAAAGTACACAGAGGATCCCTTACAGTACTGATAAGCTGTGTGTTTACTTAGGTATCACATTACTTTCACATGTGCGGCTGAACATTTTCCCCCTTCTTCTAGTTCTAATTTAACTTTGAGGGAAGTCATAATCCTGAGTTTGCCATCAGTCTGTTGCTATTGAAGTGCTGCCTGGTTCAGCACTAACTGATTTAGGATATAAGATTAAGAGAACAGGGAATTGAGCGTTTGAGAATCTTATGCAGATTACTTTTTTTAAGTAGAAAAAGTTTTGGGTGATGTCAAGACAATTGCATGTTTTATATGAGGTAGTTGTTTTTGTTTTGCTATGTTCTCAGCTGATTGAAAGTCAGTTTTTTTCATCAGCTGCTTGAAATATTTTACCATTTTATGGAGTACTAGACTATGTAATGGGGAAGTCCAGGAATAGCATGAGCAAATTGCCTCTGTTTTTTTATTTTATATTTATTCTAATACCCGTTTTAGGATTTCGGCTTTTTCTTTGCAGTACTGACTGTGAAACTGCAATACCTGGTACATGTAAGAGAGGTAAAGATGTGCACTGTAGTTGCAAAACCCTTCCCCTCTGTTCTGTCTTTTCACATGTGAGACTTCCTGCAGTGATTGTCTGCAGAAGGTGGCTAATACCTCTCAAACCCATTTGAACTCTGAGAAGATGCCAATATGTCTATTCAAATACTAGTTGTTTTCAATCCCTCAGTGCTTGTACGCTTGTGGAAGGAACTGTCCTGAGTCTCTCAGTGGGAAAGGAGAAACTACTGTGCTGTCAACTCATGTGGCAGTGGTAAACTGACCCACACTGACTCACAGATCTTTAGAGCTCAAGTGTACTAGCTGTTGTCTCTCTTAAGAGTTTTTTGGCTTGTGTTTTTTTAAATGGAACCAACTAAATAGCACAGTATTCAACAATTTTTAAAGTAACTTTATTTCAAACTTTGTCCATATTAAGCAAGGAAGGGAACAGGTGTATTTCTAAAAATCCAGAAGTTGAAGTAGTAGATTTTATTGTGTGCCACATGTACTCAGAAATCATATGAGGAGAAATTCTCATACAAGAATAAAATCCACTGTGAGCTTCTTGCTCCAGGCTGAATGGGCCCAGGTCTCTCAGCCTTTCCTCATAGGTCAGATATGTCTAAGGCCTTTCATCATCTTCCTGGCCCTTTGGTGGACTCAGTCCAGCATCATATCCATGTCTCCCTTTCTTTTGAGCACTGGGCCCAGCACTTCAGCTGTGTGGGGCTGAGGGGAGGGCAGGGATCACCTGCCTGGACCTTCTGGTGATGCTCTGCCAAATGCAGCTCCAGAGGACATTGGCCTCCTTTGCCATCAGGGCACATTACTGGCTCATGGACAGGTTGTTCCCAAGGTCCTTCTCTTCCCATCTGACCTGTACTGGTGCCTGGGTGATTCCTGCCCAGGAGCAGGACATGGGTGCCTCCTTTTGTAGAGCTGCATGAGGTTCCTATTGTACCATTTCCCATTCCTGTCCCACTCCTGTCCCATTCCGGCTGGGTGGCAGTGCCCTCAACCACCCTATCTACCACTCCTTCTGCTTTGTATCATCTGCAGACATCTCAGAGTTCAGAAAACTTTGCTCCAATATTTTTTATAGCAATACCTGGTAAGAACTAGCTTTTGACGCCTCTAGGCATGCTTAAAACTTCCTAAGTGGTTTGATTACTTCCTCATCATTTTTAAGATGGAATCTGAGCAAAATATTTCCCCTGCTCCTGCTCAGCATGGCAGAACAACAGCATGCACTGATCAGAGAAACAAATATGCCAAGTCCCAGAGTGCAAAGTGGGTTCTAACCCCTGTAGTATGTAAAATATTCTTAAAGCATATGTCAGGACAGATTGTATGAGGAAAGGGGAAATGTGATTTTTGAGTTGTTTGAAAGCCTGCAGTTTTGGGCAGTATGCTGTGAGTTAGTTTGGGGGAAGAATGCTGAATGTGATCCATGTAGTGCTGGGTATGAAGTCTCCCGCTGCATAGAATGTTAAAAAGATGAGAACTTCAGGTAGGTAATGAGGATTTGCACTTAAAACCTATTGATATAATATATACTGGTTCCTTTAGTTTGGTGTTAGTCTTTGTGCTTTTATGTTTAGCCTGAACCACAAAATGATTGTCAAGTTGTTTTCCAACTAGATGAAAGTAACATTTAAAATTAATCCACAGTTAGCTGTGGTTATGCTTTATGTTATTCTGCTAAATAGATAAAGATCATTTTGATGGTGCTGTATGCTTATCACTGCAAAGTTCAGTTGGGTTTTTTTATGCAGACTGTCATACGAATTCTGCATTATAGCTGTATTCCAAAGATCCCCTTCAATTACTTTCCTGTGCAAAAATTGAGTTACTAATCATTATATTTATGTCTCATCTTGTGAAAGCACAAAAATGTGACTGGCTATTTTACTCCTCTTAAAAACAACTAAGAAGAAAAGAGTTGGGGCAGAGGTGGTTAAGAGTTTTCTTTCTTCCATGCAAGTGCAGGGAACATAGGCAAAACAGTAGATGATGGAGTCGGCTTTTTCTGCAGCAATACATTAACTATTTTCTTTGGCTGCATTTACGCTGAATGCCATCCAGGGCAGTGGCTGTCCATCAAGTTATTGTGGCCACAGTGATGCTTGTCTGAGTAGTCTCCATGCTTAGCTTGAATCAAGCAATTTGATCCAGCCCTTTTCAGTCTGGCCTTTGGCCCATGATTGAATACTAAGCTTTAACCAAACAATTGTATTTAGTACCCATGTTTCAAGGCATGAGAGGGTGGTCAGGGCAGAACATAAGGTAGAGATTTCAGACTAGCTAAAATCTGTAATTTACTTTGCTCTAATGTGAACTTTTCATTTGCTTTGCTGTAAATGACAGCATTAAAGCTTCCTATAATAACAATTCTGACTTATAACGGGAAAGTGGAGTCAAACTCTGAATTTATAAAGTATGATCATAAAGATAGACATCACTAACCAGATTGCTAGAGTAGACTCACTTCCCTATTACTGTCGTGCATACTTATACTATACTAAGTTACACTGGACAAATGCATAAAGTTTTTTCCCTTTGAGTACATGTTTGGGGTTCTTTTCATTATGTGTTCTATAAAATCTCGTCTCATTCAACCAACTTTTGAACAGTTTTTACAATTTCTGTCCCCTCATGAAAAAAGAAAATCTGGGTTGCACTGTGTGAATGATAATGGAGTGTGCGATAAAGGAGTCCCATTTAGGACAGAAAGAAGAGTGATGGGAGTGTCATGAAGCCAATGCCAATGGACAGGCCAGTGCAGATGAATTCCACAGAAGGCTGGGAATCCTTCTGCTTTTTGAGTAATCCAGGTGGTAAGCACAGGCCTGGCTAAGAAAAATGCTTGTGGCCTTGTTGCAGCCGTGCTTGGCTGTCCTTTCCTACTGTGTTCACAGGGGCTGATGGGGCTGGGCAGGCTTGCCCCCGTGTGTCAGGTTACCAGGCTGTTGGCAGCTACATAAATCCCAGAGTTTAACTCTGCTGCACTGAGGACTGGCTTGGATTTGAGAAAGTAAGTGCAGCTGTATATCAGTACAGGGTTTTGTCCCCACAAATCAACTTTGCTCACAGTTGCATGACGAGACGAGAAGCAGATTTATTGCATCTGTTTGTGCTCTTCAGGTTTTTTGACTGGCAAAAATTGGAAGCTGGGTCTATTACTTATTTCTTTTTCTCTGGGATACTACTCATTAGTTGGGAAAGAAGATCTTAACCTAGATTATTAATATAATACACTAAATTAAAAACCTCAGAATGTGTTAAAATTATCTGTATTGAGGTAATGTGTGTTCTTCATCCTGAGCTCCTTAATCTTAAGTGTGCATTCGTGCACAACAAATTCTTAAGTAACTCATCAATTAACTAAACTTCTGGCCCAGCAATATTATCCATTTGTACAGCAGAAATGTATTAGTCATTCTGAGTTTAAGCTGGAGTGTGCTTGAACTGTGGCCAAACATACCATTTTGTCTCCCATGTCTAGATTTCAGCTCTGAATTACTAATAGTTTGTGGCTTTGAAACGTTGCCAGATGTTAGCACTTACAAAAGATGCTCCTGGCAGTGTAAATTAAAACAGAAGAATCTCCTCTTTTCTGCCAAGTAAGTTTGAAGTTTTATTTTCTAAGAACAAGGCGTTCTCATCTTAGAACTTGAATCAGTTAACAAGTTTCCTAACTGCACTGCTAAATGTTCATGCTGGGACACACATCCGCATGTGCACTAGGTGGCTAATGCAGAGGACAAGTGTAAGCTGTTGCAGCTGATGAGTGCTGTTACAAGAATGCTTAGGAGGAAGATACTATGAGGTCATAGATCGGTCCTTGTAGAAATGATGATGAAATACCAAAGCAGGGTGAATAATTACCTAACAGCAAACCTTCAGAGGAAAACAAAGGAGCATCTGAACAAAACCGAGTGTATTTTCACACTTGTGTAGCCTTACTAACCAAACTGAAGGGAACTACACTGAATTTATGCAGAACAGCAGCAGCATAAAGGGATCCCTGTGAAATAAGAACCTTCGGATGCCATATGAATTTTCACTCCTTTATTACTATGTCTTTGTGTTAGTTGTTCCAAACAACTTGTGGTATTTTCCTAAATAGGAAGCATGCAACACCTAATGTGTTGTCTTTCCAGCTTAGAAGAGGTACTGCTTTTAACTTATTTTCCTAAGTATTCAACGTTATAATAAATTAATTGTCTCCTGCTGTAGTATCTGCATTTTCCAGGTTGACTCGCTTCACTTCTTTACATTTTATTTATGTTGTCTTACTGCTTGTCCTTTCCCTAGTGTGACGATGGATCCACTTACTGAAAGAAGAAATAAATTGTTTTTACCTGTTAATTTTTCTTTGAAGAAGTGTGCTTCCTAATCCAGGCTTCCCTGGAAGACTTACAAAGTAAGAAGGATATGACTTTAAAATCCCCAGCTGTTCTTTTTTTTTTTTCTTTTTTGTTTTTCTTATTTTTTTTTTGTGTGCGTGTTTTTGATTTATTTTGGTTTATTTTTATATTAACCTATGTTATAATTTCTCATGTAAATTTTCCTTTTGGAGGAAAGACTCCTGAGACTTCACCAGCTGCTTTCTTTTGGACAGTCCCAGACAGAACATTTTGACGCTGTTTTTGTTTCTCAGTAAAACATAAGAACACTTACTTGTTTGTGATAAGAGTTTTGGACATGCTGCTTCAGAGAAAAGAAATTAAGTGTATCATCTCTGTTGTTAAATTATTTTGTCTTGTCTTTGGTTACCCTTGGTTATCTCTAGGTAAAAGAATCTTTTTTTAGAGCTATGTTACAGTACATGTTTAGCAAAGTATATTTTTGAGTGTAAGCAGCTGGTGAAATGTCTGTTTTACAGGTTACATGTCTTGCCTGTGACAATAAATCAAATACCATAGAACCTTTCTGGGACCTGTCCCTGGAGTTTCCCGAGAGGTATCACTGCAATGGCAAGGAGATATCGCCTCAGTATCCATGTCTGCTGACTGAAATGCTGGCCAAGTTTACAGAAACTGAAGCTTTGGAAGGAAAGATATATGCATGTGATCAGTGCAACAGTGAGTAAAGGCAGTATGTACTCATGCATACGTTCTCTGTGTAAAATATAAACAGTGCAAGTATAGAAGTCTTAAAAGTATGTTGCAAACAAAGACCTTCTTCTTAGGTCCTTGTGTGGTCACTTGAATGCTGTTACCTGCCCCATAGAAGATTAAATTGTTCAAAAGATGTTTTGAAGTGTGGTGCTTCATTTAGATACAGTCTCATGACACACTAATGGGCTTTGTAATACTCCCAGCTGAAGAAGCTATCACCTTTTTAAATTAAGGTGACTAATGTAAGTGACCACAAGTATTTTTTACTTGAATTGTAAAATAATCCTTGCAAAACAGCTCTCAGAGCATATCCTTTTTAAGGAGACATGTACTATAGATATTTAGGTCCACACAAATTCTGTGGGTAAATCTTAGACTGAAATACAAGGCTTTTACCAAGATTTGTACTGTGTAACTGTGTGTTTGACCTCAGCAAAACGAAGGAAGTTTTCTTCTAAACCAGTTATACTCACAGAAGCTCAGAAGCAGCTTATGGTGTGTCGACTACCTCAGGTTCTCAGATTACACCTTAAACGGTTTAGGTAAGTAGTACCACAACAAAAAGTGTTGCAAACTGACAGATTCAGTCTTGCTTTACCATTGCTTATGATCAGTGTTTTTCAGCATCAGTTTCATTTCCCTTTACTAGTATGGTGAAAAATAGTTACTGGAAACTTCTTTTTCTTATTCACTTGAAACATCAGTAAGGTGTAAGTAGGTAATTAATTTTTTGGAATTCAGATACTTGATACTTTAATACCAAAATTATGCCATCCTTGTTTTCAGTTAAAACCAACTAACCTTGCTCTGAACTCTATTGGTAAAAATTAATCTTGTGATATCTTGAGGTAGAGTAGGATGCTCATAATCACTAATGCACAAACCTGGACTGTATTCAGTGGAAGTCTCAGATAACCTTTCTATATCCAAATACATAAATATATTTAGCCTCAGAGTAGGGAAGTGGACACTGCATCTCTGTGAGCTCTTAGCCCACACATCAGTACCGCCTGTCCCTCGTACAAAGGAAACTGAAAATGAGATAGAATAAATGAGAAATACCAAAGATGTGTAATAGGTGGGAAATACTTCCCACTCACCCCTGCACAGATCTTAAGATGGATGTTTCAGAAGATAAGAACAGTAGGTACCATAGGCACATTTAAAAGGCCTTGAAATAAAGAAGTGAAAGAGGAAGCCTAGAAAAAAAACCCTAGCATTTATTTTGTGCACAGAACAATAGGGAAAATACTATGCTATGCTAAACGTAATTCAGAATGCTGTGCTCTTTCTTTAAAAAAACTGTAAGTTTTCATTTGATTTAACTTTCCAGGTGGTCAGGACGCAATCACCGTGAGAAGATTGGTGTACATGTTAGTTTTGATCAAATTTTAAACATGGAGCCTTATTGCTGCAGGGAATCCCTCAAGTCTCTCCTGCCTGACTGCTTCATCTATGACCTGTCCGCTGTGGTAATGCATCACGGGAAAGGATTTGGCTCAGGGCACTACACTGCCTACTGCTACAATTCTGAAGGAGGTAGGAACCAGCTGGGAAATGAGCAGTGAGGGAGGAAAGAGTGTTCCTAATTTTACACTGATACAATGACTCTTTCCTCAAAAGCAAAAGGGAGTCATTTGTAGCTGATCTGCCTGGAAGGGGAGGTGCAGCTCTGTAGACCAACCGTTCAGTTTTTGTATTGCCTTGTTAAATGTGTTCTAGCTATAAACTCTCTCATAAATCTGAGGAAGCTAAGCTGGGCTTTTAAAACATTGAGGCAAATAAACCAGATCAACTGAAACAGTTTACTATTTGTACACGACTCATTAAATGGGACCAAACACTAATTAATTATTAAATATGATGCAATTATTTAAAATCAGTGTCTTGATGACTTTTTTTTCTGGTATATTTCCTTTTTGTAGGATTTTGGGTACACTGCAATGATTCGAAACTCAACATGTGCACTATGGAAGAAGTATGCAAGGCTCAAGCCTATATTTTGTTTTATAGCCAACGACTTACTCAGGCAAATGGACATGGTAGAGTCCCCTGTCCTAGCACAGCTGAAAGTCAGCAGCACACAGAATTAGCTGGCTGTTCCATGGACAACAGTAGCAGCTAATCCAAAGCCAGTTAACTGTGTGTATGGTAAAGGTTTAAATTGTCATAACTATGTATTTTAAAAAGAAGTACAGTATTGTACTTTTTCAATGTTTATATAGTTTTGTATTAGTTGAAGTACTCTTTACAATGGTTAGTAAAAGTTTTTATTGACAATAAGTAACTAAGTACCTAGAATTTCAATACAGTTATTTTTTTAAGGAAGAGATTACTATGTGCATTTAACTTTTACCTCAGGCTATTTTTTTAAGCTGGTTTTGTATTTTGGTAATATTTTTGAATTGGTTTAGAAAATTTACTTCAATGGGCAACTGATATTTTTCTGGTTAATTTTCTGTATATGCTTGTGTACATTTTATAGTATAGTTCTAATGATACCACGATTCTTATTGTCTTGCTGGAATTGCTACTAGGTCTTAGAATATTGACATTCACCAGCAAGGAATGTTAAATGTCAGATAGTAACTGAAATTTTCGTAGGCAACTTTCTGTGAAATTATTTTGCAAGCTCGAATGGCTATACTAAAGATACACTGATAGAATTTCTTAAAATCTGAATTTGAGGAAATAGAGCATGAAGTTATTTTCATGCAAGTATGTAAAAAGAGTGTTTAATAACACAAGAATGTATCTTTACCAAGACTTGCATGTTTTAGCCTTAACAAATCTAACAACTTAAAACTCAAGTGCCAAATTCAAAGTAATTTAACAACCAGGGGCTTTTTTATTCCAAAAATTTAAAGAGCTTTCTTAAACAAACAAGCAAAAAACTCAGTAACCCCCCAGCAAGAAAACCACACTCACTCACCCCACTGTCATTGCCACAAGAACATTAGCATCCCTTTTTTTGAATTGGACCAGCTTACTTTAAGCTGTGGCAAGCATTGTCTGTCTCAGTCATCCCTGAACAAACAGCTGATGAAAGGCAGCTGAAATGTTTGCATGAAAGCATTCTCAGTCTGGTTTCATTACCCACAACTGCTGTACCTTATACTACATGGTCCTACCACTAGCATTAACAGAACTGTGCAGCGAGGATAATTTAACAAGCAGGAATTATCAATCCTCCACATATAGTAGTTAATGCCAATTAAATTTTAATTGCGAAGTTATTTTGCGTAAGTCCTATGCAAATTGTTACCTCATCTTCTGCAAAGTTTATACCTCAATAAAATGCCTTGATGTGGACAGAAAAGCATGTGTGTACTGGAATTAATTCCTACATTATTACATTTCTGAAAATTATTTTTAGATTTTGTCTAACAGGGGTTAAGGCATTAACTATACAACTGCTTTGGCCGTCTGTCAGTGATTTAACAGCTGGTTTTATTAACGATTTTTGCTATACGTTCTGTTTCTGAAAGATGCCACATTATAGCCAAGCACATAGCCTCAAATCTCACTCCTTGGTCTTGTGCTCAATCTAATTAAGTATGCAAAACAGTTCATGTGTTGATTTGGGGGGTTTTTTTGGTTGGTTGGGTTTTTTGTGAGTGATCTGACAAATGTACTTGTTATGGCTGTTCAGTCTTTCAAATACCTTTCTCTGCTGTTGTTGCTGGTGAGGAAATTAATGTAATTTAGACACTTTTTCCTACTTCCAGGTAGTTCAGAAAATTTGCCCTTCAGGTTTCTGATACTTTTTCTTCCCCCAAGCACGTCTCTTAGGGGTCTTCAGAGACTCGAGCATTAGCCAAAGAGTCTGTCTTTGGACATGTAGAGAGCGACTTGGGCGTTAAGAGTTTGTTAGTCTCCATCATCACTATTAAGCGCATACTGAAGTCCCTTAGAAGGAATCTTTACTAGAAAGATTGCCTAGGCTGTGCTTACAGTTATTCCCCCGCATTGCAGCAAAGGCTTTCTCTGAAAGACATCATGAGCTCTGCAGAAGCAAATCCAGCTTTCTTCCCATTGCTGCTCTTGGGTAGAACAAGAGAAGGGGAGGAGAAAGAGTTCTAGTCCTAATCGAGGCAGTGGGGAGGGTAGAGATGATTAGTGCAGTCCCCCACAAGGATGAGCTAATTCAGGTGTGTTTCTCTACAGCTTCTGCTTCAGTTTTTAATACTTAACTAGTTCACGTAGTAGCTCTGCATCCTTTAACCAGATTGAGACAAGGCTGTTGGTGTGCTTTGCTGTAAGGGCACATTGCTGGCTCATGGACAGCTTGGCCCCCAGGTCCTTCTCTGGGCAGCTGCTTCCCACCCAGCTTTTGGTTCCTGCCCAGGAGCAGGAGTGGTGATTTCCTTTGTAGACTTGCATGAGGTTCCTTTTGTCTCATTTCCTGGGCCTGTCCTTCTCCCCTTGTGTGGCAGTGCCCCCAGCTGGCCTACCAGCCACTCCACCTGCTCTGTGTCATCTGCAAACTTGCTGAGAGATCAGAGGGATGCAGCACACAGGCCAAAGTAGCCTCACCTCAAACTGAAAAATAGTAAGTTTCCAGTGGCAGCTGGTCATTGATTTGTGCATCCTGACAGAACATGCCTGCACTTGTCTTTAGTAGTAAAGAAGGCGTCTATAGAACCCTCTCCCATTTAAGGCAGTCAGAGATTTAGCCTTGCTGAAAGAAAAATAAGTAACTGTAGTTTCAAAAACTGGGGATACAGACACTTCAAAAAGAACTAGCCAAACATTTACTGCTGACTAGCCTACACAGCTTTTGGTTTTTTTCCTAAAGCCCTGTATCTTTGTAAAACAAGGAACATGTAAGCATCAGTAGAAATGCAAAGCAAAGCTAAAATGAGTCTGACTTTGAGTTATAAGATTCGGGTGCCTGTCATGGCAAAAACAAATCAAAAACTATGAGAGTCACAGTCAAGTTGTCTGTTTTTTCTTTTACTTTAAAAATATCAAAACATTCAAAATTATAAAACCAGGAAAGCCTCTTGAATCTTCGTAGAAAAAATAACTATGCATAAGTCTTAAAAAATTATAACCTTCTTCAAAGCATGCTACGCTTTTCTCAAGTTACATCGTTTTATCTCTAAACCTTCATAAAGGTGTTTGGCAAAAGCATTATTCTGTCAATGACTGAGGAAAATAAACTGCCCACCTCCCATTCTGGACAGCTGCCTGATGTTCCACAGAATGCTGAGTACCGACAGTGCATAATCCTGGGAAATTAATAACAATGAAAAGCCTTACTCTCTTATTTTTCTTTTTAAGAAAGTAGGATTTGGCAAAACTCCTCTGTCTCCACAAACACCAGCTGTTAAAATCAAACCAACAAATTCCAGCTATGTTTACGTATCCCATCATTAAGTTTCCATACCATCTTACTGTGTTTTTTTACTGTTCTGAAATACAAGTAGTAAACATGACACAAGTTTTCTTGCTAGAACAGGAACCTCCCTTGCCTCCCCACATGCCCTATTTCAGCCTTCTCTTTGAAATGTTGTGGTTATACTCATCCTTTAAACACTGCCTCCCTTGCAAGCCAGGTGGCTACACAGCAGCCTCCACAAAGCTAGAGATAGAACTGGTTTGTTATTTCACAAGGTGGAGTCTGGAGTAGGAGAGTACAGTTGTGGGGGTAGTCCTTACAAACACTACTTGGCACCAGGTTTATTTCCATTTTTTAACAAAATCTTCCACTAAAAAGGAAAACCCTGATCTTTCTTGCAAGGTGGCAATTCTTAGCCAAAATATGAAGAGCTCTAAACTCCAAGGAAATCTACCATCAATGCAAAAGCAGAAAAAAGTTTAAAAAGGAAACCTGTGACTCTGAACACTATTATTGCCTCTTCGATTGAAGCAGCAGAATCTGGCTTTTATGTGAAAAACCCCCATAGTTTTGTCAAGTTTTTATTTCCCAGAAAGTACCCAAGCTACAGCAGCTTTCAGAAACAGATGACCAAACCCATCCCTCCATGCAAAACTTGCACTTCTTTGCCAGCTGTGTTTCTTGTACCCTCCAGCCCTGTCTTATCCCCATCTAAGAGGAGAAGCATGTTAGTTGAGTCTCAAATTAGTCTCCTGATAACAAAAGTCTTGGGTCATGCCTTCATCAAAAGGACACATCACTCAAGATCAACTGAACATGCTCTATTGATGTGTCTCACAAGGTCTGTGTGAAAGAAAAACCCTGCCAAGGCTTCTGAACTCTGGCTCCTAATAATATATAAAAGCTGCTATAATTTTTGGTGCTGCATGTATAAGAAACAAGATGATCCCATCTCCTGGGTGTCTGAAAACAGACTGCAACAGCTGGCTCAAAAGGTAAACTTTTGATTTTGTCACTTACGAGACAGCATGGCCAGGACCTTTAACACTTACAGCCACGTGAAAAGGCAGCCTGAAGAGCATTAAAGTAGTAGGAAATGTATGTATTTTAAGGAGATAGAAATAGGGCTTTTATACTGCCGGGGAGAAGGTTGCAGGGGGGGCCAGCAGCACAGGACACTTGTATCCAGATATACCCAGTTAAATTTATGGGCAATAATCATCACACTCTGCAAGTATTCTTCTGAGTCATTTCCACTACAACTTGTTACATGTGATTATCAGCCTCCACATGTGAGCTAACAAACCACCAGCAAGTGAAAAGAGGCCACAGTCCAAACCAGCTCTGCTAGTCTGGGTCTATTATATTCAGGTAAAAAAAAGGCAAAAGGAAGTAAACATCATTGATCTGTAAAACCAAATATTTTTAAAGTAACCATAGTGAAATTAAGGAAGTCTTAAGCAGTAGATACAATACCAAGTCCCACTGAGCTACTACTAAACAGGCACCTTCTAGAGAGAAGTCTGGAAATTGCAGATAAAGCAGGCAAGAACTGAAACAGATTTGTCTTGCTTGTTTCTAGCAGACTTTGTACAAAAATAGGTGAGCTGGAAGCCAGCCAGGCTACAAGAAGCTGCTCGTATCACGTCAAGAAGTGCAGAAGAGTATGGTCTTGTTAGCATAAATAAAAATAGCAGCAGCAGTGTACCCAGCAACTCCACTCACCAGAAATCCTTTCAAGTGCCAGCTTTCACTTTGCAATGCACAAGCACCTACACCAGCTACTGTTTCTTGTGAAGTTGAGACACACATAACCACACAGCCGCATAAATTAAAGTTCATTGCTGGGATGCCAACATTCTCAAACAGCAACAGCAGAAATAAATATTTCAGTGTCCCATTTCATCTACTTCTTAAACAGTACTGAGTTTAAACAAGAGTTGTAATTGGGGAAAAACCCCTACCAGTGTCTATTATTTTTAAACTGTTGGCTGTACATGACACTGCTCCACTCTAAATTGCAGCTCATATACTCAGGTTTTAAAGGACAAAAATGCAGCTTTTACTCAAAGAGAGAAGAAAAAACCCTGGTATTTCCAAGTTAATAAGAACTCTTCCAGAGAGAGACAGGCTGTGACTATAAAGGAGCAGGTAGGTGAAGTCTCCGTTTCCTAAGCACTTATGTTTAAGGCACTGTTATCAACCTACTAACAAGAGCTGTCATTTTTATCACCAGTAACTATTGAAAATTTTAATAGGCAAGTAATGAGGTTAAGATACAGCACTGGAAGGCAGATTGCATCTAGGCCTGAGGAGCCATGGGATTTAGTTTACCTTTACAAATGAGATTCAAGTTAGATTTCGCTGCAGCAGGAAGACAGATGATGACTTTTTATGTCAAGAAAATATCAAATAGTCCAGATTATTTTGCCTGCACAAAGTAACCTTTAACATTCAAAAATAAATTGTTTTCTTTGTCCCCACCACTTGTGCAATCAAATGTGAACTTTAAAGAGACAGGAAATCACATGAATTTTGACTCTGTGCAAGAGGCCATGCCAATGGCAAAGATTACGTAAGGCCATACACTATAATTGAGTTAACTTCAGCCCAAAGCTGCACTTTGATGCCACCAGCTGCATTTGATATGTTCTAATACAGCTGAAGTCTAAACTAAAGACTGGCACTCTCAAAACCTTTACCACACACCTTTACTGTAGTTGTCACATTTTGTCCTGTAAAGTGTTGATGACTTCTTGCCCTGTATCCCAGCACTGACAAGACCATTTAAACAAGCATGAAAGGCAAAGTTTCACACAAAGAGTAAGACAAGGTCCAGTTTCAAGACAAGAAATGGCAAATCAAGTTTGCAAAATATTTAATAGAGCAGTTTCCCAGTGGACTCCTGACCAGAATCATAACCAGACTTCTAAAAAGTATATATATTTTCAGATTTGAAAATTTATCTTCATTTTTTACAAAATGGATTCCAGGAAGTTGAAAAGGCAATATCAGAGGACTGGGGTGCAGAAATCAGGTGTAGTCATTCAAAGCATTCAAGTAGGAATATGGTCATATAAATATTTGAAAAGCATCTTTTATCATAAATGTTCAGAACAAAATGTATAACTCATTCCAAACTAAAAATTGAGCTTTATAGCACATATTTCCCTGAACAGAAAAAATAAGTAACTTTTGAAATATTTCTAAAGGCCTGAAAGCTTTTTCCATGGTTAGTTACAATTAGAAGACTTGCCTTAGATTAAATTCCTTCCTTTCCAAATATGGAAAGTATTAACACCAGTCCACTGTTAAAACAGACAATGTGTTGCAAATTAATTCTGGCATAGTAGGTTCCAGGAAAGCCTAGAGTACAAAGGTGCTGAGGTGGCTGTGAGTTAGTAGTCGTCGCCCCTGCTGACGACCTCCTTGCAGGTGGGGCGCAGCAGGATGGTGTGCTCGAATTGCGCCGTGTAGGAGCCCTTGATGTCGCACAGGGGCGGGTACGGATCCACGATGCCCAGGTCGCACAGGTTCTTCAGTGCCATCAGGTATTTGCTCTCCCCCAGGCGATCCAGCCACCGGCGGCAGAAGGCAAGAGTACCAAAGTTTTCATTGATAACATTTAGCAAGTGTTTCGCTCTTGGAAGCCTTGAAGGAAAAAAAACAAACAAGAATGTGTTGGAGAAGAAAGAGGAATCACCAGCATGCGTTCACTATAGAAATAAAACACACTAGTTAAGAATAAGGTTAGATTGCAAGGTCTTTTCAGACTTGGGATGTCTTTCTATATCAATCACATGTTCTCCTTAGAAAATAAAGAGGACTCTCCTCCTGCAAATAGATAGCCTTCAAAACAGATTGTGAACCTATCTGCAAGCTAAACTAAACACAGGGACAAGAGTCATTTTCTTAAAAATTAAAAAGACATTTCATTTTATAAAGAAAACCAGAATTCTTCCTGCTCCAGAGTGGTCAGTAATCTGAACTAATTTTGGCAGAAGCTTGGTGGTTTAAAATGCTGGGTTTTCACTTCTGAAATCAAATACTTGGTAAGCTTTTAATTCATACCTTTTACAATATACAGGCATAATAAATAATTATTTATAGATCTAATAAGAACTAAGCTTATTTGCAGTCAAGCAGTTTCTTTGCAATCAGGCTAATTTTCCCCATCCTATCTCCTTCACATTCCTAGTAAGTGCTACGGAAAAGCATGTCTGCCTGCCACAGAGTAGTGTTTGCTTCAGAGAATATGCTGCACTCCTAGAAATGCAAAATGCAAACCCAGTGAAAATAAAAATTAATAATTTCTTCATCTTACAGCACTGCACTAAAACAAAGACTCAAAACTCTCAAAATATCCACAAAATAACAGATGGCACAAATACCTTGAATACATTCTGGAAACAACAGTAAGACAAAGATTGTGGCACACAGCCACAGCACAGATATTGACTAAAAAAACTCACCATACCTTTAACATACAGATGAATACCCAAATATAATCTATATATTACTGATTATTAAAAAAATAGTGGTAGGAAGATTGTTAAAAAACCAATATAAAGTTCTGAAAGCGTATTTTCTCCATTTTCAGTTTCTCTGAAATAATTCCATATTGTTCCAGATTTACAATCAGAGTGTGTTTTATAACAAGAATATTGCTAGTACTGCCCTTTGAGTCCTCTGACAGCCTTATTAATTAGTGAACAACATGCATGGTATAAAATTTGAATCCTAAGGGGGTGGTAGCTCTATCAAAATACACCAACAAATTCCAACCTTATTGGCACATGCCCAACATCGAAGTTTTTCATATAATGAGAACACTCCATGTCATCATGAACAACGCCTTTTCCTGTGCTCCCAAAGGTTTCTATAGCATACACTTCACCTTCCTAAGGAGAGAAAAAAGGAACATGTTGCAATATGAAAATGTGACACTGTGTTGTTCTGATACAACATCTCAGTATTATAACTTCTGAATACAAGTAATTAAATGTGAATAGATTCAATTGCCAAATCAATGCAGAAAAAAATTCAGCATGGAGATTTCACACACTAGAGTTACAGGTATCTCCAAATCATCAACTATTTCCATTAGTACCGATTTATTTCAAGCCAAAAGCATCAGCGTGTTTGTAGTCACAATTTCTCAAAGTCATCGCAGTTAAAATATGGTCAAGACATACATCTAACACAGCTAAGAAACTACATGTGCTAACTGGAAGTACTTCTGTGCTATTCAGATATAAGTCCTAGAAAATTGATAGTTTAGACATAGCAAATAGATGTTGATTACAGACACTTACTGCACTGATGAACTTTCTGCCCAATTTCTGCAAGAATTTTCTGGTATAACAGGTGCTAGTATATACCTGTAACCTACTCATTTCCATTCCACAAGATGAATTTCTTCAAGAAATGAAGGTGATATGTATCTGCAAGGGCATTATCAAAATTCTAGCCAAGAACATACTGAAATGCCATTATACAAACTCATTTCTGCCAAGTGCATTCACACATCCTTAATGGAAGGACTGTGACAGGGACTTAACAAGCTGGGACATCTGACACTGATGGACACCATGAGTTGCACTGCTCAGTTTATTAAGCTACTTTTAAAGTCACAAGCCCAAAATAAGAAGCCACATGTAAAGCAGTAACACAGGCTTCAAATTCAAGACAAACTCTTGAAGATCTCCCTGAATATTCAACTGACTCATTAAAAAAACAAACCCTCAAAAACCCCCACACAATACTGCCCCAAGATACACTTAACACCCACTTTTTCTGAATAAGGATCATCAGAGGCTCTGTTAGTCACAAAAAACTCATTGGATTGCAGTTTGATACTATAATTAGCGCTGTACAGTAAGACCTTGGCTATGCTCCACATTCTTCACTGCCAAACTCAGTGTTTAATGATGTAAGGTTGTGTTCTAAGTAACTTACAGAAACTGAAGAAATAAAAAAATGTCTTCTCCCCAAAACCAAACCACTAAGTCAAACTAAGAACACACAAGTTTTTCTGTCTTCCTTTTCCAATACTCTTAATCCCCTTGCACAGTCCTATAGATAAGATGATAGTTAAAACTCTGCCTTTTTGTGCACATCACAGGTCAACAACGATGATACAAGTTTTGGGTGATGAGAGTGAGCCTACCTCAAAAAACAATCCTGTCCAGACCACACTGTGCCTATTCAGCTCTTACAAATCTTATCTATCCTCATAGACTTATTGGTGATCATTAGTCATCAGGCTTAGTATGAAATTAAAAGCTTCTTGTCTCATTACCCGTCTTTTAAATAAGCCTTCTTATCTCTTTAGAACACAAGCTTATGTGAAAATGGTGGCTAAATATCAGGTTCCATGTTGAAATACTGCCTTTCCAATTGGTAGTTTGTCACATCATGTACAGCCATTACCCCTCCTCTGCTCCAGAATGCTATCCAAACAACATCTTTCAACTAGCCTCTCACATTACCAACAAATACAATTAATTATTTTGTATCTGCTGAGAAAAACAGCACTGGAAGCTTTTTAAAAAAGATACTCTATCTAACACTACTCACAAAAAGTTATCCAAAGCTACATTACAGATATATTTATCAAGAATTACCTGAGCAAGAGAAGATTTCAATGCAGAATAAACAAACAAGGAGTGTGAATGACCTGCAAGTCATTCAGGAAAACTCTGATTTCCTGAATTCCAATTCACCCCTAAAAATGAATTTCTGTCCATTTCCATGCTCCTAAATACAACATTCCAACACTCCATTCAAGTAATGTATACACACTGAGAAATAATTAAGCAAGAGTTTCAGTAATCATCACTACAGCCATTCAGATTTCAAGAGTGGTGGGTTTCTTCAGGGTTTTTTTTTTCTGTTTGGTGGTTTGTTTTTTAAATAGCAGGGTTCCAAGGCTTCAATATCAGAAAGTGTCAGATACTGGAACACTCCAGGGCTAAAATGAAGAAGCCACTGAGATAAAACGACTCCTTTACAGGAGCATTACACAGTACAGCAGTTATTCCACTGCAATTATTCACCAAGTTCACAAAAACCACAAATTCAAACTGCACAGGAAATACAATTCTTGTAGTGACACTGGTGAAATTTAACAGAAAGATTAAAGAACTCAACTTACCTCCATCCTTGTGGCTTCTCCTCCTTTCACAATGGGTACTGTTTTTCCTGCATGTATCCTATACGGCCCAATGGAGTGTCCATTCAAATTGCGAATTGGCTTCACTTTGGAAGGAAACATTAATATTACAGGCAATTTCCTAACAAATGGTAAACCCTTTCAGGCAATTTGGTTTATTAGCCTATATTAAAAGTATCACTGTGACTCATCATATTGCAGAGGAACTAAACACAGAACTATCCACGCATCTTGCACAAACACCAGCCAAGACACAAGTCAGTTTTGTATGCTTCAGCAAAGCTTCATTATTAAAGAGCAGCAACTCCAACAGTAACAAAAGCTTATTAATAAAGCCAAACAGCAAGTATCAAATTATCTGTACAGTACAAAACTGTTGTTTAGCATTCATCTTATCTGTTAAAGATACAATACTAGGAAGGATAAGCCAAGAACATTTCTCCAAAGCAAAGGCAAGTCAGCCATAAACATGTATTTATGCAAGACCCAAACCACGCTTCTAGCAGAGAGGTCTTTTCAACATCTTATGTCAGAAATCAGTATTTGTACAAATCCATATACAGATATACACTTCTAAAACAACTATCCTTATATAAAGGAAAGAACTTGCCTTGGTATGTTTTGCCATCAATTTCAACTTCATAAGACTCCATAACCTCTTGTATGGCCTCTCCCACATCACAGAGACGTACATCTATTCCAGCACACTAAAAATGAAGTGCAAATAACAATGGAAAATAATCACAACATTTACTGAGAAAGACTCTGTAAATTACTTACATAATGATCATACCTTTATTCCAGTATTTGTGGCATCCTTTACAGCTTGTAATAGTCTGTCATATTTTGGATTGAATGTGACTGTAAAAGCACAGTCAATAATACGACCTGAAATCAGCAGAAATTAGTTAGCTTCATAGTCTTTGCATTGAAGAATGTTCTCAAAGTTTAATTAATAAACAAAAACTAACCACTAATATGTGTTCCAAAATCTATTTTGCAAATATCATTGTATTGCAGGACTGTTGGATCTCCAGCATTGGGAGTGTAGTGGGCAGCACAATTATTCAGAGAACACCCCGTAGGAAATGCAAGACCTGCATTTAAACCATTCTCCTTTATCAGCTTACGTGAGCAGTCTTCTAGTTTTTCACTGAAAGGCAGAGAGGAGGGAGAAGAAAAAAAAAGAATAGGACAGTTGTCATTAGTATTTCTTATGATGACTTCAAATAAATCAATGCAAGAACAAAACCTCAGAAAAATATTAAAGCAAATGTCTTCATGTCAAATCAAACTATTAAACTATGTATGCTAAGTAGACAGACAACCCTAGGCTGAAAAACATAGGTACAACATAACAATCTTCAGTTCTTTGTGTTGTTTCCTCTACCCTTTCTAGGTCAAAAATGAGTCCTTCTCTAGTGTTTTTAATCTAAAATATTTTTCCTTTACCAGCTACATTTAGCCCATTCTTCCTAAGCAGCAGAGGTTAGACAAAGGCAAGGTTTAGGCAAATTAAATGTATTCTTTACAATTACTGTGATTTAAAAGGAGGTGGAAAAAAGGAGAAAAAGCCTCTTGTTTATTAAAAATACTTTTATTATAAAAGGACCTTTAAAGAAAAAAAAAAAAAAAAAAAACAAATGCTATTCTCCTTCTGAGAGTAGCATTTGTTTTTGGGTTTTGCCTAATCTCAAGATGCTAGCTACTGCAAATCCACAAACAGATGTCCACCAGTGCATTCTCCTTTCAGTGAATGAGGTAAACTGCAGCTCACTGCAGTGCACCATACTTTGATTTTAAGAAAGCCAGACAAAAATCAAAAGAGAGCATATTTTAATCAGCAAGGCCCCATAGCCTGAGGTGCTTTAGGAAGAACAGTCATGTTTTGAAACAACGTCTGCTTAGAACAGTCAAACTGTATAATTCACAATGACAGATTTGTTTCACCCAGACTAGTGAGCTGCCTCTCTTCTACTTTCCCTCATGGTATATTATGTCTATTATCCTTGCACAGTTACCTTGGGGATCAGCTCTCATTAGCTTTCTTACTATCCTACTCTTGTCAGCACAGTCCTCAGTCACACCAGGCTGAAAGCACCTGATTTTGGAAGCTAAACTGTTCTGGATCAGTGCAGTACTTGGACAGTAGACATTCAATCTAGATAAACTGAAGGACAGAAAAAGTAATAGTTGGAAGAGTCACAAAAGTCAGTCCAGGCTAATTATTTCTTTAAACTTAATCAAATTCACATTCATCTGAATCGATTTGCTCAGTTATTTCTTACTAACTGAGAATAGTAAAAAAAACCCACTGTGTTTCCACCAGAAACATCAGTCAATAAGGACTAAACATACACCAAACCTTCCTGCCCTGGACTGAATATACAGCCATGCTGGTTTTATGCCTCTTTTGCCCAGTCCCAGGCACAGACTGCACCTGCACTGTCCACATGGCATTTCGTGACAATTCTGGCAAGCAGTAGCAGTGCTACTGCGATTGCTGCTTCTCCCAGCACCACTGCAGAGTAGAGAAGGCACTGAAATTTAAATGAAGCATATAATCAAAGTAAGTGAATATCATGAAAAGCTTAGTTTAAAATTCAGTACAATCCCAGGCCCTGTAAAGTTGTATAAGCTAAAAGAGGAAACTTAAAGGAAATAATTGGCATCACTGGTTGTGTACTTCAAACACAAACCTCCCCAACACTCATTACACAGTGAAATAAGCACACAAAACTGAGACTAAATCTCTCCCCCTCTGGAAAATGAATAAAACTCTACAGCAGAGGTCTTCCAGAAGATGTGTGTCCTCACCAGATTTCTATCATTGTCATTCCAGGTTTTATCCAGCTCATAACGTATTTCCTCACTTGTCTGTGTGCCTCTGCAGCCTCCCGAAAATCATTCCAGATTTCCTCACTGGCTTGGTCTAGTGCTTTCTTTTCTTCACTAGTTGTTCTCCAAGCAGCAGTTCGCCTTGAAAATAAAGGAAATGTTTCAAACAAGTTACTGTAATCACAGCAGTCATTACAACTTCTGTCTAAAGCTTTCAAAGTGTTTATTAGTCAGTCAGGTCTACATTCCCCTGTGTAACAGAAAAAATCCTGATTTATAATTTTCAGAATAAAGGAAGCCTATTAAAAAAAAAAAAATCTATCAGTACCACAGAGTAGCAACTGTGAAAGATAGTAACAGCCTATCAAAGGCTTAGCTAAACAGAGTGCTTGAAGGATGCCTAAGTTTTCAAAGGCAGAACAGGCATATACAATTCATATTAACACCTGCAAATCCACCTTAAGTTTAAAACAGCAACAGGCTCTAATCACGCAAAGCGTTTATTTTTTTCATAAGCTTACTCATTCAGACAGTGCTGTACCTGTACAGAGGTGAACCTCAGCATCGTAGTGTGGCTGCTTGGCCCAGAAACTGTTGCTGACATAGACAATAAGCATCTTCACAATTTAAAAGCTTGCAGTTCTGGTATGATTTTCATTCACACTCAGAATATTTAGGTAATAACACCTAACACAGTGCACAGTAACTGTGACACATGCCAGAATGCTGCTTTCTAAATGGGCTGGATGGTGAATTAACGTTTATTACAGGAGAGCACCACACATTCTGGCTCTTTGGTAGGTTCATAGAACAAACACACAAATATTTTTTAATACAGGATTCAGTGTAAGATTAGCTTTGAATATATTTTGCATTATGCAAAAATCCAACGCAACTAAGGTTCCATGAAAGCAAACAAACAAAAAAGTAATTTAAGTACTCCAACAACTGTCAGAACTTAGCTAGAAGACTACTCTGATTACAAAGTAGAGATAACCCTTCAAATAGTGAAGCTGCAGCCACATAGTAGTGCAAAAACTCCAGTGATGACTCAAAGAACTCCATCCATGCGATGCAAGACAAAAACTACTAAGAACAATACACAGCTACACATGCTGGCAGGTGGGTCTCTAAAGAAAATGGGGGGTGGATAAGATGGACCGAAGATCCTGAAATATACCTGTTTTCAAATTTAGAAATTAATGCAAATTAGTTGATTCTAAGAAAACAACTGAGTACATAGAATGTAAAGGATTTGTTTTTGAAATCCAAAGGTGTAGCTTTTTATCTGTTTCATAGACATGTAACTTAGCTCCACTTCCAGAGTTTTCTTCACGGCCAAAGAACAGGTACAAGTGAACCAAGAGACTATGCCCTGCAGTTTTGCTGCATTTCACACCAAGAATATATACTTATATGTAAATTTTTAAGTACATATATTTATACTAAGTATTTTAGAAGAGTTGAAAAGATACAGGACGATAATAGGCTATTCCATAAATCTTTCTCAGGATGATCAGAGGATCCAAAATATTTTGAGGCCCTTTTGCTTGTTTCCCTTGAGTTTTCTGCTCCTTTCCTGATAAAAGTAACAACAGTGTAAAGGAGAAATCCCACATTTACCTTTCTGAACAGTTCTCCTGCTCCAATAGCAGATATCACACATGCTACGCCTATAATTTGCCTAAATCTGGCAAATTCTACCAAAAAAAGAAAGCAATGAGCTGCAGCACCTGGGCCCCCGCAGTGCCACTAGAAAACTGGACTTCTGCCAGCACAGCAGTCACTGAAGATGGAAAAGGTGCACTGCAGGAACACACTGGGGACAGACTAAAGGATCCTTTCAGACTGTTATGGATTCCAGCAGCAAATACCCCTTGGTAGCAAGAACTGCTGACAGGGTCTGGGCAGCTGCTCTGCCATCTATCACAGACTTGAGTGCAAACTCCAGCAAACTGGCAGGACGCCATCCTCACTCTGTCTTACTGTATTTCAGCATACAGTCACTTCATGCAAGTCTACTGGGGGTCAGAACAGCCTCTACATGTAAAAATACTGTGTCAGACCCAAAGCATTTTGCCAACAAAGCTGCACCATGGCCATCTGGGAGCTCAGGAAGGGAGGCAACAAGAATTTCTGCTTGGGCCTAAGCACTTCAGGATGTGTGAAAAATCAGTTGATCAGATGAAGGCCTCACACCAATCATCAAATCTTCAAAGAGGTACGTACATGAGCTAACAAGCTTCTGACAGTTTCCTAATGTGATGCCCACCACATGTCAGCTGAAAAAGTTCAACTCTCACTTCAAGCCATAAAGTCCAGCTTTTCACACCAGTTCCCAGCCCGCAGTTTTCACTAGTACAAATCTTTATAGCACCAAGCTGTAAACTAGATTCTAGTGATCAAAGAACTCCAGAAAATAATTTCCCCAGATTATCTAGACATGCTGAGGGGAAGGGATGCCATCCAGAGGGACTATTACAGGCTTGAGAGGAGGGCCTGTGTGAACCTCATGAAGTTCAACAAGGTCAAGTGCAAGGTTCTGCACCCTGGGTCAGGACAATCCCATCACAAATACTGGGCGAAGAATGGATTGAGAGAAGCTTTGAGGAGAAGAATTTGGGGATGTTGGTGGACAAGAAGCTCCACACGACCCAGCAATGTGCACTCACAATCTAGAAAGCCAAATCATACACTGGGCTGTATCAAAAGCAGTGAGCCCAGCAGGTCAAGGTGGGCGATTCTGCCCCTCTACTCCGTTCTTGTGAGATCCCACGTGGAGTACTACATTCAGCTCTGGGGCCCCCAACGTAAGAAAGACCGTTTCAGTGAGTGCAGAGGACAGCCATGAAAGTGATCACAGCTGTACCACTCCTATGAAGACAGGCTGAGAAGAGTTGGGGCCACTCAGCCTGGACGAGGCTCTGGGGCGACCCTACAGCACCTTCCAGAACTTGAAAGGGAGAGCTTTTTTTCAAAATGACAAGACAAGGGGTAATGGCTATAAACTGAAAGATAACAGGTTTAGATTAGAAACTAGGGAGAAATAATTTACTGTGAAGTGTTGAGGCACTGGAACAGGTTGCCCAGAGAAGTTGTGTAAAGTGTCCCTGCCCATGGAACTAGCTGATCTTCAAGGTACCTTCCAAACCAAACCAGTCTGTGACTCAACAACATCAGAGAGGCAGAAACAAGCAGGCAGGGTCAAGAATTCCTTAATTCTACTTTACCAAAATTGGTGTACCATGAAACATTGCTTATTTATTTTCTGCCCTCCCAGTTGTTTCATTTCAATTTCCTATGTCTTCAACAAAAAACACAAGTGTAAAAAAATACTGGAGATATATAAACGTTAAACCTGTTAGTCTGTTGTCTATGGAAGTATTGATTACCAGCTATGGGTTTTTTTGCTGAAATTTGAATGACACCCACTTCTAGCTGAACTTCTTATACAAAATATGCAAGTGCAGGTTGATGAAAGGTAACTTTAGAGAGCACATGAAATCAACAGTGCAACTCTCAAAAAAAATCAAAGACAAAACCATACTGACCTCAGCATGAATAAGACATGGCACAAAAATACTCCACTGACATATAAAATGAAGCTATTACTCAGAATATGGTGTTAGTGTCAGCTACTAATTTAAGTAGTTGCTTATATTAGGAAATACTAGAGTAGCATGGTAAGATTTAAATATTTAAATTAGGAACAAAACTAAGCACATATTTGCTTAAGCACATTACATGAGAAAACTACTTCAGGTTCCTTAGAAGCATATATTCTTCCTCCATAGTAGAACACTGTGGTGCAGAAAAGACACTCCACTTAAATCCTGCTATGAAAGGAGGTTTGTTTTAATCACTTTTATCCTTTTTCTTTTCAATAAATAGTAGCTAAACCAGAGGAAATATTTTAATCTTCAATAGCTGAATATGTACCAGAGGTGCAAAAACAGTGTGTTATTTGTTAATAAACTATGTACACGCTTAAGATGTTTATTATCTAATTTCCTGGTTTACTTAAAACATTCTTATGAACGTGGCACATGCATATACAGAAAAATACTTAACTCTTAAACATTAAAGAATCACTCCTGGATCAGCCTGTCAGAACCATCCTGTGCAAGCTCTTTATTAGCATGCTAATCTTGTGCATGCAAACAAGGCAGTCATTTATAAATAAATAGGAATACACCTTGTGTTCAAACTGAAGTAATGAAAGAGAATAAAAAGCTTCCTCAAAAGCAAATTTTCATCTCATAAAAATGAAACCATATTATCTGAACACAATTTATAGGGTGTACTAGGCTCTTACTTATGTGACTTACACTCCGTGAGAAACAGGCATTGACTTTAAATAGCCAATTAAAAAACATTTCAAAGTAATTTCATTCTGAAGAAAAAGTCATTGAAAACTAGATAATGCTTTCAGACATGCCCATATCTACCTACTCTCTCCCTTTGGTTTAAACTATTTTTTCAGAGTTTTGATTCAGTATTTCCTGGGAAGTTTCAAAGCTTTCAGTAATACTTGGTCTTTTTATTCAGGCTTGCACACAATTCAAGCTAATTCTGTTCCACGCATCCTGTGTCTCTCCCAGGTAAAATATGACCTTCCACAACACTTCACATAGGAAAAAAATCAGGAAAACTCATTCAAGTTGGTATGCCCTAGTTTCTAACAAAGCATAAAGAAATAGTAGTCTCCTGTAAAAATATAAGGGTGCAGATCTATGTTCCAGTGAACCACTAGAAGATTATTTAGTGCAATTGCACATTATTCCCACATCACGAGTTACAAAAAACAGGTGAGGTTACAATAACTATATATTCATTCCAAGAGAGAAAAGAAAACTACAGAATATACCACACAGGCTTCTAAATTAAATGGCGAGATTGACATGTGTCTACCAAAAAACAAGAAGTTGACATCTCAATGGTCACAAAACTGCTGCATAATAGTGTCTCATCCCCCTGAATTTTAAACCTTCATTCACTTCTAATTCATACAATGTTTTTCTTACAAGCTGCCTTCTGAAAGCCAGTTGGTACCCTGGGCCTCAAGGGCCCCCTGCCTCATGGCAATTCTGCTCATACTGGCTACACCTTAATTAAAAGGGTAGGGAAGGACAAACATTTCTAGCCTGAAGACCTGTATTCATTGAGGACCTGGATAACCCAGTTGAAGAAAGAAAAGGCAAAACCCAAAGTACATTACTCATTTTGTCCATTTAGTTGCACATTAATATTTTTTTCAGCACATCAAAATGAAAGCATTTATTTCTTAAGCTTAAAACACTCACCCATCTTGTGTTGGTGGATATTCGCATTCTTCTCCCTTTGGGAATACATTGCTGGGAAAAAGCTCACATATTGGAATAGAAGGTGGATCGGTCTGGACCTTAGCTGGTGAGAATAATTTAAGAAAGTGTTACACATGGGACTCTGGAAATACTAACTATCTTATTTCAACCATAAAAGTTGAACAGCAAAAGTTATTTAAGATCCCCTTAACTAGAATCTGGGCTTCCACCAACACAACATTGTATCACAATGCCCTCATATGACTTCATTTAGCCAATGCTCAAGGGCAATGAATGCCCTCAATGGCATTCAAGGATACCAGAAGGAAGACAATCTGGCCAGACTTAGCCTACAAACACAAACTGCACCCCTAAATTTATTTCAGCTGCTAGAACAGCACTTGCACACACTTAATACCAAATATTCACATAGTCTGTATTTTTGTGCTTGATACCTACGTCCTTTCTTCTTTTTCTTCTTCTTCTTCTTTTTCCCCGTTGCTCCATCTCCTTCACCCTCTCCATCTACAGGAAAGAAAGTGCTCAGCTGAACATAAAATAATCTTAAAAGAACCAAAGAAGTTTAAACAAAACACAAAAACACCTAGACTATCTAGAAACACTTCTCTCATAGCAGAATTCAAAGGACTAGAAGACAAAATCCAGAAGCTGCCACCAAACCATGAGCATTTTCAGTCCCTACACCGAACACAGACCTAAGAAAATAATTTTGAAAGTTGACAACAAAGGAATCATCAAAGAGAGGAAAAAGAGAGCTCAGGTAAAATGTCTTCAGAAAGTCCTACCTCATGTTTCTCAGTTCTCAATTCAGGCAAATAGATGCCTGGAACTCTTGAAGGACATGAGAAAGATCTGTGTTAGACACAACAGCTAACCAAAAGCTAGAAACTACTTCTTTCACCCTATCTTCTGATGCTTCAGCTATAAGAACTTAGTGCATCTGGAAAGATAAAGACCCGAAAGACATAAAGATGACAGCACTCTAGGCCAGGACAAGTTTAATCTTGAGATAACAGAGAAGGTCACAAACAACACTCAGCAAAACCACAGCATGTGGGAGATACAAGGGTTGTTAAACACTGGAACATGTTTCCCAGAGAGGTGGAAGATGCCCCATCCCTGGAAACAGTCAGGGTCAGGCTGACTGGGACTTTGAGCAACTTGATCGAGCTGCAGATGTCCCAGCTCACTGCAGGGGCTTGGAACAGATGACCTTTGACGGTCCTTTCCAACACAAAACATTCTGTGAAACTATACCAGTGGGACGTTTCCAGGGAGCACAGCATGTACACACCAAGAATCAGCCACACCATTTACAGTAACATTTGAGAGGTTACAATAACCCTGCAGACTTTGTATTTGGCTACATCTAATGTCTACTTACTTCATACTCAATATCTCAGGTGCTATCAGCTACCTAAATCTTCTGGTCCCAAACACAAATTCTTTTCAAAGCTGACTAGTACTAGTCATCTACATTCAGAACATTTTCAATTACAGAAAGATGTAAAACTAAAAGAACTTCTAGAATCAAGTCAAAGCATTCCATTTTGAGTGTATTTATACAGAAGCTTGTATTTAAAAACAAGGCCAAACGAAAACACTGACCAGCTGTTCCAGTCACTAGATTTCAAGCCTCTCATGATGGTCAGTATCATCTGCAATTTTATGCCATGATGAGTGCTGTAATCCTGCAGCTGGGGCAAATTTCAGTAATGGCACTCCTGCCCCTCCCCAGCTCATTTTGGCATTAAGTATCTTAATTTAAGTTTCTGTAAAAAATTGCAAATATAAATACTTTCTATCTATAATATAATCCCAACCTACCAGACTCTTGATCAATCTGTATTTCATAGGCAACCAAAAATCCTTAGCAGTGCATACAAATTTCTTTAAAACGTGGTAATTTTATCACATTTCTCCTGACCTTGAGTAGTGCTCAAACCATTCTTAAAGAAATCAATTAGACACACTCCAGTTCATTCGTTAAGTGATTTTTTGACTTTTTTTTCTTAAAGGCTAGGCCTAAACTGAAGGGAAAAAACCCCATCATTTCTTAAGTATTGCTGCTGTTGCTATCTGCATATTGTAGCTTTTTCATACATCACTGCACGTGAAACTGCCAACTGCGAGCCAGACTAACCCAGCCTGTGCTTTCATGTCCTTGAAGACTGCTGCAGACTAACTGCGCTGCCAGAAACATAACTACTGCATCTGACCAATACCCTGTTTGTCTTCAGGTTATTTAGCTGCTAATGAAAAAAACTGCCACCAGAAAAGCAATTTCAGATCTTTGCAAAACAGAGGTCCAACCTTATATCCTTTTGGTACAGCCATTCAATAACTTAGCACAGTATCATGCAAAAATGTTACTTATCAGCATATTTTAGCATGGCAAGGGAAATCCAAAGAGCACTTCCTAATCTCTCCGAGAGTTCAAAAGTTATAGAGTCTCCTTTTAGAGGCCACTCAGTTACGGGCTTATCAAGAGGAAAAAAAAAAAGAAAAAAAAGAGAGTAGGTATTTTATTGATTTGTAATCTAACACAGCACATCACACAGAAACAATTCTGAAACTACAAAATTAAGATGGCAAATAGTGAGAACCAGCACAGGCAAGAACACAGCTGTCTTCAAAAAACTTAAATTAGTTTTAATTTTTCTGCAAAAGTATGTTTTACTAAAAACATATCCAACTCTAATATGCGGAAAAAGGGGAAGATTATTAATTCAGTCATAGCATCACTTAATTTTTTATGCTAATACTGTAAAACTAATTGCTAATACTGTTAAAAGGATAAGAGAGCACAGCATTTGACCTGCAACTGTCAATGTTATTTCTCCTGAGACAGAACTCTAACTATTCTAATGATTTCAAAGACTTCTTTTTATTGTGTACAGTTTTCACCATCGCCCTCAATACTTCTTCCTCAAGTTGCAATGATGGCAAAGCATATATTGCATTAACTTCAACTTCATAGTCTGGAAGGTACCACAAACCAAACCATCAGAATACATTTCTATGGAAAGTACCTGAATTAAACTTAAAGCTGCAGATTGATAATGCTCAAAGATAAATTTGTTACTTAATACGTCTCAGCACTCTGATTTAATTTTTTTAAAACTTTCATACCCAATTCATTAAAATGAAATTCCAGAAGGACCAATTCCAGCAAGTGAACCAAGAAGATTTCTAAGCAGACTGCTCAAAGTGCTGAGCCAACTTTATTTGCTAATTCAGAAAAATTAAACTAAATTACTAGTTTAAGAAATGTGTTTTCTTAAACATCCATTGCTCTTGAGAACCATCCATCATATCAAAGAAAATTCAGCACCTTCATCCAATATTCCCACAGAAAAAATGGAGCTGGGTCTGGATTTCAATACAGACACTTTCAAGGTTCTTGCCAGAAAATCAGCTGCATAGCACAAGCAACACACGAAGTGTGTGTCTTGCTTATGTATTAATCTCCCCCCAGTTCAATTTTAATGAAAAATTATAAGTACAGATGAGCAGGTTTCAAGCCCCTGGTAAAGACTCTAAAACCTATTAATTAAAATGCTCCCTTACAATTTTCTCTGTACATTTTGTTCTAAGCCAAGAATAAGAGACATAAATGGAACATAAATGTTTACTGACCACGGTAACGCAAGTGAGAATGATTTACAGCTTACCTTATTTCAAACTAAATATTTCCCTCCAGTAGGTATATCCTTGAAGACACAAACCTTTAACAAAGCTTGTATTCCTGTTATTTTTTATATGTACGCCTGTGTGACAGCAAAATCTTTGACAAAAAGTAGGAAGTACAGACAGTTGCATCTCACCTTTCCAAAAAGCAGCCCAACCAAAACCAAACCAAGTAAGACACCTGTACACAGTCTGTTAAAAGGGAGTCTTGGAAGAAGCTGAAACTGGAAATGTCAAGAGAAAATGTAAGTTATACTTGCCATCATCATCATCATCTTTTTCTTTCTCCTCCAGTGCCTGCTTGTCCAATTGTTTTGCTACATCATCAAGAGCACCTTCCATTTCTTTATCAGTTTCTTGTCCTGTTTTTAAAGTTAAAGTATGACTTACAGTAAAACATTAGCTTCACGTTAGTAACCAACAGCCCCCAAAACTTTATAAAAACATTATGTTGTACTTATCCTACAGATACTTGAGCACCTAATGCTTTTTTCTGTCTTAAAGCAGCCCCAGCGTGTAAGGCTGTAGGACACTACAGTGAGAGATGCTGTTACTGCAACCTGTATATAAAGGTAGATTACCCTGACACTTCTGATTACTTTTTTCTGCCAGGGTAACTAATTCTTCTTGCCATAGCAGCAGCCTGCTCTTGTGAGATAATATGGGCGTGAAGTAGATAATTATAAACGCGCAGCACGATCATCGCTACCTGATGGCCTGCTAAAACAAACCCAAACCATCGCGCCTTTACGCTATTTGCCCAGACTTGCTCCAGCTCTATCCGAGAACTAGGGAGGGGTGCAGAGCCTCCATCAGGCGGGATGACTTTTACAGCAGCAGTCTTACACCTTCCTCCCCTCGGGGCATAGAAGAGGGTCGAGGGAAGCGGTGGCTTCTCTTGCGCGCACCGCAGCGGGGAGGACATCCCCAGCCCCAGCCGAACGGCAGCAGCATCCTCCGGGCACCGCCAGCCCCCTCCGAGCCGCGGGGATCCCCCTTAGCCCGCACCGCTGCCACGGGCCGGGACAGCGGCCTCGGCGGCGCCCCGCACCCGCACGCCGGGACCCTTGAGCCACCCACGCTCGCGCGGCGCCCGGAGTGCCGGCCCGCGGCCCCTCACGCCGCCCAGCCCGTCAGCGCAGGGTCGCGGCGCGGCCCGGCACCTACCCGCGGGGCCCGCTCTGCCCTTCTTCTTCTTCTTGCGCTTCTTCTTGGCGCCATCCTCAGCGCCGAGCCCGGCCCCGCCGTCCCTGTCGTCGGGTTCGGGGGGAAGCTCGCCGTTCAGGTGCTGCTCCTGCTCCCGCTCCTCCGCCCGCCCCACGCTCGCCATGTCGCCGCGGCCGCGCCGCCTCGCGCGCACGGAGCGAGCCGGGGACAGCGGCGGAGCCGGCGCCACGCTCTGTGGTGCGCGCGGGGCACGCCGGGACGGCGGAGGACCCCGCCGGGAGGGCGGGAGGGGGCGGGCCCTCAGCCGCGCACGCGCGCCGAGCCGGGGTGCGCGCGCGGGGCCGTGAGGGGGGAAAGGGGCGGGGCCGGGGCCGCTCCCGCCTGCGCGGCGCGATAGGAAATGGGGGAAAGAAATCTTGCAAAAACAGCCCTTTCCCTCGGTAGGAACAGCTGCTGTGAAGTGCTTTACAGCATGTAAGATTGTTAGGGTTTTACCATTTGAGGGCGCTAAGGAAATGTGGCTTACATGAGCGATAACTCAGGAACAGAGGGAAAATAAGGCAAGGGGGGAAAAATCACTTGTTCCAAGTCACATAGAGCAAAAAAGGGAAGATTCTAATGCATGATAGAGGGCAGTGGCTTGTCCCATTCCTTCTACTATGTAGAAAACCAAGGCAAAATGCCAATATTACCAGCATCCACTAATGGATTATTAAATCAGCTCAATTCTTAAAGTTAATTTACTGAGTTCATACTTTTCACAGGCTTTCTACTAGTATAACCATGCTGGCTGAAAAATACTTTTCCTCCTTGGTATACTTGAACATGCACTTAAGAGTATAATACAGTACCATTGTAATTTATAACATGTAAAGGTTAAAAACGGGCCTTGTGTTGCCTAGCTATGTTTTAAAATGCTTCTACAGGCAAGTCTTTGCTTGCTAATGCCTTTTTCCTCACAGAGGTACAAATTCTGCCCCCTTGGCCCCACCGGATCCATCTGCCCCTTCCCTGGCTCACACCCGTGGGCATCTCCTCACTCCTGGCCTGATACAATTCCCAGCAAGAACAGAACTCTTTAAAAAGACTAAGCTGATGCTCTGGTACTGATCCAAGTCCATCCTGCTCCAGGTAAGTGTCACAGCAGCATGGTCTCCACTGCTCTCACTCTGAGGATGGATGACACAAAAACGTGTGCACTACCGCTGCCTAGAACACTCTGGATTTATTGCTTTCTGTTCTCATTTTCTAATGAGGTAGAAGCAGAATCTACAGAGCTGGTTTGGTTTTGGGTTTTTTCGTGGTTGGTGGCAGGGGAAGGGGGAGCACCAATGGTCAAATTCCCTGAATTCTCCATTTTGAGTCACCTTACAGCTTCCTGTTGTCGGTTTGGGCACTGTAATGGTCCCAAGATGTCTGGCAGCAGTGATTTTGTGGTTTGCTTTAATCCATTAGTATCTCATACATCAGGCTGCTCTTACCCCTCACTCTAACCCCTCTAGTGCCTTTGACAGTTTGAAAAAGAGTGCTTGTGCTTCTGTTCCATTTGATCTGGTGTGATTTTGTTGACTCCAGAAGTGAAGTGACAGATAAAGGAGTCCATAAAGTCTGCAGAAGCCCAGGGAACACAGAAGGAGAGATACTGGCCAGAGATAGATAACATATGAATACATCTCATGCAGAAGCTGCAAACATGAGATCTGGAAGCGCATCAGAGGAATAAAAATCACAAGCAGAATAAATGTTTCTGTGATCAGCTGAACTAACAAAGGCAGTTTTCTCAGAGCACTGTTTCTTTCCTCCCCAGAGTGACTCTGGCACCATTCATGGTCGCTGTGATACCCCAGCAGAAAGGGAGAGATGGCTTGTGCCACATGGTTCTGCACTTTGGCCTGTCTCTCTTTAGGTGGGGACACTTCATCGAGCCGCTGTTGTCCACAGCTGATGATTTTTAGAAAGTGTGTCCAAGTGTCATTATGTTTGGGTGTGTTATTCCACCAATTTTGTCTGAAAATGAACCTTCACATAAACCTCCTTTTTTTATAAAAATGGGCTGAAAATAAATTGTAGAGTGGTGTTGTGCTTAACTTAGCATAGAACATAATCAAAGCCAGCAGAGTGAAAGCCAAGCTGTGAGTGAGCTAGAAGAGGCAGGATTAACAGAGTGTCTCTACAGGTTGAGATGATGTTATTGGACCCAGGCTGTGTTCATCAGGCTCACAGGGAGGAGGGCACATTGGACAAAGCAAAGTCAAGCATTTTTCACGTTGTGCTGTTTCCAGACCCAGAATCAGTTCCATGTATAAGAGAATACAGATAACTAAGAGGGGAAGAGCATGATAACCAATGTGCTAAAATAGGTATGCTTTATAAAAAAATTGCAAAGAGGGAGTAAGAAGCTGGCTTGACTGCATTCACAAAGTAAACATTAAGATGAACAGGCCGACAACTGGTTCCACATTCCCCATCTGGCTGCTTTTAAGAGGATCCAGGCTCACGGATGCAGAGAGAGTGAGACACATCTTGTAGAGTGCCCTTACCAGCTCAGAGCTTTTTGTCCTTCTTCTATTACTGCCAGTCAGCTGTTCCTAGCATTTAATACACGTTATATTAATGGATGCTGGTTTTCCCAACTGCATGCTGTACTAGACAGAATGGTAAGGTGAAAGGATCCACCAGGCCATAGGCCAAGAGAGACCTGTAAATACCATTTTTAGCTGGAGGTTTTTGTTTTCCCACTAGTCGTTTTTCTTAACCAACCTCCCAAACAAAGGCAGGCAGTGGCTGGGGAATTAAGGGAAGGGCTGAATGCAGTCCAAAGCATTCAGCAGGATTTGAAACACTTTCCTGAAACACAACACAGAGAGTCACCTCCTCTTATTTTTCTCCTAAGGAGTCTGCTCCAATTGCAGTATTTGCCTAGCAAAACAAATTTTTATCTCCAGAAAAAGACTTTTTTCTGGGTATATTATGTTTTCTTTTGTGTTTTCTTTTTCAGACTGTATGTAAGTGTCAAGAAATGGCATGGAATGGAGTGGGGGAGCTGTCTCTGGCAGCTGTGGTTTAATCCTGGAAAGAGGGTGAGCAAGGACAGCTAGGGAGTAGGTGGCCTCTATCAGCCCCCAGAAGAGTTGAACAGCGGGATATTGTATTTGTTTATGTTTGTATTTCTGGGACTGATGCCATTATTTATGTGTTTATGACACTTCAATTCTCGTTTTCCTAGCTTAGGGCCAAAACTCATAGTCCTTACTCAGCTCTAAAAATTCACTGAAGTCAATGGGAAAATTTTTATGACTAGAGGTTTAATATTAGGCCAAAATGCTGCAAGTAGACAAGGAAAATGTTTCCTGCATGAGAGCAAATATGTCTTATGGACTCTAGAAGGAAAGATATTCGTCACCCATTGCTAAGGACAAAGGACTCTTTTACTTCCTTAGCCATCTCTAAAATTTTCTTATAACCTAGATGAAGTAGCGAGATCAAAGTGGAAAAACCAGCCAAAGCATTCACATTTAACTCTGTTCACTGTCCCTTCTTTCCACATTCCTTAGTCATTGCTTTTTTTTTTTTCCCCTTTTTACCAAACACCAGTTAGATTACAGCCTGTCAGCTGTAATCCAAACATACTGTCTTGCCTCAGCTGGTGTCCCAGCATTTGTGTCCCTTGGAGGACAGGTTTCAAGGGATGTATGAGTGCTTCTGAAAAGAAGCAAATTTCATCCCTCTGAGTGGTGAAAGTCACCGTGAGAAGCACAGACTGCTGTGTGTGTACTCAGACTGGGACAAAGCAAATGCTTCTCAGTTTGCATCAATAGATGCATGCTGTGAAATGTAAAAGTAAGTCAGCTTACTGCCTTCTTTAGAGGTTACTTTTCAAATTGCTTTTAAGCTATCAGATTCGCATGAACAAAACAAACCAGTGCCTCAGGAAGACTCCTTATATTTCTGTGACAAGGTGCTATTGCATTAGGCAGGTATGCAGAGATATACATTAGGACATGCTGCAGTGAGCATCTCCCTGACAGCACATCTCTGTGCCTAGTCTTGGTAAGGGATGAAATGCTACAGAGAGCCAAGGGTGCCTGGACTGCTGTTTTTAAAGAATTTGTTTTGTATTTATGATAGAATAATTTTTTAAAATAAAACCATATTTCTTGGTGTACTGACTAAACCATAACTGCAGATGGAGGCAGATTTCTTTTTCAGATAACAAACTGAGACATTATATATCCTTAGAAATAATTGTAGGTCATATCTCCTGAAAATTCTAGTTTAGAGTGGTATGAACCTAAATTATCAAAAAGTGATATTTTGAACTTGAGATTCATAATCAATTTTATATAATTTAATACACTAAGGCATTAATGTATTCTCATTCACACAGTACTGGTTCTTTTCTAATCTGAAGAAAATTTTCAAGACCTTACACAGAAAGTAATTTCTCAGCTTCACTGATAGTGTAAACAGCTGTAACATTTTGCTTTTTACAGCTTGCTGACGTAGCTACTTTCCTCTGGGGTGCTCCACCCCTCTTCATTCTGGGGAGTAATGGAAACAATGTTTACAGCTGCAGTGCTGGAGGCAGTATCTGTGTATTTCCTTCACCAGGTATTTTCTTTTATAACCAGGATAGTCTTGTATTTCACCTTCACACCTCCTCCAGTCTTAAATTGGAAACAGTCATTCATTTTGTTGTAGATGTAAACAAGAATGAAGGAGAAAGGCAAGAAGATACCAGAAAAGCTGTTCTTCCCCCGTTCTTCTATAGATCTTCCCCCTGGCTTTACTGCCAGGTAATTGTATGACCCCATCAGTAGTGGGAGCAAGGAAGTTTCTGTCAATTAGCTTTTCAAGGAAGGCACAAAAGTGACCCCCGAGGTAGATGTGGCCAGGACAGAGCAGGAGAGATGGGGGAAGCACAGGACCAAAAGTGGCACTGTGCCATACAGTGTGAGCAGAGACACAAAAGTGGGAAGGTGACAGTGTCCTATATCTAACCCTACCTCCTTGTGCTGGAACACCTGAAGTTCATTTCTGCTGTCAGCATTTCATGAGTTTAATATATTTAACGTTAACACTTTATAACAGTTAGTTATATAATGCCACATAATAGCCTTGTTCTACTGTTATGGCTTGGACTGAACAGCAGCACATTGTTGGATGCAGAGCTCTATGGATTTCATGAAATTAATGTCTGCTGACTAATGTACTAGGAGCCAGTGTTCACAGCATTCCTCTGTGGTGTGACTCCCTAGGATACCTGCATTTTAAGTTCAGATCTCATCACATTTGCTTTAAACTGATATTTTTGTTCCGAGGACAAACCTTGTTTTGCATCACTTGCTTTGGAATTTCAGAAATTTACTCCAGATTGTTTCAGTTTATGAACTTATTTGTGTCCATTCAAAGAGTTAAAGAAGCTACTATTGAAACTGGAAAGGGTAACCATGTGATTACAGCTAAGCTTGTTTGTGTTTAGAGACTTGAAAACTAAGACTTTTCTTGGTAAACTTTCTTTGTATTTTAGATTTTAAAAATCAAAAAAATCGTTGAGAAATTTTCCACATTGGCAGGGCTTCTAATTATAATAAATATGGCCCTCTGAAAACCCTGGAAGACATCGGTTTCCAAAGGGGGGGGGGGGGGGGAAAAGCCCAACACAAAATAGGATACCTAGAATCAGTAGCTACTGGAGAAGACTTTTTTTAGACCTTCAAAGTTTTATTACGTTGAAAAGTTCTTTGCATGTGACATCTAAGAATGGAAAATCTTGATCACTGTTCTCTGGGGCAAGAGAAAATAATTTTATGTAGAAGAGAAGAAATCAATAAGCACGTTAAATTACATTGTATTGCACTTCAGCAGGTGTAGTCCAAAGCATATGCTGTCAGTGCAAGGATCCTGGTTTGGCACTGGCTGCACAAAATCTTCTCCTGCTGCTCTGCACAGGTGTTTTGGGGCTTGATCTGGGAGTGTCTTCCTTGGGAAGAAATGTGGCTCAGTCTCAGCTGTGTAAGGGCTGCCAGCCTGCTCACTTATGAGTGTGGCAGCAGAGATAACCGGTCTGTTTCCTGGGCTTTTTAACTTGCATTGCTCTCACTCAATAATACAGCTTTTTTTTTCTTGTGAGCCCAACAGAAGGCAGGAGTCTCATCTGTACAGAGGAGCATACAGAAAAGTATGAAGATGGTTTCTTAAAGAGTGATACATCAAAAAAACAAAAATATCCACTTTTATGACATGTCCCTACGTAAAACCCCTATGGAGGACTCAAAACCAAGGATCTGCCCAATGTCTTTGATTCTGCAGGCAGATGAGAGCTCACCATTGAACATGTTGAATAAACCCTTGGCTGCCAACATGTTGCAGGAACTTGGAGAGAAGTTGCAGCTCCTTGACCAGTATGAGACTGGTTTCCCTCAGGGACTTGTGAAAGTGTTAACCTGTAGCTGGAGAAAACTCAGTGAGGGGGTTGATTACCAAATTGTCTCCAGAAGTCACTAGTGTACAAAAGTGTGGGAACCAGGTGAAGCCAAGTCTCAGAGGAGACTGAAAGTGAAGCTCTTGAATCCAAATGTACAGAGTGTGAAATCACTGCCACCAGAAGAGAACAATGCAAGAAAAGCTTTGCTTTACCAGCCTTCACTACAAAGGAAAAAAAAAACCTGAGACAGCACCAAACATGTCTCTTGGAAGTAAAGGTAAGGTCATGCTGTGTAAATGTGCTGTGTTGGCCTCAGAAGGGTAAAAAGCACTTTCTGTTAAGTTTACACTCTCAGCTGGCTGATCAGGCCAACATGCTCCATAGCTTGTTATACTGCAGTTCTCTGCAAAGCAGTGTTTTAGGACATGATGAAATAACTTTGCAGCTGAAGCAAGAGGTACAAACACTTAGAAGAACAAAGCCAGTGAAACTGGGCAATGTTTCAAACCATTTATCAAAGCATTTTTAGTCTCCTCTTTCAAGGTGAGTGATACAGTCATAACATATTGCGCCAGCAGAAATATTTGCATCCAGAGCATTTCATTCAGCAAGTGTAAGTAATCCTCAGTGCAGAACCACAGGTCGGGGTCAAGCCCATTCTAGCTCTCTAGGTGCTACTGCAGTCTTCCTCTTTAAAAAAAACAAAACACAACAACCCCAAAAAACCCTTGGATTTTATGTTTTTGAAAGCAGACTCACCCTTCAATGCACAATCCTAAGCACTGCAATCTGTTTTCTTCCCGTCTAACTCCTGCTGTGCAAATTGATACTGGTCAGGCACCCATGACAATCAGCTTCTCACTCCCATCCAACATCTGTGAAGAAGGAAGTAAGAGTTATATGGCTCTTAGCAGAGGTAGTTAGAATTATGCAATACCTGAACAGCTATTCTGAATGTCTCATTTAACTGAGGTATGGATTAATGTAAGGGAGAAATTGTCAAACAACAACTCTCCTTGATTTTTGGATATAATCTTTTTTTAAATATCCAGTCTTTCTCCAGTCATCTGTCAACAAGGTTTTCTACAGAGCCACTGCAGATCCACTACCCTTCGCTAGTAGAATACAGGGTGGCTGACTGCTTTCAGATATTAACCCTTTTCCTGCTGGAAACCATCTGATCACATGTATTTGACATAATTTCACTTTTGCTCTGAATGGGAGAATTAATGCAATAACTGAAAGTTTCCTTGCAAGGCATTATATCAGTTCTGCCTAAAACATGGACAGATTTGTTCATCTGAAGGGAAGAACTGCTTACTGTGCACTGATCTTTTGATTTCTTTAAGGACATTGGCTTAAAGAAATAAAAAAGCATATGTTCATTTTCTTCCTAGTGCTGGCCATGAAGCTGGTCAGGTGCCACTGGGACTGCAGAACTGAAATTCCTTGGCTGGTGAAGGTTAAAAATGCTGCAGAGACATCCAGCATCCTAGTGTGGAGGGCCAACTCCATAACCAAATAAATGGACACCAAATGAAATGACACCATCTCTCCTGTTGTTTTCTGAAAATGCGGCATCTACTTCCTTCTGGCTGTAACAAATCATTTCTGAAATGATTTGCTGTAGAGTTGCATGTTCTTGGTGTCTCTGAGTTATTAAGTTTGCAAGAGTATTGATTTCACCTTTAGCTCTTGTGCTCACAGGCAGCCTCTTACTCTTCTGTGTCAGTGATTTCAAGACTGTGCACACTTCCTTTCAGCACTCTGCCAGTGCACTGTATAGTCTGGCAGCTGTTGGAGTTTTCTTAATCACAGATGAATACCCAAAGGGTCAACACAACCAGCTTCCACTAACCTGTCCATACCCTTTCCTGTCTCTTGGGAGCTCCCATTTTCTTGGAATGTCATCACAGGTTTATTTTCTTAATTTGGTAAAGGGAATGCTCAGCAGCAGGTCATGGATTTCTGTGTCTAATACTCTGACCCATGAAGTTCTTGTTTCTGAATAATTTACTAGGTAAAATATACCTACCATAGTGCAGCTGCAGCCACAGTTGTCTTACAGGACAGGCTCTAGACTTCTTCATGCTGCTTATATTTAAGCCTTCTATCATAGTACAAGATAGCCTTAACACCGTGGAGGATCCCTATACAGAACTGGCCAAGTGTTTAAAATGTATGGTAGCTTCCAAACACGTCAGCCATTCTCTGATTAACAACTAGAGTGCTTAAATAGTATCAAGGAATGGGGGAAGGTATCAGGATAGTTAAGATTTACACTGATCAGTTCTCCAAGGAAGAAACATTGGAATTTATAAAGCAGGCTAGGTTTAAATGAAAAAAAATCTTTGCTGATAAGTAATTTTATGTATTAATTACTTACAAGTTATTGCATTAACTAGTATAATTTTGTATCTGCAGCACAGTTTCTGAACTTCTACTATTATATCTTGCTATTTTACTGACAGTTCCTATACACTGACAAAATTATAAATATATTCAGATTTACTAAATCAGTGTGGTATCTTACATGGAAAATCATCATTCATAATAGGTTTGGTAGTAAGTGACTGTATAAAATCAAGCTGTTTTCTGTGTGTGAAGTGTATATGCTACAATGTGTTGTATAATATAGTACACTGGCATATTATTCCTCATGGAATGGGTTATTATCACTGCTTTACTCCTTGGGGAGCTGAGTAGCCCAAAGTCCAAAAGAATTGATGCTGCAGCAAAAAATGGAGTTTGCATTTTTTGGCTGGCCTCTGTATGACACGTTCCAATTGCTATGTAATGTGTTTGCAAAGCCAAGAAAAAGAAAAGTAACAAAAAAGCTTATTGTTTAGGGCTTACACAGGAACCATCATATTTTCTGATTATTTAAATGAGCACTGTTGCCTTCCCACCTATGAGACGTATCATGTCTTAGAATTACCTGTTTTACAGAACTCTCTGATATGTGTCTGTCATTTACCCTCATGGATTCTGGATCCCAGTCTGCAGTTGTTAAGAACAGCACAAAGCTCGTCCAAACACTGAGAATAACTGAGGCTGTCTGTGGTGCAGCTGCTCTGGGATCTTCCATATTACCACATTCCCCAAAGCTCTGCAATCAGCTGATTTAATCATCTACTTGAAGACAACTTTTGTGGCACAAATAGATCATGAGGTCTCCCTACAAGCAAAGTGTTCCCTTTCATAGGACCTGAGCATGTTTGCAAGGGTTTGCAGACCCTGTTGGTCAGGTTGGAAGTGAAATGCTGCTTCTGGTACAGCTAAATGCTGATGCTGTCACCAGATTCCTGTGTTAGTGCCATGGGAGTTGGCTTGGTGTTCTTAAATATTTATGCTTAGCCTGGTCAGCAAAAAGTTTATACTGAGCAATATTTTATGGCAAAATTGGAACAGCAAGAAAGATTGACTTGAAGAAATAATATTACTTTGATTTTTATCAGCTGATGTTTTACCTAATTAGCTTACCTCAAAATTGACCAGCTTGTGTGCTCATTTTTTTTTTCCTTTAATGGTTTTGTTTCCCTAATACCACTGTGATGACCTGCACATTTTTATAACTGCTTCAGGACTAGCAGATAAAAGTGCTGGAGGCATGTGCTCCTATAAACATGTAGAACAGTCCACGTAGAGTGTCTGATTGAAAAGAATGTCAGCCAAAGGCAGGACTAAATACATGCCTCCTAGATTTGAGTTAGTCAGCCTCAAACTCCCTCTTCTACCTTCTCAAGATCAGTCATGGTACTGAAATAGATATAAATTTGGCTGTTAGATAAAGAATTTTAAAATATTTAGATTATTTTTCTTTCTCAGAAGGATGAAGTAAACAGTAGCAATGAAGAGCAGCACAACAGGTGTATGGAATACAAGATGGTGAAGTAAAAACAGATAGACTTTCAAAATTGACTGCTTGTCACAGTCGAAGGATCTCTGCTATGTATGTGTCATTTCTAGTGCCAGCTTAACCACAGGCAACTTACATGATCTTGGAGGTGAACAAACATGGAGGTGAAGGACCGTGTCCCCTCTACAAATCCCTTATAGGAGTCAAATGCCACCATTTTTTCAAGCAGCCCCAAAGCACTATGTTATCTAAATTGCTAAGCTAGATGGAAATTGCTTTGAAAATTGAAATTCCCATTTGTTGTGAGGACAGGATGCACTTCGGCTTACTAGAAAATGTAAACATACAAAGGAGACAAGCAGGCAATTGGGAGCCAACCTTCTGGATGCCTGGAATACATGACGTGAGCTGCAGAGGGATGTTTCATAGGGACAAATTGCAGTCACAGTCTTGTCTCCTTTACCCCTTCCACTTCTTAGTGCCTCCAATGCATCATATAGGCCATAAAAAGAGCTGATGAAATGCTATTTGTTCTATGTATTGTTCAATCATAATTATGATTTTTCATATTAAAAATAATTGGCATCACTTTATGGAGAAAGTGGGGCTACTGACCTAACCTGGAACAGTTTACATACAACAAGGAACTGAGATGTTTGTGGCTGACCACTACCAAATACTTGCAGTTGTTTGGCTCCTCTAATTAAATGCATCTGACTCCTGTAAGTCTCTTCCAGCTCCTTTTTCTACAGTCTGTTTTTAATAAGGATAGAAATTAAGACTATAATTGTCTTTTTGAGATCTTAGTAGGTGCCTGTTTTAGGAAAAGTCATTTAAAAGGTGTTACTCGTGGTTTTACATTTTCACCTTGGTTCTGTTTCTTTCACTGGGTTTCATTAATTCTCCCAGGTTTGTGTTACGCCATCTTGTTAAAACAATTACAAGGATTTGTTTGGATACTCATCCTTCTATACAACTTTCTTCATTTTGAGGGTGAGTCTCCTATCTAAAGGGGCCTGTTGTTAAACTACAGAATGAACACTGATATTTTCTGTATCCTCTTTGTCAATTTCAAATGCAGCTGTAAAAACAGATCCCTTCTTGTGGGAAAGCAAGCACATAGGTGATTTTCTCTGAGGATTCAGGCCTACCAGGCCTTGTAAATTGAACATCAGCATTTTTCCTCTGGATAATGTTGTCAGCATCCATGGCATTCTTAATAAATATTAAATATAGAGACATAAAAATGTTCCTGAAACTGCCAATGGAGGGCTTATACATGCATGACATCTACATGGTATTTGACCTTATTTTTATTTCCTTTAAATTTTACAATAGATTTTGAAGTGTTTTAGAACTCCTAAGAATGTACTAGTAATTGGAAATGGCATTAATATCACACCATTTGACACCAGTTCCTTTTTAATTTGAATTACTAAACCAAGAATTTAACCCAGCTCTAGTCTGTATCACAGGGATAAAAATTTATACCTGCCTCACAGGCCTGTACCATGAGAAAAGTCAGGTGAAGGAGCAGATATGTGAAGTGGCTCTTTAATTAAGGGATCATAGATCAAAGAGAGCTTCTTGGATTGCTTAGGCTTTCCTGAGATACACCAGGAAAAACAGGTTTTGTATTTCGCTTGTTTACAGCGACAGTGTAACAGTGATGTTTAATCAGGAAGGAACTCTGGTGACTAATAAAAATGGATGGTCAGAGAATGGAAATGGGCTTGGAATGGCAGGCATGCTCAGCCAGGTATAGCACAGGTAATATTTATTGCTTTACTTGTTTTGCTGCTGTTCTTAACTTTTTTTTTTTTCCTAATTTCACATCTTCTGCTCTCTCTGAGGTGTCTTAATTGCAAGGAACATGATGCTTGTATTTCTTTAGCATATCATAGAATCAGAGAATTGTTTGGGTCAGAAGGGACCTTAAAATCATTGAGTTCCAACCTCCCTGTTATGGGCAGGGACACCTTGCACTAGACCAGGTTGCTCAGGGCCCCTGACCAGCTCAGTCTTGAACACTTCAGGAATGGGATGTCCACAACTTCTCTTGTCAACCTGTTCTTTACGAAGAACATCTCTCCCAAGAGCACCTCCATGAGTGGGTATCTTTACCTCTGTTTTACTCAAGCAACATCTTGGCAAGCAGAAGGAGAAGTAAATTGCCTGGAACTGTTTTAATTCAGGATTTCAATAGAGGTCCAGCCTCCTGGCTGAAAGCGTCTTGTGTCTTTTCTGACCTTGGGAATATGGACGAGCTGTTCCTCATTTTGCTTTTGGGCATATTCACTCCAGGCAATTGTTTGTCTTCAGGCCTTATCCATTTTCCACTGAAGTCCATGAAAAGGCTCTCACTGCTTATTAGTTGCCACAGAAAGTCCTAATGGGCTGCAAAAATTCCAGAGACAAAGGTAGAACATTTGTTACCCTGGTGCCTTCAGGCATGGAGTTTGTAAAAGAACCCATTATTTACAGGGGTTGGATCAATGATTTTTAAAATTCCTGCTACCTACTATAGAACTACTGGCAACATGCCTAGTATTTTATACCAGGCCTACATAAGGCCCTGACAGAATGACAGGTATCCAAACCCATACCCAATTTTTTACTTGGCTCATACTACCAGGCTGGCAGCTGATATAAAGGAATTACTTCAAACAAATGGCAATAAAATTCTGAACAGCTGCCCTGACTGTTTAATATAGGCAAATATTCTTACTTGGACTTTTTTTTTCTGTGAACTGACTTTTGCCTATTCTGTAAAATCTGCATGCATATTCAAATCTTCATGACATTCGAAAATATCATGCTGCATCTACAGTTTTTTTTTTTACTAAGTCTGCAAAATTGAAGGCATATAATTATTGGAAGAGTTTGTGTTATCAAGTACAGATTACAGAATATTACGGATCATGGAATGTAACAAATATATCAAATTAATTTTATGTTTTCAGGAGCCTTAGGAAAATGTTAATGACTCTAGTAAAGCTATTAGTTTTTGAATGTAATATTTGAATAGGTAGGAGTGCCAGAAGCTGGAAAAGGCTGGTGCAGACTGACTTTTGGATTAAATAGCAACAGTTCAAGACCCGTGCTTGGTGTCACCAGGGCATTCTTCATGGTCCATGTGCACAGACAATGCAAAAGGCTTTTGTGACCACAATTTTAAGAAAGAACTTTGTATGCATTAAAATGTTACTTCTTTACTGAGGCCTAAACGTTGCCAAATCCTGCCCAGTGTAGTTAAAGGGAAAACAAGGACTAGAGCTTCCCAAGTCTGTCCATGTCTGACTCCACAGGCTCTGCCTCAGAAGTGTACCTGGCATGAGAGGTGGGAGAGGTCAGGTCTTCCTGCTATACAGCACCACCTTCCAAAACATGCAGTGGCTCAGTACATTTACTTTTGGCAGAAGTCATGAAAGGTCTGGGAGCTGTTTCTGTCCACAGTTCTTAAACTACAAGCTAACTTTGCAGGATTTAAATGAGAATGACAGCACTAAAACTTTTGTTTGTAGACTTCAGCCTTGAGTAATTGATAATTTCCTCACCTATGACCAACTGTCTTGATCACCCTTTGAGACTTTAGTCTGCTTCTTCCATCCAAACATAAATGTGAAAACTTGCTGGAGTTAGTAAATCTATTTTGCCCTTCCAAGTTAATGAATACATCACAGTGAGGATTGCAGGATGCTTTGCAATTACCTGCTTCTACAAGTAGCAACATGAAGGTGTGTGCTTGTCTTTGGCACTGCTGCAGGGTGTGGCTCTTCTACAGTTTGAAGGGTTAGTGTGTTGTAACTGCTACAGGATTGCATTTTGTGAAGGCTGTTTAAAAATATTTTTTCTCTGCAAACTCTGGACTTGATGAGCTTTCCCATAAAATACACTTTCCAACTTTATTTCCTTTTAAATGTGCTTACTGCATTGCCACTGAGTGATGAAGTTAAGAGCTTCTAGAGATTAAATATAAACTCCCGTGGGTTTATGCCAATATCTACCTACTATAGGCCTGGCCCAAAGGGACAGTCATTTTTATGTAGTTAGGTTCCAATTCCTGCCTTTTTTTTTCAGGCTAGTTTCCTTAATTATTCAAATATTCACAATTTTTTTATTAAGTCTCTGCCACCCTATATCCAGTGTATATAGGTGCAGCCAGAACACAGCTGAATATTCTTTTTTTCCTCTGAAAGGATGGTTAGATATTACCTGTAGTTTATCTAGAGCTCTCTGATCTGCCACAGAAAATACTAAGTATCTTGACTGCCCATTCAGAGGTAGCTATAATTTATTGTAAAGTAGGAGGTGGGTACTGAATGAAGCCCCAAGAAATTCTGATTCTTATCTTTCTGGTCTTCACTTTCATGCAGTGTGCTGTCTGTCCATCTAGGTTAATTATCCAGCCAAAACTCTACATCTTTATGACAAATGCTGTCTTATACTTAGTTTGAAATGTGCTTTGGTGAAATAGATTTTTTGAGTGATTTGTCAATCAGGAAAAATATATTTCTGAACCAGTGGGAAAAGCAGAAGAAATCTATGAACCAAGTAGAATTAGAATAGAATTCTGTTTGTTTAGATTTTATTTCCATCTTCCTGTTATATATGAAAAGATGTAGCCTAGAAAATGTAAAAGCATGCATTGCATATAGAAAGCATGTATACATCTTATTAATTTGAAGAGGAATTTTGATTTACTCCTGAACTTCTGAGAAATTTCATTTGTCAATTATTAAATGACATCTTGTAAGTCATACAAAATGTGTAGCTTACAGGCTTAGATATTAGAACACAAACCGTGAAGCTACTACTACTAACACCACTATATTTAGAAAAATTTATACCACTACACCACTATTTTTAGCAAAAACTGCCAACTTCTCATTTGCACAGCTTTCATTAAAACCAGATATATTGCCATTACCTGTCACTTAGTAGTTCTTTGCATCCACATTTTCTACTAGCAGAAAATTCTTTTCTTCAACACTGCTATTATTTGGACAAAGTACTGGAAAAACATGAAATTTAGAGGAGATCAGAGTTCATTATGAGAAAATTCTTCTGATTCTTGGCTATGTAGCCCTTAAGTATGTTTAGCCACAGAATCTTTGTATTAATTTCTTCTGAAAGGACTTAGACAAGATGTAATTCACAGATGCAAATCTGAGTAAGATTAGTATTTTTAGGGTTTAAATTACTAGTTACACTGTGACATGGTAGAATCTCTAACATTTGTAGAGAATACAGAATGTTGACATGCAAGCCAAGATTTTGTAAAAAAGAAGTAAAAAATAGTCATAATTTCTGTGATTCTATAATTGTGTGATTAACTTTCACTATTAGCTTTCCATTTTGGATCACACAGTAGATGAGTTACAGTTGTAAGTGTAAAAACACTCTCAGTTCCCAAAGCAAGGCCTGCTTTGTCACTGATTTCGGCAGTGGCAGTATTTTGGGAACTGACTGCATAGACCTTCAGAAAATGTCTGACCTTCCTCTGCAGCCCTTAAGAAAGGGCATAATTCAGTCTGCAGATGGTCTCTCAATTACCTCAGGTATGCAGAGATCACAAGGGAAGAGCAAAGAGAACAGCCAAGCTCCCAAGTAAGAAACTCCTCTCCTTATAGATCAGATGCTTCTCCTCACAGCATGTAGCATGGAACTTTGCCGGCGAGAGGAGCAAGACGACGAGCCAATATGGTTCATAAATCAAGCTCGTTTATTGTCAGACAGTGCACATACTTATACTACCTTACGTGCTCAAAATATTATTCACTTACAGAAGTTTCACACGGGATTTTTCTCTAATCTAATTAAAACACAGACTGGTCTCAGAAGGCAATAACATCAACAGTTTCTTCTGCCAAGCTAATCTCTAGACACCTGCACCTTGTTTACAGCTCTCATGTCTCCCTTTCCACAGTTGTTTTGAGAACAGCCTTGAGCAGAGGCCTAACACTTATCTATGGAGTCTGGATTGCTCACTTATACCTTATGTCTGTGCAGCCAGAAATGGCCATTTCCCAACAGAACTCTTTCAGGTGAATGAGGGGGATAAGGAGAAGAGATAAAAGAACTATTTTCCCCCCCAGTCACTAACTAGTTCTTTTCTGATTGCTTACTTATGCCGCACAGTAAGAATTTACACTCTTTTATTTTTAAGATGTTTTTATCAGTACCTCAGAGCCTTCATATGACTTTCTAAAAGCAACAACAACAATGAAGCTGCAGTTGTGCAGGTTTGGAAAAATGCCCATGTTAGATCTTTAAATGCTATCTTAGCAAATAAGATTAGTTTTTTTGTATTATCAGCCACATTTGTAATAGTAGCCTCCAAAAAACTATTTGGGAGCAATGCTTCTCTAAACCAGCATTTATGAAGACACAAGCCCTATGTGTCTTGTGCTTGATTAATGCTCTGCCCTTCCAAGTGCCACCACCTGACAAGTGTACTATATAGAAAATTTGAGCTTCAGACTTGCTTTCCCAGAGAAAGCAAGTTTGTTTAGAGACAACAGTCATACTACTTTGGTTGCGTTCTTAAAAATGAGTAAGGGCAGCCAGAAAAACAGAGGAAATATTGTTTACAGCATTTTTCCTGAGTACTTTCCTTTTCAAGTACAAGATGGTCTGTATTTGATTTTAAATAGTCTGCTAGTCTCAGATGAATGTCTTTCTGTTCACTCCATTAAAGCAAAGAGGTTTGCAATACCCTTGGCAATCCTCTGAAACCAGCCTTGACCCAGCCGTGGCACATCTTGCTCTAATGCAAGTTGCTCATCTGTTTCAGGTTGCCGTTAAACCTTCCCTCACTCACTGGTATTTTCTTATGCAAGCCTTCTGTTTTACTGAATAGTAACATCAAATCAGAGAAGCTGCCTGTGGCTGGGCTCTATGTAAATAAAAGAAGGAATGTACTCTATATCATTATTTCACAGTAAGGAATCCAAGCTAAGGTTGAACAGTGATGACTCCAATGCAAATACTGCTGGTAATAGTTTACTAGCAGTTCATTCTGCATATAGTTAAGTAGTTCACCCATGCCTCCAAGCCATTACACCATTGCATGGGATGTATCGTGGTGTGAGTCAAGAATAACAACTTGACTGTCCACAACTGTGGACAATCCACAACTGTCATGTTGTGTCTGCAATTTCTCTTAACAAGGTGACATGATTTCTCACTGCATCTTTGGTGGTTCACGGTTCCCTTGTGTCTTTAAGGCAAGTTTGCTTTTATTGATACCTTTCCTATGGGTGAATAGCAACAGTGGTTTTTTTTACAAACTCCACAGTGTCGAAAAATGAACAAAATTAAAGGAACAGGAGTGGAGTGAACAAGAGCAGAGTGGCAGGTGTTTATTGATGACATGATGTCTTCGTTAGAGATGTAAAGATAAGGCTCTGGATCTTGGCATTCCTGCTGCCTGCTTTACAAGACCAAACAACCTACAGAATCCCCCCAATTTACAAAGGACTTCTCAAACAAATTAGTCTTCACCACACTTGTAAAAGACAAATGATGCCAACACACATAGCACGTTCACATGAATGTCAAATGAGTATATTACAGTCAGCTGCCTGAGATAAGAGGTGCCTATGAGACCTTCAAATAATTAAAGAATAACCTTTGAAGTCTGCTCTTGGCTGCTACCAAAGCCCGCCTGGTTAGCTCATCTAGTTAAAGCACATCCTGCTGGCTGGATTTCAGAGGCTGTGTTTTGGCAGAAGCCAGGAGATCTGCAGCACTCCTGGTTGCATCAGGCCTTAAGAAACACCTGAAATGCCGAAATGACTGCACACCTTAGATAATAGGGAATGACTGAGCCTAGGCCTCTCATTTATAGAGAGAATTTTAGGTTGCTCTTCAATCTGTACTTGATTTTTTTGATAATCAAACTTGCTAACATTTTCCCTGCTACTTTGTCTTTCTCATGGCAGGGACAAACTGTGGGTGACATCCCAGGCTGCTTGACCTGCTGTGCTTCACAGAATTACAGGAGAGGAAGGGAAGATGTGCAGCTGAAGTAATCATCAGATTCCCTTTCTGCCACACCTGGAGTATGATCACCTCACTGACAATCAAATGCCCATTAAGGAGCAGATCACAGTAGTCTGTCTCATCTTCAAAGACAAACAAGGACACTTACAAACGCAAAACAAGGCAGCTGTGTGAAGGAAGAACAAGAACAGAAGTATGCCTTGTGCTCAGGTGGGTTTTACCAGATGGTAGATAGTTTTCCAACACATGTTTAAAAACTTTAAGGAGGTTTTTTAAAAATAATTTTATGTTTTTCTGGTTGCTAAACTGTCTAAAATGTTGTCTCACCAGAAATGTCTAACTGGCACCAGTTCCAAATATGTGTTCTACAGGAAATTAGGAAATTCATATTAAAAAATACTTCCAGAGAATAAAAGTTTAGAAATACTAGAATTTCTTTTAAAAAATCCTGTTTCTGAAAACTAAATATTACTTGCACCCATATCTTTGAAGCTGGAGTAAATTGCCATTCCTAGTTTAGATGAATTCCTCACATCATTCTTTTTTCTGAAACAGCTGAGGAAGTAACCCTGAACAATCCCTTAATATAAAGCAGGGCCTGAAAACTTGAGAACTCTGTGGCAGAGTACCAGAAAACTGTGTGGTATGTGTGTGACTTCTGTGGCATTGTGGGACCCAAAGATTAGTAGCCAAAAGAAGCTTTTGCTTCAGTTGAGCAGAAATCTGTCATTTGATAGCAGTGTGACAAAGTATCTTTGTGTTGTTGTTGAAACATTTTGATTTCCGGGAATCAGCACATTCTAATAAAAATGAGTGAAAAAACATTCCACACAGAAGCATGCTGCTAGAAAATTTTAAATCAGAGCATTTTCCTTGCAGTATAAACTTAGTGAGTAGTGATTTAATAAAAGACACTGTCCTCCCTTCACGTGGCCAAGTACTAAGGAAATACACAGCACAAAGTATATTTGTGTCTGTATGTAGAAGGACTGGAAATATGAGTAAGTTAAAGTTTGGAAAGGCAAAAAAGCAAAAGATGAGTAATATGATGAGCACTTTAAAACAAGGAATGTTTTTTTGTGTGTCAATGTTCCCTGAATGTTGTCTGTTACCTGAAAATTTCTCAATAGAGTTAGCAGTGGAAGTGATAGTAGAGACTGAACAGTCTTATCATTTTGGCATAGAGGGCACAACAGTAAACATCAGTGGCTTCTGTATTCAAAATATTCCACTTGTCACTAGATATGAGTGGAGCTTCACTGAAATTTAAATGTTAAGAGGATTTGAGTCTGCATACATGCAGCTTCACTACTAATTAAGGCATTCAAATTACTTCTTTCACTATATCTTATTTTTCCAGTTCTTGAGAAACTGGTCACGCAGCAACTGCCATTTCTTATTTGCATTAAAACAGCATAGAAGAAGTGATGTTCTGGCCTTCATGAATTCTTTGAGAGAATCCCCATGCATTTCAGCACTAACAAGATTTTTAGCCCAAGAAACAAGGGCTAAATCTCAATTAAATATCTGCCTTTACAAGGAAGAAAGTAAGGATGTTTTCAGACCTAAGTTTTCATATTTTTCCTTTCTTCTGAAAGCCTGACCCAGAAACCTGTTTGGTAAAAAAGAGGAAAAAAAGGTTTATGTATTGCTTCCTCAATTCACAGTTCTGGTCCTGTTGGTCCAGTTGTCCCCTGTCAACTCATGGTAGGAGAACAAGATTTTGAAAGCGCAGATTCCAGAGGGTTATGACAAATCCATAAGAAAGTTGCACAGGGGCTAGCAACTAGGAAGTCCAGCTTTATAAATCAGAGGAGCTATTAATTCTAGGAAGAGTTAAATAGATTCACAAAGAGAAATTGAGACATTCAGAAGCCCCTGTCATCAAACTTGCAGTTTAAATAACCATTGCTATCTGATCTGAAAGAGAAATTTGTGTTCATAAGGCCTTATTTAGAAGGAATGTTACTAGCTTAATTGGTCAAGCAGAATTTGCCACCTACTTAATTATATAATGGTACTTCCCTTATTGCTTCTGAGTTGTCTGGATTACCTTCACCCCCTCACATCTGATATCAATTGTGCAGATGCATTTACAGATTGTAAGGGTTCCCTATTAGAAAAGAGACCTAACATAGCTCCAGGCAGGTTTTTGGGATGTTAAAACTATTACAGTATTAGTTTAACTTTCAATGCTACTTCTGTGATCTGGTTACAAATGAGTGACTGTGTTTTAAGAGTATTTCAGCCATCAGGAGAGCAGAGTGCTAATCTTTCCTCTTCAAGAGTACTGACTGTTGTCCCAGCAGCCTCTACTCTTTTTTATCTATTAGCAGCTCAAGAATTTCAATGCATCAGGTCACTCTCATTCTGCCTGCAAGGGGTAAGAAGCACATGCCAGGTGCTACAGCATTAGAAAAGGAATATGATTTCTATGATCTAGCCATCTGTGTGCACTTAACTCCATTTCTGCTTCATCTCTGGCAAATGCACATCACTCAACAGCATGTTTTACTCTTTAAAAAAAGGAGGAACCATCCATGTTCCATCATTGAGAAGTACTATTTGCAAACCAGGGAAAAGTGTAAGATGGAACATGCACTGATGTTAGTTTTAAGTACTTACATAATTTTCATATGTGTTCTGGCAACACTAGAATTTTCTTGTAAGAGTTTAATTTCTAGGTGATTTATTCCATTGAAGTTTTGCATGCAAGGTATACAATGCATGTTTTGAAATACATTACTGTTGTGACACTATGAAGAGAGGATTGTCCAGATCTTGTTCACCCCTGCTGACAAACTGTTTAAATCTGTTGCAAGCTGTCATTAGGCTACAAAAATGCAATCATGTTTTGCATTGCACAGAATTGCATTAAATTGGATTTTAATAATCCCCACACCTTTCCGTAAACACCAGCACAAACAGTGCTTTGCTTGGTTATTTTAGTTACTTTCTCCCAGTAGGAGAGAGCACCCACTAATTACTGTTTGGTTATTCTTTGCTCGATGCTTACTAACAATGAGGAACATGTACTGCTTCCTGTCTTTGCTCTGTACATTTTAGTACTGCCTATGGCAACAGAACAGAGGTACTTCTAAACATCCTGTCATCTTCCCTACAGCAAAATTAGGGTTGTTTTTGTCCCTTAGAAATTCCTGCAGAATGAAAAATTTCTCTACATTACACCTGTGATCAACCTCTCTGTCCACTGGGTGACACCAGCAGCCTATCTGTTAGCTGTGCACAGCGTGACAGAACACATATCTGGAGCAGATTTAACCACAGAGCTTCTTTTTTTCCTGGTAACACTAGGAACATTGTCTTTCCTCTCTGGTGGAAAAGTGAGATAAATTAATAGGGAAACCAAAATACAGAAAAAACTGAAAACATTGTCTAAACCTACTGCATGTAATTTACAAAGCTGAAGGAGAAAAAGTGAGAAAATATTCCATAAAATACACAGTGAACTGAGGGTCTGTTGTACAAACAGGTTAAGATGACGTGCTTTGATATGAATGACCCACAGTTGATAAAAATGATTGTGAACAGCTCTGAGTAACTCAGGTAATCAATTACTGAGGTGCTGTTTGATTCTGTCCCATGTTACGCTTTTTGCATTCCCATATGGAAATAATTTATTAGTTTTGAAAGGAAAATCACGATAATGTGATTTTTCTGGCTAATAAACTGATTAATCCTTAGAACAGCTTACAAACTACTTTTTAATATAATTTAAAGACAATCTCATATATGGGCAACACCTTAGTTTGCTTTTGCTCTTGATGTTTTCATTTTTACTTTTACTTTACCTGTAATTCACTGCTACAAAGATTAGCCAGCACTATATGCTCAATTTTAGTCCTCCTCTGATACAGATACAAACAAAAGATGCATGAGAAGTAAAACCTATATATCCTGTCAGCATGGTCTTAATTACTTGTATTAAAAGTTGAATGGTAAAGGCAAGGTGGCTGGTTCTTTTGCTTCAACAACAAACTAACTGTTGTTTAAGGAAGAATGGAGTTTGTTTTTAGAAGGAATGTGTTAATAGTCCTTCCTATCAACACTCCTAATGTCTCTCAGATGGTAAATAATCAGTCCATGAGCCTATTTCACCTGGTTACAGCCCCAGTGGCCTTTCAACTGATAGAGTGAACGTCCCATACAGATGGAGCCCTCTTTGCTGTTTCCAGGAGAGTATTCAAACCATCTTCAAGCAATTCCCAATCAGACTCACCAGGTGTTCCCATGCTCAGCTGGAACAGCTTTAACCTACCAAGAGCAGTAGCAGTTCCGAACAGTTTGCCAGGACTGGCTTGTTACACTTGACCAAAGCCGTACTACAGGATACCGACATTCTCTGAGGATAAGGGGGCACTAAGGAAACCTGCCTGAAGTAGTAGCTCCAGCTCTCCTTGTGTTATTGCACACAGTAGTGACTTGCAAATACCAGAAGAAATATAAGAAGCTATCAAGTGCAACTCTGCCAGAAGTCACAAATTGGAAAGGGTCACAATAATTCCCAGAGCAGTTCAAAAGCAAAGTAATAAATAGTATTCAGAAGTTCTGGATTCTAAAATAGGCTATGTTGCTTTTGTGTTGGACAACAGAACACCCTCTGCTGAAGATCTGGGACTGGCTCCATTGTAGTTTAAAGGTAATAGTCATAAAGAATGAAGTCACTATGTTTAGGGTAGACTACAACTCCCCTTTTCTGTATTTCTGAAAAATTTGTCATGTGCCAGAGATGACAAAATTTCAGGTCATGCGTGATTGTCTGGAATGTTCAAAACTTGTTACAGACAGCTCCAGAAGCATCGTTCAGTACTCACTAATTGATAATCAGTTGGTGTATAAAATTAGTGAAGTGTAGTCTCCTAGTCACTACGTGCAGAGTAATTTACATGGGGAAGAAGAATCAGAATTATTCATAAAGATGCAAAATGGATACAATAGCTTTTAACACTGAAGTAAGAGATCTAACACTCATTCACTGACAAATCCCTGAAAACTTTTGATCTTTCTTTGAAATGCAAGCACAATGTTAGTCAGAGGGTAAATAAAACATTCTTGAGATTCTGGTACACAGCACGTGACTGTCTTCACCACATCTCAATAAGGATATAAATATAGAATGTCTGTTCATATAACAAAGGACTAAATAACATAGCTTACAAAAGAGGCTGAGACGAGATAAGAGAGAGCTTTATAAAGCAAAAATGGTGAGGCAAAGGAATAAGAAATACTTATTGATTATTTCTGAACACAGACTGATCAGACACACCAAGGAAGAGATAAACAGCACATTTCAAACAAAAGGATGTTCTTTTTCTTACAGCACGTCATTAAATTGTGGAACTCTTTGCCACAGGATGTTGTGGAGGCCAAAAGTGTAAGTGTGTTCAAAATGGAATTAGATACATTCCTGAGGACTGGCTCTGTTGGCAACCGTGAAAAGTGATGGCCCAGACACAGCTTTTGGTTGAGGAAATCCCTCAGTTGTTAATCCCCTGGTAATTGAAGTCCCCTGAGTTGTTAACTGCTTATGGCTGATATGGATCACAAAAAGGATTTTCTTTTAAATGTTGTTCCATTCCTCCCCCAGTTACCAGCCACTCAAAGGGACAGGATGGTGGACAACTTAAATGAGCCTTTGGTATAATCCTGCACATCTGTTTTTATACTAGTATGTGCAAGATTATTGCTTTAATTGGGGTAAAATTTTAGGATTAGGGAGGAAAATGCACAGAGTTCATGAGAAGAAGGTTCTTTGCCTCTGAAGTCATCCTTGGCAACGTATATCAAACAATTTTGTATATACTTTAATTTGTAAAGCCTCAGTGAAGCAAAACTAATGTTCCCAGGAGGGGAAGGTCTCTCTCAAACTGTGTAAAAGATTAAAAACCTACTTAATTTTACATACTTTCTTCAAGAGGCAGATAACTAATTTCCTCTGGTCCTTGGAATTTCCTCAGATGATCAGGAAAAAGACCCCCTCAAAATGAAACACAGTTGTGTCTGTGTCTAATGATTTAAAAGGCTACCCTTAGTACACTTAGGACAGAGTCCATCCTTAATTTCCTACTAAAATTATTGTTCAGCTAAATAAATGCAAGTGAGTTTAAGAGAAGGAATTCATGGCTTCAAAAAGAAAAAAGAATTAAGTTCAAGTTTTAATGAACATGTTAAGCAAGAAGGAAATGTTGCATGATATTAAACATTTGCTTTTAGACAGCTTTCCATATAGTCTCTTAGATGCCTCAAGGAAATGGTTTTACAGAAGCATCACAATAACGTAGTTGCTCCCTGGGGCAGTTGTTTCTCCTGATTGTGGCATGTACTTCCTGCCATATGGAGAATCCCACTCTCTCCCCCTGCCCCCATCTAAAGATCTTCAGCCAGGACTTAATTCCCGTGCTTTCAAAATGTTAGGGAGCTGTGTGTTTGAGGGGCAGGAGGCAGAAGGGAACCAACATTTTATTTGTGAGAAGTGGCTCTTCAAAAGCATTGTTTGTGCTGAGTTAAAACACCAAACATTCCTGCACTTTTCTTTCCTCCATTTTCCAGAGTAGATGCCTTTTCTGTGTAGATTGATAATGATGCATTATTTGTGAAGAAATGATGAGGATAATATGTGGACCCTCCAGTATTAAAACATGGTGTGTTTACATGCATACATACTTGCAAAACACAGTGCTGTTCAGTTTAAGAATGAACTTAAGCCAAGATTCCTTTTTCCCCCCTATCTGTGCCATGCTGCATGGAATGATGGGTATATATCGTGAGAGTAGGCTGAGGGGCACTGGCATCAGATGACTACATTTCTAGATGTGTAATCATGTCTGGATGTGACTGACTCACCTCTAGCAGCACAATTCTCAATAACTGCGTTTTCCAGTTTCTGGAGCATGTCAAACTGACACAATGGTGGGATGGAGAGGGGAAAGCAACTTGAGATCAAACCCAGATCCACGGGTCTGGAAATGTGTTCCTGTGCTTGAAGAAAGCAACAAGGGCTATGAAACTGACATTTGCTTAGTATTTACTTGGTGTAGGCACAGATGGATTTGGTCCATTAGTCCAGATTCTCCATTTATCCCAATGACAGAGGCTTCTCCAGGAACCAGCAGAGTGCCTCGTTTGTGCCACTGGCAACCTGTTAAGTGTGGAAGCCAGCCACATGCCCACCAAATGTGTGACGAAGGTAGAAGAGGTAAAATGAAAAGGAAACAAAGGAGGAAAAAGAGAAAGCTTGCTCTGGGTAACACCTGCTGCATTTGCCATTAGTGGTGAAATCCATATGTGCCTATAAACAGACATTGGTGGAGAAATCAGCCATCCAAGCATAGATGCAAGGCTTAGGATGAAGAGTAGGAGAATCCATGGGTTTTTTCCCCCACTATGTGAATATGTACAAGACTCCCATAAAACGTCAGGGGAAACCAGTTGGACCTTAACCATACCCAAACTTTCCCATCGCCAGCCAGTGTTCTAGCATGCAGGTTTGAGAGAGGAAACATGAGAAAGATTTCATTAAATCCACTGGTAACTTTTCATTGCTGTTCCTACATGAGTCTAAGTTGAAAATACGGAGACAGCATAGTGATAAGGGGCAGTACACATTTATAACTGGTTGTACCAGCCAAGCTAATTTATCAGCATGAGAAACTTTACTGGTGAGGTTTTCACAACACTTTTGCCTTGAAAAAGGACTGCCCTGAAAAAGGTGAGGGAAAATTACACCAATTAATTTCATTTCAGCTGATCCCAAGATCCAAAACTTTTTAAAGGAAGGCTGCATTCCATAATTGCATTTGCCTTCCAATCTTGCCAGCTTCTTAAGTGCACTCATTGTGAGACAGGCTGAATGCTTTGAGCTTATTCTGCAGCTTATCAATAGCATGGTAGGAATTTGTGCCAGTGAATTTGGACTTTTCTGGATTGAAGAGTTGAATGGGAGTCTTCTGAGAATATAATTCAAAATAGTTCCTGTCATTTTTTGCTGCAGGTAAACAAGACGACAGTGTTTTCAGTAATTTTTCTCCAGTAAAAATAATGCTTAAGAAATAAGCCCAGGACGTGGAATCCTCTGTTTATACAGAGAACCTAACAATACCCACGTCAACTTTTTGTACAGTTTTATGGGTCACAAAAGATATTTTGAAAAGGCCGATCAGGAACTTAGAGGGAAATCTATGCTGCTTCTACTCTTGGCTTCTTTGATTAAGAATGGCATTTTGTTTATTGTGTGGTGATAGTGTACTTGTTTGCTCATTAACCATTATGCTATTCATTATCTCATTCCAAATTATTCAGCCAAGCAGCCATTAATCAATAACAAATTTTTGTTACTCTCCTTGTACTGAACAGGCAATTTGTTTTTCAGTTAGGCCTTTAGTTTAGGCAAATCTATAATGACAGTTCTTGCCTTTCTCCATAGTCTACAAATAACCTAAGAGGTCATCAAGCCTTGCCATTTTTACCAGTACAAGATCAACTACGTCAGTGAAATTACAGAGACAAGAGGTGCTGCAGTCCTGACAGAGCTGTACACATCTACAAAACAGACCTTTAGACTTGAATTGATTTTCTAGTGTCTTTCACAGCCTCTGAAGAAAACCAGGCACTTCCACAGTGGAATTTATCTCCTTCCAATGTACAGTGGGAGTGGGTCAAATGAATCACATGCTGGAAATGCCTGTTTCTTTCCTGTGGGATTCAGCTTCAGGTGAGTTGAAATCCACTCTTGCTGGTTAAGCTGTTTTTAAAGACTCAGTGACAGAGAAGCCACAATATCTTTACAAAAATACATCTGAATGCTTTATTCTCTTATTGCTTGAGTTTTTCCTATCTAGTTTTAGTTCCTATAGTTAAAACCTGTTCTTTCTTGCTCTGTTTATCATAGACGTGGAAAACAGACTGTTCTCTTTCTGTCTGTAGCAGGTCATATTTTTATGTCCTTTTCTGTCTCCCATAACTGTACTCCTGCACTCAGTCTTCATGTATGCTAAACAAGCCCAGGTTATGCAACCCTTCTTTATTGGTCATATCTTCTGGAGCTCTGGCCATTCCCCTTGCTTTCATGCAGATTCATGCTGGTTGATATGCATTTGGCTACTCCAGCATTGCTGAACTTACAAGTTATACTTCGGGTTTCACAGGTTAGATTGCTACTTGCACACCTCATGATGATTAAAAGCTGTATGTCATCATCACCACAGATAATCTGTAACATGAAAAGGACAGCTCCGCCATCTGGTTTGTACATTACCGGCCCAAGAAGGGCGGTACTACAAAACCCAAAGAGGTAACAAAGCTTTCATTAGATGCATTTCAGGTGATTAAATTTAAATAAACTTCAGCATGAGCAAATCTTTTTTAATTGAACATCTGAATGTGCATGCACATATACACACGAGTTTGTCCACTTGCCTCTCTAAGGGGCAGTTTAAATCAACAGAATTGTTTCTATAATAAGAACATGTGAAGTTTGCTAACCCACATGAAATATTCCTCGACAGAAGGAAGAAGGAAATTAACCTCAAGAATGACCGTCTCGGTCAAAAAACGCTAGGGAAAGAGAACTTGTGATAACTTGAAAACAGCCCTAATTGACTCCTTTAGTCAGCTGGAATGATGCAGAAGGGCACATAAGAGGAAAAGTGTGGGCTGGGTTGAACTCACAAAACCCCTACTCTGCATTGCTTAATGTCGGCATTAAATATCTAAGTATCTCAAAATTCCCATTCTTGCAAATGTTGAAAGAGATCAAGATGGAGATATATATATGCTTATAAAACCAACCTACTGTTGCTAACAATAAAAAACATTTTTTATTTTTACTTTTTTTTCATGTTCTGACATATTACTGCACAGAAGTTCAGAATTTCATTAGTATTAAAGTTCATCTTTGACCTTTCACCTTTTTATGCAGAAGAATTAGTCAGGGAGAAAAAAACATTCCTCTTTGCCCTGGCTTGCTTATTACAACTCTCTCAAGAATTTCAGTCTGGGGCTATTTGCCAGAACTATGTTTAGCTCTGAGCAGAGAAAAAAATCTCCCCTCACTCCAAAATGCCACCATCCAAATTTATCTCTCAGCTTTTACTAAAGACCTGGGGTTTAAAACACTCTGGATAAAATTTATCCCAGTAGGAGAAAAATCTTTGCTATGCCAGTTTATACTTACTGGCTGAGAAAAGCTGACCTTGAGAGCTGCTTGCTAATGCACCTTCTTATTTTATAAGTTCCTGGTGTTTTAGAGGTGAAGGAAGCCAGAAGGGTGTCCTGTAGAAGGTAAACTTTCTACTTTCTACTTATGCCAGTCTGTGATAGTCATCTGTTACAGAAGGGTGTAATAAGAGTGGCAGAAACTTGAAAAACAGTGGAAAACTTTGGCTGGTAATATTTATGTACTATGCAAACAAAGCAAAGCTTCAAACATGCTTGAATTTTGTGCTTGAAGGCACAAATTGATTGCTTGTGGTGGAACGAATAATTAAATTCCTCCATGTCATAACATCACAGAGTCAACCAGGTGAATTGTAATGGAAAGGGCTACATTCCTCTGACAGCAATGGTGATTGCCAGAGGCAGTGTTCTTGTTTATATTCACTTAGAAAAGTTTCAATGCAGAGTGCATTCAAGCGTCAGATCATTTTTGGAGCAGAGGTACCTACCCCTTCTATCAGCCTCTTCATTTTGGACACTTACTGACCACACCTATCAGAGAACAGCAGTGCTGTTAGCAAAGCACTCTGTAGGCAATCCCACAGTAGCAGAAGGTTCCTTCCCTATCTGCTTGTTATCATTTCCATCATTGGCCACACTGAAACACTGTCAGAGCTCCAAATGAAACAACTCAATCAGTGTGCACCCACCACATGTTAGCAGTAGTATAATGCCCATAGTTACACAAAGCCAACATGGGAGCAGTGTTGGGTGGGGATTCCTCATCCACGTGGCAGTGAAAGGCTCAGTTGGACAACACCACACTGAAGGACCAAGCCAAAGTGCAAATCCCTGGTGTATGGAGCAGAGGCAGTAAGCTGGACTGGAAGTGGCTTGGGGTTTCTTCTCATGTTCTCCATGTTCCCACTACAGGCAAGGAAAGAACATGCAAAACTGAGGGAGAATGATAAGAGAGATTGAGAACTAAGAGACTGGATGATCTGTGCAATGATAGGGAAAGGAAGGGGAAGTTATGGGAAGCAGGATGAGGCATTATCAAAAAGAAAAAAAGCAGGGAGAGAAACAGTACAAGATATGAGGAAGAGAATGAAATAAGAATAGGAAAATCAAGAAAGAGTCACAAAAGTCAGAATAAATGAGTAGGAATTTACCTCAAGGGAAAGCACACAGACATAAAAGGGTCCATGCAGCCAGAGAATCAGTAGCTGAAGCCAAGTGCTACTGTCATTTCCACTTGCTGACGTACATTCAAAACTGCACCCCAAGGAGACATTATAGGATTCCCTTCATTATGATGCTGATACAGCTCCCAGCAGTGAATTTTAAAAAGAGGACAGAGAAATGAGGACCTTTGCCATAATGTAACATGTTGATGTAACTGTTCATTACTTCCAAATCTGCACTGCTCTGAGTGCTCCTCTCACACAGGTAAATAAAGCTCTTCGTAGTAATGAGACAAATGCTACTCAACTGAGAGAAAAATGTTTCAGGGTTGAATAAAAAAATGCTATAATAATTTTTGCCTATAAAACTGAAAAACGCGTGATATGGTTTTTTCCCCTCTCAATTACCCAGAACTAAAAGCAGTGTTCTGTGTTACATTCAATACTGCTTATATTACAGATTAATGCATATTGGTGTAAGATGAAGAAAATTCAGTGGTCCTCTGGATTTCCTTCTAGTGAGTAATACATCCATTGTTGCTTGAATATGCATTACCCTGAAGTATCCATGGAGTCCTGCAAGCTGAGAGCTTCCCTGAGGTAAGCCAGAGGTTCCCAACTGTTTAATACTGGGAACATCCCACAACACAAGCAATAGTATATCAGCTTAAATGATCCTTACAGTTCTAAATTCAGTTCAGCCAATTTTCTCTGAAAAAATCTCCTTTACACTGCCAGAACAATGACATGGGCCTTCATGTCAGCACCCGTCTGGCCCAACTACGTCACTGACCAAGCAAAGGCTATTGCTCTTACCTTCCTTCTTCTTCTTTCTAGTATTTCAGCAGACTTTTCCTCAAGCCCTAAGTCTGACATCATCCATATGCTATATCTGTGTGGAACAGTCTTCGCAATATGTTGGAAAAGTATGTCTCTTATTTGAACTTGCTCTGGTAATTTTGAATCCGGGGACAAAGACTAGTGTGTGATACTGTGACTAAAACCCAAAGTAAATAGAAACACTTTAAAAATCCAGAAGTCTGCCTCCTTTCATTTGTTGACATCTTACTACAAAATGCATAACTAACCCAACTTGTTTAAGAATTCTAGCACAAAGCAGTATTTGGCTCTTGACTCATCTGCTTAGCTGAGAATGTCATGATGTGATAGTAATCTTTAAATACAGGCTTCAGGAAAGTTTCAAATGGTTGAGACATCATGAAATTCACTTCAGAATCAAAATCGAGCTCAAAACTGTGGAAATAAGAGTTAGAAAATGTTTCTGTATCTTTCTGAATGGCTCTGAATTAGCTTTAGTTTTGTAGTTTACTTTTCCAGGGAGACAGAATTGCTGAAGTTTCAGATTTTGTCCGCATTTTGAAAACTTACGATTTTGAATATCAAGCCTAGTTAATTCCTACAGGTTTATAATCACTTGTCAAAATAACCTTGGTCACCTTTCTTCTCTAGAAAAGTTTCCTAAGAGATATGGTATTTAAACAGGAATGTTCATTGCTACTTACAAAAGTTTAGAAGCAGGATATCCTACTTTACTCCTTCTTAGTGAAAACACAAAACAACAACAAATCAAAGAAAAATATTTTGTTAACATATGAAGAGAACACCCAACCAAACTGTCGTTTTTTTCCTATGTCTAAGGTTCTTTCCTGTGTTCATCTTCAAATGTGTCATATTATGACACACTTAAACTGAAATGTTACCAGGATGGATGGTGGGTATTGATAGTCCATGAAGCAGCATGCAAAATGTTGTTCACTCCCATATGCTATTTGGAAATCTTGGAAGTACTGGAAGAATCTGAGTTTTATTTTTTTAATTCTTATATGAAATAAAATATTTTGTACAAAAAAGTTGAGAAAGGTGAAAGCTGAAAGCCATACTAAAGTTGTGAGTCAGGCTACCTAACAACTTTCTTTGTTTTTCAATCTATCATCTTCATTTAGAATAAGAGGCTGCTCTTGCCAATTCAGCATTTTGTTTTTGTTCTCTTCTTTGGCAGATGTACATCCAAGGAAAGCTGCTCTTTGCCAACTCTATTATCAATGGGTACAGCTAGTCTACTAAAGACCTTAAAAATAGCTAAGACAAAGAATGATTATCCCATGGGTTACTTCCAAATGATTTCACATTCAGGTATTTTACTTTTCATCGGCATTGGTTTTAATAATTTCATTCTGAGACCTTTGCCTTCTTGGTTTAGTTTCTTAAATATAAAGCACTGTGACTCAGAGCAGCAAGTACAGCAGTTTCAGTATCAAAGTACTTGGACATTTTTGGTGTGTTTACAAGTTCTCCATCTTGTATATTCCTTCCTGTCCCATTCAACAGTTTGGGCTGTCTAAACCCAGCTGCTGAGTCACAGAATCTTTACTGGTAGTTGCTGTCAAGGAGATAGCAAGAAAACAGAAAGGAAGGTCTTGGGCTTATTCGCTGTTTCTTTGTGCATGTCTGACCAAGACTTACTTGTTTTATGGGCTGTTATATTTACAGTTTGGCACTAGTCATAAAAATCAATTGCAATTAAAAGAGCAATTACTTTAGCCAGCTGTCTTCTAGCAATTAGCTTCTTCATTTCACTAATGAAATTGCAGGGAAGCTTTAGAAACATAACCTGGAGAAATAGCAGGAGATGGTCAAATACCTCACATCCTCATACTGAGCTACTGGAGGGAGCATTCCCAGGAGCTTAAGCACGTGCTGCAACAGTTGGCTGTCTCATAGAAGTTTTCAAAGCAGAAATAAAGACACACAGAAAAAGGAAATAATTGCAACTTCTGCAATTTATTTACTATATGGCTTTTGAGAACCATATAATTATTTTCAATTTAAGGGTGATGCAAGCCAGTAATCAAACTGAAACTTCAAGAGTGCCTGGCATGAATGCAACGGTCACTGCAGCAGATGAAGATGATGATGATGATGAAGATCTATTAAGCTACTGTTAACAGCTAAGAAGCAGGTGATAACAAGTGACAACAAAGAAGAACACAAATACCGGCCATAATGAATTGTGCAGTCTTTTGCTGAGCTGCTCTCAGCTAGCTTAGACAGGTCATGGAAAATCTCTTCCTTTCTTTGACTTTTTTAACCTAACAAAACAATGTATTTCATTTATATCGAACAATGGCATGTATTATAGCTGCAGTCCTTTCATCTCTGGAGGAAGCTTGTCACTTCATGTGCACACAAAACAATTACTGGAGTGGTAGAGAAGTCAGGGATTAAATACAACAGATAATTAACAGTAGCATTTTCAAACACATTAATTACTGGCCTACCATGCTTTCTCTTCAAGTCAAGTGTTCTTGATTGAAGTCTGGACAGATGAGCTTTAGGCTGGGTGTTTTTGCAAACACTTTCTTGAGTGACTGAAAAGGCTACACTGGCCTGTGGAGTTCCCTGTGCTAGTTCTTCTCTACACTAGAATTTTCCTTAATATTTCCCCCTGTGGCACCATCCCTAAATGCACCTATAGAAACAAATAGCAAATGTATGCAATTGCACAGACAGGCATTTGCCTAATCTAAATCTACATATAATCCCTGTCAGGTATGATCACAGCCACCGTGGTTGTTCTACATTGTGTGTTTCTGCTTCCATAACACCATGACAAGAAATCCTTAAATGGACTGGGATGTTCCATGGGGTTCTTTCATGCACAGGTGCAACTGTGGGCACAGGAATAGTTTTAATGAAGGAGGGTGATGAAGAGTCTGTGTGAAAACCAAGGCTAGGTGACATAGCTATTTCCACATACTCTACCATAATTATAAAGATGGTGCTGAAGATGAGATTAACTTCATCCTTAAGTTTCCAAGAGCAGAAACTTCTGGTATTTTCTCACCTTGCCAGCTGATCTCCTAGCCTGAAAATTTGCTGGATACTCAACACACAGGTGCATGTGCATGTTCTGCTCACTTCCTTTCTTTCAATCCCTTGGGACCACTGTACAGGACCTATGAACTCTTTCCTCCTGCATACCATTCTGTGGGGAAGAAAATCCTGCTTTTCACTGAGGGGATAAAAAAGCACTGTCATTTCTCTATCTGTTCATGGAGTGATTTCTTGTGAGACAGCATTTTCTTGTTTGTAAATCAGCTGTTTCTTTAATGGAAGTAAGCAAACAGGTCCTAACCTGCACTCATTTTTTTCCTCTTCATTTACCTGTAAGATGAATTAAGCATGGAGATGGCACAGATAACTGACTGACTTAAGTTGAAGGCTGCATTTCTAGGAAAAAAATTGTCCTTGGAATCCTCTTCCAAATCTCTCCTCAAAATTTGCTTCCCTCAGGAAGCCCACCAATTTCTTAGTTAATGTCAGCAGAAACAACCATCCATGAGACTTATGGGCTTCATCTCTCAGTGCATTTTTTGTGTGTTGTCCATTTGGGAGTCCCATTCCAGGTTTCTCCTTTGCTATATTATAAAAGTATGGACTAAGCTGCAAAATAAAGCTTAATACAATAAACCTGATTACATGTTGGGATCAGTGGAACAACAGAAGTCTGAATGACTGGCTTTTTAGGACTGGTCTGGATCCACCTCAGGCTGACCCACTACATTAGATCAGGTTACTTGATATGGTGTGAGTAGTTCCAATATGAAGCAGCACAGTATTAGGACGAGAAGAACAGGTTTTAATGAAAGAAGAAATACAGCAATACAACTGATACAAAAAGTACACAATATAACACAAGGGTCTAATAAATCAGCAGAGAACTTGAGAAACAGGAAGAAAGTTTCAGATGGTCGAAGAAAGAGCCTTGCTCAAAAAGATACAATCTTAAGTCTTCATAGATATATATACATTCTTGGCAGTATAGGAAACGTACAGTTCTAACATATAAAATATTGACTGAAGTGGTAATATCAATTCCTGAAGAATATTTGCATATGGTACATTATGAAGTATACACACAGGCAATTTAGCATTCAAGAAGTCTCCAAGTAAAGGAAAACATTTCAGATCCCTTTTTGGTAGACAGACATCTTCTAACAGCAGCAATTGGATCTGTTCAGGATTCAGTATGAAAACAAATACACAAACCTGAAAACAGCAAACAGTAAGCAAGACCTTTTGCACAATGAATTATGCACCAATTTGGCAGCAAGATTCAAAAGATAAGAAAAAATACTCCCGCCTCACCAAATTTCCTCTTGCCTTTCATGATCAAATTATGTCCCTCCTTCCCAGTAACCTTTTAATCCTGCCTTCCTGGGGATGTGAATTAGGTGAGAGTGGGTCATATCTAAGTGAGAAGAGTGGTCAACAGCTGTAAACTGTAAAACCAAATCAGGGAATGTTTACAGGAAGAGGTGTGCATCAGCCACAGCTTCTAACAGCAGCAGAACACAGCCTTTGGTAAATTCTGATCAAAAATCCTAGGCATTACGAGGGAGCAACAAAGCTCCAGATAAAAGGAGCCACTCTGTCCTGTTGCTGCTACAAAGCCTACAAAGGAAGTCCATGTCTTAGAAGTTGCACACAAGTAGAATACACCTCCTGCAGAGCAGCTAAGTCCTGTTGCTGGATTAAAGATCTACCTGCTACCAGTGTCCTCAACTGACACATTAGTCTCTTCCTAAAGCCCCACGTACACAAGCATTTAGGTGATGCTAAAACGGGTTTTGCCAAGAGTTGCCACAGCACGCAGGTCTCTGAAGGACGATGAGAAGGTTCAACGGGAAGCATATGACATGCAGAAAAACATTCTTTCTTCAGTCATCACTTACTCAGACAAGACTAACCAGTGCTCATTACTAAAGTGCTTGTACTAAGGAGTCAGCAAAAAATACCACAGAAACTACTGCCAGGATTGCTTAAAATTAATTTCATTTTCAGGATGAAAGTGGAATTATAAATAAAATTCTGTATAGAAAAGGAAGCAAAGTGCTCATACAGCATTTATGCATCCCTGTAAAAGCATTCTCTACTCTGTTCAATCATTACTAATTGGAGGATGGATAAGCCACATCCACTCCACCTAGGCAGCTGCCAGGGATACAGGATAAAGCGAAAGAAGTATACAGGCAGTAGTGAAGTAGAATTTTATTACAGATGCTGAAGAAATAATAGCAACCAAAAGGACTTTAAAAGTGGTTAGCATTACAGTTGACAAAACCACTTCTGAAACTGAGGAAACCCAGGCACTAATTTAAAAATGGCTTAAAAATAATCCTGGTGATGCACACGATTAAATATGAAAAGAAGACTTTAGGTCCTGATTCATATCCATGGGAAAAAGGATGGATGTAAATGAAAGGACAAAAAAGAGAAACAAAAGAGTTTGGGAAAATATCATAGGCAGGAAACATTATCACAACAAAAGGTCAGCATCCAGAAATGTCTTCCTGCTACTGCCTACATCCAACCCAGAACTTGAGTTCTTGGAGCCCCAACACAGCTAGCCCCCAGGCTTCATACCTGCTTTAAGGACTTGCTGATCTAAACCTCCTTGAGGCCAGTCAATCTAAGGAACCCTGTTTAAAGCAGCATCAGCAACTGGCAGGGTGGGTGGAGAGGAGACTCCCATGGAGCCAAAGCCAAAGGGTTTTCAGTGCAGTGGAAGGAAGGAGACTGACTTCACACAGAACTTAAAGGAAGAGATGCAGAGATCAATTACACACAGCTTGAGACAGCAGCACAGAGTCTTTCTGTGGAAATGAAACGTAGATAAAACAGAGGCTTTTTAAAAAAGCTGCTGAAGACTACCAGTCTAGTGATCATTTCCTGTCTCCACATGGACAAGAAATTGTGGATCCTTCCCAGTGTCTGCAAACTTCAGAATGTATAATGTGACTTCCCTCTGTAGCCCTGCCAGAAATCTCTTGCTGCAGTTTGCTCTTTTGAACATTTCCTCTTGTATTTTAGCTCTCATTTATTAACCAATTAAGCAGCAGCTTATCAAGATTCTTTTCTCTCCCTTCCCTGTGGCTCCTTGGCAATCTATGTTGCCTTTAGGCCCTGTTTTGGGAAATGCTAAGACTTAGCAGGCAGGAGATGTTGAGGAACATGTATTTGTTGACATGTTTAAGATAGGGCAGATGGGCATACAGGCACTCACAGCAGCTCAGGTGCAAAACCTTGGTAACTGAAAACAAAGTGAAGCAGCACTTCTAATAAAAGATGTAAAATCAGCTTTGAAATATCTCCACACAGTCTGCTTAGTAGAATACAATTCATTTGCCTTTGGATAGCATGAATTAAGTTTTTGTTCACCTTTCAAGTAAGTAACTGGATAGTTTGATATAAGAAAAATATAACCTCTTTGCTAGACAAGCCTTGCAGTGGGATACCTGGCAATACACATTTACATCATGAAGGGGTGTGTGTGTATGTGTGTGTATATATTTACATATATATATTCATAAACCTTATTCAAATCCCTTAAATTAAGAAATAATTTGTTTATGCTCCTCAATAAAAATTCATAATGGTTCAATTCAGGGAGATTTAGCAATACTTCTATTTGTGAAAACACATGCTCTTTACCAGTGGGAAAGGTTTAAGCACAGCTGCTAGATTCCAGTGCCTCCTGAGCTCAAGACCAGGCAGCTGAGGAGCCAGAGCACACTGGCAGCTGGAGAGTACTTGTTCAGCCGCTACTGCTGAAAGCAGCAAGCTTGTTTAGGGGAAAGCAGACTCAGCCATGACAGTGCCACCCTCCTGTAGGAAAGAACAAGTAAGGCTCATGTAATGAGGAACATGTGTTCAAGGGTCAGTCTTGCTGAGGAGGCATTACCATCTTATAATCATTAAGGAGGGAAGGAAATTCCTGGAAGTGAATGTTCTGAAGTCCAGGAAGAAATAGGAGGCCAGGTTGAAATGTAGGTCAAAGCTCTCTGGGAGGAATGTCAGGACAGACATTGCACCGGCCCTAATAACCCTTCTGTTTAAGAGTTTATGACTGAGAATGCACAGCAACATCTTTGTGTGGATTCCCCCCAGCCAATCATTTCATAAAGTTTAGACAAAGGCCTCAGAACTGAAGGAAAAAAGTGGCCAAATTCCTCAGCAGTTGGCAAGAGAGTGCTGGAGAAGAGCTGAAGGCTGCTAAGAGGGAAGAGAGAGACAATCAGAGAAAGGACAGACCTAGTAAAAACTGGAGCTTTGAAAGACATCTGCAGAGCTATCACCCCTAGCTCAGCACCCCTGTGGTCACCCACCTCAGGAGAACCCTTTGCAGAAGTGCTCAAACCAGAAGAGTTTCTCCAGCCCAGGCCCCATCTTTTGCAGTCTGGCCACTAATGTTTAAGTTTCTATTGGGGATAACTTACCTGGTGCATTACAGATAGTCCTGTAGGTGAGAAACAAACTATAAAACCCTCCCCAATTGGTTTGTGTGGCCTATGTAAAGGAAAGGTGGGAAGGAAAAAGTTCACGAGTGGGATTGCATCTGGCATGGATGCTGCAATAGAGAAAGACAGAGACAATAAACCCAAAATGCTTGTGAAGCATCCTGTTCCTATTTAGGTTTCACTCAGCACTGTTCCATGATCACTGCGAGCTTTGCAGAGCTCAAGCACACAGGTGCATGCAGACCACCCGTGAACACCCACACTGGGACATGAAAAACATTGGGCTACAATGTCACACTGAGCAGTGCAGGAACAGCCAACGCGAACTTGTTTAAATTTCACCAGCTGTGCCTTTGGATGAAAGATCTACAGTTTGGCTTTCATCCCAAAGTACAGTTAAAGCCTATTATTATTATTATTGAAACACAGATATCAAACATTATAAATAGCCTGCATTTATGGTGCTTCTCTTGAGATCAAATGCATGATTCTCTGTCAGTAATGGCTACTGAAGATATTAAGCACTGATTCTCTTTTTTGTTTGTTTAGGAATGGACCTTTCTTTAATAGCACAAAGTAACGGAAAGGATTGGTTACTCACTCTTTTGGAAATCTGAGACTATTTTCAGTTCTCATCCATGCAGCTGGAGAAGGTCAGGAAGCAATCTTTAAATACTAAGATTTGAGCACAAATGAAGCCAACTAATGACACTTATTTTGGGACCTTCTACTAGAATTGCAGCTATTTTTAAAATGCAACTTTAAAATGTTTTTCAGTAAGCCAGAATTACTTACAAGAGCCAATATACACCAAGAGTGTGGTAAATATTTGAACTGCTATATATTATTCTTTTTTGACTGTATGCTCCCCATTATGGTATCTGCCTTCTGTTTCAGTTCTTAAGTCGAGTGAGAAAGTCAGTATACCATTCTAGATCTAGTCATTCCTGTTACAAATGCACATAAAAGGAATTTGTGTGTTATTTTAAAATCTGAACCTCTGAAGAGTCATGGTAAAGGGAAAGGACCATGGACATTAGAGGGTTCAGAAGGGTGAAACCAGTAAGCAGAAAAATCATGCACAATAATTTCAGTTTTACTAGCAGTATCATAAACAGTTCCTAGAAACTTTAGGGAATAAGACACAAATGGTCTTCGGCAGCCTAGGCCTCAAGAACAACAACAACAAAAGGAATCAAAACGAATGAGGAAAATAATGAGTGGCATCATCCTCATTAGGACTGAAGAAGCCAGCTGCAAGTTAACACACTGATGCACTTCCAGTCCTATCCATATCCTAAATCACTGAGTGGTTACAAAAGCCAGCCTAGAGGAGGGACTGGGCTTTCATGCCCAAGAAGTGATTTAAGCTGCCATAGAACTATCCATGAGGTGTGTAGGATTAAAAGCTGAGAAGGTGCAAGGATCAAAATATGCTGATCACGTGGAAGTACACAGGTCTTGGTCCCATTCAAGCCTTTTAAAATAAGCCACTTTGTAACAGAGAAACTTTCCTTGTCTACTACGTTGTAGTCACTTCTTCAGAATCCTATGTTCAATTCAGAAAGTGTAACATGAGCTAACAGTGCACTCACTCTGTTGAGCCAAGTTGTGTTCTGATAAGCTGCCAATAACCTGAGCCACAGCAGTGTGAAAGGGGAGGCAGCACATTGAGAACAGTTTCATATCCAGCGGTAGCTCAAGCCAGACTGCTTTATCCATCTACAAAGCAAAGTTCATGGCAGGTAGATTTCACCCCTAGCTATGACCCTGTCTTATTACACTTACACTAGCATTACCACTTATCTGATTTCTGCACACATTTCCAAGTCAACTAAATAAAATGTATTTTTAGCACTTAAAATCCAAGGTGGCAAAATAAAAACATATACAGGAGGAAATGAAATATAATGAGAAAATGAATAAAGCACACACCACCAAGCATTTTAAAAATCAGCCACAGAGGCCTTTAGTTTGATCTCTGATCAAGCTGGTATGTTTCTTATGTGATAATATATTTTGCAATACATGCTTATTCATCAGAGACCAGAAAAGCTCCGAAAAGTCAAGCTGAAATTTAAACAAGTGGTGTTTCGCATCTTTAGTTTGTGTTAGACCAGGTGGCAGCTGTTGGGAGATCATTTTGTTTTAACAACTTTTTGTTTTGTTAGCAAAGAAAAACATTGTCCAGCCAAATCCCACTGACAGTGAATAAATATTTCTCCTCCATCAGACCAAATATTTTCATTTGCCATCCTAATAGCTAGGGCTAAAAGATCTGAAAGGATTTTTTTTTCTATATGGACTCAAATATATTTGAATAATTCAGTGTTTTACGGGAGGTGATTATTACTCTGCACTGCTGAGGGTTGGTCTGGGGTACTGCACCACACTTCGGTCATTATACATCAAAAACTGGAGAGATTTCTAAGGAAAGCAAATGAAAGGCAGGAAATATGACCTCTGCAGAAGGACTGAGGAAAGTGGAAAATCAAAAAGGTTTATTGACAAATCTTCTCATGTGTACAAAATGGTAGTGAAGATGTAAAGGTGACCACATACTGGCACTGGAACTAGGAATAATTGACCAAACGTCAGGCTCAGCAAATTTATGGAAAAGGATTCCATCAGAACCTGTTAAGCTGACATCCACCACCACTAGGTCAAGAAATCCCAGAGCCACAAATTGCTGAGGAATACCCTGGAGAAGTATCACTACACAATAGTCTTCCCTCAGGATCTGCTTAGTCCCTGTCACAGACAAGATCCCAGAGCAGCCTAGCCCTTTACACTGACCAAGTGCCATTCTCACACTCTGCTTGCTTTTTCAGGTGGGACAGTATGAAACCCTGTTAATTCTAAAAAGCAATTAGCCCTGGGAACAAGCCACTTGCAGAACAACAGCTACCCTTCATGAAATAGTTTAAAGGACAAGGGCAGTTTAGTGTACTTGTCCTCTTGTTTGTTTAAAAAAAAGGAAAAAAAAGAAGAAATGGATAACCTACAAGATTATAAAATTCAGTGTGGGCCAACAACTCCACACAGTCCACCACATAACTGGTTTTTTATTACCGAACAAATTAATGAGGAAGTTGCAAATTTTGCACTTCTGATAATCATAAAATTTCCAATATTGTAACAAACAGTCACACAGAGACAGGTGTGCTTGGGACAAAGTCTGAAATCTCAGTAAAACTGGGTACTCTACCAGATTCCATCTTGCATTAAGAAATCTAAGCACAATGTTCAGTGATATCCAGCAATCCTCTGCTGGGAGTAAAACTGTCTCATTGCTATGACTGGCAGAAGCCTTCACATTTGCAAGTCTTGCCTGTAGTTGACAGAGGCACATTTAATTGCATTTGAAAGATGCTCTATTATCTGTAACTCACTACATTTGCTTCCATGACACAACTGTTTAATTTCTGTCATGAATACATACACTTAACAAAAGGGACAAGTTACCTTCTTATCACAGATCTACATTTAAGCCTTTACCTTTATTCTGATGTAAAGTGAAATGATATAAAAAGATGTAGTGTTAGACTGCAATCCAATCCAAGAAGCAAATATTGTCTTTGGAGTGCTTTCCAGGTAGGAGAGAAGGAGAAGAAATTAATTAACCCTATATCATTTCTTGTTTCTTTACTTCACAGACCTACTAACTGAAAATGGCATAGGGAAAATGCATTTATTGTTAGCTCTGCTCTTCACAAAGGATTTTGGCTGCTGATATTCTTTGTATATATCTTTGTATAAACTATACCCATAGTTTAGTATGGACTTCCTGCTAAATGTTTCAAAAAGTTACAAAGCTCTAAGAAGCAAATGTTCTGTTTTCACAAAAATCCCCATCTCGAGTAACGAGCCAAAGAACACAGAACAGCACTTAGACCTTGACATGCTCAATATATTAAGACAACTCATTAGAACTAATACACACTTCACTGTGTTCATAAACGTTAATTTAAATGCAGCAATAAATTATGCCAAGAAATCCGTTAGGTTCTTGAAGGAACCTACAGCAAGTATATACAGTCATTTCAAATGACATAATTGTGAGGAAATCTGGATCATAACCGAGTGTATGACATACATAGACGGAACCTGGTTATCAAATCAAGAGAAGTCAGGCTTTGTGCAGTGTACACTGTTAGCTATATTTTTCTTCAGAGAAAATATTAAATAGATCAAAATAAATGACCTGATGGCTGTTTTAAACAAAGGTGATGAGAGGCAGAGAGAACAACTGAATCCAGGTGTTCATATGGGCATTAAGTAAGACCATAGAAATCAGTTAAATTGCTTGTAGAAAATCTATTTGTTCAAAGTAGGATCAGGTCTTCCTCCAGAAAGTCACCATTTGATCACAGCCATGTCTAATGTCAAGCCTGTAATTTCACACTACCCCATCTTTGCCAATAATGTAAATGTGGGCAATCCTGAGCCAGCAACACAGTACCTGCTGATACAGCTGTTTGGAGGTAACTGCTGTTACTGCATCACTGCAAAAAGAACAGTGAAAAGCAAAAAAGTTTAAAAAGGGTGAATTTTTCACCCAGGTCGACTCATGAACTGGTCTATAACATGGCCACAAAACCCCGTGTTGACACAGCTGATGGATGAAAATGAACAACTCACGATGGACGGGGTTTTTTTTCCGCCAGTTTCATTACCAAGACCAGCATATAATAAAACTAGGTCCCAAGTGAGCCCCCAAACTTTTTTACTAAGGACTGCAGCAAAGAAATAAAGAGATAGCAGCTTTAATGAATGTGAAATCTGTCACCAATTTCAATACCAATGCAACTCAGGCTACTACTGACTTCATCTGAAACTGTGAACACAGTGATAATTCATATCCTAAATCTGATCACCTTTCCAGGTTGGTATCATAGCCATACACACTGTAAGCTGTGATTTGGATCCCATAGAAAAAGTTCAGGAGTACCCTTTCTGGGATATACAACATCATATCATGAGATGATGGTGGATGAGTTAATGGAAAAATATTAATACAAGATACATTTAGGCTGTCAGAACAATTAGCTAGGAACAAAAAATATCTGGGCACTTCGTGAACTCAAGAATCTCAAGTCAAGAATGAGGAAGACTTCTTTTTCAGAAGCATGCACAATGCTTCAAACACAATCTATCCAAAGCAGCCATTCTAGACTTGGTTAAAAAAACTGCTTACCACAGAGAAAATAAAAGTGTTTCATCATCTTAGCCTAATCTTTACAGTTACAGAAGAATACACTCTACTACTAAGAGGAGGCTTATCTTCTGAATACACTATGAAAAGCATCTGCTTTTTTTTCTACAACCTCCTCAAGACATCAACCACTCAGCTTCCAGTCACTTACACAAAATAAAGGGCACAGAACACAGTGTTACTGGTCAATGAAAAACAGCAAAAACATTCTCTTCCCAAAACCTGTGTGAGGAAGAAGACAGGCATTATACCGTGAAAGAACACTGTAAGTCATACTCCCTTCTATATCAATTGATATTTCCCTCTTCACCATCTGAGAGAAAGTCCACATATTTCACAGTGTCCATGCAAAATCACTAATAGAGGACAGGGAAGTTGAAAGAAAGCACTTGTTTTCTGACATACCATCAAGAGTTCCACCCTAATCTGCTGACCTTCCCCACTTCCCATGACAGCATCCTAGAAAAGATATTACTCTGTACCACCAGCATCTAAAAAACCCTTTACTCTCTAGAATCTGCAAAACCCAATAAATACTCTAAGTAACTGATGCAGTGTTTTGTCTTGGAAGTGTATCAGGGTCCAAGCAGAGTATTCCACACAAAGAAGTGGTGCTCTCGCCATTAGAGACACGGGAGCTTTGCTTCATTTTGTGTCAGACAGCAAAAGGAAGAGAGGGCAATGAAACCATTGACCAGCTCTTCTGTGAGGTGAGCATCAGTTTCCTGCTGCTTGTAACACCACCAAAGAGAAAAAAGCAGCTCGCATAACCTCACACCAAACATCCAGACTTCATAATCAGTTAACTAAGTTGCAAGAAACAAAATACACAACTGTAGTTCTCTCATGTGGGATTCTTAATCCCACAGGTTAAAGTTGTGATCTAAGGAAAAGTGAAAGAACATTAGTGAAAAGCAAGTATAGGGTACAAACAAAATACTGCATGTTGTTCAGCTCTCAGATAATTTCCTTAAAGAAAATTACTTCAGGACATAAGCAAAAATGTACAATCGATCATTATATCAAATCAAACAATTACAATAAGGTTCAATTTACAAAAGGTTAACAAATAATTAATAGCTGGCTTAATAAATACGTGTTTATTTCTCATCTCTGTCAATCCAACAGATAGCTTCTAGCTGTCTATAATACTTTCTACTGGTGTGCTTATAACCTTCCCTAAAATTTTCTTACAACACATTTCTCTAACATGAATTACAACTTACAGAAATCATTTATTAACCCTTCATAAAATTCTAAATAAACCTTAATATGAAGCATGACTAAATTTATACTATTTCAGCCCCATACCCCAGGACACATCAAATACTAGCTCTTTCAAGTTTTTATTTAAAATTCTACATTTTAGCTGGGTGCCACATCACTAGTTGCAGAACCACAAATGCCTATCCTGGCTTAGCTGACACACTGCAGACACACGAAGTGAAACAACAGTAGTGGGGGAAGATCACAGGGAACAGTTCAGGTTCTTCCAAAAGAAATGTCCTGGCTTTTTTTCTTGGAACAAACATTGATACCATGACAAAAGAATCAGAGATCAAAAAAATGCAGTCTGTTGTAAACCATTTTTTCCTTCTTTTTAGAAACAAAAAACCACAATATGTCATAATATAAATAAATAAAACAGAAAACACAAAGGTAAATTCCAATGCCCATCAACAGGATCTTAAAAAAGGAACAGCCATCTATTTCTTGGATGCAGCCTAAACTTCTCTTACCTGCAGATTTTCAATATACTTAGAAGTCCTATTTAGTGTATCAGTCTTAGGGAACATGATGTATTATATTTAGGTTTCCTTTATTTTCCATCCAGTATTTTCAGCTTCAACTCCCCACCTTAGTTTTTTTCCATCAAATCGCCTGCTATTGCTTTAATAAAGTTCAGCTCAGACTTATACTTTTCCTTCACTTTCAGAGCCTCTCTCTTCATTCTCACAGTTCTCCACAAGGTCTTCATTCTCCTGTGTCTTTTCTTCCTCCTCCTCCTCATCCCCATCATCTCCAAAAGTCTCTTCCTGCATTGTAGTAAAAGTGAAAGACCTGGCAGCAACTTGTGCAGCCAGACCAGATGTGAAGTTAAAATCTGTTGCTATGTGGAGCTGGGCCAGCCTATCCTTGATTTTTGAATGTAATGCATCCTTAGAGGGAGGCTCTGAAGCCTCTACTCCATCCACACTGCTCGGCTTGAGTTCTTCAGCTTCCCGTTCACACTGATAATACATTCTTTCTTCAGCCCCTGTAGAAACATCTTTATCTGTAGTACTGTCTTTGTTTTTCTCCACCTCAGGATCTTCATACAAATATTCTGTCCTGCTTTTATCAGTAACATTCACTTCTGGATTAGAGTCTTTTTCTTCAGATTTATCACAACTTTGGCTGCAGTCCTGCTTTTCTGTATCTGAATTCATATGTGATTCCACATTATTTAGTAGCTTCATTGGTTCTACAGAAGACAAGGGTTTCACTGCAGCTTAAAAAGGGGGAAAAATTAAATGATAACTAAAAGCAAGCTGCTATATATAAATAATTTATTTGCCCGAAAAGATGCAAGATTATAAGGGTTAAAATTAATTTTAAAAAATCCTAAAACAACAGAAACACAACCTACATCAAAACTTAAAATAAATTTTTGTTTTCTAGTCACAAAGCTGAAGTGAAATGTGACAGCTACTTGTAACTATTCCTTAAAATCTGTGACATAAAGAGACAGCAGAAAATTGATGATGTTTAAACCCGGCATCAAACATAGAGCATGTATGCAGTGTTAAAGCAAAACCCCAAGTAAAACTACTGTACTGCGTACAGATTTAACTGTCTTCTTGAGAACAGCAGTTTACCTAATCCACTAAAGACACCTGGTACATGTCAAAGTCCTTATAGGCAATATCTGATCTCATACATCACAACATACAAATACAACACGTATTCACACAGTCAGGTCAGGTGTCCTCACAAATAAAATGTGGTTTAATTTAGCCTCTCTTGAAGTTAGTAGCAGCAGTGAGTCCCATTGCCAGCAATGGGATGCTTGTCAGGAAGTCTCTCCTCCCAGTGTTAAGGGTTAGTGTAACTCGGTACAATCACTCCTTGAAGAGCAGACGTCTTTCGTTTTAAGAAAATGATATAATGTCCATTTCCAAGTAACAGATTCCCTAAACTGCAGCAGCTCCATTATAGCAGCAGCACGAACATAAATGAGAGTAGCAACAGCAGATTCCCAAGTTGCATTTCCCTTTCTAATTCCATTCTGACTTTACCCCTGTAAGCAGAGATGAAAATAACTCTGGGAAATACACAAACTTTTTATGGGAAACAAAATTTATGATATTAGAATTTTTCAACTGCATCCTATTTTGGTAATACTCACTCTAGCTAGCTGAAGGCAGGCACTTCATTATGGTTGTCACATTGATAATTATTGTCATTAGCACACTGAAAGACTGTGCCATTGAATGTGTATTGTAATGTTTGCTTTAAAGCCTTATATACCAAAGGACCACTGCACCAGACTTGTCTCAGTTGTTTATGGGGTAGTTCTTTCCCCATCTCATAAAAAATATGCTGCTACCTATTTCTGACCATTTGCTTGAAGAAACAGAAATATGCGCGGTAATCTTATCATTTGGGAGCAAACTTCTTGCCTACTTCCTCCAAAGAATACTTTGAAAGGCAAAATTCTCAAAAAATAAATAGATACTCTGCCAATCTGCAGAGTTGACAAGTTAATAAACAGGGTGAAATTCATCAGTTTTGAGAGCATGGCTTTCCAGATCTGATAAATAGCTACATAACAACTGTTGTATGGACAAGGTGGGAGAAGGGGAAACAGCTGGATACAACAAAACCACTGACACAATGAACTTTTTTCCAGGGGAGAGGCTAGGGAAAGGCTAGAAGTCATTCTGCAGCAGAAGAAAGTTGTTTTACAAGTGTTTGACAAATGGAAATGAAGCTACTAAAAACTTAGCAGACCTTTTCACAAACACTTCCATTTAGTGGCTCCACGGGAGGCCAGAGGACCAGAAACATAAGCTTACCTACACTCCCACAAACTACCTGCTACCCAGATTGTAATAAGTATTACCATGGTACTGGGCCTTGGAAAACTTGCTTTAGATTAGTGTTCTGCTGGTATTTTTTTTCTTCTGGAATCCAACTTATCATCTCCAATTGACTTCATGCTGTGTTCTTGAGACATATGAACTTGTTTGGAGCTGACCTCTTATGTGAAAACCCTCAGCAGCCCCTCCTTAAACGAACCAAAAACTCTAATGTCCTTATTAGGACAAGAATAGCTAGCTGGGTGCCTTGACTAACAGATTAAAGCTTTTGAATATTTCAGGATCTTTTCCCACAATAATCACAAATTAGGAAAACACAGGATTTCTGGAATTTGATTGTCCTGTGAAAGCAAGATTCAAGGGTAGTATAATGGAAAAGTGGTATCAGAGCCATCCATCGGCTTGGGCTGATGGAGACAAGAATATGACCCTTTCTAGGTTTCAAGATCTTCAAGATAAGGCAAGTCAGAAATATGGAAAGCACAGATCACAAAAGTGAGTCTTTAAGGAATGACTTGTGTACGGATAAATTAAACCATAACGTGCCAGGGTCCATTATATCATATTTACTGACTTGTGTTCCTTTTGAAGAAATATTGAAGGATTTCCTTAAAAACCAGTAGAAGATGTTATATCTGGTGTACTTAGCCTGTCAGATTAGACACACACAGTCTGAGCCAAAAGGAGACAATATTTCATGAACTGCCCTCATGTTTTCCATGTTTGTACAGGATGGAAATAATCAATGATTAGTCCTATGCAGCTGGAGAAAATCGTATTTTCTTCCCTCCTCACTCTTATATCTCTAATCCTAAACCAATGTAATATCTATACATGGAAAGGAAAAGGAACTAACATGAGCCACAAAGGCTTTATGGTGGACAGTTACTGCAAAATACAAGAGTCAGCTGACTCTTTCCAGCTCTGGCCCCAGATGACCTGAGGATATGCTGATATGGACAAGTATCAGCTGCTTAGGTAAGAAAATATCCTAGGCAAGTTCTGCTGACAAGAACTCTTTCTGCAGGAATCCCTAGGTCTGTCAAGACTTGAACTGGAGGTAGCGTCCCTTGTTCCTCCAACAGTTAGGGACTTGAAGAGATTTATGTGAAGAGTTGTGTGGTGTCGTGTCTAACACCCGAGGGATAATACAGAAATCCTACTCCTGAGCAGACTCTGGTGCAATCTGATGTCTCAGGGGTTTTTAACTCAACTAGAAAAGAAATCAGTACCAATGGTCAAAGTGATCTCTTTTACCATTAAGTTGTAGCTTAATGGATATAAAGAAGAAAATTGTAAAGAACAGATATTTTTGATGGTTTGATGTCAAAAGAGACAGTCTCATAAATAGGTATGGTCTGTTACTTTGTGTTCCTAGTAAATTACTGAAAAATTGCAATCCATGGTCATTTTTCTGGTAGACACCGTCAGAGGCAGAATCCTTCGATATGGTGCCATACTTGTTTTTCATAACATAGGACATGAAACTTTTTAGAAAGCTTTTCCTAAACCTCTCTTTTAGAGGAAGAAATGAAAAAAAGGAAAAGACAAACTCCTGCCAATTTTAAAGACAGTAAATCAAATATCTCAAGCAGTGCGAAGAATCAAGTTGTATCCAGTCTTACTGCTGTAACAGACAAACTGTCTTGTTGAGGCAAGAAAAATTTTCATATTCCTACTTTCAAGTGCAAGTGGATGGAGCTACTCAGCAGTCCTCAGAGTTAGTAAAGGCTAGTTTGAAAGAACTCTTCTTCTTAAATGGTTTCTAGGGGGTTTTTTGTGAACATATTCTGTATTCACTCTCTCATGGAAACAAAAGCTGGTTTTATTCTTTTATGAGCCTCTAATATTTCAAAGTCTAGCTCTTCACCTTAACCTATATACTTTTGTAAGTCTGAGATAATTTCTGCTGGTTTCTTTAAATTCTGAAAAGTCATTTATTTATGCACCCTGATAAAAATTCATATTTACTGGAAAGCCACAAAAGAAAGTCAGTTCAATCTGCATGGTTTATATCCTGACAGCTCTCTTTATGCTGTCTTAGTATTTTTGTGTGTTTAATATTTTAACCAAGTGTTTTGTTTAAAGCCAAATTCATGTTTCTATGAGTTCTTTTCAATATATAGTAAAATGACTGCTAAAATATGGAGATGGAATAGCAAACTGTGACCACATAGCTCTATCAAAGATACTACTACAGCTAAGCACTGTCTGAATTCTAACATAGTCAGAAATTCATGGCAAACAGACACCTCTGTTTTCTAAGGAAGGAATTAATTTTCAAAAGAAATGCTTACCATGTTCACTGAATAGTAGCTGTTTCCACTTCTGTCTTTCAATTTCTGAAGCTTTAAATCCCAGTACAGATTTCAATTCTTGTAACACCCTCTTAGATTCCTGTCTCTCTCGCTCTTGTCTCTCTCTTTCTTCTTGGGAAAAGCAGTAAAAATCTTCCCTTTTGTATTCATTATCTATATCTGAATAATCAACATATGCTTCCAGTTCCTAAAGAAAGAAAGGAAGAAACTCTTGATCTTCACTGTGGACTCAATCCTACAATCTGATTCATGATCGAGTGATGTCAACACTAGCCAACCACAGTAATAGGATGGAGCCCTGCCTGAGCAGAGCCAGTGGACCTGACACAGTTCTTGGTGTTATCTGTATGATTTTGGAGCAAGTCCACTCATTAATGAAATTTATCTTCATACACAAATAGGATCAAGGGATACACTTTGAAAATGGGAGTCCATTTCTCCATAATTACAGGTGGAAATAAGCAATGCTGATGTAGATTTATTATTTTTTAATTTACACTGTAATCAATTCTTGGTAGTCAGGCATCTTGCTAACTTAAGTTATGTAAATCCTTATTAAGAGGATACAGAGAATAGCAAACTTCTCCCATTTTAAATATATTGGATTACAAGCATAAAAAAACAGAGCAGCATTTATGTTATAACAAATTTTCAATAAAGTAATTAGTCCCAGCTTTTTGATATGGAAAAACATCTAGAGAGAATATATATGGGGGAGAAGTAGGGGAGGGACAGAGCAGAGCATGGGTGTTCAGTGTGCTTTCAGGATGCATCTGCCACTCAGTTCTAGGATGGAGGAGGCCCACCTCTCTTCAAGACAGCCCAACCTTCACCCAGGAGTTTCTCAAACGACACAAAATTGTTCAGTGTTACAGTAAAAAGGTATCCAAAAATGCAGAGACTAAGCAAACTTGAAGGCACGATGGTTTGTGCTCGAGCTTGTCACTTTTGCAGCTGTGTCAGTTTATCCAGCAATATGCAAGTAGGATGTTATTTCATATACTGCCTTTTAGCAACTCTCACTTTTCTGTTTATTATTCTGTCTTGTGTTACTGCTCTCCTTTAGTCACTCATTTCTAATGATATATATGAAAAATGAATACTAGTGCTCTTTTTTCCAGGATGGGGAATACCTCCCCATGGAACAGCAAAAGGGATATACACAATTTTTTCTACAAGTCCAATTTTGAAGTGGCACTGGCCACTTACTTGTCTGTCTTGGCAAGACAGCAAGGTCACTGCACAAGCAACTGAAAAAAAGAATGGATACAGCAAATAATCCCCAATTATTATTTTAAATGTATCTTAAAGGATCCTTCTCTTTTTTTACCTGCTCTTCAGGGATTGGATCTTTGTTTTCTATGTATATGGCAGGCTGTGTTAAAGGTACTGTAGTATGCTGTAGGTTGTCACAGGAAACTTCAATTTTGCCTTTAGGGGAAAGAAGAAAAGGGATTTTAAAAAAATAAATTTGAGTATTGAATGATGTTTCTGACTCACTTAGGCTGGGTCCAGGTATTTTCATAAGTAGGATTTGCACACATGAAAAAAATGGTGAGAAGCCTGGTTAGATTACACTGAAACACTGTTAGAGAGCACTTAAATAACTTGGCTGCTTTGACAGAAGCTGGGTCCAATGGAACCCGTGCTGAAACACTTCAACTAACAAATCTCAAAAATTTTATAGACTTTGAAAACCTGCAGATCACAAGAAAAAACAGTAAAACCAGAGAAGAGACTTGGTTCAGAAGTTTAAAAAATACAGTAAAATTATAGGTAAAATAGCTTCAAACAACCGGAAAATATTGGAAGAAATAATTAAGGAAAGTTTACAGGAAGATATTTGCGAGGTAGCAGGGAGACAAGTAACAGGCAGTGTGGATTTGTTGAAAATAGATGTTAATTTTTCAATGCAGTAACAGGTCTTACACACAGAAAGAACCATCCTGCATTTTATTTTCAGTGGGATTTTTGACATGGTGCCATGACATTCTCAGAAGCAAAATGCACAGGCCAGGGAAAGTTGCTACTGGTGCACAGAGCAGCCTCTTGGATCATCACAGCATAGTTACCATTTTCAGACCAGAATACACTGAGTGAGGATTTGTCTCAAGTCCAATCCTCTCTAATACTTCCAATGGGTGAAAGAAAAGTTCGTGTCATTAAATCTGCTGATCTGGGGATAGTCTGCAAGAACACTGAAGGGCACCACTGGAATAAAAAATAACACTGGAAAATCAGAGAGACAAACAAGGTAGAAATAGATTTCCGACCCAGCAGTTTGGTGACAGTGCCTGCAAATTCTTGTGCTTTGGAACAGCCAAGTGCACAAATACATCACAACTGACTGGGGAGCACCACTGAGAAAAAGGTGAGGAGCTCACTGTCAACTCTTCCCCTCTGCAAGCGCAAAGCCAAACTACAAACTAGTCCATACAAGCAACGGCATTGACTGTTAGATACATGAAATAACATTTCTACTCTGGCACTGATTAGGCTGTGGATGAAACACAGTGCCCAGTCTGGGGCCCCTTCATTCAATAATACAGTGGGTCAACTAGAGGGAGTACAGAGGAAAACATTAGAAATGATAAGAGGACTAAATAAAGTACAGTCATCAGGGAAGAGCTGAAGCATGTGGAGTCATGTAGAGAAGACAGAAAACAACATAATAATCATCTTCAAGAATGTAAGAGCCATCAAGAGGAAATGAATTTCCATTTTGGGTGGATAAGAAGTACTGCTTTTAAATTGCAGCAAGAGGTACTTCTATTCAATTATAACATTCTACTGGTAATGGAATCAAGTGCTGGAATAGATGCCTGGAAATACCGTGAAATGTCTCTAAAGAGAGTTTTTTATGAACAGGTAAACATTTACTCACAAATACTAATTTACCCTTGAGAAGGGAAATGGGTTAAATGACTTCGCCAAGCCTCACCTAACCCTATTTTTCATTTTTAATCTATACACTGAATACTTAGGGATGGTGAGATTGTAGCAGAGTACCATGGCCTTGCTCTTATAAAAACGTTGTGTACATTAGCAAAGATAGAGACAGTTTAAAAGGAAAAAGGATGGAATTTAAACAGTTTGAGGGCCATTGTTTTAAAGATCATTAATACAATGCTGTAACTAGCCAGAAAAGGTACTCAATTCTGTAATATTAGCAGTAGATTACTACATGCTTAAATTGTTGAGGCTGTAAGTGGTAAACTAGTTTTATCTGCGATGAAAAAATGTGAAAGAATAAAGAGAAGAAGCTGAAAGTTCTAGGAAATGAGCAAAGATGTACATGTAGATAAATGAATGATAGGTCCATTGTTGCCCAAGGAATTTAAATAGATGTGAATTCCCTTCAATGTGCTAAAGCCCCACTTGTTCTGAGGCTCTGCTCTGTACCTGGCAGGATCAGTGACTAAAGGTACTGATCCAGAAATACACCAAATCCTGTAAAGGAAGAAGCCAAACTGCATTCCCTGAAGGAATCATGCTAAAATGATTGTCATTAGTGTCACCACCAATGACAGGCTGACAGGACAGTGTGAGTGTTCAATCTGTTACGCTAAAAGGCTTTGCTCTGGCTCAATGAACCTGTAAGAAACCAGCTCTGACATATAATGATTCAGGGCAGGAAGCATGCAGTGCTTGCTGAAGGAGACTCACTTCTTTATACAGATGCTCTATGGGCTGAACTAGTTAGTTGAACTAGTTGAACATCTATTGCAGTGAAAGTGCCTGGCATCCACTTAAGACACAACATTCTAATCCCATGGGATTCTTCAAACTGCTCTTGTCAAAAGATTGATTTAGTTTTGGATAATAATGCATAAACATAAAAGGTGTGCTGAGCTGCTATATTACTGCAGCAGGAAGGTATCTTCTCTCAAAGAGCTTTCAGAAAGTATTGAAAAAAATGAGACAATTTATTGAAGTAATTTACAGAACATGACTGACAGATCAGCAAAAGAATTTGTAGAGACAGCAAAAGAATTAGACTTGTTTTCATGTACAGCTTGAAAAGGTCAACTCACAGAAGCTGGACAGCTTCGAAATATATCAGGAAAGTCGAAAGTTGTCAGATAAAAATAGTTTTCCATGACCAACATAATTTAAAGTAGCTCCTGTGGAGTAGTTCAGTAAACTTGTTGATTTTCAATCCCAGCACATTTCCAAAGGGCAAAAATGAAGGATTATTTTATTTTTTATTTCCCACACAATCCCTTCCTTCTAGATCACACATGAGGTTATTTTTGTACTGAACTTTAAAAGGAAGCAAGTTATAATAAAAATGCCTGCTGTGAAATTTATACACACAGTAAAAATAAAACTAAAATAACTAAAAATACTATGGTGTGTAGTCTAGGAAGAACTTTTAAGGAAAAGAGAAAAAAGATCAGTGGAACTGCAGGTTGTGGAGGGTATCCACAAAACATAACAGGTCAGCTCATGCAAATGCATCAGGCTACATCTAACATCCTCACAGGCTGTTTTACACAGCACTGAGAAGGAAGCTGTAGACTGCACTATCAGGCAAAGTACAGGAGTTTGTTTATGCCATGTCTGGACCTGCACAGAGCCTGCAAGAAGCCTCCCAGTGCTCCCAGTTCTGATGTAAGCATGAACAAGGCTGACCTGCCTGCCTCTCGGCCCACAGCAATATTTATCCATCTACTGGATATTCCACCCATACATCATTAAGAGCACAGTGCACTTCAGATTTGGATTTCTGTAGGTAACTTGCTGATACCTCAAGTGCCCCCCGATTTTTCTAGTGCAGTCTCCATTACCAGCATTTTTCAGATGCTGGGCTGTGCCTTCCTAGGACAGTAAAAATGCTCCTGGAAAAAAGAAAGATTAGAAATTACAGGTTCAATTCCATGTCAGAAGAGCCTAAGTTCACTTCAATTATTTAAGTTGGTTATGCTTCACAAGAACAGCATGAGCAGTACAGATTCCTAAAGAGAGGGACAACAAACAAAACATTGGGATACGCTGCTCACTACGACTTTTAAGAGCACCAAAGATTAGCTCACTCTCTCTGAGAGAGGAGGTAAAATGGGTATTACATGCTCAATATGTCCTCTGTAATTTAAAATGTTCCAGGATTGTCCAAAAAGTTTCATGATAATGCTATTATCATTTAAATTAATGGCATAATTTTAATGCAGTAAATAAAGGAAGATCTTGAGAGTGATTCTTTTAAATCCTACTCCTTCACAGGTGATTCACCAATCAAAGGCAAAAAACCATGATCAATCTACACCTGAAAATGTAACCATCTGACCTGCAGGTCTAACAGACTGGGTTAAGATGTTTACCTTTTTTGCTGAAACAAAAACTTCAAGGCCATTACAGTGAAAATGTCTGACATAAGGACACAGTTTTTCAAAATGTGTGGTTGTAAGACCTGCTTCAGCTAAAATTCTGATACACAGGCTGAACACTGTCTTTGATCCATTTGACCATTTCATCTCTGAAGTATATCCCATTAGTTGCTAAATTGATGTCTCGCATTTACCTTTTTTATTTGTGTTTCTTCCACTCATTCTTTCCACCTGAGAAATGGCTTCTTCCCAGCAGCTGTTGCTTGCCTGGATATGAGGCTGAATAAACTTTAGTTTTTGTTCCAGAACCTGATGGGCTTCTGTTGTCAACTCAGGTGTCTCCTTAGTGCTAACAAGCTTTTCAAGTTCATCCTCAAGAATTATTACCCTAAAGTGATGAGGAGATGAACAGCAGTAAGTAATAATAAGTATCTGACTTCACGGTTCTTTCAACTATTTAATGTAATATACTGTTATTTTCTTCAAGTTTTAACTCAGTCTATTCCTCAAAGATGCCCCAAAATTTTTAAATTAAAACTTTTTTCTACATCAAGATACATTGCTTACCTGCATTTGATGTAGTAATTCTTATATGTAAGATTAAAGGAGTAGGACAGTCTCAACTGTTTCACCAAGGGAGTGACAAATATTTAAGGATATTTACTAGGTAGTTACTACAAGCTAAATGTTCTTATAAAGCATCTGATATGTTGAAAAATCAATGGAAGATAATTATGTTTTCATATTTTTTATGAGGGAGTGACAAAAGCAAGACAAAATCTTAGTGCACTGCTTATCTTCAAGTTTTCACCAGATACTGAAAGAATAGCCACGAAAATACCAGATTCCATAGTAAACCAAGGATCTTTGAGCCCATACTGTGCAAAGATACGGCTGTGATTGTAAAGACTGTATGTATCTGCCTTTTCTGCTTTTAACTGGGGATACAAGCTGTCAACCCAAAGACCTTCAAGTCCAAAGCCTTCTGCATATTCTGTTAATTCATTTGTAAACTTACTCATTGAGCAGTGCCTTGAGATGAAGCTGCAGGCTGCGTACCGCTGTGTGGAGGCTGTTCAGCTCCCGGGACTTCTGCTTGGTCCTGGCTGGCCATTCCAAACCCGACTGATGCTGAGTTTCGAAGTACCGATAGAACTCGTAGCTCCTCTTGAGCTCCTCCAGGCAGGCGGCGTGCGTGTGAGGTAGGCCCTGGGTCACATCGCGCAGGATGTGGTGGGGCAGCCGCTCTGGGGACACCAGGGGCTTGGGGGACGCGTTGGCTGGGGACAGCAGCAGCACCAGCCTCCTGAAGAATTCTGAACTCTGCCCTACCCACAGCTGAAAGAGGACCTGCAAAACAGGGTAGGGTTAGCTCTGTGCACCTGGGAAGGCAGTCAGCCTCCAAAGTAAATGTACAGATACACCATGGGAAAACATTCCTTGGCCAGCAACAGAAACTTTGAAAAACTGCAAAAATCCACTGACTGTTTTTGAAGGGTATTCCAGAGCACATGAGGTTCAGATCTTGTGAACCCTGACTTCATCAATTTCTTGATGAAGGATATTAAAGTTGTCATAGTCCAAAACCTCATATTTTCATCAGCTGGTTTCATTATTTACTATAATCTCCACATACCCTACAGCGCATAAAGGGCTGCCAAAATTCCAGTGGCAGCAAAGACATTTTTCCCTTTATAAGGCCAAGCTGTCATTTCTACAATCTAATAACTACTGCACTGCCCCACACCCAACCTTGAAACATGAGCCTAATTGTACTGTACTTCAACAAAAAATATTCTACATCTGAAGAAAGCTGAGCTGCTAACTTATTTCTTTTTTCAGTCAAAGTAAGAAATTCCACCAATATCACTAAGGAAGGAAAGGCTTTTAAGAAATGGATTGATTCACAATGTTATACATGGTACTAAAGAGGCCAGTCCATCTGGGAGCAAGGCAGCCCACAATTTCAATTTCTTGAGAACCTCCAATGAAATTAAAAGAATTGTTTTCTTAGTTTAGAGAAGTTTGCTCAGTAGACCATGACAGAACAGCAGCACCTTTTATGTCTAAAATGAAAAGGAAAGGTTATGATACTTTTCTCTGTGATAATGGCCCTTATTAAAAGGGATCAGCTGTAGGTGATTATGAGGTGCAGATTGAATCTGGTTCACAAGCATTCCAGACCAAGGAAGCCAAAACATATCAAAAATACTTGGATGCAAACTGATGCAGTATTCAAAAAAAAAAAAAAAAAAAAAAAAAAAAAAAAAAAAAAAACAATTTACAAAAGATGCTCATGAGGAAAAAAGAATACATGAATGACATGAAATTAATTTGGGGCACACATGCAAGACTGCTTTGGCTGGGTGCAAAAATACAAAGCAAACAAATGGGCAGCAATCACTCAAGTGTTCCTGAATGTGTGGTGCCCTGCATAAAAAGTCAAAAGCTCATGCTGTAATAAGCACAAAAGAAGACCAATCCCTTCCACCAGACATAAATCACAGGCAGTGAAAAAGTAGCACAAAGAAATAGTGGACTTCAGGAACTGATAATAATAATCAAAAACCTACCTGAAAAAAGGCACAATGACAAGAGAAAAGGAAATTCCAGATGTATTTATGATTGTAAGCAGCTTGCTCTGCCAATGACTACTAATGATTTTTGCTGATGCTTACACAAAATATCCAACTGACTTTCCTCAGCTTAAACAGGTATTTTTTTCTTAAGTGAAAAATGTTCAGTCTTTAAATTGCTTTACTTCAAGGACAAGATAGCCAAAAGATACATGCTACATTTGTCATACAGCTTAGCATGATCTGCATTTTAATATAAAACCAAATTCTCTCAAAGTAAAAAAAACTGAAGAGGGCTCCACATACATCTAAGGCTCACCATACAAATATGTCCCAAGGTTATCAAAGTATGCTACACCTACACAGGAATCTACTTAGGACTGATTTATGTTAATTTAGCTTGCTTCAGCTATACCATAGCCAGTCTACATTGCTGTCCGAGTTACCATAAATTGAGATTTACTAGTTGTGAGCTTAACTGTATCTAGAAAGCATCCTAAGCAGTTTAACTAAAACAGAGTTCAGTTAAATTGCTCCAAATTGTAGGTGAACAAAGACTTAGCTGACAAGCTTGGGCACCTCTGACTGGCTTCTTGTGCTTAAAAAGAAGTGGGTAAATTAGCAGGCTTACATGTTTGCAATTAGAACTTCAGCTAATGAAATGCAAGAAAAAAAATCCCAAAAGCCCCTATTTATTATAGCTCTTAGCTTACAACTAATTAGACAAAGCCTCAAAGCTTAGTAATCATTAATACTGGTAGCATTTACTGTCAAAACAAAAGAAGTCAAGGTCTATAAATTAATAGAAAAAAAAGCAACAAAATCCAACCCCATAGGAACACAGAAGTAATATAATAATGGAATTTTCCGTTAAAAAAACAATGTTAAAAGGGAACTGCCTTAGCAGAGGACCATTAGAGTACAGAAGCTTGCATTCAAATTTTCCTTCCAATTGACTCACGCAAATAAAAAATACCTAACATCTCAAAACAAAATACATAAAAAGGCTATTATAGTGTTGTCACTGTTCAGTTAAGAGCTTTTCAAAGATCAAAGAACCACACTGGCTCACGGCAGCAGGGGTTCAAGCTTATGATTTCTACTCCTCAGTGCGACTAAACGCAGTTACTCCCTTTGGCAATTACAACTAATTTGTGTCTGCTGATGTCTCTCTTTTTGTTCATGTCAAGGGATTAGATAAAAGAAGAATTAAGTACAAATCCGGAAATTATTTTATTCAGCTGGGATCAGGTGAAATCAGAGAGCAAAAAATAATGTTTAAGGGGACTGATCAAGCTGATTATAGAACACTGACTTGAACTTCCATGATTTGCAGAAGAAGTCCTAATGTTGTATTGAGTAACTTCTCTTTCTCTACATGCAGAAAGAAATCACCTGAATGCTGATAAAAGTAGGAACGCATGATAAGAGGCTGATTGATTACACCGTAGCCTCAATTCAGTGTGCTGCTACAATCTAGGATGTACAAGCCACAGGACTTCATGACAACAGAAAGATTTTCAGCAGGAGCCTGCATGGATGCATTAAGTTCTTCCAGGAGAGCTTACCTTGAGTGCAGGCAAGCTGAAGCCATCAGTCAGATTGTGTGCCTCCTCTTCGGAGACCTGCTCTTCACTCAGCCCCAGCCCTAGCTCCTTAAAGGGGACCACACAGATGTAGCTGGTCACGTTGTCACTCTCCGAGTTCAGAGGGTAGGTTTAGCTGGAGTTAAGGTGCTAAACAAAGCCACTTTTGCATTAAACACACAGAAAAGGAAAGAAATACTTATTAAGGTTTCTTATTCCAGGCAATTTTTATGAAAGCACATACATTCATCCTGAATCCTATACATTCTACCTGAATCCTATTTAATTGAAAGTTTTGTAATCCTTATTTGAAGCACAAGTTTTAAAGGCTCTTAGAAGGATGAGAGATAAGACACTGACAAAACACCTGTATCAAAATACAAATACATAAAAAAAACCAAAGTAGACTGATGAAAAGTCCCTGCATCCCTTCTGAATGAGTGAAACACCTTATTTTAAATATTGGTTTTCTGAGAGATAGTTCATGTCAATCTTAAACCAGAAAGCATATATTTAAGAGAGGAAAGAGAAACAATTGTGCAGTTGTAAGTTTTAAAGGTTGTCTGTGTTATAGACTAAACTGAGGGTGTGAATTCGCTGAGAGGTCTGTCTGTGGATGGACTGCTCAGAGATCTTTACAGTAAAAGGTCTTCAACATTTCAGAGAGCTCTGCTGTAGGGTTATATCATGTGTATTATAGAAAAGCAGGCCTGGAAGGCCCAGAGTGAGCCTCTTCCCTAGGCCCAGAGGTGACCATGGAAGAGGCTCACTCTGGGCCTTCCAGGCCTGCTTTTCTATAACACACATAGTGTAACCCTACACTCTGCAAAGAACAGAAGCTTCCTGACTGTCATACCATTAACTTTATTGATTACATCACTGTAAAGGTATTATGATCTTGTCAGGATGAGTGGCAAATTGGTATCTATCTACATCATTCAGCACTTCTAAAATCTCAGTAGGAAAATGTACATTTCTAGTCCTCAAAAATGCTTAAAAAGTAGGAAGCAAGCCCAACATTACTGATATCAGCGAGGTGTTCAGGATCTAAAAAACCACATTTCTCCCTCCTTCATCCCTAATATCCAGAAAGGAAGAAGCTTATTAAGTGTTCAGACAAAACCCTGCAATGTAAATTAATTAGGATCAGAATATTACTGTTGTCACCAGCAGCTGCCTCACATGAATGGTGTCTTCTCTAAATTAACATGAGAGCATGCCCAGCAGAGGGAGCACATAGGATGAGGATGGTAACTCCATCAGAAATTGAGAAGTCAGGTCAAAACCCTTCAGGACCACTTATCTCAGAAAATACTTGTACTCCTTGTTAGCCTTTTCCTGCAACATGGCATTTCCAGCAGAATGAATACCACAAAAATCAGTTGGGACACACATGGATTCCTAAGTCATGCTAAAAATAAATTCCAGGCACAATCTTAAATGAGAGGTTTGACCAAAGAGCCACTTTCCCATACTGTGTCTCAGCCAGGGATTCTCAGTGGCCTCCTGAACCTCCTGCCTTGCCCTCCTCTATTGCAGCCCTTCCACTCCCATTTCTATCTGATAGATGAAAGCAGAGAACTGACCCCATGCCCCCATTAGCTTCCTAAGGATCAAACATTTAGAAAGTGTAAACATATACACACCATTATGTACAGGAACACACTTCCTTCGTGCACTTGGATCTAGTAGTAAGTATTTTTAGCCCTAGTGCCTTCTGTTAAAGCCAAAATACAGTAACTATCTTAGATTAGTTAAATTTTTCTGTGTCTCTGAAAATATTTAATTCATCTGTTTAATTTACAAGCCTTATTAGCCTGAAAGAAGAGAGGGCAATGCTACTTAATAATGAACTGTCAAATCCAGAATAAAATACCTGTACAGTGAATGTCTAGCCTCTATCAGGTTAGTCTTATTTACCTATAGAAAAGCAAGAATGCAAATGTATCCCTGTATGTAACAATTTAACATTCATACTTTAGTCTTCAAAAAGCACATTCCCATCTAAAGACCTAACAGGAGGGCCTCACAGGATCCCTGGGAAATCCAAGTTGCTCTTCTACAAAATTCTCACCTGCTCACCAGGGGTGAGCTAAGCACGTGATGAACTGGCTGTTCAAGGAAGAAACATTGCACTGAAAAATGGCTAAGTGTCTCTACTCAGACCTTTCATCATGGCATTTATAATCCCAAGAGGGCACTACTTTTTGTTTAGCTTTCTTGTTTTCTTGTGTGAACTTTCCCTCTCCCTAGTTAAAGGTATGTGTTTTTCTAACAGTTCATGATGCAGTAACAACCTTTACAGAGGAGAAGGAACAAGTTTTTACTAGATTTACTACTAGAAATTTGCAGATTTCCCTGCACTCAGTACATCTCAAAGACATAGAATGCATTTTATATGCATTCCACTCCAATGGGTAAGATATCACTCAGTTTAAAATACTGCTATCCAATGTCTGATTTTATCACTAATAAAAAAATAACACTATTTATGCCTTAACAGCAAAGAACATCACAAAGAACATAAAAATCCAAGCCTTTTAAGTTTATGTGGTCCAATGCCCAGGTCCTACCTATGAAAATAGATTAAGGGAAATGGAGTATCAGACCATTCTGCATCAACTGAGTATGAGATTATGAACATCAGTCAATAACATAAGCTACAAGAGTTCCTCTATCCAGCTTGTACATAATGACATCAGATTCCCATGATGCAGAACCCACAAGGCTCTTAAGAATCATAGTTTTAAGCAGCTAGCATGCCAAGGGAAGCACTGCCTGAGTTACCAAACAATTCAGTGGAGGACAGTGCAGAGAGCTGTTGAACTGGTCTGCAAAACATCCTGTAAATACTTAACCCAAAGTGCACAATTTCTAGATTAAGCTTTCAGCCATTTTATCCTGCTATAACCTTAGATTCTGAATTAAAAGAGAATATACTTTCCTATGGCATTATGTTCTCTGATTTTGAGCAATGCACTCTTGCTGGTATGAACAAATCAGAGTAAGAATGGTGTAAGAAAATGCTGAGTTGTTTCTGGCAGTACCCAACTGTCCCTCCACACAAAACATAAGCAGTACGACCTTCTATCTCATTAAATTACTGGTCCACCAAGTTTGACACAAATGCCTGGTATAAGGCTAAAATATGACTGTGTATTGTCTCTTCTACATGGGAACAAATTTTAATTAGGGCAAAATTATTTAACTGCACTCACTGAAGGCAGCTATCCAGTTACAAGGGGGTACACTAGCCACAAGCAAATATTGCTGAACTTCTAGTTCTACTGAATAGAAGCGAGAATGATAACATATCAAGTTTACACAATTTGTATGACCATGAATAGAGCTGTGACCTAAAATTTTTAATTCTATCACAGGTTCACCAGATGGATGAACCTTCTAACATAGTCGAGATAGACATTAACATAAAAGCTTAATTTGCTGTAGTTAATTTTGGTAGGAGAAAACCAACTTACCTTTGAACACAGGGATGTCAAGTGAAAGGCCATATTGTTCAGCAAAGAGGATATTTTAGTGTAAGGGGTATTTTGGGCTAAGAGGAATTATAAAACAAAATCCACAAAGTCCTGAAGAACTCTGAAACACATCATCAGCACTTACACCAAAAGCATGGGTGTCAATAACGGGACAATGTTTTCAGTGCACTGAATCTTATCTCACACTGCACAGTACACAAAAAGACAAAAAATTTAAGCACGTTCTAAACAAAACACAAGTCCCAAATTACTAAGCTACCTTTTCTTTACGTTGCTTAGATCTGTAATTAGACATTGTATGTTTCTAGACATCCTGACTCTAAACACTGGCACAACTGCAGGCAGGCAACATGGACTACCTGAACTGGTGGGTTTTACAGAAAGGATATTTTTTCAGCATGTACAGAGTAGCCAGTCTTGCAGCTCGGAAGTTGGCTCTGACGGATCGATACACAGCTTTCCGGAGGCCAATCAGGTGCTGACTAGGATGCTGTCCAGCTTTATTAAATGGGCAAGCGGCACTGACCCTGTCAAGCAAACTTGAAAAGTAAAATGTGATACAACTGTACAGATGTCCTAAAGTATTTTTAAAAAACAGTACATCAGTTTTCCTATTTCATTATTCAGAAAGGTTTTTCAAATCACTCGTTAACTATGAGATTAAAAAAATCTATCATATCAATTATATATTTAATCAAAATTTCAGACAGCAGCCAGATTCCTCAGTAGATAACCTGACTATTCTCATTTGAGCTGTGGCAAAACTCCTGAGCATATTCATTTTCTCTAAAATTTTCCAAAATGGTATAGTAATGGTAGACATACATAACATTATCTCAATCAGGATACAAAACTATTACAAGCTCACTGTCTGCTTTGGAGGTTTTAATAAACATGTATTTAATATATACCATACCTCTTTATATACAAATTTAGTTTTTCAACAATCTTTGCAGAAAAAAGGTGCCAATACATAGCTTTTCATGCAAAACACTATATTCTTTTAAACTTCCTGATGCAGAAAGTTTTCTAGGTGAAGAGAAATATTATTTGAATGGTGACATAGATTTTATCATCATGCAATGACTGACAGCTGTGTTTTTGAGAGTCTTGACAGGTAAACATATGAAATGTATACACCAGCATATTTGAAAATACATTTGATGTCTGGCTATTCAGATGAATATACCATATAAAAGAAACAATGACATCTGCCTATGAGAATATACCTCAAAATAGCTGTAGCACTGTAAGAAATTGCCTCATCTGGAAATAAAATGAATCGTGAACTGAGTGAACATTGAAGAGTCTGTGGAAATTTAAGCTCCAGTTGTATCTCTTCATATATGATCTGATGTCAAACCTGTGACCGAGACTTTGGAAACAGGCTAGGTGCACTCTACTTGCTGGGACTGTTTCCACTAGAATCAGCTCAGCAATGAACATGATCTGGAAAACAGGACAATCAGTTGTGATTGACTGTTTGGGGACTGGAAGCCTGCTTCTGCTCTCACCTTTCCCAGGGCACAGAGAAGAGGTGATTTCATGTCCAGTCACTTAAAAGGGAAAAGCATAGAGGGTACCTGGTAAGCCTGAGGTGGGGGTTGCTGCATTGGTAACTATTTCTGTAGTGCATCTGACTAAAAAGCTGACTAAGTCAGCAGACTGACACTGCTGGGAAAATGTCAGTCCTACTCCATGTGCTTAGCTGGACCGTGCTGCACATTGACTGGGAGGGGAAACAGCTTGTGGCCTTCACTATCAAATATGAAAACCAGAGCAGCCCACCCAGTGAGCAAGGCTGGAACCATATATCAGTATGTTTAACACCATTAACACAGGCAGATTCATGCCAAATACTGCCATATATTGAATATGCTAGCTGAAATACAATATAAAATATCTGCATACCATTTTAAATTATGTGTTATTAAAATGGTTTATATAACATCTCATAAACTACTTTAAAATCTGAAAAAAATAAAAACAAACTGTGTTCATTTCCATTTTTAAATGTAAATTTAAAATGCTAGCCTTGCTGTATCTTTCACTAGGGAACACAGCATGTAATGCACTACATGCCAATCTCTAACCCTTCCCTAGCTTTTGAAAGTAACAACTGGAAGAGTTTATACATAAACTCCCACATCGGTTTGTAGACCCAAGGCCTTGTGAATTGTCAGAAATTCACAAAGCTCAAAGAAAGGGAGCAAAATTCTTCTACCATAAAAAAGAGACAGAGATCTATGTTTTTCTGTAGTGATGCAGACTTTTCCAACTCCTATAGAGAACAAATATAGCACAACTCATGCACAGCATGTACTGCCAGTATTCATCAAAACAATCTGCCTTCCTTCTGGAATGGATTGTTTCAGTGCTTTTTATGAAATAATTCTTCCTTATTCTACTAATTTAGATTATTATATGTCTTTCTGTCAGGCATGTCATATCCCTAAATTCCTACTGTTTCATTTATCTTCACAGAATCACAGAATGGTTGGGGTTGGACGGGAACATGAAGATCCTCTAATTCCAAACCCCCTGCTGTGTGCAGGGACACCTTCCACCAGGCTCCTCAAAACCCCATCAAGCCTGGCTCTGAACACCTCCAGGGATGGGTAAGTCAACACTTCTCTGAATAATCTGTTCCTGTGTCCCACTACCCCCACAGTCAAGATTTTTTGTCCTAATATCTAATCTAAAGCTGCCCTATTTCAATTTAAAAGCCATTCCCCCTTGTCCTATCACCACACATTCTTGTAAAATGTCTCTCTCTTACCCTCTATGTATTTTAATTGGACTTACATGTTATCAAAAATGTTATTAGCTCTGCATATCAGGCACAAGTATCAAGAAGCAAAAAAAGGTTAAGGGTGAATTTCCCCTTTCCTACAGCTCCAAACCCATTTTACTGTATAGAACAACAACATATTTCTTCATTTATTTTACAAACCAAATCTTAAATTGGCTTTCAACTTTTAACAAGTTTATATAAACACATTAATAAAAATCTATTACTTCAGTCTAGCACGAAAGCAGTTATCTTAAGATGCTAATATACATCCATATGTATTAAGCTCACAGAGCTTAATTCTAGTTTAAAATACAGTAAAAATGGAGTGTTTTGAAAAAGAAGTTAATTATTTTGGTGACAAGCACGGGAATAAACACTTGCTGCTTACTGCTGCAGCCTTTCATTATGTATTCCTTCCGTTCTTCTTTTATGTGCAAGACAACGGACATACTTTCATCACCCTCCATAAATTCCAGGCTGCAACCTGTGATTAGGCTTCATTTGGCTAATTGCAAACAAAGCAATTAGACAGAAATACTGCCCTTCTGCCTAAGGAGAGCACTGCCCTACCTTTGCTACACAATTTTTGCAATCCAAGCTACCCAGGTGAGGTCTCGGCCATCTCTGCATCACAGAGTTGGTACCACACAGACACACCTGAAATTCCATTAGAGTGTTAAACACTTCCAAAGGCCATGCTGGAATCAGAATATCCAGTTGTCTTTGAGAGCAGCTAATGTAAGAGAAGCCTGACAGGATTACAGAATCACAGAATAGTTAAGACTGGAAGGAACCACTGGAGGCCATCTACTTCAAGCTCCCTGCTCAAGTTCTTAGTTTCTGATCTATATGGCTGCACTCAGTTTTACTGGATGGGAGGGGAATGAAGGCAAAAGGATATCTGACTATCTGTTTGAGTATAGCAGTCACTACTGCACAGTAGGAAACCACTTAACGTATAGAGAACTGACCAAAACCTCATCAGTAATAATCTACCGTTTACAGAGACAGTCCAGTATCAATTTCTAAGGGGCAAAGAGGGTAGAACAAAGCAAACCCATAGATATTTCAATGGATGTGTAAATTAGCCTATGAGAACAGCAATGGATGGTGTAATGGGGAGGAAAACCAGCAGTGGAGCATGAGAAACTTCAGGCCAAAGCTGCAGACCTGGACTTGGCCTGTCAGAGTTTAGCTGAGTACCATCAGTCAAAGCCTGAACTTTTAAATGTTTAAAATGACTGCTTCAGTACCTGTCTACTCACAATATGGTCAATGCACAGGCCAAACTATGCTGAGTTAGCAGTACCTTAAAACAGCTGCACATGGAACACTGAGCAGGATGCTGTACCTGATTGAAATCTCATTCCTTCAAGGATGTAATATAACACAAGGATATTCAGTAACTTTTCAAATGCACCATTTCTATTGCCATGAGACTCTTTCTGAATAAGCACTAAGACTTCGACAACCTTACTATACTTTGTTCTGCTGAGGTTTACTGTAGAAAATTCTAGAAAAAAAGGGAAAACTAACATTTTGCATCATACACAAAGAATTTCACATTGCTCTGTGCAGCAGCATCTCTTGCATATGTGGATGCAGAATAGGACACTCTGGAGTTAGAACTTCCTCTAGGATAAACGAACCCAAAACTTGTACAGCACTGACTTCTTTATACTGTACAGTTCTTCCAGTAAGGATGTTGGCACAGTCAGACTTCTCCCACTCCATCCATATGCCAAAGTCTTTTGAAAGGCTTGCCAAAATTTCAAGTAAAGAAGCTATTAGATCAAGCATCAGCTTAAAGACCAGTCTGTTTTTTGTTAATCTGTTATCTAAGATATGTAGTAAAAGAACAAGGCAGCAGCAATGTAGACATTGACCACAAGTTCGTTTGCTTAAACTCAGGCAAAAATCCAAATGTTTTTCTCAACTGTAATTTGGACAAGCCTGAACAATAATTTCTTTTAAGAACCCGTTTGCAAAGATAAGACTGCCTATTGCTCAAGTATATGCTTCTTCAGCAAAAATCCAGACCAAAACAAAAACCACATAGCTAGGCAGACTGAAGACATGCTTGTGCATTCCGAAGGGAGGATGAAACATTTCTTCAGTGAAATACACTGGAGGTATCTCAAGCTAGAAAATTAATCCAGAAGTTTAAGTCTAAAGTTGCAAACTTGCATGTAAGAACATGTGTCTGAATGTAGAATAGTTGGTCTGGCACAGATAAACATCTTCTTGGTGCCCACAAGGGAATTTTTGATTTTTTTTTAGAAAGAAGTTGACTGTATTTTAGGTGTTGGTATTTCCCACCTCCTTTAGCCTTAAGCGGAATTGGCACAGATTTGGCTTCATCATAGGTGGTTACAGCGCAAAAGCATCCACAGCAATGCGACTGCACAGAAACAGGCCTGTTTTCTTTGGAAACACTGCATACACTAAACACTTTCTGATATCCTTTCACATAGCAAACCAGCAAAACTTATCAAATAACTGCAAGAACTAAATAATCAGAAACACTTTTGCATCCCTTAAGTGGAAGAGAGCCAAATTCAACGGTAAATAATTTAAGAATCTAAATGTTTCAAGAATTGTATGCAAGAAAAAAGACTAAGGTTAACTTTAATTGAGGTGGGAAATGATGTTTGATGGTTTTTGCTGATTATTGTGTTCTCACTGCTTCAGAATTATTTGTTAAATAAAAATAGAATGGTTTGCATGTCATCCTGTGTTCTAAAATATGAGTGATTACTTGCAGATCAGTTTATTCACATTGATTTGGTAATGTAAGATAAAAAACTCTCTAAATGACTCCCCAAAATAGTTAAATAACTTAGTTCAAAGTCCATTTGTTCATATATTTAATTGCTAGCAATGCAGGACATTTCAAAGGCACATGAGTTTTGTGAGACTTAATTCACCTTCAGGATTCAAGTGTTTCAACACTGAGTTGTTAGAATTCATACTTTTAGTATGAATGGTAATTATACCGTTTCATGTAAATGAAAACCTTTGTGTTTTTCAGCAATTTCACTTGTTATAGGAGACAGTGTAACAAGACAATTATCGATGACAGCTGGTTTGAATGCATCTGTGTATTGAACAAAGTGAAATACAGACTCACAGGGTAAATCCTCTGGAAATCACTTCAGTCTCCTGAATGAGTCGTAGAGCTTTCCTCACGAGATTAGTGAAGGCTCGGCTATTGGCCACTGTTTCTTCCAGCTGGATACAGTGTTTTCGCAGGGACATTTGCAGCTTGGCTGTTCTCCACGTGCCCCACACTCTACAGACCGCATAGATGAGCAGCACCGGTCCGCACAGCACCCATGAGGATTCCTTCCACCACGAAGGAAACATAAGCAGTGCACTTACAAAGGCAAGGAACAGCGAGACATCCCTGCAAACACAGACAGCACCACCAAACCACACATTACTGAGGGTAAACAAGTGGGAAAACCATAAAGTTTTCAGTTACAGTTCGGATTACAATATCTTATTGTGGGGCTTTTACGTAGGTCCTGAAGGGAGCTGTAAACACTGAAAATTACTCCTACTTGGGGGTTTAGATGAGTATGTACATGATATTACTTGGCTAGTATATTCTAAGGAAACCCTTCTTCAGCTTTTTTACAGCATGAGTAGGAGAGTAATGTGCCACTTTGAAAGGTCAGTTTCTCTTACACATATGACTTGAAAAAAAATAGAAAAGAAAATAAAAAAGAGAAAACCTGACTACTCAGCATTATAAGCCAGGGTGTGTAGGAACTGTGATATCTGTATTTCCAGGTTCAAGAGTACAGTAGGGAAGGGCATGTTTCTTTTGGTAGCAAATCCCTCAAGCAGTGCCAGCTGTATTTTTTCTAGAGTCTGACTCATTTAACTTGGACACCAATGCACCACTGGTTTCTAACACAATTTTATAAAGATGGCTTGAATAATCATTTTAAATGATTTGGCATCTTTTGAAAATCCTTAAAGATTTCCTTTAAAGTACTAGGAACTCTGAGTTTCTAGTATCTCAGTTCAGTTATTTCTCAAAGACATTAAAAAGCTTATAAAGTTTTTTTCTTTCCTCTATAAAAATTCAACATAAATAAGTAACTACTAGAAAATACACTGTCTTTCATATACATTATTACACAGTTTTGTAAAATGATCACAATCTTCAGAGAGATGGATGGGATGCCAGCTTCAAGGTGCATTCCAACTATACTTTTCCAGAATGTTTTCACTGAAATAATTTTTTTCCTTCATCCCTTAAAGCTGTGTATCCTGCATTTAGGTTTGGAAGTATTCACAAAGAATACTTTTTCTATTTCTAAAATAAGGAACAATCTCTGGGTTTCTATTTCCTGGACAGTTTTGTGGTCAAATTTCCACCAGCTTTACAAGAGTTAATTCTCAGGCTTCTGGCTACTGATAGGTTTCAGTAAAGGTCTAGGGTTAAAATATTCCAAATATGTAATTACCTCTAAAAGCGACAGACACACAGTCTCTAACTTCCTTGGTACATTAAAAAAATAAAGTCCCACAAAAAACATGAATCACAACAATGAAAGACTAGAAGGGATTTAACAGCTCACTTTGTTCATTTTCAGCTTCTCATTGGTTAACCCAGATCATCACAGACAGACCAAAGATGGACACTCCACAACCCATGCCATAGCTATTCCAACTCCAAAGAATCCTTAGAGTTCAAAAGATTTCCCCCAAGTCCCAGTTTGAATCACTGGCAGATTAGTTGCATTATTCTTCCTCACGTGCTTCCCTTTTCTGAACAGAATGAATGATGATTTATCACCACCTTCTACACAGCATAACACTATACTATCCCAGAGACATGCAGGTCCTTTTCTGGAGTAGTACTGCATACCCAATTATTCATCACTTAATGTTTATTAACTTGACTTTTCCTTCCCAAGTGTAGCATTAAACTTTTGTCTTTATATAATTTCTATCTTTTCAAGGTATTTATCCAAGCTAATGTTGACCTCTGGTTTATGAAAACACAAACTTGATGTCATCTGGAAGGTGAACATAATTCACAAATTTTGTAGGTGTACTTCATCAGCTGAAAGTTAAAGAAACTGAATAATGCTAGGACCAGAAAAATCTGGTTTGAAAGTCCTCTTGTTTGACAGAGAGCATCAATAATGCCATAACTTAAACAGTTGAGGTGTGACTCTATAATAATTTTATCTACTTTTTTAGTGAATGTATGAGAAAATAGCACTGGCCCATATTATGTGGTATTTTTTTTACTGATTCCCACATTTCCAAGCAAGACACTCTGTCAGAAAAGCCACTGGCGTTGTTATTTTTTAAATACAGGTGGCAGCTGTTCGGATACTGCTGCAGTCAGCTCCTTCAATATTTTTGAGTGAATTCCACAAGACTCCGCTGACTTCAATGTATCTTATTGAAATATTCTCTAGTTGATTTTTCTGATATTTTATGTTTGAAAATTAATTGCACATCCCATCTTACCTCCCCCCACCCACAACATGTTTTATGAAGACCACACCAAAATAAACACCTTTCAATTCAGTCTTCACAACCATGTCTCATTATCAAAATCACCTCTATATAGCTTCAGAAATTAATGAATTGATCAACCATGTTAGTTCTTCCTTATTGACTATATTAGTTAGGGAGTATTCATTCATTAAAATTCACTCTTTCAACAAAATGCCCAACGAAAGAAACCATGCTTATGCAAAAATCTGGGGACTAGTAGAATAAAGACCCAAGGATATGAGAAAAAATACAGTTACTTTAATGTTGCATTTTATATCAAGAATGCACAATATATTTTTTGCTTGTTTCTCAGTGAATATAATGGTAGATATTCTCAATACAATACCAAATATTAGGAGTTGCTAGGGAGCGTAGCGTTGGAAGCTGTCTGTTTTCCTGTTGCTTACACTGCCCTGCAGACAGGATACTGGGGTCAAGGAATTCAATCAGTTCCACATCCTCCTGCAGCAGAACTTCCTGTTGCAGGATGGTACGGAGCGTGTCAAATCGAAATCCAACATCCTTACCACATACAAATGGGCAGGAGAAAAAACAAGAATTAGTAAAGAATATGCAAATTCTTAACATTAAGTTAGAACAACAAGGAAAACAGCCACACACTCTACACTTTACTGACAACAATCTGTTCTCAGAGTACAGTAATGTTTCAGATATATCAAAAGTGGTCGCTTTTTTATTAAACTTTTTTAACTTTAAAAGCTCACACACAACCTAACAGTTCAGGCTTGCAGGATGCATCACACTGACTTTGTGATCTGACCTAGATAATAACAATAACTGGAAACAGGCCACAGAGGATGCCAATATATTTGCCTAAGAATAAGAGAGGTACTGAATCTATTAGAAGATCATTAAAAAACCAGAAAATACTTTTTCTTAAAAGGTCATGACATCATTTTTATCATTAACAAATAAAGAAAACAGAGCTAGAAAGAGAGATATTGCTACTTAGTCAACAAAAAGTCACTTGTGGACACTTAATAACAGTAGGGTCAATGCACTGGACTGAAGCCTGAAGCCAAAGCAGTGGAGTACACCTGCAGGATTCTTTACCCTTCCCAAGGGAACTCAATCCAAACATGAAACAGCACGGGACTCCGAAGACCTCACACTTGCTAAACTCCAGGCAAATTTCAGGAGTTACTTATTTGTGAATTTGATACCATAAGCATTTGCTGCTTTTCCCCCAACTATTGCTCTTGAAGACAAATACACAACCCTTGAAGACAAATACAGCTATGAGAGAAGCCCCCTGAAATTTTCATTTGCATAGTGCACCAAACCATAATTACTTCTAGTTAAGACTGTCATAACAAACCCAACAAACACTGAACATGTGCATCCCTGCATCTAGCTAATTACAGGAGAGAATGGAGAATATTTCTGAAAAGCCTCTAGTAGAAGCTTTTAACACAAGTGTGACATTTCACAGTACAAGATCTGTTTCATTCTGTCATTGGCAGAATGAGATTCTTTATGAAACCATAAGATAGCTAGTTGAGAAATTTAATTCCATGCACAGATGTCACCTTAGATAACTTTCATTCTACTTTTAATGGAAAACATTTGTTTCAGGACTGTGTGCAAGAGGAAACTGCCCTCCTCTGACGCATCCTGTGTCATTTCAGTACTCTACTGTAGTGTGCAGCAGGACAAACATGTTTTCCATATTCCTGGGTTATGTCTCCATCTCAAGAAAGTAAGGCTAAAAATTGCTGTAAATACCGTTCATTCATAGGGGAAGAGGGAGGAAGAAAGAAGTCAATCAAAGATCACTAATGAGAGATTTTCAGAGGAAATTTTGTCCTCCTGAGATAAAGGATAACCGAGATACAGCAGAACCCTGTGAGAAATGGAAAATTCTAACTTTTCATGGTGCTGAACATTTTCTTTTGAAGCTCCATTTGAAGACATCATCCCTACATCATAGTAGGAAAAAATAAACCAAAATTCTAGATCCTAGAACAGTCTGACTGAAGTGACATTTGCAAGCCATACTAGGAGCTTGAAGTAGCTGGGTACAAGTTAAAGCAGATCTGAGACAAGCCCAGACTGGAAAGTGGTGCTGCAGGGAAAGAGCAAACAACGTTTCCTTTGCCTTTCCCAAAAGCAGAAGCCCTGTAGAGAGCAGTGTAGAAGGAAAGAGGCCAGGATGGGTCCCGGGCCGGTACAGCTGCACTGTGGTGGTGCTGTGCCTGAGCTGACAAGCTGAAACAGAGGGTGAAGCAATACTCAGCTGAAGCTCTAGAACCTTCTGTCTTAGGTACTCTCTGCAAGGCACTAGCTGCAACATGTGGAATTTGTCAGTCAGCATCTTCCCACTGCCTTCCACCAAAGGGGTACCTACACTGCAATTAAATTCATTTCAACTTTCAAGAATTCCTTTAATTTCTCACATATTTTAATTATCTTCCACATTTTGAACATCATTAGCCTGGCTACTGATACTGTTCCTATTCTTTTGTGCCCAATTTGGCACAGTAACTGAAAACCAGAATTAATATTATCTAAAGAATAAGTAAAACTCTTGGAGCCAAAACCAACAATACAGACCAAAGATGTTGTTCAGAGGATGAGATACAAAGGAGAGGAAGACCTGTGGATTAGGAAGGGAAATGGAAAAATAAAAAAAGTGATCACTTACCAGTCGGTGAAGTATGTCATCGTTTTGCTTATACTGTGGAAAAGGAAACCAGCTTCTAAAAAACTCAACTAGTTTTGACAGGATGCCTTGCTGAAAGGAATAGAAATTACTCCAATTAAAAAAAAAAAACCAAAACCAAAGCCAAAATTAAATAAATAACAACAGACAATGTCTTTATTTCTGCATTTGATTTTCTTGTTAACTCAGACCCAAGTACCTGTAAGGAAGTCTCACTTACTGTGTCTGGCCTAAGTTCAGAGTACACTAAGAGAACATCTGCTTCCTGTCAGTTTGCTTGTGAACAAGAAAATAAAATAAAGCCTTCAGTAACCCCACCTATTTGGAGCATAATAGATTGTTATGTTGTTCTGTTAAAAATAACTACAGCTAAGATTAGATTGATCTCAAGTTGGCAGATACTGCATTGGTATGAAAGACTTCCTCTCTCCTGGGGGATACAAAAGCAAAGGTTAAATGATTGACAGGCTGAAGAAAAGTGAAAGACCAGAACAAGGGCAACCTCTCCCCAGCAGCCCACTGCAGCTTGAGCACAAGACTCCAGAGGAGTAGTGAACAGAGACAGGGAGAGTGATGGGAAGAAGAGGAAACGCCCCAGAAACTCCCTGTCCACACCAGTGTGTGTAACCAGGTACTTCGTCTCTGTGCTGCTTCCCACTCAACCTAAATCCACACCTTTGTCTGAGCTGAAAACATAACTTCAAATGCCACTAATGAGGGACTCCCTCTCAGTCATCACACATTCTACTCATGTATCTTCCTAAAACAAGATGCATGATAGATTACAACTGAATAAATGCATGGGTTTGCTTCAGTCTGCAGCCATTCAATGAACAAAAAAAAAAGCAGCTTTTGACACACCGTTGGTATCTACTTTCCTCAGACTGAATTGACAGGAAGTATTTTTCAAAATATTTACTTATATATATTTCATTAATTCTGAGGCCATGTCTCAATCTTCAGACTGCTGACATGTAATACAATCAAACAAAATGTATGCCAAAAAAATTAATTGCAAAGTGCTTACATTTTGTAGCATACTGTTTCAAAATAATAAAACAAAATCCCATACAGATTCTAATAGCTCAATGTATAAAAGGTGACAGCTTTTGTTTCTCCCTCTTGTTTGGTTTTTTTTTCATTTTTTATTCCCCTCTTGTTTGGTTTTTTTTCTTGGTTTTCCCCCAACTACAGGATGGGAAATAGAACAAAGCCAAGCAACAGGAGCTCAGAGTTTTGTAGTCAACATGTGAGCAGCCTGACAGCCTTCTGAAAGGCAGTGTGACCAGTCTGGTGCAGCAAGCGAGGGCAGAACAGCCTTAGCATCAGGAACTGTCACCCAAAAACCCTTATGCTTCAACAAGTTTTGAAATAACTGATTTTGGTGCCCATTTAAGTACTCTAACTCAAGTTTTTCTTTACAAATGTCTCATCTTTCTGTGTATGGTTAGATTTTGAGATCTGTGCCACAAGGAAGTGTTTTTAGGTCAGTGAAGAGGTAAACCAATAATAGGGATCTCATAATGATAGCTCTTCCCGAAACACTGACATCATTGTGGCTTATTAGGAGGAGCTATCCCAGCAACTCACGCTGAAGACTATGGAATAAATCCAAGTGATTGTATTTTCATGTTGCTCAAGGGCAATGAAATAAATCAGAAGAATGTCACTAACTGCAGCACTAGATTATCCTTCAAATTTCTTGCAGAGTAGTACAAAAGGAAAAAAATTTTCTGATTCCAGTATGTAGAAATTTGAAATTAAATGAACAAAGGTCTTGCTCTGTATGTGAATTTAGGTATTTCACTGAAAAGTACTTTTCCCTGTACACTGAAAGCAGGGTATTGAAAGAGTCATCCATTTAAGAATATGTCTTTTGAATCCTATCATTTTCAACTGCTTAGCCTTTGTAAGCCTTTGCATTTTTATAATGAACATTTAAAGCTACACCAAGGATACTTTTAAACTGCTACCAGCTTACTAAACTAGACTGTGGAGTTACTGAAAAAAACCCTAGTGTGCTACATGAGCAATCTTTTAGTTTATTCTCCATGGTTTAGTTTAAAAATAAAGATCTGAGCTTGCATAAACACTCAACAGGCAAGTCAGTGCTTGAAAATACAAAACAAGACAACCCACTGTCTTGGGCTGTGACCCAATAGAGTACAGCAACACACTGAATTATTCAGATCCTTGGAATAGTGTCTCACAGATTGCATTCCCATTGGGAGTGTTACTGACGAGTAAAACCACTTTCACCAACACACAAGTCAGGTCATGTTGCTAATGCTTCTGGAGTATTCTTCTTACAGCTTTAGAACAACAATCAGTCAAACTCTCTGTAAACTAAATAATAAAGACGCGTAACTCCTAACATTTTAAAAAGTATTAGCATAGTACATGCACATTTTAGGTAAGTTAATTTGAATCTAAAAAAGAATTCTAAGGACTATTCCTCTTTTGTAGAGAAATCCTTCAGAAGAAGATAATGCTACACATTGAATATGTTGCATTAAGTGGGTGGGAGCCCTAGACAAAGGCAAAGGACTGGTCCCTCTGCCATCCCACATCAGGTCACCTGCACAGCTGCTGAGGGCTAGCCCCAGCACAATCCTCAGAAGCTGCCTCCAGCTCCAGCTCCAGCTCTGTTCTAATGACAAAATATCGTATCTAAGGTGGGAGAAGGTGTGACAGTATAATCAATTTAAACATTCAGTTATGCACAGCAGTCTAGGAAAATGGCTGAGAAAGGAAAGATGTAAATGGGAAGTGATAAATTCTGTAAAGATCAAGCAGAATTACCCAAGTGGGATTTAATTCCAGAAAACAAGTCTAGGAGCTCTTACTAACAGTACTTTTGGGTATCAAGTGATCATGAGACCAGGACTTTAGCTGTAACTTTCTCCAGAGATTGGCACAGCCAGGAACACTGCACATACAATAACTATGCTAAATCACATCTCTGTAATCCCGCAGATAGGAACTTGGTATTTCATCAGCCCCCCCAGAACTTTACAGCTTTTTAACTCAATGTTCATTAAGACAATATTTCAGTAAAAAAAAGGCCAATAAACCACCACCAAAACCACACGTCCTGAGAAGTATTTAAGATGTGCTTCAAATTCAACTGGTGCCTCTGCCTTTCCTTATGCCTGAACCACACAGTCTGCTTGGCAGGACAGCAAGACACAACAGAAATATTTGTATCAGTCACTAGGAACCTCTCTTTCTTCTCAGATTTGTTTTTTCAGTCCCTGAAGATCCCAAAGCAGACCTTTGCCATGCCAAATTCTTGCTACGTGTCACCAGCTTTCAGCTGCACAGGGTTCCCACTTGACTGAACACAAGAGAAGGAAACAGTCTCAACTCAAAGACAAAGCAATACTCCGGCTTTCACATTTTTATTTTAATAAAGTGTTTAAGGCATTTGGAAACCTGCTTTTCAGAATAGAAGGAAAGTGATATACATATACTGGGAATCACTCAGCGTGGAACACCATCTACTCCCTGTAATTATAGTTACAGCAAGCCTCAAGGAAGATCATTTTATATTAGGACTGTGGGTAGGTACATATTCAGAAGTCAGAAACTATTTATTTTCCAGACATTTTATTATTTCAGTAGACTAGGCCAGTGAAGGCCAAGAGAAGGGAAATGGTAACAGTCTCGTGTAAAACTGAGGAAATGACTGGATAGGAATGCAAATTATTTGTCTGTATGGCATAAATATGTTGCAACAAAGCCTCAGATCCTCCTAAATCCAGTCTACTTTTCTAAATGTGTGTCCAGCTGCCTCTCCCTCATTTTCTTTCCCATGAAGACACCCTACCAAAATGGGACACAGAAATTGAATGACAAAAACAGACTTTCTGACATCAGATTACAAAAGAAAAGTGTTAACTTTTCCCAACTGGTACTAGAATTGCAGCAGGAAGAACCTATGACAATTTATCATTAGAAATTACACACAGGCTTCTTCCTCATTTCCACTGTGTATCCTTGTCTAGACAGAGATGAGACAACGTGAACATCACCTAGTGTTTGTAAGAAATGGACAGCCCATTTTCACACACCCACTCCCTTCAAGTTGCAAGGCAAACCATGAAGAATTCCTTCTACATCTGACACAATACTGGAGAAATTGCTCCCAACACAATAAAATTAAGTGCAAAATGCTTAAGGGGAAAGAAGGGGGAAAACCAGACTATCTGAGGTTTTTAAAAGCAGTATATCTTAATACTTTGAGGTTCTTAACCCCACAGCACTTTTGTATAAAATTCAGTGGAAATTATATAAGCAAACACAGTATCATACTGATTTTCTGACTGCCATAAAAGTAACTATGCAAAAGAATGTAGCTGACAACCCATACATTACTTCATAGTAACCACAAGAATATCAACCAATGAAATGCCATCCTAAGTTTTAATTAACACTGAAGAAATGTTAACATTTAATAAATAAGTAAACAAACATTTAATCAAGATCTTCCTACACTAAGTCAGAATGGGTATCTTCAGTGTAAACATACCACACTCAAACAGCCATTAGTTTTAAAGAGAAAATATATTTTCAGGTGCTTTCTTGAGGGTTATGGTGAGTTCCAGCTGACAATTCTGAAAACCAAAAGTAGTAGACCTAGTATTGCCATGAATACTTTTAAAGGTAGCTCAAAATAAAGACAATTGTGAGCTAAATCCTGATTTAAATTCAGCCTTGCTTTGTGACCAGTGATAGAAGCAATCCTTAATAGAAATGCAATAGCTATCCACATCAACTATCTAATTCAGCTTGGTTATTGCATTTCTACTTCCCAGAAATACTCTTTCTTAATATGTTTTGTCACAGACAAAGCTATACTTAGTAAGTGAATGCCTGGGAAGGGCTGGAAACTATAAATACTCTGTTCTAGAAAATTACAGGTTCTATTCCCAGAAGGTCATGCTAAGCTAACATAATAAGATCCACTACATAAGATAACTTTCAATACTCAAAAAATTATTTATCAAAGCTTCTTGCTTCCCTTGCTTACATAAGTGCAAAGAAAAACTCCAAACTATACTGATTAACTACAACTTCAAGATATGGTAACAGGCTGCGGTTCATTGTCGGGGGATTTTTCCTTTGTTTTTCTAAATAGAGGAACTGATTTCTCTCTGTTCTGATTTCTCCTTTTTCTGAAGCAATGCAGTTCTCTTGTGAGAAGATAAATACTCAGCAACGGGAGAGTGCTCACCTTCTGGGCAGCACGCACAGTCTGCTCTCTTTGGCTTTCTGCTGCTGCACATTGCTCTGCCTTCTGTGACACTGAGGAACATACTTCAAAATCTGTGTGTCCCAAATCTTGCAGATACTGGTACAGTGGGGAATTCTGAAAACAAAGTTATAAAAAGAAAAAGGAGAAAAAAAACTGTTAAAAATCATTCCGCATTTCCCACAAAACACCACTGTGAATTCAGCAACCACACAACCAGCAATGAACGGATTGAGAAATGGAAAAAAAATTAGAAAAAGGCTTCTGCTCTCTCCAACGACAGTACTAGTATTCTGGCTTTTCTAAAAAAAAAAAAAATCCCACAGCACACAAACAAAAAAAATCCCAACTTTTTAAAATGTGTGGCAAAACTAAAGATTTACAAACAGTCCTTAATAAAACAGAAAAAGTATGGAATTCTGATTACCAGAGTATAGTGATATTTAGAATTATTAGATACTTCTCTACATAGATCTCTGAAATTTCTTCTTGTTATCTGCACCAGGTATCTAGATTTACTTAACTCTTCTTTTTCTGTTTACAGCTACATATATGGTAGTATCTATGACAGATTTGATGAAAACAATACCTAGGATAATTCCAGTTGTACCCACGACACATAAAGAGACTTCATTTTTAAGAGACACTCTCAGCAATCAGTCTGATACAGCCTAGTTAAACAGGGATTAATTTTGATCCCTGAAAAATTTTATTAACAAGTGTATGCCAACACTAGCAAACTGCATAGAAAGAACACCAACATCTTAATTTAACATACTATCAACCAAAATACTGTATATAGAAAGTAAAAACTTTACAGTTAATAATGCAGTTGTAGAGATCTGCAGAAATAAGCACCAACAGAACACCCACTACTAATAGTTACATCAACTATCATGAACTTGCTGGTGCAAGCTGTGAAGGGGCCCACCTGGCTCTGACCATGTCCCAACAGCCAAATCTCAAATGACTGCTTGCCGTGCAATAGAACTTGAAGCCATCATTCATACCAGCTGAACATATTAACTTGTTATCTTTAGGAATTTTGTTAACCCTATCACCAAAGAGCTATTTTAATCCCTCTTACCTATTTAAAGCCTGCAAAATCATAGTTGTATTTACTCTGTTTCAGTTACTCACAACAGATTCAGCATCCAGTCATTACCTGAAACTTAAATATTCATTCCAACTCACAGGTACAGACAATCACACTCACCCACAATGACAGTGATTGTGCAAAACACCAGGAGAGGTTAATGACTCATTTCCTTGGAAGAGTATTTCCAGTGTGACAACAAAATTCTGTGTTTTCTCCAAGTACCCTTCTTCCATGGTGGAGTACTTTTTCAAAATGCATCCAACTCTAATTATTAGACTGTGCTATTCTGGACTGGCTGTTTCTAAGTAGAACATGCTATTTTACCAGAATTCCTTAATTAAAATGGAAGAGAAAACATAATAGACCAGAATACTTCTTCTATTTAAGACACTGTTAAATTCACCTAATAACTTCAGAACAAAACTGAGGATATGCATGGATGTGCATAACCTTGTCTGTTTAAAATGATTTTCACACAGAGCCAGGCTGTGCGCTGCCAGCACACCTGGAACAACCCGAACACCTCCACAGAAGAACTTTTAGGGTAGCATGGAATTTTCCCCATTTAGATGAAGACACAGACAAAGCAGTGGGTGAATAGATAGTTTTCATCAAAAATCATAGTTGTAAGGCTCGCCTCAGGCAGAACTTCAAGGAAATCATACCAAGACTCTTGGCAAACCTGACCATCATCTTGACTGTACTTGCCATGAGCAAGGCCAGCCATCATTAGACACTCGACTGGTCTTGTACTTTACTGGCACTCACCAACATACAGACAGCTGGCAAAATAACCTCAAAATATCAAGGAGTTTTTCCACTAGTATCTCAGGGTGCACTTTTCTTTGGGGTCCATGATGAGACAGTTTTCTAAAAACTGATCAAGAAAACTGGTCTATTGCTGTTTAGATTAGTGCCATTTCCTCACAAAAATGGATGAAGGAAGGCAGAATGAGAGGTAGAGACATCCAGAAACTATCCACTGAAAACTGAATTATCTAAAATCCTGCAAGCTATCACTAGTAAGTGGAACATGGCATAGATGTAAGAATGCCCAATTCTTCCCTTTTACTGGTTACCTAGCTACGTCACAACCTTCCATCTAACTGTAATTAGCAGATTTTCTACTCTACAGAAATAGTAAAACATACAGCATCTCTCCAAATGTTAATGAAATTTCAGCCCCTAACTAGGAAGAATAATTTTATTTGTTCTTGTAATTAAGGTAGAAATATGGGCACCTAACTAGTTTTACATAAATCCTTTCTGACTAACTCTTAGAAGGTTTTTACACGGTCTCGTAATGCATAAATTCACACTTTTTTTATCCCTGCTCAAACTGGAAATCAGTTTTCTGACTATTAGCTTAGGAAATGAAAATTAATTAAAATTTAATGTGAATTTTATTCCTTTAAGTAGATAATGGGTCTTCTCTGTCACTTTCTCAGAAAGTACTCAGGCTACAAAATCTTCCTCTAACAGATTTATTTGGGTCCACATGCTTTGTCTATCCCATTCTTTCTAAAATATTATTAACAGATCTTACTTGCATATTGGAAAAACCTTGTATTTTTATAAACTTCAATGACCAAGAAATGTGCTATGATTAAAATTCCTTATGTATGTAAAACCACCATTGTTCCCCTTTCTGAATCCATTAGAAGCATGCAAGATGTAGGTAAAGAAAGCAATGAATAAGAAGTGGGTTGAGACCCTTGTGAAATTAGCTTATAAAGAATCTTAACAAACTAATCAAAAATTCTTCCGTTAAGAGTGAGGTCTCTTGTGTAGCACAGGCAGCTTTACATTTTGCTTAGAAAAATCTGAAGATTACACTCCTATTAGAAATACCACAGATGGCATACATGCACTAGCCTATGCTAACATAAACCCACACTATTTATTTATTTACTGTATTTCATTTCCTACTGCCTAACAAGTCTGTCACTTGCAAAGCTGTGTGGTCTGTATAACTCATGGTTGCCTATAATCAAAAGAGGAAAAAATGAAGGATGTCTCCACCAATCTATAAAGAATAACTCCCATGACATATGTACATAATGGCTAGAAAATGCATTAAAGCAATTTTTAAAAGTCGAAGGGTAGATTTTACATGTGTGGACATCCATGCAGAATTCCCAATATTATCAAGGAATCAGAAAATTCTTAATTATGCAACTACACAACTGCAATATAATACCATTAAAATATCCTATTCTGTGTACTGTGTTTCAGTAGAAGAGACAGAAGTACTACACTTAATGCTTACAAAGTACGTTTCATCCTCACAAAGCTCTAAAAGCAATAATTAAATCTCATAATGTGTCTGATGCATCACAAATTATAGCTTAGAATTTTTAGCTTAGATCCTTACCCAAACCTCTCTCTCCTAAAAACCTTCTTTCGCATTAAAAAAATCGCAGATATGCACATATTTTTGAACGTGCACTTCTAACTGTGAGAAAAGTTTCTTGGTTTCAACTCATGCTGTCGTTCATCAACACTGTCAGGCTCAGCTGTTTTCACCTGCAAATATCATGGTAATATTAAAAAAATGTACTTCTTGGTTGGGGAAAATAGGAGGGCTCTGCCTTGTTTCCTGCCAGTTTTCTTTGCCCAGAATTTATACATTCCCTTTTACAACAATCTAACATTAAAAAGGAAAAAAAAAAGCACAACACCTGTCACATTTCTGCATGTGATATAAAAGCTACATTTTTATTTCAAGAACCCCCCCCAAAAAAAAACAAAAACCAGAAAGTTCATCCTTGCAAGCAGTAATAGGTGGTAATCTAAAAAAAATTAGACTCGAGAAAAAGCTTTTATATTAGAATGCGAAGTAAAGAGACAGCAAGTGGATGGCACGAAAATGGAATTTTAAATACAAAATCTCATCTTCCTATTAATACAGCATATTATTCTAAAAGAATCTATTTCAAGGACTTTCGAATTTTTACTTTCAATCACTCTCAATTTAGATAATAACTAGAATCATTAGTATTACTCCTGTTTGACAGCCAGGTTTGTTTGTTTATTTCTAGTTGTCTCTGGCAGAATGACATGGTAATGAACAATGTACAAAGCAGACAGGAAATTTTTAAAAATAATTCAGCTTATCATTATGTTACCATCATACTATCAATTACTGATAGGAAATATTATCTAAACTAAGTGATGATACCAAAACAAGTTTTTTCAGTGATATGCTGTATTAATTTCTAAAGTCTCCTGCAAGTTGCTGCTGCTTCTAAGTCACTTTCTGAGACACCCAGATGCAGGAGACAGGGATTACATTTAAGGTCAGGGCATTTTTTAAAATTATGTTAATTGTCCCAAATGAGTGCTGGAAATGAAACAATTCCAGAACAGACAGAAGATTAAAAGCCATTTTTCTTTGGTGTACTTTATACAGATTATATATGAAAAAACTTGTTAGCAAGTGAAACAAGATAGTCAGAAATAGCTGGTGTACTAAGTAGGAACATGGTTTTTGAAAATTTGAAGAATCAGAGTTTTCTGTGGACTCAGCAGAGACCAACAAAAAAACCACTTATCTTTTTATGACTTTTCTAATTCCCAACAGTCATACTGCAAAGTCATTCAATTGTAACCATTTACAGTACAGCACAGGTTTATCCAGGCTCCCGTTAACAGAATCAAGAAAGGAAATCCTTTCCTTCTCATTCACAACTCCATGAGCATATGTATTTTAGACCCATACTGCTAAAAAATATTTCACTCACATACATATGTTTAATTACAATTCTCCTTTTTTCATTGCTGAAAGTGGTTAAGACTCGTTCTAAACTCAAGATATATTTTGCAGGATTAAAGAACAGTCCACTAAATTACTTTGGGTCTTTAGCACTTCCCCAGTGCTTATTCTATTTAAGCACTGACTTGGGTTAGGAAAAACCATCATCTAAACTGAAGACTAAGCATTGTGTTTGCAATTACAAGACAGTAAAAAAAAAAACAAAATCAAGGCAAACACTAGAATATAATCAAACATAACATTGCATACTGCTATGTGATGGAAAGGCTGTAGCAGCAGAGAACTCCCTAGCCTCAGAAAAGAGTTTGCTTTTGACAGATAAATACTCAAATACTTACATCTATTACAGCCTTGCAAAGCACAGATATCACACTTTAATATGTGAGGCATTTTGTGTGTATTCTGAGAAAAACCCTTGCAGACACATAACAGGCTAAGACACAATTAGCTGCCGTAGTCTTGTTACAATAGCAGCTGAAAATAAAAACCACACCCAATTATTTTTGCTGATGCATCATGAAGTAAATGACTCAGGATTTCTCCAACAAAGACAGGGGCTTCCCTCACCCATATTCTTTAGTATGATACAATTTGCCACTTAGTAGTTAATGAAACTGATTAACCTTAGAAGAAGTATTTAAAGGCATTGGACAAAATAAGAGGCTTAAAGTTCTCTTAAAATATGGATGTTTTTCAAAGCGGAGGTTTCCAACATGTCAAAAATACTGTGGGAGCTTAAGCCACCTCCAAAATAACTACAAATTATGAATTATTAGTTTAAAACCCCGAAAGATTAAACATTTCTACCAGAATGACAAAGGCTAAGATATGCTGAACAGGTGACTAAACTCAGAACAAATTAGCAGTACTGAAATCTTCCCCTCTCTCAAAACAGATGTGAAAAAGTTGAGCTAACACTCACAGACAATGCGATCTTGGTCTCCTGGAAGAGTGTATTCCATTTTTCTCTTTGGTACTGCTCCCATGCACCTGAGAGAATCTCGCCCACCTCCCCGTTTCTTTCTGCCTGCCCCTCCAGGATGATCCGAGACGAGGATGAGAAGAAGCCGTCAGTGTAACTGCACCTGTGTCCCTGCACAGTGGCATTTTCCTCACAGCATCAGTGGATGCAGTTTGAAACTTCCCAGGATCATGCGATTTATCCTGATTAATGTGGCTTTCTAACTGGGAGGAGGGAGATGAGGATGACAGATTGCTAAAGGCTTTTTAAAAGATGCTGCTTGAAAGAATTATTGCACATTGATTTCATATTCAGCCATTAATAAGACTTTCCAAGCAACAGTATTTAAAAGCCTTGGTCATATTCTCCTGGCTGGTAACCACCTCCTCCTGAGCACCGACTGACAAAGAGCCAGGCACTGCTGACAGGGCTAATATTAGACAATGACTTCAAGGCAGCCAAAGAGCCATTTAGATTTCCTGTTCTGCTTTCACCGCCACAGCAGCACAGACCTTGGTTTCTTCAGCACTACTGTATCATCTGATTTACAAGTAGGCTCTGAGAACTACTTTAAAGCCATTAATCTATTGCTGTTCCCAGATATTTTCTGATGCACAGTATCTTGGCCTGTGGCAGGACTCAGCATGGGGGGTGGCATGGGGCTGCGTCAGGGGAGGTTTGGGTTGGATATCAGGAAAGAATTTTTCACTTCAGGGGTGGCTGAGTACTGGAGCAGACTCCTCAGGAAGGTGGCCATGGCATCAGGCCTGTCTGAGTTCAGGAAGCATCTGGAAAATGCTCTCAGGCCCATGACGTGATTATTGGGGTGTCCTGCATGGGGCCTGGAGTTGGGCTCGATGACCCAGTTGAGTCCCTTCCAATTCAGTATATTCTGTGATTCTATGATATACAAATAATTTTGCACGGACTCATGTGTCCTCAAGAGTTTGGGAAGTTTTACAGCCTGTGTATATTTCTGTATCACTATATCTCTGACATGGGAATGCTCTTTCCTTTGCATTGTACAGCAAGTGGTTGCACATTACAGACATCGTCAAAAAGTATTAGAAAAAAAGTATTACATACTAGATTAAGCACTGAAATTCACTGAAAGCTCAGCACTGTTTACCCATTCAAAAGTGGACCTGCAAATGCAGCTGAAAAGCTGAGCAGGTCCTTTCTGACAGAGATGAAAAATACTGGAAAAAATGCAAGTAAGAGTGGTAAACATTACTTTCCCTGAAGGACAAGGTAACAAGCCAGCCCACTGTATGTGGAGTTTTGGGTGGGAAATCACTCATCATGCCAGTTATCAGACTAGACTGATGATACAGCAAGGCTGGTTTGTTTTACAGTAGTCACTAACTCACAGATTTACTCCTTCACTTACATTCAAAACTCAGTTAATTAAATTAAGGCATCTGACTGGTAAACTAGTGAAATATTTCTGATACATTTTTGAAACCTCTTTAAAACATTAGCTCCAAGTAATCAACTTATCTATTACAGATCATGTCAATGCTTTTTCCTAATGACAACACACTGTGCAAACATCTTTACTGAAGAGAAAGACATTCAAGAAATAAAAGGCAGTCACATTATGAAGACTGAAAAGAAAACTACAGTGAGTAATTCTTTCTATTCCATTGTCTCAAGGAAGTTGATTGACAACTTCAAGTTGTAAGAGTTCTGCAGTATTAAGCCTCCTGTAAATTACTCCAGAGCAACTAGCACAGAGGAGGATTAAAAAAGAGACCTCAAAATTAACTCTGAATCATCATGTACTTTCATCTTAAAATTTTCTATTAAAAATAGTAACAGCAATATAGGTTTACACACCATATGGTCCATATAATACTTTTATCTATCTGTTCTGATATCCAGAAATTCTTTATGAGTTGACTTGGCCTCTGCAACAACCAGACTGTTCTTCACACAGTTTTAAGCTTGCAGTTTATTTTATTTTCTCTCTGGTACCACCTGCTCCCAGTCATGTGATGAAAAGGAGCAAAGTCTGTCCTCCCCTTCAGCTTAGCAAACCGCTGAGAAGCAAAATCTCTGAACCAGTCCATCCGTCACCAGCCCAAGTGCCTGCACAGGGCACTGCAATCCTCAGCAGAGCCATCTCCCCAGGCTGCACTCGCATGGTCCATTTAATCTGCCATCACCAATGGGTGCAGCTGAAAGCTACAGGACCACTTCAGAACACCCACGGTAATATTTATGCAGCCATGAGATGGAACAAGGAAACAATCTGATAGAAAAAAGCAAGGATGGATAGGTTTGGGTTGTGGTTTTTTTGTTGTTGTTTTTTTGGTTTTTTTGCAAGTTCTTAGCCAGGTTAGTTTGTCTAGTCAGTCTCCTGAGCCATTGTGTAGCGTCACCCACAAATCCAGGTGCCAGAATACGGAATAGGATGGGAATAAACCGCAAAAGAGAAGTGAAGCCCAGACACCTCTTCTGCCAGCAGCCCACACACCAGGCAGCCAAAGCACAGTCCCAAAACCAGCTCATTACAATGATAAGAGAACTGTGGCTTTGACAGAGCTGTGTATTTATAACTGGTTTTATTTCATGCATATGTAAAAAATAAGAGTACCACATCTTTAGTTCACCCAGTATTTAGTGAGGAAAAATCCTGCTAATGGAGCACTACCGACAGTACCGTTGAAGGTGTGTGAATGCTGGTTTTCAGCTTCTTTTTCCTAATGTATGATTGAGACATTATTTTTTAGAATTCAACACTGCAAGTCTGATGCTTGACAAAAATCATGCTATTTTGCAAGTCCTAAACTTTTCAGGTTTTTGAGTGAAAGTGACTTGAAATTCTCATCACAACAAGAAGCTTCTGAGGTTAGATTCCCTGGGGTTTTCATTTGTTTTTGTTTAATTTTTTAAACAAAATTATTTTAGAACAGTTTATTTAGGTGAAGAAAAGATCCCATTTGCACTAAAGAGAACCTGAAGTTGTGAAAGAACACACACACAATTTACATGGTATTGTTCACTCTGGGATTTCTACTGGGCCAAATAATCCCAAATTTAAAAGTCTGGAGTTACAGTAATGATCAAATCCTCTAGATCTAGAATAAAACATCAGATTCCATAGTGATACAATCATCATGACACACAGCCAGCCCTTTGATGGGGCTATTCTTTAACATGTATTTCTACTAGTACTGAAATAGCTAATGAATAGCAATATTAAGTAAATAATATGGACAGAACTGGTTGTAGGAATGGCACAAGACTCATGAATTAATTAAAACAATGTCACAAGTGAGAAAACATTTCTTTTGTAATTAAAAATTTTTAAAATGAACATTTTATGCCAATGAAATTAATTCAGTATTACACAATTCTACATGTACATAATTTTACATGTAAAGCCTTGTATTTCAAACACTGCATATGCAAAAGCCCTCAAAAATCTAAGGTGGTGGCAATTCGATACTGTGTGTATCAAAATGCATGTATTTGTGCAGTCTGAGTAACTTTCTTCTGAATATACAGCATTAAAATGGAATATAGCAAAAGTCACCTACAACCCTTCTACCACAACTACTCTGACACAGTAAGGATCATTTTCTGGGATTTCAACAACAGTCTGGGTGAAACTGAAGGAAGGAGCATCTTACACATGAAAAGAGGCTGAGAGATCTGGGACTGGTGAGCCAGGAGAAACCTCAGGGTGGGTCCAATAGCCAAAGAAAGCCTGAAAAGAGGAGACAAATGGGCACTTTTCTGTGGTGCCCAGTACCAAGACCAGAGGCAATGGGCACAAACTGAAACACACGAGGTTGCCTTTGAACAGCAAGAAACATTTTGTTAATGTGAGGGTGACTGAGCACTGGCACTGGTTGCCCAGAGAGATTGTGAGATCTCTCTCCATCCTTGAAGATACTCAGAAGCCATCTGGACATGGCCCTGGGCCACTGATTCTAGATGACCCTACCTGAGCAGGATGGTAGACCAGATGACCTGCAGAGGTCCCTTTCCATCTCAAATGTTCTGTGGTTCTGTGAGCACAGCATAAATATCTATCTAAAATTAAAAAAAACATAACCAAGCTTGCACAAACTCATTAAAATATAGGACGAATTACACAGCTGAAAGCAGAAACTGGAAGCTGAAAATGCAGTGTCTGGATCACCTTCATCCCAGTGTTCTGAAAGAATGAGCACAGGAGATGAAAGATGCAGCAGAAAGGATTTTTAATAAATCTATAAACTCAAAAGCAGAAAAAATCCAAGCATAGTGCCTATATTTAAAAGGAGAAAAAGCAATCAAGAATCCGTCAGGTCTATGAATTTGATCAAAAGCCAGCATGCTACTGAGAATAATTATTCTTTCTTGCAAAATTCAAAAACAAAGAAGAAAACAAATGATCAAAGAAGATATCACATGGGGTCACCAGAGGTAGATTGTGCCAAACTTACTTGACATCTTTGTTTGATAAGACAGCTAATTTTCATAGATAAAGGAAGTTCAGGAAGTTTATATGGACTTTTTACACTATGCTGTAGCAGGAACGCAACAAGGCCATATCAGTTAAGATAAAAAAGATGGGGAAGGAACCAATTATGTTGATGGCAGAGATAACAGTGGTCTACACTGAATGGAAAGCTATTGGATCAGAAGGTTGCTAATGGAGTTCATAAAGAATGAGTCTTTGGTCAAGGCTTTTATGTTTTTAAAAGCTTTGATATTTGCCATAATTAAACTTATATCAAAAAGCTTGCTTATGACATTTCCTGATAACACCAAGTAGCATCATATATGCAGAAAAGGATTGAAACATAATAGAAGAAGAACTGGATGACCTTAAGTGGGTATTGATAATGGGAGGTAATTTAACAATAGACAACAGCAAGACCTTTCACAGACGGACTAATAAAAACAAACTCTCCAATAATGTGAAAACTGTTGATAAAATCAAGGACACACATGAGTGGTTACCCTACCACATCTGAGTCAAACAGTATGAAGACTTGAAAACACTGCTTGTAGGCCTAGCATGCAAGAAACACAGAGAAGGTTCAGCTTGGACATCAAGAGAAATTCCTTAACAGAAAGAGTAGTTAAACACTACTGCCCAGGTAAGTGGTGGGGTCACTATCCCTGGAGGTGCTCAAGAAAAACCTGGACCATGGTCCTAGCTGATAAGGTGGTGATCAGTCAACGGCTGGACTTGATCTCAAAGGTCTTTTCCCACCTAAATGTTTCTGTGATTCTGTAAATTCCAGAGACAGCTAAGAACTATATAAAATAGAAGAAAATATTAGCAGAAGTGCAAGTAGGTATGAAGCGGCCAGGAATAAATTTCCAGTCAGAAATTAGATGGCAGTTGTAACTCATCAAAGTTCTCATCAGTCCCTCCACTGGTATAATGATGCAGAAATTTAGCTAGTTTGAACAAGAAACTTCTTTAATTAATATATTAAAAAATTAAAATAAAACAAGAAGGCAATCACATTGTCCACACAACAATTAAAAAACCTCACACAATACCAGTCTCCTATAAATACACAAAATGTTGAAATTTTCCAGAGGATTCCAAGGTACACTGTAACTGTTGAATGATGGTCTTCCAGTTTTTGTATAAAAACTCGTCTTAAGCAACATCAATTTGTTATCTCATGATCTCCCTTAATAAATCAAGACAGACACTAATAAAGAACAGCATTTATTATTCCTCTATTGTTTAGTACAATCTGCTCTACACTGCCACGATTTTTAATTTGATACGCTGCTGGGCAGACAAGCCCAGGCCCAACATATCAGGGGCACCTCTGTGTTTCTTGGGTTCTGTTCCACGCCACTGTGTCTGTAGTATTTTAATTAGAAGAGCAACTGCTTCTAACAAATGCAAGAATTGAAGTGCGGGGACTACTGAGTCAGTGAATAAAAATTGCTGGCTGCTGCAGGAATGAATTTATAAATTGGATAGAATATGGCCGCATTTAGTGGACAGAGTAACTGCCCATCATTCACTATTGTTCGATCACGATGATCTGCAGTGGCATTTGAACTTGATGGAAAACACTGCTTTCCCAGAGCAGAAATGCCATGGTTGTGCTTCCTTGCCTTCAAAGATAAATTAATGTAAAAGATACTTTGATAGTCAGAAAAATGATTGGTCCTTGGAAGTCAGAAATATGTATCAGCAGGCCATCATCTGTTTGATACTGCAAAATTTTTAATGTGGACTCTTGTCATGGATAGCTTCAGGGCCAGCTGAACAGCTGTGACACAAAAAAACATGCAAAATATAACCTGGGCATAACCATCATACAGAAGAAGTATACCCCATTTGCTTCCCTCCCCCACCCATCCTTTTGGGTATGAGACACATGAAAGACCACTTCTTTCCTGATCATGCATTTGTTAGCACACCACAACTCCTTATAATATCGACCGATATCTTGCAGAAGGGAATTCCAAATGCACAGAGAAAACAGAAAACGGCTCTTCACACCAACTGAGGTCTAAATGTAAAAGGCATTCTTGCAACAGTGATTGCTGAAGAACATGAGAAGTGACCTACTGAGGTGCAGGAAAATGTAGCTGCTTACCAGAAATAATAAATAATTAAGGGAGAGAGTTTGGGGCCCAACAAAACAGAAATTAAGAATACATATATGCTGTAGCATTTATTACCCAAATACTTTTTGGCTTCTTGCCAATTCCCATCTCTGGCCCATATGTGTGAAGTAGCCTCATAATTCTCTGTGAAGCCTTCATTTTAGAATAGCATGAACCCAGATGAGTACTCCTGAAGATAATTTTGGTGTGTATTTCACGGTACCCATTTTTATGAGTTGGCAACCCACCCCATCAGCCAACCCAAACAGCCTGTACTTGTCCTACTGTTGCTTATCTGATTTTATTATGATGTACCATAACATATGACAGACCTGTAACTGTGCCACTCAGTATACCTGTAAGTGTGTATGGATATGCACACACACTCCTCCTACAGTAAATGTATCCAAGAGCCTTTACTAGTGATGGAAATCCATTCCCAAAACACAAGGATAATAGTGGAGAGCACATGCAAGGAGATCTTTTGCTCTCAATGCAGCAGAACTGCTTCAATCAAAATTGTCCTTGCTGCATGAACTGAAGAACTGTGAAACTGTAAAACAAGCATCACTTCTACTGAAGATAGAAATGCAGAGGGCAAGCATTACACCTGTGAAATAAATTCTCACCACAGGTTTATTGTATGAAAGGAAGCAATGTAACATAGCAGCAACATAAACAACAAATCTTATAGTTAGGATCCAAGGTTGGTTGTGGATGAACACAAAACTTTGTGATACGGACCAAAGACTAAAGACATACTACTTACACAGCTGAGAAGATATTAATTGCTTATGTAAGGAGTGTTTAGCATCCTGGTTGAAGGAGAAGCCTTATTGCTATTATAATAATTATTAATTTCTCCGTAACCACTTTGTACACCTGCACAACCAGGTGTGCCCTTCATTAAGATACAATTACACTTGCCTGCTGCAAACAGACCCGATTTTGTTACCAAACCGCAACAGCTGATATATTTAGCTACTGCTCTAAATAAGGCCAAGACGATATTGTAGCTCGAACAACACGTGATGTAACTAGACACGGTTTATGCAAACCAAGTAATAACACAAATACTACAAAGATAAAGCAGTTTCAGTACTCGCTGCACAGTTGAGTGCGTGCTGAAAGACACCTTTTACGTGACACCGATTTCGAAGCAGAATTTTTAGCTATTTACTCCCTGTGCTCTGACCCCGCAGCTCAGCCCGGCTGACCGGCGCCGCTCCGCAGCCCGAGCGGTGCTGAAGGGCGGCTCTGAGGGAAGCCCCGCCGTCACGGGCCTCCCCGACAGCGGGGCCGGGCAGCGCGGCACCGCCGCACAAAGGATCGCCCGGCCCCACCGAGCCGGCCCGCCCTCGGCCTGCGCGGAGGGCGCGGCGCTGGCCCCGGGCTGCTCCGGGGCGCGGGACACGTCGAGCACCGCCCCGACCCGCCGCTGCCGCCGCTCCCGCCCGACGCCGCCCGCCCGCCCGCCCGCGGCCGGCGCTGCCCCGGGCCGGGCCCCGCGCCCGCCTCACGCCCCGCTCCCACCCGACCCGCCCGGTGCACGCCGCTCCCGGGGGCCGCGGCGCAACGAGGGGCGAAGACACCCGGGCCCAGCCCGCGCCGGGTTGCCCCGCGCCCACCTCAAACACCACTTCTTCGTCGAACTCCGGTGTCATCCTTGCCCGCCATGCCACCCCCTCCCCGCAGGCACCCTGGGAAACCGAGTCCTCCGTTCCGCCTGCTGCCGGGCCCCGCCCTGCCCCGCTGGGCGCTGCCTGGCGACGGGGAGAACTACAACTCCCAGGAAGCACTGCGAGCGCACGCTTTCGGGCTCCTAAGGGCGGTGCTGCTGGGATGGGGCGGGGCGAGGGCGGGGCTAGGCGGGGCGGGGCAGGGCGAGGGCCCGGCAGGGGGCGCCGGTAGGGGGCGCTGTCGGGCGGGTGTGAGGGCGCTCCGTGCCGCGGCCGCGGGGTGGGATGCGGCGGCGGGCGGGGGGAGCTGCTCCTGCTCCGGCTGCTCCTCTGGCTGGGTGGCGGCGCGGGGGAACAATGGGCTCCTTCTCCTCGGCCCTCAGAGGGGCCGTGGCGTAAGGGACGAGGGGAAGCACGGCTCCGCGCCTGGGGAGCACCATGAGCTCCGCTGGTGAGTGCCCGGGGAAACTTTGGGGAGCGGCGGTTTCCGCCCGGCCGGCGGCAGGCGGGGAGTCCGTGTGCCCCCGCGGCCGGACAGCCTCGCGTCGCCTCGCCTCGCCTCGGTCGCCCCGGGACGGCAGGGATGAGGGGCTCGCTCCGCGGGACGGGAGCCGGAGCCGCCGGCGCGCTCCCTGTCCCGAGTGCGCCGCGCGCTGCGCCCTCCGCTCGCTGCGGGGGCAGCGCTGGGAGCCGGGCGGGGAGCGGCCGGAGCGGTGAGGGGCTCACCCGGCTCGGCATACAGCCCTTCCCGGGGGCACAGCCCTTCCCGGGGTCCGCTGCAGGCTCCCCGCACCCCTCGGCATGTTTGGCCGCGGGGCCGTGCGGAACGTCCTGCCCGGGGCTGGGGCTGAGCCGGGCTCTCCGCTCACCGCCCCGCGTGTCCCGAGCGGGTCCCTGCCCCCGAGCTGAGCTCACGACGGGGAAAACCTGCTGGGGGCCGGGTTCTGGCAGGAGAGACAGCACCGGGGCTGGGGTTGTAGCTCCGTCTGACTCCGCGGAGCTGCGGGAGTTTGTCAGCTGCGGCTTTACTCCGGGGATGTACCTGCCTTGGCCGGGATCTCGCAAGCAGGAGCCCCACAGAGGTGCTGGAAAGCGTTCGCTTCTGGCCTTTCCAGCTGCGGGTTGGAACTGACCTACTTCAGTGCTTTCCTTACCTATCCTCCTCCGTTTCTTGACCGCTGCCAATTTAACGGGTAAAAGAGCTCCAAGGCAAATTCTTGGTCCAGAACAAGAGCACCCCGTGTTTAAGGGAATTGATTGTATTTATATTTGCCTGCACTGTGGTGTCCTAACTTAGTACTTTTGTTCTGCCCTCTGTTAGATTAGTAGATTCCTTTCTTATCTGCCTACAGACGAGAATGGGAGTCGTTTCTACATTGGAAACGTGTCGTGTAAATTATGATGTATTGGATGGAAACACAGCTAATTGTAGGGTTAAACGGGAAGCAGCAAAGTGCTTCCTGTAAGGATTGGGGTGGTGGGTGTTCTAAAGAAAATGCAATACACAGTCATCAAGCAGAAATATCAACCCAGTTTTCAGTGTTTTCCTCTCAAGTACGTCAAATTGTTATTGACTCCAGTGTTAATTAAGTTATCTCATAGCTCATCGGAATTTAGTGGAAAATGAAAAGTGATTTAATGCATCTTTTTGATTCATTTAAAACACTCCCATTTTTAATATATATGACAGAACTGATTTTGTTTGGATTTTGAAAACCATGCAATAAAGCAGGATATCTGTGCTTAACAGCTGCGTTGTGTGTTCCCGTTTTTAGTAGTGCTGCTGATAGTGCAGTTCACCTCTGATCTTTTAAGAGTTAACCAGCTGTGCAGATAAGTGTTAGGGGGTGCTCAAGAGCTGGGCTGTTAAAATTTGATACTGTACTAAGTTTCAGAAAGTTGGGTAGATTTTCAGTGCTAGACAGTGATTTCAGGACTTTTAGATCATAGGTGGTGTGACTAAATCAGTTTTAAGGGGTCCGTTGTGGTGGCGTTTATGGGGAAGGTGAGGACAAAGGGTTCTGGAGAACAAAGTAAGCAGAAGAGAAAAAGGGATGCTGAGGAATATCAGAACAGAAAGTGGGACAGTTTCATGGCAAATCTAAATGTTATCAAGTTTTTTTTTTAAGAGGGAGGCATAAAGAGTACTGGGACAGGAAGAGGGAAGAGAGAGAGTATTTAAGGGAGGAGGAAGAGTATTTTGTGTGTGGTGTATTATGTGAAGATAAAAAAATAAATGGGGAACAAGTGAAACAAGATTAGAGATTCATGATCCTGCTGACAGCATCATAACAGCTTTTGACATTTAAGTTAAGGAGTTCCTAGGCAGGGTATGAAAAGGCTGAAGACTGCCAGAAGACAGTTCTGGAGGGTTAATATCCCTCTCTTGTTATTGCTACAGAACTTAATGCCTGTAATATATAGGCATTCTTTATAAAGCTATTGCTCACATTAAAAACTTACCAATTCCTGTAGTTTAATTTCAGTCCTGTGATCTGTAGAATCTGTTTCTTCCATTGAAATTATTTAATTGTGAATTCTGTTCTTGCTCTGGTTTGTGCTGTGTAGGCCAGCTTTCTGACAACTGGTTGGTAATACAGCATTTCAGTAAAAATGTTATTGTCTGTGAAGGCTTCAGGTGGAACTTGAAATGCTAGAAATCTTTCCTTCAGTTTGACTTGAAGGGCTTAAGTACCTCTCTTGTGTCTTCTTTTAATGTACCTTTAGGACAAACCAACATGGTACGCCACCATCTGTCTTGCTTTAATGTTTTTTAAGTAGGATTTGCAGGTGTATGCTTGATACCCAGGGCTCTCTCTAAGAGAGACACTGTGCTGTTTGATGGGACTGTTCTATGGGGAGAACACCAAACACAGCTCCTCCCCAAGGACAGAAATTACAAAAGGCCTGAGGTTAAGGCTAATAACCCAGCCATAACCTCACTCCAGCTTACCTTCTGCCTTTCTAAATAATGCAGTGCATGTTCAGTGTCTTGCTGCATGTCTTTTCTGTTTCCTTTACAAAATTGTTTCAGTTCCATCTCAGTCCAGAGCGGAACAGAATTCTGTGATGGAGTTCTGCCACAGCTGCTGCTTATCTGTTTTAAAATGTATATGTAAGTCCAGAATTGTTGGAACTAAGGAACTAAAGCACTTTTAAAAAATACTTCTACATAATTTGAAGCTTATCTTATTGTAGTGATCAACCCATACGTTGGTTTCAGTCTTCACTTACACCTATACTCCTGCCATTGCTTTCTCATGCACTGCACAAGATATATTTATATATGCACATTATATATATGATTCCAATGAATGTCCATTTACTCTTTTTCTGCCTGAAAGTATTATGCTGGCTTCAAGTATGTGCTTTGCCTTTAAAAGGAAAAAACAAAAGCTCAGAGTTATGAGTTTGACATTTATTATTTGTTGCTGAAGAAACAGTCCTTATATGTGACTCTATAGAGCTTATTTAATGTGGTCAGAATGTATAGCTTAGGCTTGAAATTGGATTTGACAACAGCAATGAGAAAAATGTATTTTAATGTCAGAAATGTAGTTCAAATGGAAAAAACATAGCAGGAACAGAATAAACAAAATCAACATGACTTTTCCAATCATACTTCATTGCTTTCAAGGACTGAAAAAAAAAATGAGGCCTGCAGGATTTAATGTCCCTTTAACCCTCGAATGTGTCAAGTCTTATTAGAGTTACTCAGCTCTGTCTCTGCATGTGATCTTAAAAGGTTGTTTATTCATCTCTTGTCCTTACTCTGAAGTTATCCCTAACTTTCCTGCTTTATTTCAATAAGTCAGTGAACAACCTAAGATTTTGAAATTGATGTTTTCCTTTTGCAGTTTAAATAGGATGTTTTCTAAAACTGTAGTGGCTTGGAAATCACAGTTTTCCCTTGGACTTTAAAAACTACATGTGTTATCTTCCGGGATGTTATGACTCATTCCCTTTTTTGTTTCTTTTGAGCATTGTGGCACCTGAGAAAATTGGAGCCTCTGCATAATGAGAAAATAAATAAACATTTGCAGAAAATAAATTTATGATCTGACAATACTTTTTTGAGGTGTTTACCTAATGAAACTTTCTTTCTGTAACTAAAAACAAAGTAATTGACCTGAAAAGCCTTGTAATGAGTCTTCAAAATTTAGGCTGGTAGAGAATAGGAGTTCTAAAATACTTTATCTGTGTCTCTCTGCAGTGTATTGAGTGCCAGTGCAATAATCTCTCAGCATGTCCCAAACATAGCAGTAATTATCTTTCTCCCTACATGTTCTTTAAAAGCCAGATTGGCTTTCTTGTTTCGAGACTGTGAGTTGTAGGGTTTTATGCCAGGAATATTCTCAGGAACAGTAAATTGGCTGTTGGAGCAAGCTCTTCCTTCATGTAAGAAAAAGCAGCACATTGATCTCTTGGTAGATACCCTCTGGGCATTGCATTATTTTCAGATATAGCCTACAGATGTGATTTCCTATATCTGAGAGTACAGTGTGCATATGTAAACAAGGTGCCACAAGAAAGCCAATGCATGTATTTTCTCTAGGCCAGCTGCTGCGTGGTAACTGTTGGAAGCCCTTTTCTTTTCCTGGTGTGTGTGAAATAGATCTGTGAAGTAGTATGTGAAATACATGGAACCTTATAGGTGAAAAGGAATAAACTGCCATATATACTGTGTGGTAAGATAGGAGTATTCATATTCTATAAAGTAGCTGATTTGTTAAATTCACACCTTGGCTTACCCCATAGGAATTTGATTGTGTACCCATACCTCAAGCTTAGGCTCAGCCGCTGTCAGAATCAGATGCCACACTGATTCTTTGGTTTACTTTCTTCCTACTGTTTTGTGGTTCAGAAAGGACATTGGTTTAGGGCGACTGGATCCAGCCCAAGATACCTCTTGGGTGACCTGAGATAGTCCCATAGGACATCCTGGATACCATGAGGGGAGCCTCTGTTCCTGTGAAGCAATATAAGGAAAGGAGTATCAAATTACGTTAGCTTGACAGTGTTTAGAGCCATTTTTCCCCTTTTCATGGACTAGATACAAGTCAACATGAGTTGTTCCTGTTCTTTTGTGGTTCCTAAATATAGAAGTTGTTAACATGATCTCAAAAGTATTGGCATAAAAATTACCTGGGAAAAACATTCCTTTAGCAACAGGAGGGTTTATTGAAGAAGGGATAGTGCTATTTGATTTTTTTGCTTCAATTCACCTTCATATATCGTTTCTCCTTATTCCTATATAGGGTAGGGGAGATAACAAGAGAGAAAAATTTGAGGACTTAAAGCTGTGCAATAATTATGCTTAAGATTGCAGTATCTTTGTGGCTTTTCTGCTCATTCTCAGTCTATAGGAGAAGACACACAAGTGTTTTTAAGTGAGGTCCTCAGCTGACTAATTTTATCATCTGAGAACAGAAATGGGGAGCACTTTAGGGTCAAAGGATTGAGAGTAGAAGTTGTTTCGGGATGTTCTCATCCTCCTCTGAAACAAATCAAAGGAAGAACAGGAGCACTTACCAGTCAAGCAATAACAAGTATTGGTCACAGAGGAGATCAGCAGGATGAGAATGGGTGTTGCTTTTTCCTCAGCATGCTGAAGGACATAATTCACCAGAGAGATAAATGTCTGTTTTCTGTTCTGTGACCTGAAGTCAGACAAAGAGCATTGATCTGCATAGGTGGTGCTAATGGCAATTTGTTGTTAGAAAAATAATGCCCTTTTAAATCCACTTTTTTTAAGGTGGTTAGGTATTGGTATTTTTAAGCACCTTTTTTTTCCCTTCAGCACTGAGCATGGTGTTGGCTGTTTCTACGTGAGCAGCAGATTTCCTGTTGGTGATGGCAGTATTCCTAGTCATTTTATTTATGGATTTCTTCCTTTGCATAGTCAAACAGGTTGGAGGTTATTGCTTTGACAGTTTCTGTAGCTCCTAAACATTTAATCTGTTTATGCAAATAAATTTTTGTATCTCTGCTCTTAGATTTGCATTTATTACTGGAATGCCTGGATGCAGGGATTCTCTTTGAGAAATGGGTTAAGACTGGAGGGGGGAGTGGGGGAAATCATAGTGAGTCTCCAATTTCCTGAGTAAGACAGGCTAGGGAAGCCGATGTCCAGTCCAAAGTTTCCTCTGAAAATTCTACACATGTCAGAACATGAGTTTAAGTTGCATGTAGGTGCTTGTGGCTCCCTCACAACACTAGGCAAGATGTTTCTTAGTTAATTATCCTTTGGGATTCATAAGAATTTTAGAGCTTTGTTTCTGGTTTGAACTTGTCAAACCTCAATGGTCAGCTATGGAATCTCATCAGGGATTAGGTGTTTTATTTTGGGGTTTTTTGTTTGTTTTGGGTTTTGTTGTTTTTGTTATTGGGCTTTTTTTTGTGATTCAAGAGGCATCTGTTATCAAAAACCTTTCACATGTGCCTAAATATATATTCTATTACCATCTCACTTTTAAAATTCTTGGTTAAATTAACCAGGATGAGCTTCCTTGGGATTTGATGCATAATTTTTAGACCTTGGATGATTCTGTAGTTATTTCTGAGATTGACAGAAGGTGACATAGCCGTTTTACTCACAGTCTGGCAGGTGCTATGTACAGAAATATTTTCAACTCCCTTCATCTTTTATACTTATCAGATTATTTCCTGCTTACCTTCAGACCTGCTTGGAGCTCTCATAAAATAACTATATGTAATGATTTCCAAATTCTCTTCAATTTTCACTCTCATAAGCATAAACAAGCATCTCTGTCCTTAGATGAATAGTTAGTTCCATATGGCACCAGGAAAAAACCCACTGTCCAAACAACTCCATGCACTTGCTCTATAACATTTCCTAGATTAAATTTATTGTTTTTCACCAAAGAGGCTTATGCCTGCCATTTAACAAAAAGTCATTCTCATATGACTTCCAGTCATTCCTTACACCTTTATATATAACAGTTACCTCCTACTTAATTTTCTTTCTATTCTGGATGGGAAATTGTCCCTTTTAGAGCGCTGTTATATAGAACTGTGATTTTCATCCAACAGTGAATTGAATTAGTTTGTAAGCAACTGAACTTCAGTTCTTGATTTCTAATATAAATCTTCTATACTTTTCACCCTTGCCAGCTGCCGTAATTTTTTTCTAAGTAGTTCGTTGCTTGTATTCTTCAGAAACTTAAAGATTTTGTTGAGGAAAACTACTGGTATGCATTCCCTTCCTGGAGTCTTTCCTCTCACGTCACATTTCTGTTTGAAAGGGCTCTTCATTGCATTCCTTTCTGATGGAGTGGTTGACTGCAGATCTGTATTGATACCGAGACTGTAATGTGCTTGTTAATACATTGACCCATATCTACTCGAGATGTAATGTGCAATCACTTTAAAGCAGAGAGTGGTGTCTTTATTACCCCGCACAATTTGCTGGTCTCTTCTGTCTGTCTCCATGCTTTTTAACATTGAAATAATTCGAAAAATTCTAGTAGGCTTCAGAAATCACATTGAACTGCAGTTATTATCGGAAGTGAATTTTTCTACTCTGTTCATTATCCAGGTTTCCACCACTGGCTTGTAACTGGTTTGTTTTCTTTGCATTTCTTTACATTTTCACTGTTTAGTTTTAATAAAACAATGGGGCTTTTGATAGTTTATATTCAGGTAATGGTGTCACATCATAATTTCTGAGTGTGCTCCCTAATAAATGCTAGTTGAAAGCCCTGCAGAGTAATCTAGTTTGGTGGTATCCAAAAAAAAATGTTAGGCAGTCCCACTATAGAAAGAGAAACTTCCAAGATTTATGGACTTCAGTTTCTGCATGAGAAAAATAATCCACAGGATATTGCTTACATAGGCAGTGTTTAAGCTCCTGTATCTTTTTCAATCTGTTTCTCTCACTTGGGCATCAGGAAGGGTTCCAAAGCAGCCTGTCTCTCTCCTGTTTCCAGGGAACTTTAATAACTTAATAAGTATTACTGAACATTGCCCAGGTCTACTACTGTATTGTGTTCTGTGACAAACTGGGCATCCCTTCTTTGTTTTTTTTCCTGTGGAACACACGCTCCTTTATTGCCATCACTTCATATGCCAACTGAATAAGCAGTTGACTTGTCTGAAAGCGAGTGTAGAGCTCTCTTCTGCTGTTCAGGATCAGTACTTACCCACCTAAAGGGTTAATTTTATTTTTTCCTAGCAAATTGTTGACTCATCACTCAGTAGGAAACCTGCCTTTAGATGGGATGCAGAAGGTGGTAGTTGGGTCACTGTTGTCAGTGGCTATAGGGAGCTGTACCTTTGGAAAGAAATTCTGGATTCCCTCTTGCAAAATTTCTTAAAAATTGTCTCTGCCATCAGAGCTATCAGAGACTCTGCCATCAGAGATTTATCTCTTCACTAATGTAGTGGCAGCAAGGGCAGCCATTCTAAGTGTAAGTGGAGTCACTCTGGGTACCATTTAGTGATTCATGTCCTAGAAAAACATGGTTTTGCTGTTTCTGGCTCTCTGCTTAGAGCAGTGGCTCTAAGGAAAGAGGAGTTGCTGTTTAGGAAATAGTTGCAACTGAGGGCATCTGGCTTTTTTTTTTTTTTTTAACCCATCTAGATTTCCTTCAAACAAACAAATCCCCACAAAACAAACATAAACTTTGAAATGTCATTCTTGCATTTCTAGGCTAGAGATTAAGATATAGTGCATATCTATAGTAATAATGGTGGTAAAACACAACCAAACACCAAGCCCATGTTTCAAAGGGAATAATAAATCAATGGCCTACCCTATCTATTTGCATATGAAACATTAACTAGTGTGTTTTCTTGAGGGTGTTATTTAACATGTATATGAGTTACTGAAAGTATACCAAAATATTGATCAAAACAAAGGTAGTAAATACAGAAGTAATATGTAAACAGCATGAGAAACTTGTTTTCTTTATAAATTTGCACATATGAAAAATCACTCAAAGCACTTAGAAATCTGAAATTATTCCAGCATATGGAAATTAATTGGTCATAAATAATCTCCTGAAATATTTAAATGTTTCAGACATACTTTGAAAAAAAAGCGACCACAAAACAAGCAAACAAAAAACCCCCAAACCACTCAAAGAACAGGATCAAAACTCCACAATCTTGAAGTTCCTCATGAGTTCCTTTTCCTGTGTACTGTACTGTAGTCTCCCCGGGGTTTGTCATCTTGGTTGTGCCAAGTGGGTCATAATTCATAATAGTGGTGACTGTTTCTAGGTCAGACATGTTGGAAGAGTAATTTTATATGAGGCACAGAAACAGTGTTTTACAATAGAAAGGTACTTGCTACAAATTACTGCATTAACTTCATACCACAGACTAACTGAACTGTTGGTGGTGACGTGCCAGTTTTGCAACTGGTGCAGTGATACATCTCAGTATTGTTTGAAGAGGAGAGGAAGGGAATGAGGAATTTTAGGTTACACATTTCTCAGGGTGGTGGAGGAAGGGACTGAACTACCCTGGTCGTTACTCTGGCTGTCCCATTATCTTCATGGCTTCTTATGTGTGCTGCATTTAACACCCTTGCAACATTTTGAAATGGCATTACAGTTAAAACTGCTAAACCAGGTGAATCTGCTCTGCTTTTCTTGGCATCAGACTCTAGCATCTGAGGGAGTGCATGTATCAATATCATGTTAAACTGTTTGTTTATGAAAAGACTTTGTAAACCTTTCCTACCACTCCTTGATGTGCCTATTAAAATAAAGAAAGGCAACTAGTAAAAAAGTGGTGTTATGGAAGGAAGGCATACTTTTAAGAGAAAAAGGTATCCATACACACATTGAAATATTGTAGATCACAAGTTTAATGTTACAAAGCTTTTAATACTACTGTATTGCAGGTGTGGGCAATGGTGACTAAAGTCTTTGTTTTCCATCCTTCCTAGAAATTAAGAAGCCACCAGTGGCCCCCAAACCAAAATTTGTCCTAGGACACAAGGCAGCACCTCCACCTGTTGCACCGAAGCCTGATGTTGTACTTTCTGGTGGGATACAAGCAGCAAGGAAAACAAAGCCAGCAATTGCACCAAAACCAAAGGTTCTCAAGAGCTCCTCCATCCCAGAAGTTAAACCTCCATTGTCTACACGAAAAAGCACAAAAAGCTTTGAGGAGCACAGGGAAGATTCTTCTCAAACTCTAGACCATTTGAACTATAAAAATGAAACCTCAGAAGGGAGTACTGGAAACACAGCATATATTCTACCTGTATCACCTTGCAAATTTGAATGCCTTCATAAACTTGGAAATGGAGAGAGCACCTGTAAAACTCAGATCATTCTTGAGCACTTTGACACCTTAGAGAGCATCAAGCTTGGTGAAAGAAATGCACTTTCTCTGGGGGATAGTCACAATGAAAAACAGGCAAGTAGAAGTCAGGTGGTTTTGAAAGCCAGCATTTTGGAAGAGAAACTTAAGGATGTCCTAACTCATGGTGTGTTTCCTAACAGCAGTCCTGTTAGGCACAGATATGCAGACAGACTTGACAAAGGGAATGGCAGCAGTTCCAAGAATGATGTTAAAATAGAATTTATGGAACTTGTACAGTCTTCGTCATCTTCTGAGGTAGATAAAGGGAAGCAAGAAAGTGCTGAGGGTAAGACTATTGCTGATGTGTTTCAGATGTCTGAAATTTGTCCTAGTTTGACTGAAAATAATCACAGTAGTTTTTCCCCCTTGGACAAGGAAATCCTAGAGAATGAAAATTTAAGTAGCAATAGGATGTTTTCAAGTGACGTGGGGATGAAAGCAGACACTGGTAAAACCTCCCTTGAAACATCTTCAGTCTTGAGCTCCAAAGTGCTTCCTATCCCCAAGCCAAGAAAGCCACGTGCTGCATGTCTAGTCCGTCAGGATGGCATAGACAGCACAGGAGAAGGAACAAAGGAGCCATCTAATTCAGAGAAAGATTCTTATGGGGTTGTGGACCAAAGCTTAAAAAAGCCAGCAAAAGTTAATGTCCTTGGTCAAAATGTTTGTTATAACAATAATGCAGAACTGTTTCATCCTGAAAAATGTGAGGTAACTCAAAGCAATGCAGAAAAAATGCCTCAGGTTAAGAAACCTGCTGTGAAAGAGTCAGCTTCACAAAATCTTTTGCCTCAGTCTTCACACAGAAGTCCTGATTTGGTGGAAAGTGTTGAATCTTCTTTAGATGCAGACCATAACTCCATGGATGAGGTAGCAGATGACGCCAGTATGCTGGAGGCTGTAGACAAAAGGACTAACTTTGTCAGGTGTGATGCCTTGTCCATGAGTTTGCCAAAGCAGCTCAAACTGACGAGCAGTCAGCACTCACCTGCTTCTAACAGCCTCCATGTTTCCCCACAAAACTTAGAAGATAAAGAAGTTAAAGTAAAAGATGAGAGTTCTCCAAAAGTTATTCCTAAGAAGCCACAGAGGCATGGCCTTCCAGCTGCTGGCCTGCTGAAAAAAGCTGCATCAGCAGAGCTTGTGGACAAAAGTTCTTATACCTCCAGTGAGGACAAATCGAGCAGCCTTCTAGAAGGGTCTCACTTCGCACATCCACGAGCCAAGGAGCAGGATGCACTTTTGTCCTGTGACATACCCAAACGTACTTCTGAAAAACCTGTCTGGAAATTACCTCATCCTATTCTTCCATTTTCAGGAAATTCTGAATCATTAAAATCTGCTGCCAGCTTCAGCCACTTGACTGTTGTGACGAAGCCGAGGGCCAAGTCTCTCTCTGCTGTGGACATGGACAGGACCGACAAACCCTGCAAAGACCATCACAAGAAAAACAGCTTGAAAAAGCTTCTGAACATGAAACTGTCAGTTTGCTTAAAGAAAAGCGACTTTCAAAAATTTCTGTCTAAAGGCAGCCAGTCAGTGGAGAGTGCTATTGCCAACTTTTCCAATGGGGATGGGTATGGAAATAACAGGAATATAGGGTCTGTAGGCAGTGAAAGGAAAACTAAATCTGCCAAGGCACATTCCGTAGAAATAAGTAGTCCAGCATTACAGAAGAAGAGGCAGAGAAACAGAAGTCAACCTGAGATGCGAAATAACCAAAGGCTGGAGCCTTTAGATGGACATGTACTTTTGGGAGAGAATTTGTCCCAAATGCCTTTGAATTCTGTAACCAGCACTTGTGCTCCAGAGTATGAGAACGTGCGTCTCTATGAGGAAATACCTGAGTATGAGAACTTGCCTTTTGCTATGGGTGCTAGGAGAAATCTCTGCTCTGAATGGCAGAACTCCAGCAGCGTGGAAGACCAGAGCACTGACTTCTATGAAGTTGAGGAACCTTGTGAAGCCACAAGCAGGCGTTGGAGACTTGACAGGTAAAATAAAGAGAAAAGGGAGGTTAAACAGCTGCATTTTAACTGTGTTGGTTGTAAAAAATAACTTGAGAGGCTATACCCCTTTTGTTAAAAGTCAGCAGGACAGTTGTTCCTGTATATCTTTCTGTATTCTTATGTTGTTTTGAAAACTGATTGCACTTGGCAATGAGTCAAGAGGAAAAGTAAGCTAGTTATTCCTCATATATTCCTCAAAATTTGGGAAACTTTTCCAGGTTTAATGAAAGCAAATGTGATACAGTTATGTATTTGTATCCAAGAACACTTCAATGGAGAGGAATGAACTTTACCAGTCTCACAATGAACTGGGATAACTATCCATAGAGTGCATAGTTGCTAGGTTTTTAGGGGGCATTAATATATTTTTAGATCAGTTGATAGAGCTGGGAAAAGCAGACAAGCTTTTGGGTATGCAAATTCTTATCAGGTCTGAAAAGCTTTTTTGGGTATAACAGAAGCTACTGCCTCTGCCTAATTACAGTGAGTCTTCTGTATCTGCCTGTGCTCCCAGCAAAGGTGGTAGTGGTGCACAATTTCTGTATGACTCATGGGATATTAGTGTGATGGGGTTTGGTAACTCTGCAGGTTGCTGCTGTGTTTTTTTAGCTCAGGAGGTGCTGGAGACAGATAATATCAGCAGATGCAGAAAGGGACTGGACAAGTTTGTAGATGTGAGGAAACGGCCTCCAGTTGTGCCAGGGAGCTTTAGGTTGGATATTAGGAAAAATTTATTCAGTGAAAAGGGTAGTCAGGCATTGGAATAGGCTACCTAGGGAAGTGGTGAAATCACTGTCCCTGGAAGTGTTCAAGAAATGCCTGTGGCACTTGGGGACATGGTTTAGTGATGAACATGGCAGTGCTGGTTTAACAGTTAGACTGAATAATCTTTGAGGTGTTTTCCAACCTTAATGATTCTGTGATTCTATGTCCAAAATGGATGCTAAACGGAATAGGCAGGAACAGGTCTTTTAATATTTGTATTGTTGTGACAGATGCTGAGAAGAGAAATGGCTGCAGAGAGTAGTCAGACTCACGTGTTCTCCCTAAACAGCATCACTTAGTGTGTCTGTCAGTGTGGTAACAGCTAAAACATTGTGTTGTCCCTGTATAGTATCATGCAATTTCTTAACTTCAGCTGATCAGTTTGTCCTACAGATCCTAAAGGTTTATCTCAAACTAGCAATAAGGATTTGAATGAAATATGCAAATATTCCAAAGTCCCCAGCAAACTTCTTCACACTATTGAGAACATATGCATAACAACAAGAATAAATGAATTAGCTTCACATTTAACTTCATTTTTCACTGAGAGTTATTAAGTTTTGTTTCATTTTGGATGTGTGTATAGCAAACATATGCTTCAAAGAATCTCAGTTCTCTTATATAGCAAGAGACAAATATTTTAAGGGACATCCTATGTTAATTGTTTTATGGCTAATATTATCAACATGGATCTGTTTGTTTGAAAGCATGAAACCTCATAATGGAAAGTAAGATTTCTAGTTGTGGGCTGGGTACTGGTACATGTATTCAAATGGTTGTTGAGCATTTTTATAGTTTACAGGAGGATGTTACTTAGTTTTGGCTTTGGTATACTTAAAGTTCCTGACAGAGTGTATGCTTTTTGTTTAAGTCCCTGAGTATCTTTCAGAGATTTTGACCATACTGTCTTGGTATTCCCTGAATTTGGTGTACCTAAGAACTAATATAAGGATACATTTCATGTGTTTATGTGACTCATTTTGGTTTGTGTGTTTTATTCTAGATCCAGGTGAATATCTGTCTGCTTTAGGAAAAGGATAGTTTTGCTGTATCAAGCATGGTAGATGTGAGATTGCAGTTGCTCCTGAAGTGAAATTCTGTAGTTTACTTATCTGGCTAAATGTGTGAGACTTCTTATTCCCTCTCCACACAAACCTCCCCTATACCAATGGTGATACAAGGGTTTAAGTGGTCTTCCTGGCACATCTACACCTGAAGCTGCTCCCTGAGTTGGATGTCGCTGACACAGCTCGGTTTCTGTTGTTTTTCTTTAAAAAGCACACATAGAAAACCAGAACTAGAGCCATTTGTGTGTTTATTTTAAATCAAATGACGTAGTCAGAAACTACCTTATGAAAGAAGTAATGCATGTAGGTACTTAAACATATTTCAGAGAGTAAAGAAATCCCTAGGAAGAAGCAAGGGGACACAACAGTTCAGTAGTTTCCTGACCTGGATCACTGCTGCTAGGAGAGCAGGGATGAATATTTGTTTTGGCTCTGCCTTGGGAGGTGTAAAGGTCCTTGCCCAGACAAGCCAGGCAAGCAGCTTCTCCAGTTTTCCCATCCAGTATTATCTCAAATCCTTTGAAGCTTCCTTATCAGTGTTGTCTTGCTCTTTCTGCATAGTTCTGTAAGAGCTTTTTACCATTTCCCGGGCCAGGCAGTTTTATAAAACCAGTTAGAGAAACACTGCTGCTGTTGTTATTGAAATAATTGCTTCTTGCATTTTCCCCAGCCTGTCAGAACATGCACTCAGCTCTTTTTCATAGATCATGGCACACAGATTCCTGTAATGCACTGCTAATGGGGATCTCAAAGCAAATTATGTTATGATTAAAGCCAAGGTACAAATGAGATTGTTCTTCTGAGAAATTCAGACCAATTGCTTGCACTTCTAGTCATAATGGCACATATTCAATGTATTAAGCCTGAATGCCAGTCTTGCCATTACCAGAAGAATTCAATGGTGTTTTTAGCTCATGCTACATTTCTTTCTGGAGGAAGAAATAAAATTTTGATAACGCACTCAATGCTTTGGTGGTTACCAAGAAATTTCCTTACAATCCCGTCTGGTGAAACCAGTATGCTTTAATGGAGAATGCTAATCACTATTGACACTTATCTGAACTTTGTATGTCACATTTAATTCAGATATGTTTTGTTTGCTTGAGCCTTCCCACAGGGAATGAAATGCAAATAGCAGGCCTGGGTAATTAATGGTAAGTATCAGTTGTCAGGACTTCATTTCTGAGTTATTTGGTGTCAACTTCCTTTCTACTGAAAAGAGAAGCTTGGCTTTGAAAGGAAGAGAGTCAGGGTCCTGATCGGGTGTGTGAACCATTGAGGCAGAACAGGTGCTGCTGATGGGAGTCAGAATGAATTTGGTTTTTGTTTAGTTGAGGGGAATATTATCAATAAAGTAAGTAATGTCAGTACCTTAGGAGCAGATAGTCTAGGTTTTGTTTCCACTGTACAAAAAAGAAGACTTTTGAAATGGTGTTTAAGGGACTGTTTATTTTGGTCTAGCCTACCTGTTTGACTGCCAGTTTAAAATGGATAATTTAGATGAATGTGTTTTTATGAGGACTCTATAAACAAAGTGAGTGAAGACTAGATGCTGTGAGATAGGAAATGAGTAAAAGAAGTTTTAAATATCATTATCCAGTCACAGATAACAACAGGAAATGCAGCTCTCTGGGTTTGGTGGGTTTAGTGGGGGTTTTTTGTTTGTTTTGGTTTTTTGGTTTGTTTGTTTGTTTTGGGTTTTGTTTTTTTGGGGGTTTTGTTGATTTTGTTTCTTGGCTTTTTGGGTTTTCGGGTTTATTTTGAAGAAACAATGGTTCAGGCTTGAAAAGTGAGATGAAAAGTCAGTGATGCTGGTACTGCCACAATTCGTTTAGTGTTGTCAGAAACCAGTAGTTGTAATGGTTGTTTCAAAGTAACACTATTCTTTTGAAAATTCAAAATGAAAGGGAAATACGTGTCCATTCATTATCATATTTTTGGTGTCTAACCTTTATTCTAAGGAGGACAGCAAAATCTTCCTTAGATGTAAAAGTAACATTGAGTGTACCTGTGTCCAGTGAACTAAAGATGCAAAGGAACAATGAATGTGCCTTGGAATATCTGTCATGCTGCAGAAAACAGAAACTTGAACTTTTTTGGATCTTGTGGCCTTCCTTTTCGTATTTCTTGTATTTTTCTAGGGAAGAGAATTGTATTTCAGGTTAAATGAGTCTACTCCTTCAACCTTCTGGGAATAGCATACTCTATTCGCTGGCTGCTTTTGACAGTGTTCATTGAACATGTTGCAAAGGCACATGACTGCTAATTTATTCCTAACTGTGTCATTGTGTTTCCAGCTAGGATTTTTCTTTGGAAAGGTCTGGGGAGGGGGGAGTACCATGTGACAACAATCCTTTATGATTTCAATTATAATTGGTTTAATTAAATATTACTTTGTATTTTCCCCACACCTGCTGATTTAGAATAATCGATTGGTTTTCCAGAAATGAGCATGTCAATGCAAAATACAAGTTTAGTTTTCTGTACTAAAGTCTGCTTTGTGGACCAAGTCCCCAGAGGTCAATTAAGTGTCCGTGAAAACTTTCGTGGAATATTGAATTTCGTATTGAAATCTGCATGGTTAAGCACTTCACTTTGATATATATTCCTCTTTGATGTAGTCACGGGGGGTTTTTTTTATGTTTTTGTGTGTTTTGTGGGGGTTTCTTATGTGGTTTTGTGTGGTTTTTTTGCTGTTGGAGTTTTTTTTTTTGCAATTGTGAAATTCC